>CM032426.1:4800000-6000000 GCA_019049465.1 Dryas iulia moderata
TGGGAATGGTGGGAATAGGGAGAGCTGGCTTACATGCCATCGAACCGGAACACATCATAAGATATTTGGCGGTTCGTCTTTGACATGATAGTGGTCGCGAGCAAGTCGGAGAACGAATCTCCTACCACGACAGTAGTTTCGTGGTGGTGGGCCTTTTACGGGACGCTACCCAGCGGCGGGGGGGAATTGTATTCTTAACCCGTCCCCCCACGGGAAAAAACGTCCATCGTACAAAAATACAAACGCAGTCAAAAATGCGTTTTGGCAATAGATTTCATCTTGAAATCTCTGTTTTTTTAATAGAATACTATGGTTAAGAAGCTATACACAAAACCTTTTTATTTTATTTAATACTTTCCTTATATAATATTCAGCACCCTTTACGTCTTTCATTTAATATGCATTATTTTTCATAAGTATAACCAAGTAAATGATTTGCCGTAAGCAAATAAGCCGCAAAATTTTTATCTAACAAAAGAATATTTATTACTGGCAAGTTAATGATGAAAATTGGTACAAATACAGTAAAAATTGGATATTTTAATATCCATTTCGGTCACTGTAATAAGCCTTAAGCGTCGCATTTCTAATTATACCTATAGGAACGTGTGTTTGACATGCGTACCGTCCTGTCATTATCCCCATACAAGTAATAATAATGGACCGTAAATACTAAGTGTACAGGCCGTATAATAATGGAATGTATGTACTTTATTATTTTATAATTTTTTTTGGATAAATTATATAATATTCATTTTTTTTCATATTTTATCATTCCATTATTCTCAATTGTGGCCAGTCGTGGCCCAGTGGCACAAGCGTGTGACTTGTAAACGACTGGTTGTGGGTTCGATTCCCACTCGGAGAGTGGAAATATTTAATATTTCCATTTTCTTCCCTCTGGTGTCGAGGTAAAGCGCGGCGTTAAGTTCCGCCACTTAACACGCAGTACCTCCGAATTCGGCGGAACGTGGGAAACGGAGTGTCTTAACACTAGGTTCCCTCTGCCTACCCTGCTGTGTGCGGGATACAGCGTGAAGCTAAAAAAAAAAATCTCAATATCTATAATATTTATATTTTACGAATATGTGTACAACCCGGTTGTGATTTCGCCTACATAAACTACACGATTATAACTATTTTGTTTTTTCACGTAAAATTCCAAATTATTGTCACTTTTTTATAAACTAATGGAAATTATAAATTATATAAATACTTAATGTCTAGGAATGTTTATTAAATACAATGGTCAAAACTACATTTAATTTGGTTTAGCCGTTTCTTAGATCGTCGTGCACAAACGTGTAGTTAAACAAACAAACAGAAAACATATTAAAAATTTATTGTTTTGGGTTCTGTTATATTGAGAAATGCCCGCATTAAAAAAACAATGTTTTTTTTTATTTACATATCTTCCACATACATATAGCGATCAATTACATTTTTCTTATATGCATATAGATAGTAGAAAAAATAAGGAATCCGCGTACCCTAAGTTAATGTATTTAAGATATTTAGCTAGCTAAGTTATGCCTTTACATCCTGAAAAAGTGGCTAAACATATTTTCAAGTTTCTTTAAGCTTCTTCTATAGGTAAGCAAAAGTTGAAGCACTGTATAAGAATTCGTTAAAGTTCTAGAATTTATATAGGTATAAGTTTTACGTCATACATTATTAACACTTAGGATATATTTTTTTAGCCGCACGCTGTATCCCGCACACAGCAGGAACACAGGCAGAGGGAACCTAGTGTTAAGACACTCCGTTCCCCACTTTCCGCCGAATTCGGAGGCTTGCGTGTTAAGTAGCGGAACTTAAGGCGAGGCGCTTTACCTCGACACCAGAGAGAAGAAAATGGAAATATAATTTCCACTCCTCGAATCGAACCCACAACCAGTCGTTTACAGTCACACGCTTGTGCCACTGGGCCACGACTGGCCACATCCTAAGATATTAGGTGTTAATAACCTACTAACATAATATTTTATCATTTCTATACGAAAAATTAGAAGTACTGTGACAGAACAAAGCAAATTTGATTTTTAAGTAAAGTTGAACAATTAATGATAAATATATCTAAAATTTAATAAAAGCAACTGAATTTTTCGTTTTTTATTCGTGAGCAAATTGTCATTACAGGATAATCTTATTATCTTGACTCTTATATCATCCCCGAGTTTTATATTACTACTGTTTACGCCAATATTTGAGAAAATTAAAAGATTTTTTTTTGATGTTCAAGCAGGATTGGACGAAATGATTTAATAAAATTTTGCGTTTATCAAATGAATAAACAAGAAAAGAAATTGTGTTAAATATACTTTTTTACCGAGAAAGTATTTATTATTATATTTAATATTTCCTATATATAATAAAGCAAAAATAGACTTTTTAGTCTATATAAAAATAAAAGATGACGTACTTTTAAATACCAGTATATTTTGTGATAGGTTCACTTTGAATTTTATATAGTATACTTACATATACATGTGAATTTAATTAATTCTACTTTTATTTACAAAAAGCAAGGAAACATAAGTTACATATGTTTTTTAACATTATGTATAAATATATATAAGCTGTTGCCCGATACATCATCTTCAAAGGAATGAATATATAAAGTGCTACGTTCCCTTAATCCGGTTCTGTCACGAAATTCGTTCCTAGCGGACGTATACAACTACTATAAAATACCACCCAGCCAACTTTCATTTTTGTTTTCTATGTTTTGCTTTTATTTATGTTCGTATGTTACAAACATACGAACATCAGAGTCAGACTCTGACTGTTACCGCTATGGTTGTTGGTTTGATTCCGAGCAGGGGAAATGATTATAGATTATTTTCATTTCTTTGCTTTGGTATATAGACAAAGCGCTGCGTTGATATCCGCCAATTAACATATAGTATCTCAATTTTCAAGCTGAAAATGAAGAAGAGAATGATACCAGATTTTCTCCGACTCCTTTATTATGCGGTAAAAAGCGTGAAGCTGCTTTCGTATATAGATATATAAATTTATATTATATATTTTTATATAATTTCTTATATAAAGCAATAAATCCTAAATAAATATTCATTCATTATATCGTCATTTAGCACGCTCTTGCTACAGACAATCCCTCCTGGATTACTCAATGCTAATTCCTAAACGTTCTTCTATTTTATAAGTAAAGGAACGAGAATTATTTATTTTAAAAAGTATTCTCTTGCAATTTAAAATATTTTCTTGCACTTATACGAGCAATAAAATACCTATAAAAAGAGGTACCTATAGAGAGACGTACATAGGTTTTTTTCAAACTCTTTTTTTAAATTTCCATTTACATTTTAAAGTGTTATTCCACACTTAGGAAATTAATAAAGTAATAAAGCGTATGTAATAAGCGTTTAAGAATTTCAACGCAGTTGGTAGTAGAATGCATGGCTACTGAGCCACTTACCACTGGGTAAGAGCGCCTGGACGGCATTTCGGAGGCGCGGGTTCGAACTCCGCTGCGTTCACATGTTTATACCTTTTTTTAAATGTCTTTTTCAAGGTACACAGTTTTTTAATCTCTATTATAAATTTGGTTTATGAAAATTTTCAGACTATTGTTATAGCATTCGATTGCCATTCGGCGGTGTGATAATATATAATTTATTTTCATTTAAGTGGATTTATTCTCTGCTCAGGCGACAACAAAGAGAACGGTGTTAAATTACGCCACTCAACACGCATTGTCTAAGATTCAGACGGAAAGTGGTGAACAATGTGTAAGTAACATAACAATACAGGTTTTCTTTACTTATCCAGTTATGTGCAATAAAATATTAAGCAAAAAAAAATACTTTTTACTTATTTTTATTCAAACACTTAATTGTATTTTCCTTCTAATAACACGATTTATTGTTATAGTAGTGAAAATGTTCACTTCGCTTGTATAAAAGCATAATTTTATTACAAATTAATTAAATTACGGATTCCCAGCGGAAATGTGTAAAGTGGTTTGGAGGTAATTAAAATGGTCGCTAAGTACAGGCACGCCTACAAGACAGCTACATGGCAATTTACTTTTAAATTAAAGGGTTTTTACCTTTACATATGTATATGAATTTGTTCAAATTTAGGGAAATAATTGTATATCTCTTTATAAAATTGGTAAACTAGTATAATGTATATAAACTACATATATGTACATATTTTTTATAAATTGAATGATGAAATTGCGAATATTTTTTATTGGTATATATAAATATATTACTGATTATTATTAATATTTAATTAATAAGAAAATAAAGACGTAAATGCGTTTCCGTGTAAATATCACATTTAAAAACGAATATTTTTCAATACTCATTTATAGCTTTCAGTCGTTACATATGTCAAGTATAAAAAAGATGAAATGCTAAATACAAAAATAATATTCAATAAAAAGTATTTAATATGTAAGAGAACGACGACGTCTAGTATTGCGATTTTCTTTACATACATGTTCTTACAATTATTTATATTTCTAAGTCTCTGGCCTTACTAACTGACTGACAGACAACTCTACTAGGCTAGAGATTAAATTTTGACATGTAGAATCTTCGAAAAGTGAAGGAGAGAACAAAGAGAGGACTAAATAAATAACATTATTTAAATTTTCCAAATTGTGATATAATAATGATTTAAACTTGTAAATATGAAATGGAAAGAAAATGTTAAAAACACAACATAATTTATAACATTTGACTTGTTTTGCCATGTCTTATTTATTTATATGTTTAGGTTCCCCACTGTTTGTTACAATAATACACTTCCAAATATACCTTCAATACAATTCAACACATCTTGTAGTAACATATAGTACATCTTGTAGTATTGCACGATGCCCACCATTTAAATCTATTGATCTTAGACCTATCACGTGGAAACGTAGAATGGATGTCACCTAAACGCTTCTGTGACCCTTTGATCTGAACTGACGTTTGATTACCAAAATCACTGGCTCATAACGGAGATGCATGCCAATCTGTTATTTTGGCTACCTGCGACTCCCTATTATTAAGACTTGAGGCTCTTTTATTGAACAATGTACAGACAGACATAATGAATACATGTGATTTTTTAGGCATATCTATCTTATTTTAGTATTAGTTGTGCTGTGTGACTTCGTCGGCATGGAATTTCACAAAAAAATATAGTTCTAAAATCTAGTATAATAAAAATAGCCTAAGTTACTCGTTATTACATCTATCCACCGGTAAAAATCCCATCAAAATTGGATCTAGCTATTCCAGAGATTAGATGGAACTTTCAGATAGAGAAAAATTGCAAAAAAATGTTATATTTGTATAGGTACTGCGTATATATGTTTTTAGTAAAAAGTGAATATTTTGATATTACTAACAGATACTCGTATTTAAATTTCATTTATTTGTATAGAAATACAGTGAATATAGGTAGGTATACATTATTATTGTACATATAATTAGAATCTAATCTAGGTCAATACAAGTTTAATGTTGAAGATAAAAGTATGGGCATTTAATATCTAGCCTAAAGGCAATATATATTTAGATAAATCTTCTTATTTTATTAACCATTACTTTCATAACTTGTTAACATTTAGTAACAAAAGTTTTATTTTGTCTTTGTATTTTAAGAATACTACTTTGAAGTTGTATTTACGATGTTAGTATAAAATTAATTACATGCCCTTTAGCCGTATGAACTATACTAATTATATATTTATAATATAAAATAAGGGAAACGGTAAAGGTCACTAATTAAATATCATATAATTTTTATATGGATTCATCCGACCCATGGACATTTGATAGGGCAACTCAAATTAAATACCTTTCAATAGTTTAGTTATTAAGTTTAAATGTAAAGAACGTCTAACATTACCTATGACATGTGTAATTTACGCTGACTAAGGCAATGACCTAACTTTTTTATTTTTAGCCTCACCCTATATCCCGCACACAGCATGGTAGGTAGAGCAATTCAGAGGCATTACGTGTTAAGTGGCGGAAATTAACACCGCGCTTTACCTCGATACCAGAGCGAAGAAAATGGAAATATTAAATATTTCCACTCCTCGAGTGGAAATCGAAGTGGCTCAAACATATGACTGTAAACGACTGGTTGTGGGTTCGGTCCCACTCGAGGAGTGGAAATATTTAATATTTCCATTTTGTTCGCTCTGGTTATCTTAATACTAGGTTCCCTCTGCCTGCCCTGCAGTGTACGGGATACAGTGTGAACATAAAAAAAAGTAAATCTATATTTTTTATATACTTGCGCGGCGTTGAGTTCCGCAATTTAACACGCAATATCTCGATTGTGGGTAGAAAGTGGAGAACAAAGTGTCTTGAAACAGTGCGAGAAAAAACCTGAAGCTACATATATTCTATTACTTAGTTCTTACCAAATTTGTTGTGATGCAATACTTGATTGTCTTCTATAAATCGAATTTCCTTTGAGTAATTAAGGTGAGGTAGGCTTTAGTGGGCACGTTTAATTGTTTAGTTCAGCAATTTACTTTTACCTCAAGTTTGTTTTATTTAGATATCATTTTAAGTCCAATTTAGATATTCAGAGGAAAGTATTTACGAAAACTAATTTTGTTATTTTTTACTTACATTGCTGTAAGCGTTTCAGAGAACTACAGTTACTACTATTGTAATTATAACAATTACAATAGTAAATTACTTAGTAATAGAAAGACGAAGTATTTACAAGTCAGTCGTTTAATTAATAAAATTTTATTATACGAAATAACAACATTTACTATAATAAAAGAAGTCTACCTTATTAACTGGACGTCCTACAACTTTATGATTTTAAATCATACTTTAAAATATTGCCTTATCATCAACTTTATCTTTTATCTAATAAAACAAAAATTCTACATTTAGTAAAAGGAATCCTACAAACAAAACCAACGTCATGCTCTTTAGAAAAAACTTGTCTCTATGTATAGCTGCTTTTTGCGTTAACTTGTAAAGATCGTTTTTGGTCTAGTAAACTTAATACAGTAGTCACGCATTACTATTACACCTTTATCACAATAGAATCTCTCCACTTACTACTTTCAATCCATTTAAATATGCTACATATGGAAAATCACATCCAGCACAGAAAACTTACTTCAATATTTTTTCTAAACCAGAATTTAAAAATGGGGCCGGTCGTGGCGCAGTGACACAGTTGTGTGACTTCAAACGTCTGATTGGGGGTTCGATTCCCACTCGAGGTGTGGAAATATTTAATATTTGTATTTTCTTCGCTTTCGAAAGGTTTTTTTAAGGTTCAAGCTTCAAGGTTTTTTGTTTTGTTTTAAACAAATAACCTTGTTAGGATCGTTTTATGTCTAATAAACATAATCTGTCAAGCATGACTATTACGCCTTTATCACAATAGAAACAATCCGATTACTACTTCCTATCCATTTAAATATGCCACATATGGATACGCACATCCAGCACAGAAAACCTACTTCAACCTATTTTTTAAAATCAGAATTCAACAATATTTACCAGGCAGATTTATAAGTATTCAACATTTACTAATTGAGCCACATTTAACTTATGTCTCATTTAATTATACATGTGCGATATGAACTAATATTAAGTAGAAAGCGGTTAACTAGTGCTATGAATATTAGAGATAACATCAGGTTAATCGGTTCACACAATATAGCCCCACTTTACGTACGCTAAGACAGCAATTAGTGTAATATATGAGTTTTGCAATCTCGAGTTGTGATTTGTTTTGATTTATCATTAAAATTGATTTAAATCACGACGAGTATGTAACCGGAAATATATATATTTTTTTTTTAAGTTAAAAATGTTTTTCATTCTAAGTCGTTTTTGTAGAAGTTGTAAGTATAGAGTTTATATACAACATGAATTATTTTCTATAAGAATATTTGATATTTTATTATTAGGACGATCATGAGCTAACGTCAGTATAAATGTAGTAAGAAAATTATATCAAAAGCCAGGCTAAAATTTTAGATTAATAAGTCTCAGCTTATTTCTCTAGTTGTTGGTTTTTTACAATTTATTTGACAGAGCGCAGCGTTGTGACAATGTCTCGATACTTAGTGTCTTAACACTAGGTTCTTTGCAGTGAGTGTGACTGCAACTTTTTTTTTCGACTGTGTAGTATGCTGTTGGCCAGAGTGGCCTAGACAGCGTCACTGGGCTTTGGAGGAGGCCGAGCTATATGAGCTCTGACCTTGGCTTGGAACTTGGCTAGTGAGGGAAGCCATCAAATGACGACGACGGCGTGGCAAGGGCGTCTCAGTTGAGACTCGAACCTCGGCTTGCGACACCGTTTTAGGAGGGGGAAACTGACGGCGACTGCTATGTGAAACTACTTATCTCATAATATTGTATTAACGTATACCATATTACTAAAGTTTCGAAGGTCAGATACCGATATCAAGGGTTAATCAATGACATTAATCCTACCCTGCACTATTTACATTTGATAATCTATAGAGGGCGAGCTTTAGAAGTATCTATTTACAGTATTAGTTTACAAGATATATAATTCTTACTTTAAGATATGTTTAGGTCTTGTGGGATCTATTTGTATTAGCCCTGTAACAACATGTTTATATACAAATATATTTACTAATGGGTTGTATAATTATAATGTATTGGGAGATTTGTTTAAAAGACATATAAATCTAAGTAGGGGCCAGTCGTGGCACAGAGGCACGAAGTGTGACTGTAAAGCGACTGGTTGTGGGTTCAATTCCCACTCGAGGAGTGGATATATTTAATATTTCCATTTTCTTCGCTCTGGTGTCGAGGCAAAGCGCGGCGTTAAGTTCCGCCACTTAACTTGTCATCTTCCCTCTGCCTACCCTGCTGTGTGCGGGACACATCGTGAAGCTTAAATGAAAAAAAATAAACAATTAAATCTAGAAGTTGCCCGCAACTTCGTTTGCGTGGACTTACTGACCCCACCAAAATAAACATCGCGAACAATTTTTGCGAAGTAATATATAATAGTAATAAATAATTTCCTATTTTTTATAATATAACAGGTCTATTATGATTCTACGCCAGGTGGTCCACTCTTCAAAATTAATTACTACTAATAAACCCTGCTTAAGCTTAGAAGTTATACAACAAAAAAGTTTCATTCAAATGTCTCCAGTAGTTCTGAAAATGTGCACGTACAAATATTTTATTTTTACTGCTATTTTATAGAATAGATTGGATAAAAAACTTAGTGTTAGCATTACATTATTATTAAATAAGTACATCAAAGAAAAGCTTTGTCTTAAAAATTATGTCGACGGAAGAGTATGAACTCTGGCATACTGAAAGTTTATAAGTAGACGGACTACAGTAAGCCGACATTTTTAAAATAATGCGCTGGAATATATTAAATTTCTAGAAAAAATATTTATTTATTTATTTTTGACAATACAATTTGCAATATTATGTATAGTGTCATCCATACTAATATTGAAGATGTGAAAGTCTTTCACGCTTTCATGGCTAATCTACTAGCCCGATTTTGATGAAATTCAAAATGAAAATAGTTGAAGACCCAGGGTAAAACATGTTTTTATTTCAAAAAACAACCCCTAAAGGATGCAAGTTTGTATGAAAAATCTAAACCCCTAGATCAATTTCGATAAATTATTTCGAGGTATTTCAAGAAGAAAGTTGATTATGCAAGATCAAATATAGGCTACTTTTTTTTCATAAACTAATCCTTAAATGGCTGAATTAAATAGGAGATGCAATTTTTATAAAAAATATAAACCACTATAGTTGTGTAGTTCACGTTGGCGACGCTAGTACATAGTAATGTAGACTATCAATTTAAGTATTATTATTAACTTTAAAATATCTATATTACTAACTATAAAAAACCTTTATATAAAGACAAAATTTATATCATGAATAAAACTTTAAATTTTTCATTTGATATTTAAATGGTTTAAAAACGAAATTGCATTTATCTTAGTAACTTTGACATCTAGTAATAGTGGAATCGAAGGCATAGTGAAATATTTCAGCGATCGTAATGTCCGAATAACAATTTTTCATGAAGTCCATTCTTCATATCAATTGTTTTTTTCTTCTATTATATTTGACAACATAGTATGACGTAAAATGCAACTTTTACTTTGAAATATTTAGACCGGAGATATTTTTTTTAATTAAATATACTATATGTGGGGTCACTTGTGGCGCAGAAGCACAAAGTATGACTGTAAACGAGTGGAAATATTTATTATTTCCATTTTCATCAGGTGGCATCGCGCGGCGTTAAGTTCCGCCACTTAACACGCAATGCCTCTGAATTCGGCTAAAAGTGGGGAACGGAGTGACTTAACACTAAGTTCCCTCTGCATACCCTGCTTCACACTTTTTTCCGCATAGCATGGTGGCCAGAGGGAATCTAGTGTCCTGTTCTCCGCTAATGCCCCGAAATCGGGACATTACATGTTGAGTGACTCAATGTCGCGCTTTGTGTTAGGTACTGGAGCGGAGAAATAAAACTAATTCATATATACTCTCCCGGATAGGAATCAAACGTGCGTTTTTTATTTACAAAGGTATCAAGGCATCACTGCTCAAAAAGTTATGGTCGATGGCTTAAATCTCAAAATTATTAAAAACATTTTTCCCAAGACCGCTCTTACGTTAATACCTTGAGTTATGTAAACGTTTATATTTATCTATATACTACAACTAACAACGTCACAATTTCCACGCAGTTTAAACCCTACAGTCAGCAAAATAAAGGACTACAACCTTCAAATGCCTATAAAGGACGACATCAAGAAATCCCGGTATACCCATAATCGCAACCGTAGAAGATAAGTAAAATTTCAACTTACATTTACCTGTGTTTCAAGTACGGGGATCAGAGAAGAGACTAATAAAGAAATATATTTAAATACCTGGCTTAGTCTAGAAGGAACGAGATAATATTTTTGTGTTATTAAAAATTTTTTTTTTTAGCTTAACGCTTTATCACTCACACAACAGGGTAGGCAGAGGGAACCTAGTGTTAATATACTCTGTTCCCCACTTTCCACGGAATTCGGAGGCATCGCGTGTTAAGTGGCGGAACTTAACGCCGCGCTTTACCTCTGATACCAGAGCGAAGGAAATGGAAATATTAAATATTTCCACTCCTCGAGTGGGAATCGAACCCACAACCAGTCGTTTACAGTCACACGTTCGTGCCACTGCACCACGACTGGCCCTAGCCAAATTATTGCTGAATTTCTGAATATATAAACTGAATATATAAACCCACACTCTTGCTCAGGCAAAGAGAACATAGTGTCAAGACACTTCGTTGGAAACTAAAATCACTTTCCGCGCTAATACAAGCATCTCTATAACAATAACAAAAAATTGAAATTTCTCAATAGATTGTAAGGTAAATATTGGTATTAAAAATAATATGCAAATATGAAGTGATATTGGTGCATACAAAAGCAACACGATGGACACATTTAATAAATATATTTCAATACCATTTTAAATATAAAACTCATATGAAAATTTAATAAAAGCTTCAGAAATGTTATTTTAAATGGTAATTTTTATTATCAAGGAAATACTAATGAAACCGTTTTAATGTTCGAACTTAACCATAACCGTTTCATTATTTTTGCAGGCAGAGAGATTTTAGGTCAAGACACTCCGTTCTGAACTTTCCGCTCGAAATTTAGACACTGCGTGTTGAGAAGTGCAACACAAAGCTTTATTTACTAGAGCGAAGATACTATCATAATTTGAATATAATCAATGCTAATGCCTACTCTAATTCATCAGAGCACATTCTAATAGAAGTCTTATTTGGCACTTTAAAAATATTACTTGGTGTTTTTTACAGCCCAACCCTACATGTAAATTATTTTGACAATTTTGAAAATTTATTAGAAAAACATGTTCCAGGCTCCGACCACACTATTATAATGGGAGACTTTAACACTTGCCTTATTAAAAAAGACTCACGCGCAAGTCGGTTAAAAACTATAATTAATAGTTCAAATCTCAATATCCTCCCTACTAACGCAACCCACTTCTTCCCTGGTTGTGTCCCATCCCTATTAGATATCATGATTGTCTCGTCCACTGAGCACGTTGCTGATTTCGGGCAAATTTCTGCGGAGGCATTTTCATATCACGATCTCGTCTACCTCTCTTACAAAATACGCCCACCAAAGATAAAACCGACGGTAGTGATGCGACGATGTTTTAACGGCATTGACAATGAAAAATTTATGAATGATCTCGCTCGTATAGACTGGGACTGTATATTTAGCGCGGAAACTGTCAATGACAAATTAAATATTTTTAATTCAATCTTGATTGAGCTTTTCGACATTCATGCACCACTCCGACCAGTAAAAATAAAACATCTCCCCGCTCCTTGGTTAACTCAGGATATTAAGATACTTATGGCGGAGCGAAATAGTGCTAAGTCGAAATATAAGAAAAATCCTACTGATGCAAATCTGCAAAGGTACAAAACACTGCGGAACAAATGCAACAAGACTTGCAGAGAAGGCCGACGTAGTTATATATTTTCATGTATTGACCGTAGCACTCCTGCGAAAGCTTGGAAATTTCTAAGCACAATGGGAATAGGAGGTAGACGCACACTTTACACATCAACCTTAAACAACTGCACGGATTTAGACTCGCTGAACAAATTTTTCACTAATGCCAAATTGATGGATAATAATGTAAAAACAAAAACTCTTCACTCCTTATCACTAGCATCACATCCTTTAAGACATCCTGTGCCTTTCCTGTTTACTCCAGTTATGACTACTGACATACGTAAGCATGCGTTGTCTATCAGATCAGATGCTACTGGTTCTGACGACATTAGTCGCCGTATGATTATGCTGTGTCTTAACTCTATCCTTCCTATCCTGTCTCACATCTTTAACTTCTCCCTATCTTCAAGTGAATTCCCCGACGCCTGGCGTCATGCATATGTGATTCCTATTCCTAAAGTTTCCAATCCTACATGCTTCTCTAACTATCGTCCAATTTCTGATACTTTCCTTTTTCACTATCCCCCCCCCCCCCAAGATCTTAGAACGTATTGTGCATGAAGCAGGTTTTACGTTTTTACATAAAAATAACATCCTATCCCCTTTCCATTCTGGTATCCCGCCTGGACACGCACGTCCCTCAACTTACTAAGTCCTGCGACACGATATTAGATACGCATCGACACCGGCAAGTCCACCTTACTGGTTTTACTTATTTTCCAACGCTTTTACCACGGTGATTTTGACATTCTTTAGCAATTTTAAGGTCCATTAATTTTTCCTCTCAAGCTACTGAATGGTTTTTTCTTCGTACCTCCGCCTGCGCAACAATGCCTTAAACACGACGGGAAGGGTGTCCTCCACCTAGCCATATTAACGCTGGGGTGCCCAGGGGTGGTGTGGGCTTTCACCTCTGCTTTTTTGTTCCATTTTCGTTGACACTCCCTCAAACAATATCGTTCATTCACCTGTTACGCTGATGGACTTACACTCTATACTACTGTAGCCGCTAATGACAACTCCAGCGGTATTGCAAAAATTAACTCCGATTTACAATTACTAGTACCTGTTGTTAAATCCGTTGGGTTAACTGTAAATCCAGTAAGTCCCAAGCATGTATATTTGGTAACTCTAAGCAAATTGTGTAGATTCATTACCTTACCAACCTTTACCACCAGTTTCCTTTGATGGTGTTTGCTTGGAGTTCAGTGCGGTGTCAGATTTGTGCATCAGGATGGACAGTGCGTTTAATTAACCTGGTCGCCTCACGTTCCCTTTTCTGCGCTTTAGTCGTAAGATATTCTCCGCCAGAGGTGGTTTGAGAAGATGGAGAAATCTCTTAACCATAAATACTAAAATATCCCTAGCCCATACTCTTCGCCTTCCATCCTTGTTATGCAGATTCCGCTACTGAATTGTCTCATCTCTCAACCTTCTGACAACTTGAGCGTCCTACAAATATCATTATAAGATTTTATCTTCGGAACTTAGAACGTACGACCACGTCTCTCATCCCGTACTCAATTAAAATGGATAACAATAAATGACGACGTCACTTACTTCCCCACTCCTGCTTTATACCATTCTTTACCATCCCTTCACTCCTTCGTATCTCAAGTACGTTTTAAGTTCTTGGGGGCGAACACTCTTCATATCAACATCTCCTTTCCCGTAATAAACAACTTACTACACTTACTTGAAATACCTTTTGTCCCCGTACGAAAATGCTATGGTGACTTCCTTTATGTGGAGACTTAAACTTTTGTCATAATCTAAACCGTTGAATATAAGACAGTCGCAGTCTGTTGGCAATTAAACGCGTCTTAAACCAGTATTTCCTTATAGCATACTGATATTCTACTCTATTATTTGTGTTTTTATGTATGTATATGTGTATGTATGTAATGTATGTTGTATGTATGTATGTATGTATGTATGTATGGTATGTATGTATGTATGTTGTGTGTTATGTATGTATCTATGTTTGTATCCACGTGTTGATATGTATTTATGTTTGTATTATGTTATATGGTACCGTTGTATATACGTATGATTTTGTTAATTACGTTACTTTGAATGCACCTTTCTGCGTTCTTTTGAAGTAAATATCCGTGACTCGTTTGGGTTGCCTGGAAGAGATTGCTTTTAGGCGATAATGCCGCCATTGCCATATGCCTTATGTACTACTTGTTTTTTATGAAGCTGTATTATTTTTTTTTTTGTGTGCAATAAAGTATTATTTATTTCTTTTATGTATTTATCATTTTGCCTAAAAAGAGTTCGAAATCACAACCATTCGCGCATCAGTCAGTCGTTCTTCTAACTACGATGTTAAAGTTTAATGTGAAAAAACAAAAATATATACCTAATCATCAAAGTCAACTTCAATAAAAGAGTTTATTTGACTAAAGAAACTGAGATAAAAGTTAAAAATAATATTACATTAAAACTCAAAAGCGTCAACGTACATGTATGTGTACAAGACAAACTACAACGAAATTGCATAGACAAGCAGTGAGCCACCCACTCAACAAGTGATACTAAATAAACGAACAGATATGATTACGTTCAATCCAGCTATTTCAAAATCTCGAACGTTCAAATATTGTTTACAGCCATCGTTGACAGTTTCAATGTTGAATATGTACGTTAACCAAAAGGTACTGTCTTAGTTAGGCAATAGTTTAAATAAATCTTTTTTAGATAATATATAAACAGACATTTAGAAAACGTATAAAAATTTTGAACGCAGCTGGATTCGAACCCACGCCTCTTGGTATCCGTCCAAACGCTCTGACCGCTAAGCCATGCATTCTGCTACCAGCGAAACTCTTATACGCTTATTACAACTTATTTACGAGACATTTTTACAAGTTTCTGCTACCCTAAGATTATTCTACGAACAATCGTTTGGCAAAAGAGAATGTTATTTATTGAATACTTTTAACATTATAATCAAAATTTGTGTGTTCAAATTTTTATACCTTTCCTAAATATCTTTTTCAATTTCTTAAGTGTGTGAATAACAATTTAAAATGTTAAAAGAATATATAAACATTTTTAGCGCAGCAGTAGTCGAACCCGCGCCTGTTGAACACCGTCCAAGCGCTCTCACCGCTAAGCCATACGTTCTATACAGCTACGATTAAGTTCTTATGTGCTTGTTGTGCAACTTATAATAACTTTAAACATATTAAAAAATAACCTGGAGTTCTTTTCGTTTTTTAGTTTAATCTTTTATTCTATTTTTATCTATCTTTTATTGCATATTAATATTTCTCAGATTTCAATAAACGTATACTTTATCAATTCAAATTGTTGTAAATATAATTGTCAAGTGTTGTGAATGAATCTTTAATGTAACATTTTTTTTATCATATTTTTAGTAGTAATGCATATGGAATTTATTTAGTAACACACTTAGCTACATAAATGACTAATAGTTACAAATAAGGTTAATATTTAGACTCTTACTGTAACTACGGACTTAATTTTAATCTACAAAAGCTTTATTTATTCCCACGCACCACGTACTTCTGTAGAGTAATAGAAACGTCGGATTTTCTAAAATGCTATTTCTAATATCAAAATATATCCGATTAAAATAGTTTTATTTAAAATGACTTATATCGTTGTTTGACTATAGCCATAAATATGAGGAAATGTGAATTGAGGTCATTAAGGCACAGTGGCAGAACGTCTTATTGCAAACGTAGTCCGTTGTGAATTCGATTTCAATCAAAGAATGTATTTAAATAATTTTAAACTGTCCAGTCTGGTAGAACAATGAATGGCATTAAATCCACCACTCAACACATAATGTCTCGATTCCGGGCTAAAAGTGAACAACGGAAAGTCTTGAGACTCGACAGAAAAACGCGTGAAGGTGATATAAAAAAATGCTTAATACTCTAGACGTTTTAATAAATATCAACTCATAATTAGGGCCAAATTTATATATTTTTATAATTTATCGTACATATAATCCAAAGCTCAACTTTCATTAAAATTTTACAGTTAACTTTACAAGGTTGTTAATAGTATTTCTTAGGTTTTGTTAATTAAGGTCAAAGATAACTAAAAGTATAGGGATTATTACGATAGCCGTTAAAATGCCACCTGTAGCGCTTTAACGAGCTTATTTAAAGAAATACTTTATAATGAAGAAAAAGGGTTGAAATTATCATTTTTAACAATATATCAAATCTATAGTGGATATACATATTTTACTCTCAGAGTGATTGACAGTCAATGATTAGCCAAAACTATTGGTTATGAAAAGCATGCATGAGGTTTCTTGAGGAGTATGGAAAAGAACTAAGGGAATATTTCGCGAGATTTGAACGAGTATCGGAAAAATTGGCCACTTATATTTTAAAGTCGAAGTTGTGAAGCATATAAATGCCTATCTGCCACATGCAATTAACTAGTATTTAAAAAAAACCTTAACTTAAGTAACCAAAATATGAAATAACATGTAGCATATCAAAGTAACGAAATGTATTGACTACGTGTCCGTAGGGGACAGATGACAAAGGAAAAATATAGAATGGTAAAGTCTTTCTAGCGCAACAAATTAACTTATAGCAATATCATGCATATTTTTAAAGAAAAACACTTCTCTTACATAGTGAGAACCTAGTGTAAAGACACTCCGTTTTCTACACATTTCAACAGAAAAATAGAAATGTGATTAAAATGAATATTACGAATTTCAAAACCAAACATTTTTTTTATATTGATTCATTTACGGCTTAAGTACAATTTTAAACTTGAGTTTAACGCTATCCAATACAGTAGCAACATCTAATTAAGGTTTACTCAATTGTCTCTTTTAATTAAAATGACCCGCTCATTTCAATTTATGTCCTACATTTTGTTTTTTTACTTGTGCGTATTGTATTGTTGCGCGTGCCAAAGATGTCGCGTTGTCTTTTTTTTATTTTGAAGCACTTTAAATCAATATTTCAAATAGTTATAATAAAATAAAACTTATTTTATGTTAACTTAAAATAAAGTTATAAACAATCATTCCTCTGAAGGGAAATCGAACCCTCCGCCATCGTGTTTACAGTTAGACAGCCTCTAAAAAGCCTTTCAAAAGCTATTTAATATAGCTAATGTATGTACATAACATTAATATATATTCAAAATGATGTCTTATCAAAATCGTTAACGACGTAAATAATAGTATATAATACTATATTTTTAAATATATTCAATAGCATATATTTTTGAGTTCCTCACTTGTATGTTAAAAACATGTTCTATATAGATAGAACATGAGAGAGATAATTTTCTCTCTGTATATCACCCCACAAAAAATTGTTTAAGCATTTTTTTTATTATAACAATTAAATTCTTAACTCCAAATAAATATGAAAATTCTACCAAAAATTACGTATAAAATCTTCAAAATACACAAGCATTTTTACAACACCTAATTAAACATATAAATCATTCGTTATTATTATAACAACATATTTTTGAACAAATTAAAATAAACGCTTAGCAGTCAAATTAGTTAGCTGTTCATAATGTAATGAACGAACGCTCATTTATTACCTTTTCATGCCAACGCGGTATCATTTCGTTTTTAATTGAAACACCTCAGCGTCCATTATGAGCTAGAGTTAAGACGGTATATTAATCTACTTATTTAAGCTACTAGCTCAGCACTCGATTCCTTTTTCGACGTTAGACGAATTTATATTAAGTTTTGCACTGTATACAATTTTCGTAAAATGTACCTAATTTATTTTTTATTTAACTGGCTCTCTAAATTTAATTAGATTCCGGAAGCACATAAAGGGTTATTGTCAAAAGGATAATCTTTTTTAAATTGTTAAAACGTCGTTTGATATAAAACGTTAAATTAAAAAACGGAATGTTATTGTGTGAAAAAATATATTTCTATATAATTTCTTCAAAAGCAAGTCTCAACAAGTGACAAAAATATACTAAAAAAAGAAATAACAAAACTATGTTACGATGATAAAAGCAGGTGGGTTTTCATATGACAATGTAAAAATGTCAAACTTTGAATTTTGATGACACCTTTGTCATGTATATGACTTTCAGATCGGAAAAAATATTTTCATTGATGTTTTGCAAACTTTCTAAAACAAGCCCCGGTAGAGTCTATTTAGGTTTGAACAAGATATTGTTAAACGTATTTCGGCAAATATTGTTAATTCATTATTTGTAAAGCGGTAATAAATAGCTGAGGGCATTGAAAGACAATTAAAAATCATTGAAGACAATGTCTGAGTCTAAATCGATCAATCATCACATAGAAGGAAATAAATGAAATATTTAAATTATTTTCATTTTTGCACGTAGGGTAAAGACTCTCTACCTATACCTTTTTCTAACAAAAAAAACCGAGAAGCTTAATTCTTCTGCTTAATACACAAGATCTCAAAGTCAGGAGGAAAGCTGAAAACGAAGTATTATAATATTAACTTCTCTCTGTGTACTCTGCTGTACGATAAACCGAAAAAAAACAGTTTCTTAGAAAGCAGAAAGGACTTAATCTATTAAGTATAATTATCCGTCCATCAGTCCATCAGTCCATCACAAAGCAAGAGGATTTATAGTTCAATTAGTAGCTAACACTTGTGAATAATATATGCGCGCACTCCAATTTCAATTTAGAGAAGTTGCGTATTGGACGCCAGGAACTAAACACGCATTTTGATTAACGAAAATGGCAAAGCTAAGCTTAGCCCTTTCCCTAATGGGAATCGAACCCACAGTATTCACGTGTAAAGTCAGACCTCCCAAGGGTTGGTTAGTTGGTGCTACGTTGAGGTTAATATAAAATCATAGTATAATGCTCAAATCAAATAATGAATTAATTTAGGTCTATTTGCTAACTAGACATACGTACAAGACAAAAATAATCTACAAAAAAATATAAATATTATCATATACCTAAGACAATGCGGGCTAATTTTTTTTCTCCTTAACACGCATTTTAAACAGAAAGCAGAGTGTCTTGATCGTGTCAGATAAAGCGTTTAGTGACCATTTTTCTCTATAAACATCATATTTAAAACTCGTGGCCAGTCGTGGCCCAGTGGCACAAGCGTGTGACTGTAAACGACTAGTTGTGGGTTCGATTCCCATATTCTTCAATTATATTTCCATTTTCTTCGCTCTGGTGTCGAGGTAAAGCGCGGCGTTAAGTTCCGCCACTTAACACGCAAGCCTCCGAATTCGGCGGAAAGTGGGGAACGGAGTGTCTTAACACTAGGTTCCCTCTGCCTACCCTGCTGTGTGCGGGATACAGCGTGAAGCTAAAAAAAAAAATTAAAACTCGCTTATAATTGTCCGAAATGCTTCTTGTATATTATTAAGCTATAAAAAATCAGGTAATAACCTAAATTTCTATCTAGAAATTAGTTTTAAAAATGTTCATCCATTCTCGTGTAAGTGGAAGACACTCGGCGGAGTTAGAATGCTAATGGAATACGATCATTTACAAATATTTGTATAGAATTAGGATAGATTGATAGAGTTTAGTGAATTTAATATGTATGGATTCGACTGTATAATTTAAGTTTCACAAGCATTTGATTGAGTGAAATATAAGTTAAGCTTTGAAATATAATGTAGGACGGTAGAAATATAACATAGAGACTCGAAACGTAAAAGTGGGTTCGAATTGTACTGGGGGAAGATATATATTTAAACCATTTCCATTTCCCTCTCTGGTACTGAGGAAAAAGCGTAGCGTTAAGTTTCACCACTCAACATACATTTTTTGATTACGGGCGGAAAGTGGAGAATACAATGTCTTGACATTACTTGACATTGGGAATGCATGAAACAGTTTTTTTTTAATATATAATACCAGAAGTAAATGCTATTATGTAATTATTTAGTCGAATGTTGGTATTATTTTGTTTAACATATATAAGAAAAATAAGCTGTAAAAAGTAAATTTTGTTTAACATACAAAATTTACTAATTAAGTTAACTTGATGATGCTTGAGCTCATTAAACGTCTTATTTTGTTTTTATTAGAATTAAATATTCCTTCTTAGAATGAAGCCTTCAACTGGATGTAAATAAATAATTCTATCACATAAACTTACTATACAATGATTACAAAAGTTGATCCGATTAATTTTAAGCTGTTCTTTTACTTGTAAAGCGTATTAGAGACTATGTGTTCTTGGAAATAAAAGCCTAACGTATGTGTTTTCAATTTTTTTTGTCTGAATTCCCCTAATCAATGTCGAATATGTTCCGCCACTTAACACGCAATGCCTCCGAATTTGGCGGAAAGTGGGGAAAGGAGTGTCTTAACACTAGGTTCCCTCTGCCTTCCCTGCTGTGTGTGGGATACAGCGTGAAGCTAAAAAAAAGGATTTACAAATATAGCTTTGATACATTGTTAATAACTACAATTTATCATTGAAACTTATTCACTTTTATTATTTGTAAAAAGCTATAAATATTTGCCTTAAGTTATATAATATAACCCCCAATTAAAATATAAATTACAAAATCTATAACAAAAAAGCTTAAACGACACATGCACAAATGCAACGGACTGAAACATTTTAAAATTATAACTACGTTTACAGAACTTTCAGATAGTTCGCAGGAGAAGTTGAACGCGGCTTCGTATTCACTTTGTGAACGAATAAACCGGTTATACGATTAGCTCTTTTCGCTAGCCTTTTGAACTTTCTTGTATGAAATTAAAATTTTCTTGCGTTAACCTTATGTTAGCGTTTCAAAGTTACCCTTTATATTGCTAATAGGTACACGTTTTCTTTATACGCTCAATAGATTTTACTCTTCAATAAATTCAGATACAATAGCGTACTGGTTAAGTTTTTTTAAAACTTCTTAGTAATATTCTTGTCTATGCATAGATTTAATACAAAGTTGAACAACATAATGTAGTTTCTGACGCCGAATTTGTCTACACCGCTTTAAGTAAAAATATTTTGAAGCTCATAAGTAATACAATTAGTAGAATAGGGCAGATTGAGACCATTAGGACGCAGATGGATAGAAACTGCCAACGCGATTAGTTGTGGGTTCTATTCCTACCCTTGGGGAATGGTTAAATTATATCCAATTACGGGCAATGTCATTGCGGATGAAAAGTGAAATCGGAATCTTGTAGTAGTGTATTTTTGAGACTTCGTTCTCTCTGATTACCGTTATGCGATGAAAGCATGTAGTTATAGAGATTTTTTTTAGGTTCACGCTGTATCCCGCACACAGCAGGGTAGGCAGAGGGAACCTAAAGTTAAGACACTCCGTTCCCCACTTTCCGCCAAATTTGGAGGCATTGCGTGTTAAGTGGCGAAACTTAACGCCGCGTTTTATCTAGAGAATTCAAAATAGTTATAATGATTCCTCGGAGTGGATATCAAATCCACAGCCATCGCATGTATCACCATGTATCAAGATACTTTAAATAAGTTTTACCTAAACAATAAAAAGTATTTATTCATATTGACAAATTCTGTATGATGAGGAAAGAATTTAGTAAGCCTTTATTTTCTCTCTATTCAATATTTCCTTAAGTGCAAGCGTTTACGAAAACAGAGCGTGAAAATATTTCAGTTTAAACCCAATACCATTGTCACTACATTCAAACACAATTTAATTAAAAAATACAAAGTACAAAAACTTTTTATAGCCAGAATCCAAAAATTGTAAGGACGCAGATTAATAATTTGTAAAAATATTATGTTTTGCTTACAAAACTTGGGAAAGTTTTTGTTAAGTAGCTTCCATATTCTAATTTCGTGAACAAATATCCGTGTAAAAATTGTATTTCTTAAAATAACAACCTTCCATGGCAAAAAATGGACTATATATAGAGTAACCCAGTTAAAGGTCCTTTTCCCTTTGCAGCTCTGTTGGCTTACTGGATAAAAAAAAATTGTAAATTTATCAAAATATTATTATATTATATCACTGTATCATTTTTTATAAAAAACATTATATATATTTAAAATATTTAATATATTTAAAAGTTTCAATCAAGTTATTTCTACTAGTTGTCAATTAAAATCAACTAGATGCCATTGCGGCGTCCTTAGATCATGCCTTATTAAATGCCACGGTCTTGCCTTCAAATTTTGTGGGGGTATATAAGATATATGGGGGTATATTTTATTGGTCAATTTAGTTCTATAACCTAACATATTATGGTGTCTCTAAATGGACGAACAGACGAATTATCAAAATCCTTAACTCAGTTCCCCACTTTCTACTTAAATTTGAATTTTGTTGACATTACCTAGTTGAGTGGCGGAACTCGATTTCGTGCTTTGCCTCAACACCAGAGCAAAGAAAATGATATATTAAATATTTCAATTCCTTAAGTGGGATTCGAACCAGTCACGTTTACAGTCACTCTTTGTACCCACTATGCGTGGCCACGACTGGCCTTATTTAAATCTTTGCAATTTAAAACTGAAATTATTTATTTTAAGAATTTGACGTAATCTGAGAGATAAAAAGGGATTTCCCCGATTATGGCTTACCCTTTTTTAATGTCAACTTTTTTGTATTGTCACCACATTTTATTGAAACAAGGAAGAAAAAATAAAAGTCTTAGCGTATAAATGGACCAAAAAGAAAATTCATAGTCCGAAATTTGTAGAAAAAATTTAAATAAAATTTTAAGCAAGAAAAAAAGATTTCTATTATTGCTAACAATATTTTAAAAAACAATTAATATAAATATATTCACACACTTTAGACCTTTTCTTTTGTCATCACTTCAATTTTTTTAATAACTATCTCTACTATTAGGAAGCGGAGTGTCTAACACTAGGTTCTCACTGCCTGCCATGCTGTGTGCCGGATACAGCGAGAAGCTAAAACCATTTTTTTTTTACACGTGACTGATTATTTATACTAATATTTTGTCTTGTCACGCACAAGCTATAACCTATATTTCACTTTCTCATGTGTATTACTTGTAAACCCTTATAACCTTTGCATAAAAGCACGGTATAAATACCATGTAATGTAAATAAAAACTGAAGCGAGTCTCTAAGTAAATATAAATTGACATTACTTTATAGTTTCAATAAAGTTATTTCTGTTAGTTGTCATGTAAAAGCAACCATTATTAAAAGTAGATGTCGTAGTATTAAGTCCTACTGAACGCGATTGTCTTGAGTTCCAATTTTCTTTGGGGTTATATTATAAGTGATATATTTATTACGATACTTTTATCACTTTAAGGTACTATTCACACAATTGAAAAAGCTAAGCGCTGACTGCTTAGATGTCAGATATAACATAACACTCAGGTATGTGGTAGGTGTCTCTAAAAGAACAAAAACACGATACAATCAAGAATTTAAGTATGTACCACTAGATTCACTCTATCTTTCCAGGAAAAAATCAAGATATACGTGAAATTACATAAGAGATAATTTCTTCTGTAACCAACCAATTTTACATTTGAATAATCAAAGCCCGCCATATGTACACATTAATAGACCAAGCCCAATAACAGACCAAGATCTAATGATATTCATACATTTACCTTTCTACTTTTGATGTACACTTATGTCAGATCATCATTTTAAAAATTAACTTGATTCCGAAGATGATTTTTATTACTTACTATTATATATTTTTTTTCTAATCGATTATCTAACTTATTATTATAAATTTTAGTGAGAGACCAATGTTAAACGTGTGTATGTGCTTGGACAGTGGTGGGACGTTTAGTTTAAGAGTAGATGAGTTATACATATTTTATTTATGAATAATTCCTTAATCCATACTAACATTATAAATGCGAACATCTATCTGTTTGTCTGTCACGCTTTCACAGCTACAGCTACCGGTCCGATTTGAATAAAATTCGGAATGGAAGTAGTTCTAAATCATAGATTTCAAGCATAGACTACATATTTTTCAAAAATCTACCCCTAGGGCTGAAATAGGGGATAAAACTTCATATGAATTATGTACACCGTTTGACCGATTCCAATGAATTTTGACATAAATATTGATGATGGCCCAATGTAAAACATAGGCTACTATATTCTTTTAAAAATCTATTCCCAAGGGTTGCAATATAACGAAACAGCTATAGTTGTGTAGTACAAGACAACAACTTTATTTTACTAACTTTTATGATTGAAATAAGATAAGTAATTAATACGTAATATTCAAATTATGATGATTATTGGTATAATACCAATATTAATTTCTGTTTCGAGGGTAACCGTAATTTTTATGTATTGTAGAGCCGTTAGCCGTTGTTTATAATGACATGAAAACCATTTAGAATTTCAGAGGATATTTAATTTACTTCAATTTCAACTGAATCAGACATTATTAGTGTTATTCTTTAACACCCACATCGAGTTCCAATCTCAATTAATGGATACGTATACTACGTCACTGCAAAACGTTTATTTTATAAGACTTATTGCACTTACATATCAGGCCACATTTATATAGCTGAGAGCTTGAAATAAATTCATTGTTTATTGGTTTGTCATGTTTCTGTATTCTTATCTAAAATAATGGACTAGTTTAAATGAATTATTTCGTAAAATCAGCTAACATTTAGCATATACTGAATTGTAGGGCTTTCTTTGTAACCTAGGGGATGAATGTTAGTGGAACGAGACTGTCTTCCGCACAGAGGGGTAGTAGCCTATTATCAAAGACACTCCGTTCTCCACTTTTCATTGAGTAAAGCAAAGCTCAATAGTGCGCTTTGTCGCACGCACCATTGCGAAGAAATAAAAATAATTTAAATGTATGTAGTACAAAAATTAATTCATATTAAATATGTTTTAATTTAATTAGTCTTAAAATAAAAAAAAAATGCATTTTCTCAAGCTCTTAATATCTGTCTTCATCAGTACTAAAATCATATTCAGAAAATCATAATTAGCTAATAATTATACTATTAGCTTTACCTTTTCCATTAATTTGTGTTCGAACTATAAAATTTAAGGAAAATACAACCATGTATATATAATATTATTATTAGTATTGATAACTCTAAGTTTTATAATTTATTTATTTTTTTATGTTTTAGTGTAGCTTATCCGGTTCGTATATCTTTTGAGGTATACAAAAAGTCATCTAAGTCTGGTTTCACTAAAAAATGACATTTATGACTCACTTTTATTCTGAGTGATATTAACTGAATATTATTAATATGTTCCATGTTATTAATAATATTTGATTTGATATATTTTTTTAAATGTTATAGAAAAGTTTTTAACTTATTATTATAGGGTTTGCAATTTTACAGACTATTTGTTTTCTTTTCATTTCTCAAGTAAATGGTATTAAAAACAAAAATAAAATAATGAAATCAATTGCTATTCCATATATCGTCTGTTTTTAGACAAATCTCTTTAATCTAAGACTTAGGATTTACGAAATTCAATATTATCGTATTTTTATCTATTGTCATTATTTAGAACAGAAAGCGGCTTAGTAATTTGAGACTTAGCTAATAATAGTTGGGACATATTTAATTGTGGAATCGTTTTTTTAAATATAGCTACTTCATTATGTAACTATATTATTCGTTTATTAGCTTTATCGAAGTTACCAGCTTTTTAACAATATACATATTTAGTGACAATGATTTAATTATTATGAAAACTTTATTATATCTTTAAAGTTTTAAATGTCTCTATATGATATTAAGAATTTTTTTTTTTTTTTTATATAATATAGTAAGTTAAAATGAGCTAGGATTCCTTATTCAGTTTTAAAGCTAAGAAAAATACATAACTTAAAATATATTAATTTTAAATCAAAAATAAAATGCTTTTTGTAATATGATTGTCATAAGATATATTTTCGATAAAATTTTAATGACCAAAATGTAATAGAACACCTTACAATATAAAGGGCTTTAAGATTTTAGTTGTCCTTTTCTTGGTTTAAACTTTTAATATTGTTTCATTATAATTACACCACCGTCGGATTTTAAACCGCTGTATTTAAATTCTGGTTATGTAAAGATTTAGTTTTAAAAATAATGAAAATTATAATGTTAAGTCCTAATTTCTTTTTATGATTTTTATTCATTTTGAAATGAAACTCTTTTAAGTGAATTAATGGTGTATATTTCAGTTAGAGTCTACCTATATGGACTACTGAACTGTTCGTAACGTAAAAGGATCGCCGGGATAGAGAAAGAGGATTTCTGAAATGTATTTTCGAGTACAAAAAATATACGCGACAAATCCGGTTAAAATAATTTAATTTCAAAATGTTTTGAGTCAGTGAATTTTCTTTTTTTCTTTTTTGTATCCCCGTTTACATATAAGGGATGTTTATTTTGCACTTTTTATATAATCATAAAAAAATTATGTAGTATGTGAATACATTGACGCTACCTATCAATTTATATGTTCTAATCTAAATCTCTAATAATCTTAATCTCTACTACTACTACTCTAAATCTCGAAAATTCTAAATTAATTTTATTATTGAAATTAAATTAATAATTAATTTGATATCATTAATATATAGCACTTGAATTTTTTTTTTAGTAATGATATTTATTTTAATTATGAAATTATTAATGTTTGACTGAGTAAAATTGAATAAAGTATATTTAATTATAATAATTAATATAATTATTTAATAATTAATTTTAATAATAAATTTTAAAAATAATTTCAAATTTCATATAAATATAAATTTGAAAGAATGTTATATATCTAATATTTACAAGTAAAATTGTCACTATAAGATAAATAAGTGTACCACATCACATAGGTCAGCAAGCACCCTCATGTATACCTACACCTAGCGATGAATAAACTAAAAATACACTTTGAATTGATCGTAATTAATAATTCTTTAAGAACGTAATTAAAAAAATAAAACAATTATAAGTACTTTTTTAAACACTTGAAATAATCTTTTAGTAATTTTGTTTTTCTTTAAATTACTCCATGAAGTTTTGAACAGCTTCATGAAGTCACGCTATTTTAATTATTTGAATTATGCGTAATCACGTGATATTATAACTTAAATTTCCTTTGTAAATTCCTTAAAATATCAAAACTAACTTAAAACTCTCTGATTTCTCCATCTCTCTCTATTTCATTAATATTTTTATCAAATGCATGTTTTCAAGCAAGTTCCAACTTACCTGTAAGTTTCGTAACGTGTCACAGAACACAGACGGACGCGAGGTGCGCGTAGAGGCTCAACCCGGAATGGGCAAGCGGGCCACTGTGCCCCGTTATATAGTACCGCGAGCCCGTAGCGGTTGGTCCGCTACGCCGCGCCCAGCGTAGGCGTGCGTAGGCCCCAGCCTACGGCGTGCTACGAAAGTGCTACGTTTGTGATACATGTTTGAAAAATCTTAAATATTTTATGCATATAAGGTAAATCCTATTAATGTTTTTTGTATAATTTATTGCATTTTTTATTATTTGGGGATGTGTAGGTTTTAAAGATTTTGGCTTAAGATCTTGTAATTGAGAGAAACCCTGAAAATTACTGAGCAATTGTTTAAATATATATAATATAATCTAAAAATATTATATATATGTATCTAGTTATACATGATGTTGTTATATTCAGAAAATTAGAAAAAAAATATCCCCAAGGGTATTTTTATTTGTTTATTAAATATGGACATTACTTTATATGAATTTACACATAACGTTTATAGTTTATATAATAAATAACACAATGCTACTAGAAAACAATAATACATACATGTTTGTACATATGTTGGATTTGTATATTTTTAATATGCTTTTCTAAAGAATAGCTACAGCAAATCTATTCTAGATATAATACAACTGAAAGATTTAAAATATTTTTAAAATGAGTATTTATTAGTGTTCGAATTGAAGCCAATAACCATCACATGAACACTCAGTTCCTAACGCAGCTGCTATGGTGTCTTCTATGTAATTATTTATACCTATTCACGTACATTTAACTTCACGCATAATTCAGTATAAATAAAATATTTGACACTGAATTATATGTAATTTTGTAACTTGTAACTAACAAGATAATAAATATCAAACAATTCACTTATCGAGATTCATTTTTAATGAAATAAGTCAAATTGACAAATACAACTACTTATCTACTTCCATTTTTTTTTCTTACTTCAAAGTAAGGTAACTTAAAAACATATTTTGATATTATATAGCGGTCAAAATGATTGGCTTAATATTAAATAAATAATCAATGATGTATCAATGTAAAATAAATATACAAAGTTCGTATATAATCACATATTTCAATACTTTATGTTGATTGATCCAAGCCGATAACTTCTTTCTACGTTTTCAATGATTGGTTTAACTGTGTTACGAGACGTGCATAGAATGTATTCTAAATCTGAGAATTTATAAAGTGTCATTTTCCTATATACAACTTTTCGAATGAAATAAAATAAGTTTACTATGGAATAACAATTTGGCATTTTTTTATTATTTTATCTTCTTTGTCTATTTTAATTAAAGTTGTATATAGTATAGTATAGTATAGTATAGTACATAATTAAAACTTATTTGTCTTCATACATTTTCTTGCATAGCAGAGTACACGTTTAGCCTGAACTCTTAACGCTTGTGTGTTGCGGAAATCAACACCGAGCTTTGTCTTTGTCCAAAATTTATAATAAATTGATTATATTTTAAGTATCTAAAAATCTTTCCTCCGAAATCGAATCAGAAACCATCGCTTTTACAGCCAGACCCTATCCCCATTGTGCCACCCATTAAAACGTACATTGTATTTACATTGCGTGTAAATTTAATTATTTAAGTACATTTTTGAACACAAAGCTTCGAACACTTTACATTAAGTCATGGTCACGGGTAGACTTTATATTACTAATGAATCCACTTATAAACCGCTTCGTGTAAGATTTGAGTTTTCCATTCAAGTATTGACAATTCAGCTTAATTAAAGCCGAAAAAATCACATCGAAAGTGATAGGACGTCATCGCTGTAAAGGTAAGTACATCAAAAAATAAACTTTTATGGCGGGGATAGCTTAATATATTAAAAAAATGCATTATTAAATTATCTTTAAATTCCTACGTCAAAGACCAATAAATCTGTTTCGTATTCTTTCGTATTTGTTTCGTACTAATGAAGGATGCGTATGTCGGGGCATAAGTTAAAAATGCAACAGCCTAATAACTTATTTATATATTTTAGTTTATAATGTAAGTGGTAGAATCAATTATGAAGAAGGAGCTGTTATTTTAATTAAACGAAATCCTATGACATACTTTAAAAGTTGATCATTAAAAATAAAGAGTAGTTAATATGATTTGTTGTGTTTGTATGAGGTTAGTCTTACAATAAGAACTTGAATATAACCGTTATTTTCATTTTAATTTAAGCATATTAATTAGATCTTATTTCCTATAATCAAGTGTCTAATGTTTTAACTATCCAAAATGCTGCTTTATTTTTTTGGCACCTACTCTACTCAGGCAATCAAATTTTACGTGACTCAATATTTATGGAATAAAGCTCAAGATGCATTGAATTTAAATAAAAATTTATTGTTTTTATCACAACATTCATAAACACTTTTCAAAAAATATATACTTCTATCTATATATATACTACTAGCTACTTCATGACAGTTTCTTAGATGTAATTTCACATATAAAAGAAAAATAGTTTGCATGCCTGAATGTCATATATCTCAGCCTAAGAATAAAAGTGACCTAGCTCAACAATTGTACGCCTTCTAATTTTGTTTAAAAAGCCATCAAAGTCTATCTATTCTATTATTCTATAATCGATTTTTTGGAATGATGATACTTTTATGGGAACCATAGTAGTGGAATGAAATAGCGTCTGACTCTAAATGCGATCGGTTTTGGGTTCAATCCCTATTCGAAAGAATGATTATATCGAAAACACTTTGAATTCTCCACTCTGTCTTCTCTCAGACTATTGTACTAAGCGAGAAAAAAACTAAAAGTGGACAATGGACGTCTCTTCTAACTGATGACGGTCTCTTCTGCTATGCAAGAAAAACCTGCAACTACTTTTTTGTTTTATTTCGTTCTAAGCATACGATATACATATGTATAAAAAATTTAATGCTATATACACTTTAATAGCCGTTTATTTAAAGTTGTTACTTGTCTCCATTTTAGGATAAGACATTTATTTGTCCGTTTCTACTTGACGTAGAAAGAAGATGGATCTGACATTTAATAAGCATTCTGATAGTTTTCATAAAGTACTAAAATGTTCATTTTTATTTTTCAGGAATCATACAGCCTGAAGGAACTTTCTTATTTTTTTGTGTACTCGTTTTTTCCAGTTAATTATTATAAAGGTATTGGTAAAGATAAAATTATAAATTCAGTAAATTAAAATGGATATATAATAATTCTGTTGACAAGTTTCGTCATCCTCCTCAAAGAAATGATAAATTGAAAAATAAACCGTGTTATTTTCATTATAAAATTTTAACTTAAACATTTTATTTTTTCGAATATTAATAATTATTTCTTTTTCTTTCTTATCTAATTTTATTCTTTGCATATTGATACATTGATGGCAAACAGCACGCAAGTTCTAAGTAATCAATTACACATTTAAGCAAGTAAAACCTATACATAATTCATTACGATTACGTTACGTTGGTAGGATTAGATGAAAGCGTTTGACAGACGTCTATAAACCCATTCCGTTTGTGCAAAAGCTATGAATTAAATAAATATTGAAGCTGTCTACGTTTTGTGTTAAACTGTAATACTTTAATTTAATACTTATTGTGGTCAAACAGATAAAACGGGGCGTTAAATTCTGTGTCACAGTGTTCCCATGAATGTAGAGTGGAAAACGGAGTGTTTTAATATTAGGTTATGATATTCAAAGTCAAAGACAAATAATTTTATTCAAAGTAAGAAGTTACATGCTTCGTTTTTTGAACGTCAAAGAATTTACCATTTACAGATACAAAATCACTAAATGAGGCCGATATCAAAAAATGCTTAAAGGTTCAAATGGTTAGTTGTGGATTAAATTGAGCCAAATTCAAAATTAGGTTATTATATATGAAAAAGTTCAAATATAGAAATAATTAAAAATTTAAAGATAATAAATTTATTATATTTTATAAGCCTTTGGAAAGCGTAAAATACAATTACTTTGGAATGACCTTCTGGAGAAATATCTGAAAAATAGCACCAAACAAATAATAGAAAAAAAAATATACGTTTTACAGTTTTTATAATAATGAAACTCGTAATTTTACAACTTCAACTCGTGTAATTGGCAAAGGAAGCTGAAGCTTGAGTACATTATTACATGTTTTCCACTTTTTTAATTTATAAAGAGGAACGTGTACAGAAAGTATTTACATTTTAAACCTCGTCACATAAACGAATGTTCGCATAAGCTTGAAGCCTACGTGTGCTCGCGGCGTAGCTTTTAACGGTTGGACCGATTTAAATATGTACTTACATATGTTAAATGACATAAAACTAAATGTTTTTAAATAAAATTAAATGGATATATGAAAATTGATCTAAAAATAGGTAATTATTTTAAGAGCGGAGTGGATTGTTCATACTTCATACTACTAGCGCGTTAGTGCTAATGATGCGGAATACATTTGAATAAATTAAAACATTTTTTTTAGGAAACGGAAATATTAAATGTTCTCATTCCTCGGGTGGAAACTGAAATCACAACCAGTAATTTACAGCTACACGCTTGTGCCACTGCGCCGCAACTGGCCCCTTTGTTTTATTTGCACAAAATCATATATCAGGCAATTTATCTTGGCGTAGTGGTAGAGAGTCTGAAACCGGGATTTTATATTATACATTACAAATTCGATTCAGACTCTGTTAGAAATATTTACATTATTTTCATTTCTCCTTTTTGTTAAGACCAGAAAGCGAAGAACTTAGTTGACATTAGGCTCTATTACTTGGCCTAAACTGTGAAAAATACGTTTTTATATACAACCGATTAGGTAAAAGAACTTAATGATAATTCACACCCTTCTCCATTAGTCCAAATTTGAAGATATCGCACATTGGGCAGCGATATTCAACGCCGAGCATATCTATTACCTAACGAGAACGTAAAAACATGTATTGTAAAATATTTTTTATTTGTAAATGTTCCCTCGAGTGGAATTTGAGGCTACAACTGTCCCGTTTAGTCAGATGTGTACGTCCCAACTGTGTTATGATATGGAATATTCAGAAATTTCACATATTAACCTAAAACAGATGATATTATAATGGTATTCAGTATATCATTTTTTTATATATTCACGCATTTTTCCTCATAGCAGTGTAGTCTGAGTGGATCTTGTGTCAAAACATTTCGTTTTCCGCTTTCCGCCAGAAATCTTGGCATTGCGTGTTGAGTGGCGGAATTATAGTAGAGCAAACGCACTAAGCCACAACGGCTTCAATTTTGTTTTATTTTTTAAATCGTAAATGTGATAGTAACATTGTTATATGAAAAGAAATTCAGGATTCACAAATTTTAAACATTTTAAATGAAACTATTCTAACCGGTTTAATCGCGTGTATTTTGGTATTCGAAAATATATTTTAGAAAATCCACGTTTTAAATGTTACAGTAATCCGGCCCAGGTAAGCTCGTTGTTTCTATCTAGGTTTATATCTACGATATCTATGTAGGTTACTAGTATGTATGCGTCTAATATATAATATTCCAAATATTATATTTAAAAGACAGTTCGAGTACGTTATCCGAATCTTTTAATCATTATAATATATTATTATATGCTTAATAACAGTCAAAATAAGCCAATCGGCTAAAGAACTATATTTTTAACAGAATTAATACACACCCCAGAGTTTTTCTATTTTGGTCCATTATCGGGTATGTGTTATTTAAACATATGTACATATTTTTTCGTCACATGTGTATATGTAGAGAAAGATCAAACAATAATAGTCTAGGCCTTTTAATGGTTAATGGGACTAAAAGATTTGTTCATTTTTGATTTGAGGAGATATGGGTTCGATTCTCAGTCGAGGAGTGGAAATATTTATTATTTCCATTTTCTTCGCGGCGTTAAGTGCCTCCACTTAATACGCAATGCCTCCGAATTTGCCGGAAAGTGGGGAACAGAGTGTCTTGACACTAAGGTTCATTCTGGTTCACCGAAAGTGAAGCTAAAATAAAATTATTCATATCCATAGCTATCGAGTATTAATAAAAATTAAACCACAACAACTACGCCTTTTTTTTAAAACTCGAACTCATAATCTTTAAAGCACAAAGGGATAGAAATCTCACAAGTTTTGATACCAAAATAGGTCAACCGACAACTTAGCAGCTGCAAATCAAAGAAAAACTTGCTCTCGTAATTTGCGCTTTGGCATTTTCTTAAGGTTTCTCGATAAATATTGATGAACAATACCCCTTCTGCATAGATATACCAATATATATTTCTTATCGGGCGCAACTAGATATTTTGTTCTTTTATATTTTCGTATTTTGTTAATTAGCAGAATATAAAACTTATATACAAGTAACGAATACTTGGTTGGTCTCTAATCTAAAACTTAATATGAAACCATCCGTAAGGTCTTTTTAAACATTTTTAAAGTGTTATTCCACACCTAGGAAAATTGCAAAAGACATTTAGAAAACGTATAAAAATTTGCACGCATCGGGATTCGAACCCGCGCCTTCTGAATGCACTGGAACATACACAGAAACTCTCATGCGTTCTACTACGGTTATAAAAATTATTTTTCAATTTTTTTTCAAATTTTTATACATTTTCTAAATGTCTTCTCCGTAAGGTCGTTGAGTTATGAATTGCATAACTCAACGAGCATCTAATATATGTGAAGGAAGTGATTTTATGACATTAAAGAATACATTTTACTCTGATAAACCATGCACAAAGCAAATTTGCCTTATCTGGGACTCATTGGTAAATGGACGATACTATCCACTAAAATCTAGAGGAATTATTTCTGTAAGCTAAGATATTCCTAGTCAAATTGAGTTAAATCTTAACGTTGAAATCAATTCGTAGCATTATAAACGTTTAAATATAAAAAGCTAAGTCGTGGTGCAGTGGGGCAGTAAAAAAGATAGTTGTAGGTTCCATTTAGACTTGAAGGATTGTTTATTTTTTTAATTATCATTTCTTCACTCTTATTGGACCATGGACAAAACGGAAAGTGAACGACGGAGCTTAACAACTAACTAACTAACTGCCGAAATCTGCCGCATCGAAATGCGAGAAAAAAAATGTAAGTAGTGTTCATTAGTTTCTAGTAGCCATTTTATAAGTCATTTTCATTCCAGTCAACCCACAATGTCTCGATCTTGAAAGCGGAGGACAGAGTGTCTCCACACTAGGTCTTCTCCGACTAGCCTGCTGTGCTGAAGCTGTAAAAATATATAGTTTTATTATTTCGTAGAGGTAAAACGCTAAGGTGTTTTTTAACTGTCAGATCCTAATATCTAAACTTATAGGTATATGGTAAACATACACATATTCAATCTCAGTGTGATTGGAACACGCATCGATCACATACAGTTAAACATGTCCGAACTACACATATATAACATCACAGAGGCGCCATTTTAATCAACATATTGAAATATTGTTTGTATATATACAAATATAAACTTTACACAATACGTAGAAACACATTTTGAATAATGTACAAACCTCTTAGCTCAGAACAGCATCATTTTCAACAATTTTTCAAGAAAGCAAAAAAACAGTCTATTTAAAAGTGAAAATGATAATGAAACATATACAATACTCCATTATTATTCAATAAAAGACTAAATTTTACAGGAATACGCACTCGATATATAAACGGACAGTGTAAACGTCTCTCGACGAGAAACGGACTAGATATATACTCTTATGACGTGACTTCTTAGAGAACTCTTCCATAAAGTACAACCTGTAGCTGCTATAGGTTACAGTTCTTTCTGCTTGTCGTCCCTGCTTCCGCCAGTAAACACTTTTACTGACTTAGCCTTTGAGTGACGTTTAAATGAAATTAAATAAAAACAAACATTAGTTATGCAGATAGTAGATTATATAAATTACACAATATATACGAGATAGATAGAGAGATAAATATACATATACGAGTACATACTCAGTTATGGTAATATGAAATAAGCCCAAAAATGTCTGCACCAGTTGCGCCACGTAAAAAGGGTAGCCTGAAGTGCTTATGACTAATTATGCCAACACCATCGGTTACTACAAACTAAATGTTAACTTCCAAAGTAGATAAAGAATCTTTTTTGAAATATATGATAACGGAATGTAAAATTGAATTTAAAATGTAAAGTTATTAACTAGCTGTGCTCGCAACTTCGCCGAAGTGGAGTTCAACAAAAAATATGTAATTATAGAATAAGTAGCTTCAGTAGCCTAAGTTATTTCTTATTATATCAACTATCCGCCAGTGAAAGTCCCGTCAAAATCGGTTCATTCGTTCCAGAGATTAACCGGAACAAACAGACAGATAAATAAAAATTGTAAATAATGTTGTGTATACGAGTACATACTTGTACGTATGTACCTATTTAGTAAAAAGCAGTTATTTTGATATTATAAACAGACACTCCAATTTTATTTATTAGTTAGTATAGAGTATAGATATTTGTTATCTGTGTAATTAATAGTAAGATTTATTTACTTATTATGTAGGTTTTAATTACATATAAGACATTTTTTAGAAGATTAGAATCTGTTATAACTGCCATGCCTTCTTTGGATATTTATACCTCTGTGCATATATATAGAACAAAGTAGTGCCAGAATAGGTCATAAAGTTAATACCCACGAAAGTATAAGGTGAAATTCACGACATACGAAAATACTTGAAGGGCCTCCCGAGTTCTAGTACTAAAAGATATTGACTACAATAAAAAAGTAACAATTTTACTTTAGTAGTATATAATTTAACAGTTTCACGCTTTTACGGGCACGACAGGATAGGAAGAGAAAGGAAATTGGCAAGATTCTCCCTTTATTACCGAAGCATTGCGTGTTGAGTATCAGGACTCAACTGCGTTTTATCTTGCCAGCAGAGTGGAGAAATCAAAATAATATATATTATTTTATATTTTTAAAATAATTTATATTAGTGTCCGACCGAAGGTTCGGTTTCGGTTTCGGTTTCGGCAAGTTTCGGCATAAAAATGTAATTTCGGCCGTTTCGGTTTCGGTTTCGGCCAGTTTCGGTTTCGGCAAAAAAGCTGCCGAACCTTCGGCATTGCCGAAACTCTGTACTCATAGATTTTCACACGTCGTTTAGCTACATTTGAGTGTTTTTATAGCTTGTGTACTTAATCTCAAGATATGCTAAACTATTTTAATGAATTATAAATGTATGTTAAGAATAATATGTGTGACATTGTGTGAATGACACTGTGTTTGTTCTCGTAAGTGTGGCTCCTTTCAGGGGCTGACTATTAATTTTGGGGGACCCTGGGCTAATTATTACATTGGAGGCCAGCCTAATTAGTTGTTATTTAAAAACTATACAATTGTTACATAGGACTTCTATAAAATATACAGAATATAGTCAAATTAAATATCAATAAATCTTATCACAAACTAGCACATAAATTTACCTGCAAGAAAGACACAGTTGCCACAATATAAACATATTGTGGCAATAAAATACCAATTTACCAAATGCCTAATAAATTTACTAAATCCTTAATGGGGACTGAGGGTCTTCAAAACTAACAGGTCCCTGCACCACAGCTCAAAAAGCCTCTATGTAAATCTACCCCAGGTGCCTGGGCAAAGAGAACTGGCGTAGACATGTAGTACTTACCACCTTTTTATTATTTCTAATAAGGCACCAAACGAACAGAAGGACCATCTATCTGATTGTAAGAGCGAAGGTTATGTTCGCTCATATCTGCTCATGGACATCTACAATATTAGAGGAATTGTGGATGTGTTGCCCGCCTTGACGGTTAAGAAGAAGCAAGGATGGGCAGAGAGAGTTGGTTAACATGTCATCGAACTATATTATGACATATTTGGTGGTTCATTTTTGACGTAATTGTTGCGAGCTATTTGAATAGACGCAAACAAGTAGCTAAAATTATACGTATATATTAAAAGTTGCTCTTGGAAAAGGCAGTTTGTGGACATGAAGGTAGAGGACAAAGCTATGCCTTGCTGTCGTGGGATCGCTCGATTATCATCGGTGGCAATTGATCTGATATACCTAGTATTAAAATCCCTTTTAGTGAGCTGTGCCGTAATCATGGACATCGTATATCTATCTACATAATGATAATCTTGTGAAAACAATAAAAAAAAAAAATTAAAACTTAACCTACCACTACCAAACCGGGGAAATTGAAAAGGCCAATGGCGGCAACGGAATGTCTTTACCCTAGTTTCCCTCTGACTACCCTGCTATGGGGGTAAAAGCAGAGCCCTTAAAAGCGGAGCGTGAAACTATGAAAATGTATAGTATTAAATATAATTGAAAATGTAAAAAAATACTGTAATAAATTCCATATAATCACAATAAAACGTAAAAAATGTACTATTTTTTTACATGTTATACTAATTTTATGACGTCATCAGCAGTTTCGGTTTCGGTTTCGGTTTCGGCCGAAACTGAAGCCAGTGCCGAAGGTTCGGTTTCGGTTTCGGTTTCGGCTGAAAATCCAGTTTCGGTCGGACACTAGTTTACATTCATACGCTGTGGTCAGTCGTGGCCCAGTGGCACACGCGTGTGATTGTAAACGACTTGTTGTGGGTTCGAATCCCACTCGAGGAGCGGAAATTATATTTTCATTTCCTCGCTCTGGTGTCGAGGTAAAGCGCGGCGTTGAGTTTCGCCACTTAACACGCAAGCCTCCTAATTCGGCGGAAAGTGGGGAACGGAGTGTCTTAAGACTAGGTTCCCTCTGCCTACCCTACTGTGTGCGGGATACAGCGTTATATAGTCAAGCAAACTGTTTTAACAAAATTATCCAAATATATATTACTAGCGACCCGCTCACGGCTTCGCCACGTGAACTACCACTTTCATCCTCTATTGCCTCTTTGGGATTGGTTTTTTTTTATAAAAGGGGGGTATTCTATATTTGACCTTGCATCACTAATTATGTTCTTGAGAAATTCATCGATACATCTAATAAAATGTCTATACCATTTGATAACAAACTACTACTTTTATACCCTATTTCAGCACGTTTCGGTCATTTTATAAAAAGAGAGATAGCCTATGTTTGACCTTGCCTCATTAACTATTTTCCTGAGAAAATTCATTCATTTCAGTCAAGGAGTTCAGATATTTCATTCTCACTATATACTAAACATACATAAGTTTCATCCACTGTTTCAACCTCCTAGGGTTTGATTTTTAAAAAGTAGTCAATATTTGACCCTGCGTCTTCAACAATCTTCTTTACGAATTTCATCTAAATCGGGCCAGTAGATTACCCGTGAAAACATAACAGAGAGAAGATATACTGATTTTTGCAAAACAATGTACACTATATAATAACAGATGGCGCTACCCGTTCCAGAAAACATAGTGACATCTGCTATCATATAGATTATATAAAGTTTTATAGACCGGTAAAATGTATCTTAATAAATGCTATGCTTATTTTATTTTATAGTTATTTTAATTAGTGATGTTGAAACAAATTTAGCTTCACTCGTGAACTATCGACAAAATTTGAATGTTTTTTTTAATTTTATTTTTCTGCGGGAGTTGTGTTGAATACCAGGATGAAAACTATCCCATATGTTGCTTTAAGCTCTAAACTAACTCCATACAAAAAATCATTAATTTCTACCCGGTAGATATCAGTATACAAATGATTTACTTTTTTTTTATATCCGTTTTTTATTTTTTCTAAAAAAACTACATGGAATATTGGGATAAAAACTATCCTATATGTACCTTTGGGCTATAAGCTATCACTCTTCCAAAATTCATTCATTTCTATCCAGTAGTTTTTGCGTGATTGACGAACAAATTAACAGACAGACAGACAAACATTCTACTGAGTGGTTTTTTCGCCTCTGTTATCGATATATTAACATACCCAAATAAAATCTTTCATGTTCAGAATTGACTTTTTTACTCTTTTATTATATGTATAGATATAGATAAACAATTTAAACTATAAACAATCTATGCAAATTCATCAAAAAGTTTATAATACTGCCAAAACTTTTGTGATCACTACTAAAGGTTCTACTAAAAATGTAATAGGTGTGGAAACGTAAAACCTGTGTAAAATTTTAGGAGTTTTATTATATATTCAAGAAATCATTTGCATTTACCGCTTCCCTGAAGTTCCTATATAAATTATGTATATAGGAACACCAGTTGCAAATATGTAAGCCTTAAAATAGGTACAGTTGACACATATGACGCTATTTTAGTTAGAAACTTATGTCTCATACTTATATGTACATTAGTTGACTGTGTAGACTTCACAATAAACTCATAAATATACGCATGTACGTAATAATAAATAAAGTTTCGTATTCAGGCCAGTCGTGGCACAGTGGCACATACGTGTGACTGTAAACGATAGGTTATGGGTTCGATTCCCACTCGAGGAACGGAAATATTTAATATTTCTATTTCCTTTCGTTAAGTTTCCGCCACTTAACTCGCAATGCCTTCAAAAATCGGCGGAAAATGGGGAACGGAGTGTCTTAAAACTAGGTTCCCTCTGTCTATCCTGGTGTGTCCGAGATACAGAGCGAAGCTAAAAAAAGAAGTATCATATTTGGCCACTTTACGAGTAGAACTTTTAAAATTGCTAAGTTAAATTTTGACTGATTCCTAATGAGCCAGTAGCCAGTAAACAAATATTTCTAACACCATAAATGAGGGACTTCCATATAAACTTTCAACCCTTATTTCATAATCTTAGGGGTGGAATTTTCACAACCGATGAAATAGAAGTTTAATATTTTTTAATTAATTACACAGAAATAAAATTTCATGGCTTTAACTTTACAACGGATGGACTTTCATTCAAACTTTTATCTCCTATTTCACCCTCTTAAGTGATAAATTTCCAAAAATCCCTTTTTAGTGAGCATCTACGCTATAAAATACCTACTAACCAAAAATCATGCCTCTAAGTTTAATAGTTTCGGCTCGGCAATGATAAATCACCAGTGTAAGTCAGTCAGTGAGTGAATTAGAACAAGCATCCATACTTATAAATGCGAATGTCTATCTGTTTGTCTGTCACGCTTTCACGGTTAATCTATCGGTCCGATTTGGATAAAATTTAGAACGAAAGTAATAATAGTGCAGGGTTAAAAATAGGCGATTTATTTTTTTCAAAAATCCACCTCTCAACCCTTCAATCCTTTGGTTGAAATAGAAGATGAAAGTTTATATGAAACATTTAAACCTCTTGACCGATTGTAATCGATTTTGCCATAAATACATATAGTTGACAATCCAAGGTTAAGCAGCTACTTTATTTTTCAAAAATTCACCCTCGAGGATTGCAATATAACGAAATACTTCCGTAATTCACGCGGCGAGGCCGGAAGCGGGCCTCTGGTTCTTGTATTTACGGATAATGTAACTAACTATAGTTAGTAAACGCTTGTTGAAATCCGTTCGATTTTGCAACAGGACTGTATTCAGGACGTTTAAGCCCTCTCTAAAGTTCGTATGAAATTTTGTTTGCATTTTTACGTTTTTTTCCCGCATAGCAGGGTAGTCAGAGGGCCTATTGTCAAGACCTACCTACCGCTGCCCAATTGAGAACTTTTGTATTGCTTGCAAGAAATGGACATCGTGACTTGTATGAAAGCCCTTCTTTTTGCTTCAAAATTAAATTTGGCAATGGGATGTTCTCTAGCACGCGGTCTAACGGATAACACCTAGCTTAATAATATTCTACTAAATTATGTTTCTTAATATAACGTAAAATAAACTTTATTTAAAATAAAAGATATCGCGGCCACAATTCAAGTACACAAAAATAGAATTTTAATCACAAGAATATACGCAACGCCCAAATTCAATAACATTCGAGGCAAATAGTAATTACAAACAGAAAATCTTATCGTAAATCTGGATAGACGGCAGAACGCAATCCCGTTGTTTTTCGATACTTATCTATTTACCACCAGTGTGGAAAGTCACAAAATCAAGAGTTAATGACCTGTCTGTATGTCAGAGTGTTTTAGAAGAAATTTTAACTTAAACTTACTAACTAACCTAACTGATATTTTTTTAATTAATTTGCACTGGTTTAATCAATTGTGGTGAAAAAAACATAGCAGACAAGATCCGAAAACGTGGCTTGAAATAGTATGACCATGTTACCTAGCTGCCTGGATAGAACTATATAGAAAGAATATGGCATTGTATAAAACACTGACTATATGTCATAAAGCAGGATATGAGAGCCAATGGACGGGATTACTCAAGATGATGAAGATTAAACAAAGTGAAGGAAACAAATTTGGAAGGCAGTCTCTCCGGCAGCGTTTAGACAGAATAAACAGAGAGAGAAGAAAATCAATTATCTCGTAACTCTTTAAATGTAAGTTTAAGATAATATTAGAAGATAATATTAGAAGGACTAACAGTTATTTTATTGTTACACTAAAGGGACAAAAAATCATCATCTGCGGCCTTTCTGTGGCAAAATTATACAGAATCAATAAGTATCATATGTAAGGATTTATATGCCTATATCTATTAAGTATATTCGTGTAAAGAAAATATTTTTTTTATTTAATAAACCTGTAAAAACCAATAAACATACCAAAAATACTTTCATAAAATGAAGTCAATTTAGAAAAATATAATTGTCACATTTAAAATTATTTAATGATGACCTAAAAATGTTTTCTTTTTCCCTATATATAAATATATCTTTTTCACGTTAGCATATTTTTCTTACAATTGCCATTTCACCGTTATTAAGCTTACGTTTGCAAATTACGTTTAATATTAAAGCAGTGCTTATTTACACAAATGCTCTCTTATTTTTATTTGTATTTTGAACTAAGATCGAACAAAGTTGTCTAAGCACACTTTGTCTATTCGTGTAATGGAATTGTTCAAACGGGGTGAACTTGTATAATAAATGTTAATTGGAAAATTTCAATTTAATCATTGTTTAGGATCAAAATATATGAATTTGCTGCCAGTAAAATATATATTAACTTCTGTTTTACATGCTTTTTGATAAACAAGCGTCACTTTTTAGAATACTTGTATCTTCAGGAGTATTAATGATCTGTATTAAAATATACTAATTTGTGGCCAGTCGTGGCTCAGTGGCACAAGCGTGTGACTGTAAACGACTGGTTGTGGGTTCGATTCCCGCTCGAGGAGTGAAAATATTTAATATTTCCATTTTCTTCGCTCTGGTGCCGAGGTAAGTTCCGCCACTTAACACGCAATACCTCCGAATTCGGCGGAAAGTGGGGAACTGCTGTGTGCGGGATACAGCGTGAAGCTAAAAAAAAAAGAAAAAAGTTAACTGAAATGGGTCGTTGAATTTTTTTTTGTCAACGAAACGTAAACGTTAATTCGCGTTCGATAACTAGTTGATCTATGTACTAATGTACTTATATCGTTAATTTAAACATACTAACATTATATTGAAAATTAACGAAATATGATTTACGTTAAAAATAACAAAACGTTGAATTTGGTTACTCATATAAGGACAATTGACAAAACGATGATAATACGCAAACGTCGTTGATGAATTTAACTAGTTTTTTTTTCGTAAACGGTTAGCGTTGACAACGATGAAGGGAAATCAACGAGTTCGTTGATTTAACGCCCATCGCTAATTACTATGAATGAGAATCGAATCTACAACTATCGGAATAATTGTTAGACTTATACCTTAACATTTTTCTAATTTTAATATACATTTATTATAATAAATAATTTTTAAATAAATAATACGAAGTATTCACTGTACAAACATTTAAGAATCATTTTACACGTAACATAAATATTATTTGAACCCCTTTTACTAATGTTACACGCCCTAAAAATTTGAGTAAGTGGTCAAAGATTGACCAAAAATCCAATAAAGGGTTTGCAAATTGAATAATTCTCACAAAATTCGATGTCGACGGCCATTCCTTTCCTTGGACACGGTTACGTCATTTATTTATAAAATATTAGAAGTCGTTCAGTTATATTTAGTTCATTTTGTGCTATTATGGCTCAGCCGGAAGTGTTACGCATGATAGTTATGGGTACGATTACTATTTGTAGGAAATATTGTGTATATAATATTTTTATGGGTTAAGTGCGGCGTTGAACTCGGCTGAGCAGCACACAATATGATTCCAATCACTATTAACAGAAAACAGGTTGTTTTTATATTAGGTTACCTGTCTAAAAACAATAAAAAAGGGATTTATTTTTGACTTTATACTGGTATATAGTAATACTCTCTCTATAGTCGGTCCCTCATTCCTGTGGATCGTGGCCAGTATCAGGGTTGCATCTGGAGTGGATGATCTGCTTCCACCGGTTTTTGTCCAGCGCCTCTCTAGCGATAGCATGGAGTTTAAAAGATATAGGTTCCCTTATTTGATCCGTCCACCGCATTTGTGCGCGATCTTTTACCTCCTTCTTTATATAAACTTGGTTTATATACTAATACACTTGGTTTATAAAAACTTGTTTGATGTTTCAGTTCTTATTGCACTGGTTAGAATTTATAGCGTTCTAGGAAAGCATAGCGAAACTTACTACAAACTTTTACGTTTTCATATGCACTTAAAATGAACAAGGCCGAGAAAAAGTTGCAAACTTCATAATTCTAAACAGGTAACTAAGTTTTCATATATTAAGAATAAAATAAAATATCCGTCGTGGCCTGAAAACACGATTGGTTGTGGGTTCGAATCCCACTCGGGGACCTATCTCGATTTCAGGCGCCACCTATCTCGATTTCAGGCGGAAAATGGAAAACGGAGTGTCTTGACGTTAGGTTCTCTCTGACTACCCTGCTAAGCGAAAAAAAGCGAAATTTAAAAAAAAACTAAAGATCGGCAAAATACTTTAAACAAGTTAATTAATTGTAGAATAATCAGCGCTAAAATACCGTTAGTAATTAATGCGTTAATTTAAAACATTGTTAGGTGGGAAAGCTTAAGTGGGATCGGGTTAAGAATGAATTAAGACATGAACACTAAACGATGTTGTAAGGATTTACGATGAAACTTTTGACTTTAAGTTTTCGTAATTATTCTTTTAAAAAGATTATTATATTTGCAATTTATATTTGGAAAAAATAATATATTAATATTTAAAATAAAATAATAAAAATAGAAATATCAATTCAATTGTATTTATCATAATATTTTTTTGCAGCTTCAATTTTTTCCAAATACCTAAACAATAAATTAGAGAGAACCACTAACTATCACGCATTCAATCAGTAACTGTCCCACTATGCCATGATGGCTTTGTATTCAAGTTTTATTAAAGTTTATAAGAACTATTTTTATATTTCTAAAGTTTAATACCTGAAAGCTTTTATTAAAACATTAACAGTGATTTATAGTGACGTTTCTATCTATATTAAGCCCATATGTACGAGGGTACATATTACATATTTTACGCGTATTTAAGGCAATATGCTGATTATCTACAAAGGATACTACTACTAAGTAGTTTAAGACTCCGTTTTCACAACGTGTTTTCGAATACCTTGGTAAGGGTAAAGTTTCATATACTTAAATCTTTAGATTAACATAAATCTATACATCAACAAAATCACACGAAACCGTACATAGGTTAATACCAATAACTATCTTTATCGCTGCATATTACTTGACTAGTATATCATTTTTTTATTTAATTCCAAACAAAACATCTCCAGAAAAAATTATAATATGCAAATATTACTTTAAATAATTAATTCACCGTAAATTACTAATTGATATACATAGTATACACATAAAACTTATCCGTTACTCACCGGTGACTCACAAAACGCAGTGGACAAAACTAGACATAGAAATATAAAATAAGACATTTAGATTCTTTAGGAAAAACTGAATTTCCCACTGGAGTCTAAAAAGTAGATCTTAAAAAATATAAAATTAAAAATTGCAATTGCATACGACGACATACATAATTTTTATAAAATCATATTCTCAATACACTAAAAGTATTAAAGAGCATTATAAACATTAACCGAGAGCGTAGTGTTTTTACAGTATATGCTCCCTGACTACACTATTATCCAGAAAGACGCTTTAAGCTTTAACTACTAACCCTAACCCGTGCGTTTAACTCTAACCCGTGGGGGGACGGGTTAAGAATACAATTCCCCGCCACTGGGCAGCGTCCCGTGAAAGGCGGATAACCCAGTAGCTTGGTGGTAGGAGATTCGTTCTCCGACTGACTCGCGACCACTATCGTGTCAAAGACGAACCGCCAAACATCTGATGATGTGTTCCGGTTCGATGGCATGTCAGCCAGCTCTCCCTATTCCCATCATTCTCATCCTTCCTTCCTCCTTCTGTCTTACATCTCCGAGGCTGGCAACGCACCCATAGCTCTAATGTTGTGGATATCTATGGCGAAAGTAACCACTCGCAACCAGATAGGCCTTCTGCTCGTTTGCCTCCTTTATTCCATAAAAAAAAGAAAAGCTAAAAAATAGAAGTTAATATTTACCAATAATTTAAATAAGATCATAACAAGTAAGTTAATGTATAGGTAATGTGCAAGTTGGAAAGTTTTAATCCATTCATGAATATTTTTGATGGTATTAAATTACCTTACTTACACAACTAAGCTCTTCTACTAAAAGCTCGTTTATAATCTTAACGCCCACCTCCACTCGGAATGTGCCAAGATGAATTGAATTAAACTTTATTTAAATAGAAAAACAGGGTATAGTGGTTAACTAATATGTTTTAAAAACATAACCAATAAAATATTTATTTTCAATTGTGTCCTAGCGTTTCTTTAATGATTCTCTCTTTTGAGTTCAGTATTTGTAATCATTTTCTTCTTAGTCTTTTATATTTCTGGTTTAAATAGTAACAGCTCTCTTGACTAACTGATTCATTCGGTTTTGTCCATAGCTTACTTCATTAATTAAATCCTGATAACTCCTTAAGTGACCAGTCCTGATTGAAGTTGTTCGTCACCGTGGTCTTTTGCCCTGATCTTGTCTAAAGCAGAATGATGTTATCAAAATACGCCAATCCTATCTGGGGGATGTTGCTAAGGCATTTGAGCAACTTTTTAGTAATAAGTGATAAATAATCTGATCTTGTTCTGGTATTTAAAATGTATATGCATTTGAATTAATGCAATTTAGACCAATTAACGCGTAGTCACAGCTAGAAACACAATGATGAAGCCACTTCTATTATAAATAAAGATTACTTATATATGTAATCAAGATTACTTTTATATGAAGATACTAATAAATGTAGTAAGATAGATAAAAAAATATAGTTAAGATTTTTACTGTCTAAATTCGTAAGCTATCTTCGTTTCGCCCTCAATTAACATACAGACGAGCAAATTAAAAATTATTACAGTACACTAATGACGTATTTTAAGGCATTGAGTTCCGCCACTCATCATTTCGAATTCTCGAAAGCGGAGAACGTAGTGACTAGATTCTCTTATATATGAAAAGTCAGTGTCTAATTTAATTTCAATAACACCATATAGATTTTTGAATATTTTATTACAGAATATTTAAATTCACTTAAAAAACCGGTGGGAAATTTGTGATTTAACAACATCTGAGCAAAGTGATGAATATTCGGAGAAATATTTTATAATAAAACGATTAATAAAATACACGAAGCATCAACGTAAAGCGTTGTAGCTCATCTAAACTCATTAAAGGAAAAATTAACTATTATTAGTGTTTTTTTTATTTGAAAAAGCATTAAAAAAAGAGCTTCAAGTATTTTCGCGCCTAGCTAGATAGTGATAAAGAAGTTAGAGTCAACATACTCCGTTTTCCACTTTTTGAATTCGAGACATTGGATGTTGGGTCGCAGATCTCTACCTATTCGCTACCAGATCTATCCTCTACCAGAGCAAGGAAATGTAAATAATTTAATATGAACGTACTTAGGTGTGGTGATTGGTCCCGACTGCAAGGGCAATTACTTATCGGTTCCTATCCACAAGCATTTATTGCTTACAGTCAGACCACAAGTGCGTCATCATAGGTATTTTTTATATTTGCGTAATAAAAAAAACTTAATATCTATTTCGAAACTCATATTAGTCTAAATCCTATTAAAAAAATAATTAGTGTACCGATTACTACTCACATTTTACAGACATACCTTTTTATCATCATTCATTCACGTGTTTTCAGATACACGTAATAAAAGATAGGTAATAAGAGCTTAATGTCAAGATACTTCGTTTTCACTTTCCGCCAGCATAGAATTCCGCCAAGACATAGGTGGCGTGTTGAGTGGCAGAACTCAACGCTGTCTGGTAACCAAAGCGAAGAAATGAAAATAATTTAAATATGACCATTTCCTCGGAGTGGAAATCGAACTCATAACCATTTCGTACACAGATAGACGCTAGATAATATTGTTGTAATACTAATTGCCTGTCCGCCTTTCTGTAAAACTGGCCAGTCGTGGCCCAGTGGCACAAGCGTGGACTGTAAACGACTGGTTGTGGGTTCGATTCCCACTCGAGTGGAAATTATATTTCCATTTTCTTTGCTCTGGTGTCGAGGTAAAGCGCGGCGTTAAGTTCCGCTACTGTGTCCGGGATACAGCGTGAAGGTAAAAAAAAAACGAATTTACACTAAACTTGTTTTAAATATATAACAATGTATATATTTTCATTATATTCACTTCACAATCTACCTACACATATCAATATACAATATTCATCTGAGTTGAAGACTAAAAGCTCTTAGAAAATTTGTGTCATCATGTTTTCCATCCACATTGCTTTTAGCTTTCAAATACCAGTAAAATTTGCATGTATGGTTTGTACTTACTCTAATATATGCAATCTAGCCTCTACGCAAGAGACGGTCTTGTTTATAAAGCGAAAGAAAACTATCTCTAAGAGTGTACTATTTGCAAATATGTATGTACATATGTATGTTCTTTCTTTAATAGCTTCTCGCTGTATCCCGCACAAAGCAGGGTAGGCAGGAGAAGGCAGAAAGAACCTAGTGTTAAGACACTCCGTTCCCTACTTTCCGCCGAATTCGGAGGCATTGCGTGTTAAGTGACGGAACTTAACGCCGCGCTTTACCTCGACACCAGAGCGTCTTCGCTCTGGTGTCGAGTAATGGAAATATTAAATATTTCCACTCCTCGAGCGGGAATCGAACCCACAACCAGTCGCTTTACAGTCACACTTTGTGCCACTGCGCCACGACTGGCCAAAACATGTATTATTATTATATCACAATATTTATTATTTCATTAAATAAATAATATAAAATTATTATATTGGGGTCAGTCGTAGAGTAGGGGCATAAACGTGTTACTGTAAAAGACTGGTTGTGGGTTCGATTTCCACTCGACGAGCGGACTGTGTCGGGATACAGCGTGAAACAAAAAAAAAAGAAAAATATTATATTACTTTACTTTTATCAATAAGCATTTAATATTAAAAGTCTTATATTTAGTCTTAAATTTTTTATTTAAATAAATAAGCAGTTTTACAATCCTTCCGCATAGTGGAATAGTAAGAGATCACCTAGTGTCAGGACACTCCGTCCTATACTTTCCGCCCGAAATCGACACCTTGCATGTTAAGTGGCGGAACTAAACGCCGAGCCTTGTCGTGGGTACTAGCCTCTACGGAAGAGAGGGTCTTGTTTTTAAAGTTAAAGAAAATTATCTATGAAAGAGTACTATTTGCAAATATATAAGCATGCATTATTTCATTAAACAAATTTACATAATTCTAATATAGCTTTATCTTTAGCTTTTTTTTTATTGAATAAAGGAGGCAACCGAGTAGAAGGACCACCTGAGACCTCATGGTAAGTGGTTACCTTCGCCCATAGACATCCACAATCTTGGGGACGTAGGAGGGAAGGAGGAAAGAAGGATGGGAATGGTGGGAATAGACAGACCAGACTTATGTGTCATCGAACCGGAACACAACACCAGATATTTGGCGATTCGTCTTTGACATGATAGTGGTCGCGAGCCAGTCAAAGAACGCCCGCCTTTTACGAGACGCTACTCAGTGGCGGAGGGGAATTGTATTCTTAGTCCCCCACGGGCAAAATATACCTATTAAAAATATCATGTATACATCTACATAAAATCCGTAAGGACATGTGACACAGTATTTCATTGTAAGTGCAGTGGTTATAAGTTCGAATCTTACTCGGTTATTAAATTGAAAAACAAAATTCAGCATTTTGAGACTCAGAATGGAGACTGGAGCTTCAATGTCTCAAACAAAAAGTTTCTGTTTGTATAAATATGCTTCACTCCTAAATGTAAAATAAAAGTGTTCTAAAAACTTTATTTACCTACCCTTAGGATAATTTTTGTTAAATTTATATACACAAATATTTAAATACATATATTTAAACGAAAAATATAAAGACCTAGTCATTGAATATGTTACTTTGAAAAAACATCATTTAGTCACGTAAATATATATAGAATTTTTACGTCGAAAACATTATTATAACGTATAGATTCCAATAACGTTTGACGCTCGCTTATTTCTTAGATACCTCATGTATTTGTTTGGTTCGCAAATAAAATGTTCATATGAAGATCATAGAGCATCGAATGTTTATTTTAGTTTCGATCTTTGGCATCATAAAGTTGAATAAGCTTTCGTTGTAGCAAAAAGGTATACGCATTAACTTTTGTATATATTAATACTTTAATACTTAAGAAAGACTGAAGTTCTCGTGGCGTACTAAAACAACATCTGACTTTCAACGTGATGGTAGCAAGTTCGGTTCCCAATAATCACGAATTGATAAATATGAAATTTACTTCATAGGTACATCAAACAATTATAATGTTTTTTGTTATTCATATGAAATAATATTAACTAATTAATTTGAAATTGTTGAATATAATACAATACTCAGTGCCCAGTCGATCCAAATTCCATCCCATAGCCGTAATATAGTTTTTATATTTGCCATATCTATGATTTGTTTTTGGACAATCAATTTTTGAAATACCTGTGATTATTCAGAGTTGGATATAAGCTGATGCTTTACTGTTAAACATTTTCATATTCTATAAAGGAACTCTATGCGTCGACCTATCCTCCTCACGTAAGCCTCGCGAAGGACAGAAAAGTTGAACTCGAACCAACAATCAATTGCCGTTAAAATAAATAAATATATATTTTTTTTAGCTTCACACTGTGTTAAGTGTGAACCTAGTGTTAAGCCACTCCGTACAACACTTTCCGCCAAATTCGGAGGCATTGCGTGTTAAGTGGTGGAACTAAAATATATAATAAAAGTGGCGAAAAATAAATATATAAATAATATATAGTATTTATACCTAATAAAATATACTTTCCATCCTAAATAGGGCAGGATATTATTATAAGTCAAACAAAATATAATTCAGCACCTCACGTAGCAGCCGAATTAGGCGACTGAGCAAACAGAACAATATTTGTTAAGATAAGAGGCTCTCTTATAGTCGTACGCAGGTAAGGTGACGCACGTATTCTGTGACTATATTTTCAATCTACGAAATAACAGAATGACGGAGCAAATAAAAATAATGATAGTTAATAAAAGTGATTGCTATGAAACATATTGTATAAAGTGATGTTAAATCAATTATGAATGGCTATTTCTGGAGCCTGCGCTAGAATATGAATTAAGATGAAGGTACAGTATACATTTGTATGTATAGGTATATGTATAGAACCTTCTCCGTTACCGATTGATTGACTGACGGACTCACAGTAGAAACTACTGAACATAGAAACATGAAATTTGTCATAATTCTAAAGAATTGTACGAGAACAATAGAGATTTTTACAAAATTTTTAGCAGAAAAATGTTTTACTATTAACAGTTCTTTTTTTGTCAATTTTTTTGGCTTTTTTTCTATGAAGTACTATTATAACGGTTAGAACGTAAGATATTATGAGTTCATTTAAATTAAAATTTAAGTAATTCGTAAGTACCTATTTGTTTTTTGGATGAAATACTAAAAACCTTTTTACTTTTTACCTCAACAATAAGCACCTGCATCCATAAGTAAAGTTTAGCAATAAATTTTGCGATAACTTATTATTTCATAACACCCATAAAAGCTTTAAATAAACTACAAATATACAAACTGTTCTAAATTCAAATGTTTTAAATTTCGCGCTTTTGTTCTCTTGCCATATCAAATATCTATAATAAAAATAAATATTATTATATGGCAATGTTGTCTGTTTCGTATTCCCTAAAATATGGTTTAAGATATATTCATAGTATTATTGCATTATTTTTCGTACTTAAATTTTAATATTGATCTTGTAAAAGTAATAAATTTATCAAAAACATTGTCTATGAAATTGCGTAATATCCGAACAAGCATGCCAATATAGAAATTGTTCTTCAGTGTATAATGTCTGTGGTCAAAAAGCAGTAATTCTATTGGCTAAAATAAATGAAATTGAAAATGGCGCGGGTTTTGTCATATCCTGTTATGTGTTGGTGAGTGCATGGCCTCGACGTTGATCCCGTTCCAAGATTTTTATTCCGCAACGCCGCAGTCCTTTTACATATGTAATATTCACGCAATATTATTCGTAATGGTGTTCTGTAAAAGGCCATGGATTTGATGAAAACGGTAAGGATTCCATAGTTGCAGCAATATTATAAAATTTTTGTTTGGCTTTTGTTTCTTGTTTTGGTGATATTGAAACTAGCCATTACATTAGAAAAAATATCTCTTTCCAGAATTTGTGTGCACGTGGGAGGTAAGTGATAATAGTTTTCTTAAGATAGACGTTTTTTTAATATAGGTTTTCACGATAAAGTTATAAAGTTTGTTGATTTGTCAATACATGGCACCCGGCAACCGAGCGTTGTTACGCCATCTTATAGTCCTCCAAATGTTCCGCACATTTGTTGGCTTTGAGTTTTAACAAGAAATGATTAGAGGCAGATATTCATGCTTTAAAAGGATTATGATGGAAGCTATTCATTAAACATTGGTTCTAGGTATGTCATTTTCACTTTTGCATTGCATCGTATTACATGACTTGACAAACCACATGTGCATAGATGGTTTTGTTGTTGTTATTTAGTCGGTACCGACCCAAATATATATTTATGTTCAATATAGTGTAGCTTTTCACTTTATTTATTTATAATCTTATTAAGTATGCTTATTATGTAGTTGTATTTGTAAATGAAGTATTTATAACCTATAAATTTGACAAGTGTAATGAGGTCCAATGTTCATATTGGGTTGTCATCCCTGAGCGTTTTGCATCTCACTTCAAGGTTACTTTTCATTTTAGTTTCCTAGATATAAATACAGCGGTGAACGTGCTTTTGCTACTTTGAATGTTAAATTGAATAAAATACTAGATAACAATGTAAATACTAAAAAATAATGGCAGTTTCAGTTGCTTCATTTGAATATCTTAATTGCTTAATTATATTAAAAGAAAGTAGTACAGTTCTGACTTCAGTATTAAATTATAATATATCTTTTAAAAATTATAGTCAACATGATATTAGTATTTCCTTTATTAGGTATGATTATTTTATTAGTGTGAGAAATTCTAAGACTGATTATTCTTAAGTCATACAATAGAAATCTTTAACTTAATGTGAAACTTTAATAATAACTATGTTTTACTCACACAGAATTTCCTTGTTTTATAAACAAAAAAATCTCATGATTTTTTTAGTTGTCTAATATTGTACAATTATTGCTAGTAGTGAAGGCCATTGTGGTGCAGCTGTAGAGTGTTTGACTGTATATGTGATTTGTTATGAGTTTGATTTTTATTTTATTTTATTAAAATTCTTTTCATTTCTCTGCTCTGACAAGGCAAAGTGTGGTATTGAGTTCCGTCACTCAAAGTAAAATTTTTTGGTTGTGTTTACCCTGCTATGTGAAGCTGCTTTTAGTTACTAGTTTTTAAGATGAAAATGACAAATTTAAACCTTTTTTATACATTATAAACATCTTCTGTGAATAGCTTCACACTGTACACAGCGAGGTAGGCAGAGGGAACCTGGTGTTAAAACACTCCGTTCCCCACGTTCCACCAAATTCGAAGGCTTGTTTGTTAAGTGGCGGAACTTAACGCCGTGCTTTACCTCGACACCAGAGCAAAGAACATGGAAATATAATTTCCACTCCTCTTTATCTTCTATAAATTTATATAAAATAAATTTTCATGCTTAGATTGTTAATTTTAATATTGCAAGCAATTGTACATGTACTGTTGTTAAATATAGAAATTTATAAACAGCTACTAAGTAGATTTTGCAAAATAAGAAATTAGTTCAGTCTCATTTTCATTTAATCCAGTATGTGAATTTTATATTTAATACTTTTTAGTAGTATTGCTTATTCTGTCTCAAGCAATCAACCAAGTGGTCATAATTGGTAATATTTACATTATTAAAGCTTAAAAGAAAAAATTGAATGACAAATTTATAATTACACTTTGCCTATCTAAGTTAAGGAAGAACAGCATGAAGCAAATAAAGCATGCTAGGGACATCCACATTGTTGTATCCGCAGTATCAAAACTTAAGTTTCAAAACTAAATTTAAAAAAATGAAATACTATATAGTTGAATAATTAATGGCACATTTTCGTATTTCTTGTGACTTCTTGTAATAATGACTTGCTATTTCTTATCTTAAAAACTTATTATCATCATTTGTATATTTAACATTATTTAGATATATCTATTAAGTATATGTGAAGGAAAACTCTACATTTTTTATAAAACTTATGCAGATAGAGAAAAGTGAAATTTAGCATACTTAGTTTATGCAGAGGATGTAAAAACAATTACTATCTTCCATTAAAATCTGTTAGAAACACCATAAGTTAAAGAAACAAATATTACACAAATTACAATATGTTTAAAAAAAGTTATATTTTTTTTGTCACTAATAAATTTAAATTTATAGTCTTATTCTAATGTACAATATTAGTTTAATTGCATAAAAACTCAACATTGCATTTTACAATCATATTAATTGCTATCCATCTAAGGGTTAACCTCTGTGAAGTACACAACTATAACTGCTTTGTATATTTATTCCCATTTATGTTTTTAGCCGTTTATGGGTTGTTTTTGAAAACATAATTTGAAAACATTTTTTGTTTGAACTTGCATCATAAACTATTTCTTAAAGAAATTAACTTTTTTTTAAAAGAAATTCATCAAAATCGGTTAAGTGGTTTAAATTTTTCCACTTTCATCTGCTAATTCCAGGATTTAGGCTTGGATTTTTGAAAAAAAGTACAATTAAAATATAGGCATATTGAACCTGGGTGACATACTATTTTCATTCCAAATCTGACAAGTAGATTAACCATCAAAGTATAACAGACATACAGACAGACATTCATAATATTAGTATGGATGATTCTTTTTTTAATAGGCTAAATTAATCTTGTACAGCTTGCAGCTATATTGCACAATGGGCATTATTTCATAGTATGTAAAAAATAGGTGAAAGCATGAAATAAAATATTTTACTGCATGTCAATGGTCCTTGGTTTTTAATAGTACAGTATCGGGTCATAAAATTTAAATTATGTTATTAGTATATCAGTATGATTCAACTGATTAAGAACATTTTAATTTTTATATAGGGCAAATATTCTTAGGCTTATTTTAATATATATGTAATGCTATATGTACTGTGATATGCTAAATATCATCTTGTGTGGTGGATAAACTTATTTTGTCAAATTACAAATGTTTCTTTCTCTTACACATATTCTCTAAAAAAATATTTGTAATTTTACAATATAAATTTGTTAAATATAAAATCAATGATAATTTAATTATGCTATTGTTTACAATAATATAATAGGCCTTAAACAAATGTGCAACATGTTCTTCTACGTGGCATTAATTCCAGCCTAGCCAGGGTCTGCCTTACTTTATTTTAGTATATATAATGTGCAATACATTATATATATGTACTAAAATAAATTCTTTTTAATTTGTAAACCTTCTTTCTGTATCTGTAAATTATTCATTTAAAAAATACCATAGAGAATAAATTGATCATTTCATTTCAATAAATTGATCTTTTTTTACATAATATTAACAATTTATATTAGATACTTAGATTACTAGGTTCTCTCTCTCTTCTTCACACAGTGGAAGATGTGCACAAATAAAATATATATTTTTTAATTTGGAGTAAAGAGGTCCTTTTATACAATAAAAATGGCATGGAAAATGGGATATGTTAGCTTTAAGATCACTATTTAATATATGTGGCGTGTTGCAGGAATATGAGTTCCTAGACTTGTCAGATGTGAAAGAAGCGGAACTGAGCAGTTTGCAGTGTGCTCTCTTTGAAAAAAATCCTGCTACCAAGTCCACCGTAAGCACCGGTTGGACGGATCCTGCTGTAGGTAAGTGCATATATATCCTAACCAGCGGGCCGCTTGCGGCTTCGCTGCGTGAACTACATAATTGTTTTGTTATATTGCAACCCTGCGTCTTATCAACTACCTTTAGCCAAATTTCATAACAATCGGTCAAGCGGTTTAGATTTTTCATACAAACTTATCATATATTTCAACCCTTTACCTTTACAGGTTGATTTTTGAAAAATAAAGTAGTCTATGTTTTGACCCTGGATCTTGAACTATATTCATTCAAATCGGACCGGTAGATTAACCGTGAAAGCATGACAGAGAGACTTTCGCATTTATAATATAAGTATGGTTAATGTTAAATCCATACTTGTCCATATTTGTATTATAAATGCGAAAGTCTGTCTACCGGTGCGATTTGGATGAAATTTAGAATGAGAGTAGTAAAAAATCCAAGATCAAACATAGGCTACTTATTTATTCAAAAATCAAATTCTAAAGGGTTAAAATAGGAGATGAAAGTTTATATGTAAAATCTAAATGGCTTAACCGATTGTAATGAATTTTGGTATAAATATATTTGATAGTCCAAGTCCAAGAAAGCACAGGCTACTTTATTTTTCAAAAATCCACCCTAAATGGTTGCTATATAATGAAACAATAGCCGGCTATTATTTCAAGCAGGTTAATTTGTAATAAAAACTTGATATTTCTGCATGTCCATAATATAAATATAAAAAAATAACAATATATACAGTACATTACGAAAATACTTTAATCTTAAAATATGAATAATCTTAAAATAGAAAATGAAATATGATAATAAATTAAGACTTGAATATTATGTTACAAGTAAGTATTTATTAGAATTACCTCAAACAACAGAATTCGTAAATATAAAATAAAATAAAGTTATTCTGTATGTACTAATATTATATAAAAAAAATTTAATATTCATTTACTTATTCATTTTGTCCATAGATATATCATCTTGTTCATCAAGCACGGCGGGCCCACCGACCGTGTCGAGCAGTCTGGACAGCCTGTCGGGCGGCGAGTGCGACATGGCGCCCCACTCGCCGCAGCGGAGCGCCGGCGCTCCGCCCCACGCGCCGCCGCCCTACGTCCAACCACCCACCTACCCTCCACCACCACCTCACCAGTGGCCCGTCGCGCCCCCTAATGTATACGTCAGCCAAGTGACAGCCAACGTTAACGTACATGGATACATGGGACAGTACTACCAACCACCCCAAGCACAGTATGTACCTCCGCCACCCCAGCAAGTAGAACGCAATTCGAGAAATCATAGAAGAGACCGACGCAGCAAACGACCTCCGTCTCCCCCTCAACCACAACCTCCGCCGTATTATGTACCCTATTCGCAATACTACCCTGCGGCACAAGCACAAGGCGCGCCTCTATATCATGTTCCCATGTATCAACCTCTAGTGTATGGGCCGTACGCGTACCCACCGTATTACCCAGAATACCCTATACCAGTGGAAGGCGATGCGGAAAAGGGACCAGATGAGTATCAGCAGGAGGTTGTGATGGAGCAAGAAGCAGTGGATGCGTATTACGCAACGGCACACTATGGCCCGCCTTACGGGCCCCCAGTCGAGGGCGGTGTAGAGTACATGCCCTCTATGTACCTGCCACCTCCTCACCATCCAGCTCCAATGCCAATCCCGCAACAGCCCCCACATCAGTCTACTCCCCATCAGTTTAATGTACACGCCAAAAACTTTGTACAAGGTCAAAACCACAATAAGACTTACACTCCTGACTCAAAACCTCAAGAGCAAAAACCACCCGTTACTGCAACAACGTCAGCGTCAGCAAGTATAGCTGAAGCAGTCCCCATAAAGGACCTCAAAATAAGTAAGGGACCAGGAAGTCCAAAACAAGAGAGGATAGATGCTTCTATAAAGCCTACTCCAGCGCCTGAAAAGAGCTCACCAACTCTTAAAACAGATCCCACTAAACCTGTTTGGATACCAGATAACAAGCCAGTGGAAAATAGTCAACCACAAAATGGAGCAAAAGTGTTTGCGCCTGCAACTGCACCCTCCGCTCCAACAGCAAGCGCTAAGGTTCCTCCAGTATCTGCGAAACCAACGAAAGGACCAACTGCTCCCTTTTCAACAGGAAAGCAACCGCCAAAAGCTCCTGTTCCAACGGCAGTGCCAGTTCAACAGTCAGCCTCTACACCCAAAGCGCCGTTCGGGAATCGGCAAAAACGGGAAGGTAACTCTAATCGTTCGCCTTCGAATGAGAACGCTGAGAGTGAAAAACCTGCACAGGTAGAACATGCTAAACGGGAACCGCCTCTGCCTCCTAGCAAAGCTCCTATGCCGATTTCTATAACCCTACATGCTCAGGGGCCTCCAGTTATCGTGACGAATAAATCACCGTTTGCGCATTCGAGGAAAGCGGCTGTAGTGCCAGAAGCGCCTCCAGCTCCTCAACCCCCGCCGCCGGCTCCGACTGCATCAGATTTCCCTCCTCCCCCTACTCCTAGAATAAGAGGGGAACCAGTACCTCCTCCAGTGGTACAACCTCAACCCCAACCAGCCCCAGGGAAGTCATGGGCTAGCCTTTTTTCAAACAAACCAAGTAGCTTGTCAGTTACGTCTCCTACGGTCGCCATAGATGAGCCTGCCAGTCCCACAACGTTGACTCCACCAGCTGCGACGAATATACAGAAACCCGTGGCAAAAGTACCGCCATATGATGCGTCACCGCTACAAACTGCAATAGAAAAGACACCGACTCCTAGACTAGCGTCGTCTGGAACGCCCACAGTGTCTTATTCTGAGAAGACGTCAGTGAATGCAGTCAGCAATGTCAGCACGCCCACTCTGCCAGCTAAACCAGTGACTACGCCCGCTTCGGAGATTCGTGAAATACCAATACAAAAAGAAAGTTCCCCGGCAGTACCGATACAGCCGTCGCCCTTCAGTGATGACCCTAATTCGTATAGGATGGGAGGTAATTATGATTTTTTTATATTAAAAATAATTGTTATAAATAGTGGACATTTCATGAAAGGAACTAGCTTCTGACAGTTATATACAGTTATATATATATATGTAATGTAAGTTGTGGGTTCGATTTCTACTCAGAGAATTTGAAGAATGATTATATTTAAATTGTTTTCATTTCGATGCTCTCAAAAAGCGTGGTGGTATATTCTGTCACTTGGCACGTAGTGTCTCGGATTCAGGCAGAAAATGAAAAAAGTGTATAAAAACTGGGTTTGCCTCATGCACACAAAACCGGGAAGCTGAAAATAATATAATAAAATGTAATATTTAAAGAAAAATGTTTTTTATGAAAAACTGTGAATGTTAAAATAAAACTATTTTTCAGAATTCCTGTCTAAATATCAACTGGACCACCGTCCAGTATCGCTATTGCCTCGTGGTCTCACAAATCGCTCAAATTACTGCTACGTGAATGCGATTTTACAGGCGTTGATAGCTTGTCCTCCCTTCTACAACATGCTGAAGGCGCTCCCGTATCAGACACGACGTGGGAAATCTAGCACTCCGGTTATTGATTCTATGTAAGTACCTCTTATATATGGTGCTTATAGAGTAAACAGGTATCTTGAACGAACAATTGTTTGAGGAATTGAATTAGAACTTAAAAATAGAATGACCACCATTTCTTATGCAGTTTCAAACCAAGCTTGTATTAGTCGAAAAAGTATCCCGAAGTAATCTTTGCAGATTCGATTCGTTTGTCGTTCGTTCGAATCTACAAATTGCCAATGGAATGATTATATTTAAAATTCATAAAATGTTGAATTACTTTTATTTCACACCTCTGCTACGTAGACAATGCGGCGTTGAGTTTCGCCATTTAGCACAGACTGTCTCGAATTTAGGTAGGAAACGCAGAACAGAGTTTCTTAATCTTATGACTAAATTCTCTCTGACTATCATGCCATGCTGGAAAAATCATGAAGCTACAAAAAAAGAAATCATTTAGTGATCTAACATTCTGTCATTTAACACAGTTTCCCTAAAGTAGTATATTATATAAAAAAGATGTAGAACTGTCGTTTATAACAAGGTTTTCTTAGCTGTCGAAATCTAAAACCTTCATCCAAACTTCCAGGGTGGAACTGTGCTACGAGTTCAGTCCGCTAGCGACTGCCGCGCGGCGCGGACGTAACGACGCGGCCGCCGGCGCAGCGCCCGCAGTCCCCGCCGGCCCTCCGCTTGACGGCTCCGCAGGGCTCCGAGTGTTGAGGGCGCTCCGCCCCTTCCCCGGCAGCCAGGAGGGCAGGCAAGAGGACGCTGAGGAATTTCTGGGATGTTTGCTTAACTCGCTGAATGATGAGATGCTTGAGGTAGTGTATTTTTTTTTATGGTAATTGTTTTGGGTACTTTTTACGTTTGGGTACATATTAACACCACTGTGGCAAAAATTTAATGGTTAAGTTGGTTCGATTGGTTTAAAATATCGATGAACAAATATATTTTCTTCTGTAGTGGCGTTAATACGTAAATATTTTGTTAGGGCCAGTCGTGGCACAAAGTGTGACTGTAAAGTGAGTGGTTGTGGGTTCGATTCCCACTTAATAAAATGAAATATTTAATATTTCCATTTTCTTCGCTATGGTGTCGAGGCAAAGCGCGGCGTTAAGTTCCGCCACTTAACACGCAATGCCTCCGAATTCGGCGAAACGTGGGGAACGGAGTGTCTTATCACTTGGTTCCCTCTGCCTACCCTGTTGTATGCGGGATACAGTGTGAAGCTAAAAAAAAATAATGTAATATGATGTTAGTAGCCTAAATGTCAAAATTTGGTGAAAAGTTCATCACTCTTCTCTAACAGTATGTTGTCTCCTCTGAAGATTAAAGACATCTCGTTGGCACCTGATATTTAGACATATCTATAAAAAGTAGAAAGAAAAAACAATTAGTAAAATGTTATTATTGATAATAATTTTTACTATTTACAGTTGATAAAGTTGGTGGAGCCAGAAGAGCCAAAAGAAACAAATGGGAAACCAAACGGCATTGTTCCCCAAGAACAACCACCTGTCGAGGAAGACGATGATGATGATGAGTGGAAGGTGAGCATAAGCTTTTTTCTCTGCTTCACACCCCCATAGTAGGCTAGGCAGAGAAAATAAATAAAAGTCAAGAGAATTGCGTGTTAAGTGGCGGTGCTCGACGTCGCGCTATATCTTATGAAAATTTAAATTCAAATTTTCCCTCAAGTCGGAACATCCATTCATTGCATTTACAGCTAGATATATGAAGGAGATGGACGTATAGACGTATACGCACACTGCATAGCAGCTTTATATGTTTTCTGTTTCTTGATCACAGTGTAATGTGCCAGTAAATACAAGTATTTAAGATGTTTATTTTGTACTAATTTACTTTTTTTGTTATAATTCAATCGTTCTTTTATGTATAGGTGGAAACTTTATTGGCTAACGTTGTCTTTGTATATAATTTTTTTGTGTAAATATTGTTTATATTCTATTGAAGCTGTTCGTTTCCCCCAATTTTTATAAAAACAATGAAAAGCCAGTCCCAAGAGTGGTGATCTACAACTGGTGTGTATACAGTGAAAGAAATATTTACATGTAGTACTTGTGCTCAGCAACAAAATAGCTTCGTATTTATTTTCGCCCCAATTAGGCGGAAGTGGAAAACCGAATGCCTTAACATTACATTCTATTGATCTATCGTACTCGTTATATACAAGAGCTACCTAAAGTTAAAACAAATCAAACAACTTATTAATGCTTTTTGTTGATATAATGTGGATTATCGAAACGAAACGTTTTAGAATGCGGTACAAAAGTTAGGTCGTGTAATTGAGTAACAGTAACAACTATGAAAGTTGCTTTCTCATATACCAACATATTTTCTCCACAGGTAATGGGGCCGCGTAACCGTGGCGCGGTTGAACGCCGCTGGGCTGCGCGGCGTACGCCCGTCGCGGATATATTCCGCGGTCGCACCCGTCTCCGGCTGCACAGGGCTCCTCATCACGACGTTACTGATGCTGTACAGCCTTTCTTTACGCTGCAACTTGATATTGAGGTAGTTTTTTGTTGGCTTTTGAATGACTTTGAAGTTTGAGTATTTTGTGTAATATGGATAAAAGAATAAACCCAATATGGCAAATGTTTATGTATTACAGTACCATTTTATTATTGACTATAAAATTTACATGTAAAAGGAGATGAGTGTAATAAATATGTGTATATGAGAGAAACTATTATTAGGGGCATTTATTATTTAGTTGGGCATTTGTAGAAACTAAAACTATAATTTTTAATTTTCTTTTTTGTATGTCTGTTTTTTTGTGCATATTAATCTTTTAAACAACTTAAGTAATATAAGTACAGTATCGGTTATTGTAATTTGGTAAACTTCACTTAACATTTAGTGCTTATTTTATGTCACTAGTTAATGTAAATAAATAAGTTAAAATATAAAATAAATTAAAGAAACGAAAAAGTTTCAAGTATTTTTATTCTTGGTATGCCATTTATTTGCTTAAGAAAATCTAATTTATATAATTATTACTATTTTCAGCGTTCAGTCACAGTCAAGGATGCTCTAGAACTTCTAGCAGGCAAAGACACATTAGAGGGTGTCTCCGATGCCTGGCAACAACTTTCATTAGAGCAGCTGCCTGTGGTATTGCTTCTACATCTGAAATGCTTCCAGCTAGACTCCGAGGGTCACACTGCCAAAATTGTCAAGAACATTGACTTCCCTATTGACCTTAAAATTGATCCAAGTATGTATATTTTGTGTATTCTTATATTATATTATGAAGAATGTATTCTTATATTATGCTTTACAAGAGAAACTAGTGTCAAGAGACTTGTCTCCACTTTCCGCTCCAAATTGTGATAACTCTTCTTAAGTTTGTCTTAGAGTGGAGAAATGTATATAATATATAATCATTTCCCCTAACAGAAATTGAGGCCACCACCATTGCTGTTAGATATGTATGTTGTGCCACTGCGCCACGACGACCTCTAATACTTGAGACTTCTAATATAATAGTCACATTATTATAGATTATTATTGGAGCCAGTTGTGGCGCAGTGGCACAAGCATGTGACTGTAAACGACTGGTTGTGGGTTCGATTCCCACTCGAGGAGTGGAAATATTTAATATTTCCATTTTCTTGGCTATGGTTTCGAGGCAAAGCGCGGCGTTAAGTTCCGCCACCTTAACACGCAATGCTTCCGAATTTGGCGGAAAGTGGGGAACAAAGTATCTTAACACTAGGTTCCCTCTGCCTACCATGCTATGAGCGGGGATACAGCGTGAAGCAAAAAAACAAAATAATATGTGATTGTATTATAATATTCTGTTGCAATTATAATATTATTTACAGTTAAATTTAAAAGTTTTCAGAAGATGTTTTGTTTTATTATTATGACTTTTAAATATTTATGTATGTAAATTTTGAATGACTCATTTGAATAAGCTTAAAAAAATAAGAATATAGTGTTAGTATGTATAAACTTTAAATGAATAGGTATTACGATGTTTTACTATGATGCTATATATTTTTCGTCTCTGAAAGCGATAAAAATATCGCCAATTTGTGGACAATTTTATCTGAGTAAATAAAATAAAAATATTTTATTAATCAATATTAAAAATGTTTTATTAAAATGCTAAATATAATATTTACAGAGATAATGTCGTCAAAGCACTCGCCTAAACAACGGCTATACAAATTGTTTGCTGTCGTCTACCACGAAGGTGTGGAAGCTGTGAAGGGACACTACCTCACTGATACCTTCCACGGCCAAGCTGGTTGGATCAGGTATGTAAAATTATGCTTTTTTTTGGTTCTCTATAGTTCTTTAATAGGCAGAGATCTCCAAGTGGTTATAGCTCTTTATCAATTGCTATTCATACTCGAGAGAATGTGTTGAATAGCGGAACTCAACCCCGCGCTTTATTAGAGCGCGTAAATTATAATAATTTAAATGTAATACTTTTTCTTGAGTTGGATGATATGTGACTGCTCTATGATACCGTTATCATAATCTTATTAAAATCTTAAGTTATGTGATTAACTAAAAACCTCAATGTTACTTGTTGTGGTTGGTCTATAACAAATATGTTGAGCTTCTAATAAAATACGGTTATTAATACCCCAGTAACTAGACCATAACAAACATGTATATAGCAATAGAGAAATATGTTTTATTACAGTTTTTACGAGATATTTGAATGTATAATGACAAAAAGTATGATACCAACAATTTTAATTACCAGTTTTAACCTGCGATACCATGAAGCACCGAAATGGTAACCGAAACTATAAGATATCCAAAATAAAAGCTAATTTAATATAAAATATTTTGCATAATTTTGGATATATATATATATATATATATATATATATATATATATATATATATAAAAAATAATATATCTGCAATGAAATGTAATTTTAATATAATATTTAGATCAGAAAAAAATGGGTGTTACTTCATTCTCTCTTATGGTCTACATTTCTCAACAATAATGTAATCGTAAAATATGGTACAGAGACATATCCAAATTGCTACAAAATTCATATAGGAATATTGTCAGATTCTTTAACTGCAATGAACAATTGATACTTCAACTACATTTCCAACACATAGCACATATCGAAATGCAACCAAAATTGATATAGTTTTCTATACCTATTAACAATTAACAACTTTTCCAAACCAGCAATATAAAATGATTGATTGTCAATAAAGTTGTAGGCACTACATTATACTATTTCTATAGGCAACAATGATGCTACTTATTTTTCGTCTCTGAAAGTGTATAAACACTTCAAATGTGGACAAACTTGACTGAGTTTACAACTTAATTTCAAGACTTCATTATTTGCAACAAAACAAATATTAAAATTGCTTTCTATTTTTAAGGTATGATGATTCCACTGTAACCCAAGTGACAGATGCCCAAGTGTTAAAACCAAAGCCACCAAGAATGCCGTACTTGCTGATGTATCGTAGACACGATACATTGCTGCCTCACCGCACACCGGGCAAGGAGTAAGGCCTACTAACTACTTTGTAATATTATAATAAGTAACAGTGGACAGTGAGTGACTGTGAGTGTGTATAGTGTAAGTTATGTGCCTCGGAAATGCACAACGAAACTAATGTAAGTAAGTATGCCTTAGATGTATATCTTCATGTAAGTTGCTAAATTGCTTACTTTATTATTTTATTAGCTAAGAGAATATATGTAAAATTATATTGTTATTTGAAAATTTGGCACTGAATGGGCTAATTGGTTGGCATTTTTTAAATTACCTTTTTGGCACAAATGTGTTGAAACTGTCTTAATTCTATGTCTCACAATTATGTTGTGTACAATTGGATGTTTCTAGATATCCTCAACTGTTATTTAATGTAAATAGCTCTAGTTGTAAATAACTTGTTATGTATAAAATACAAAATGTCCTACTTTTGTTTTTTTTTTACATTTTTTGTATAATTCAATAAAATTATCTTGTAACTTTAGAGTTATAGTGGTCTAACCTGTGTAAATATTATAAGTATGGAGTTTACACTTTAAGTTCTCGATTGTAAATGGACATACATTTTTATTCACAGTGTATATAGATATTGTAAAATAACACATAGTTATATTTCTTGTCGCTCCTCAATTAGTGCTAAGACCTTGACAATATGGAATTGTGTTATAAAATTTAAAAAATGTAAAAAAAATAGTGTTACTGTTAAATGTCTTACATGATTCTGTATTGATCACCTTCCTTTCACACAAACATCATAAATCAGTGAATTGATGGAAAGTACAAAGAATTGTAAAAAAATATATATTGTTGTGATAACAGAAAAATGTGCATGTTTTGTTTTTATTCTATATTTTTCATATATTTTGCATTATATTGTACTAGAAGTATATATTATTCTATCAGTACTAAGTGCATGCCAATAAAAACAGAATATGCATTCAATGCCGAGATGCATTTTTTAAAGATACAGGAGTTGACTTACAATTTCGTCCTAGATTTTTATATATAAGGGTTTGAATGGCAAGCTTTTGTAGGGTTTTATGAAACGGTGCTGCGTCGGACTGATCATAGGTGGTGTGCCCTTGGTATTGTGATATGCGAAGTGAAGGACGATTACTATGACTTGTTTAATATAATTGTTATACTGTAAGTGTTAAATATATAGATTATATATGGTGCTCTTGAATATCCTAAGGTTCTTTGAGGGTTTTATAGAAACATCATATAAACGAAAATTAAATTACTATACTATATCCAGAAATTATGATATAGATGAATAATTAATGATAATGGCTGATATCTTATACCATAGTGCTATGTATTTAGAGTTTTCTTATACATTAAAATAAAAATATATTATTATTTTTATTAAAAAGGTGACCCTTACAGACCTTAGAATACTTGAAGCACCAAATATGTTAACTGCTGGCCTCTGGGTGTCTGTTTTTAATATTATTCAAAATCAAACTGAAATATTATATGATTTCTGTTGAAATTTTTGGTATTGTGTATGATGAACGTCTGATCTTTTTGTATTGAGAAAATTTATATGAATTTAACCATTGCATGTTTTTTTAAGTGACTAGTTCTATCATAGCTATGTAAGCATCGGTTTATACATGATCTCAAATGTAATATAATATTGTAATTACACCTTACATGTGGTTGTAAATTTACTCAGAATTTCGAAGGCAATATATCAAGGCCTTTTCAAAAGATAAGAAACAAGCCAAAGGGCCAAAGCAAGCAGTAGCAGTGTTTAAATTCTCACCAAGTCTCTTTGGTCCTTTTGGCTAAGTATATTTTGCTAGAAAAAGAAAACGTAATTTAATGTTTGAGTTTGCTACTAAATAGAGCTTTTCTACTTAAGTGTTATAAAAATTATCTAAAAAACAATTTGGTTGGAGTCCAATTGTAATAAAAAATATTTTAGTCGTAAATTAGTCAATTTAAACTATTATTATAATGACGATTTGATATAGATTTAGTTTTTATCATTTCTGGTACAGAGTTATTTACGAATAATGTTTTAAGCTTTTATATGTATAACTCGGTTGTTGTTCATTTTTTCGGAATTTGGGTAGCTCATAGTATAATTAGATATATTGGCAGTATAAATATATGTTTGTTCGTACACTCCTACCACATACTGTGGGTCACATGCCTACTCGACTAACTTGCGCTTAATGTCTTTATAAAGTTTTAAAATTTACAAGACAATTACAATAAAAAAACCTTTCTTGGTTAGTCATTTGCAAATTGGTGTGAGCCAAAGTACATTATACTAATTATTTTAAAAACAAGCACTTTTATTATATTTTTAAGCTTACACAGTCAATTAAGTTGTTAATAAATTAATTATTATAAGTTCTTTGTATGAACTTACTAATTTAGTTTTATTTTAATTTAGAATATAAATTTGTTATCTAATTCACTTTGGCTCATTCTTCTTATATTCAATTTCTAATTTCCCTTGACAGTGGGCAGAACTGAAACGAATTTAAAAAATATATAAATATAAAAATATCAAATCTTTTAATAACTGTATTTGCACAAATTGATTTTTAAGTTATAATATTGTTCCTTGTAGCGACTTGATTGTTTAAGTGAAACAGTGGAGCGTACACTTGTATTAATTTACGTTGTTTAAAATATATTCATTATTTTAAAACTAAAAATGGATTACTATTTGTTAATCTAAAATTATATTATTTTAACCGTACCTTGGGTAATTTTTGATGAATTTTGCTTTATTTAAAATAAATTAAGCCTGTATTGTGCATATTTCTAATATATGAACAAATGCTTGTTTAAGTAATAATAATATTAAATAGCTAATGTGTGAGAAGAAACTAAAGGAGTGAATAACATGAATTCATAGTATTAAAATATTTATTTGTGTGTATGCTCCTCTTGTGAGACTGAACGCAGGGTCCCAAATGCAGATTTGTAATTTATGAGCACATTAGAATAAGATTTTTGTATAATTGCTGCCTTTTAGTTAAGCATGTGTTGCACATTAATATGTATATGTACTGAAGTTAGAAACTTCTGACCAATTAAAGCTTCTATGTCTAATAAACATTTGATTTGTTAACGATAAAGAGGTAATATATAAAAAATGAATTTATAATAATTTTTCTTTGATTAGGTATTTACATGTGTAGTGTATTGAGACAGCCGCACTCCTATTTACTTATAACGAGCAATCCTATCCATCAGCTGTTGGCTGTGACGTCACATAGGATTAGATGATAAATGTATAAATACATATTCTCACTTGTAAACTTAAAGGCCAGAATCCATCTTGGAATATTTAAATATAATTATTGTAGGGAAAGATTTAATTAAATATATTAAAAAAAAACATTTTAATATTTACGTCTGGTATAATAGTTGTAAATGTGGAGTTGACATGCGTTTTTATTAACATCTTGATCGTTTGAGCAACTTTTTTTTATTTTAATTTTGATTTTTTAACGCCATTTGCTCATAATTAGTGTCTAACATGATTTTTTTGTGCTTTTCCTTTTAACAGTAATTTTTACAAGTATGTAGGTAAAGTTTGCGGAGTTAAACGCCGCTGTTGGGATTTCTTCTATGTGTAGATATAATTAACGTTGTTTTAGTTTGTCGTATTTATAGTGAACGTTCCTGATGTAGCTTAGATTGATCAAAAACTGAGTGAGCATTTTTAATTATAATTTTTAAGCCGCTTCTTGTACTTGAATGCTCATGTGCCAATAATGGGTCGTATGGAATCTAAAATAAACACAATTCAAGTCAATTTTATCTACTTTTATATATTATATACCTACCTTGTGTAAATATTTGCGCTGTTGGTGTGAAGTGGTCTAGCTCATGTTTTTTTATTATTTTAAATTTTGTGAAATCTTGGTTAGGTATATTGTTTAGTTACTGTTACTTTTTTTGTTTTTATTATACTTGATATATAAACAAATTTATACCTTTCTATTTAAATAATAAATATTATAGGTTAGGCCATTTTCACCAACAGCCTACATGATAAATCTATGAAATAATACATTTTAATCATATACAGTCTACGTGTTTTAGATAGAATTATTTAATTTTCAACAGTTTTTAAAGTAAATCTGATTATATTTAGATTACGTGGATGTGGAATCTTGAGTTTTACATGACAAGCCTACGCTGGCGTCTAACCGTATGACATGCTGATTATACAATATTAATAAGGTTTTAGTCACACGAGTTTTATAATTGTGACTTATTTCTAGTTTTAAAATGTATTAAAGTTAATGTATTTTTAATATGTCAATCCAAGAAAATGATTTTGTTGTATTTTAAAATGTTTTTGCACTTTGGTCAGTAGAATTACTTTAATAAATTTGATTTAAATGAATATGAATATATGGAAACTAATTTGTTTTCAAGGACTAGGTGTTTATCTGTTTTGGGTTTATGTTATGGTTTTCTAATTATTTTCTGACTCTAGTGAAAACGTCTGTTTTGAGATATGACAAAATCGCATTCTTCCATTGATATTAAATTTGTAAAAATCAATAATAATGTAGGAAATAGTCACATTGTTAAACTCGTGTGACTGCAGCCTTACAATTCATATATCTAGTCCCAAATCGAAATTTTTATATTCGGTGCAATGAAGAATAACGAAAAAGAATACTAAATTTATCGAAATAGCTGTGCAATAGTATTATAGCTAATAATAGTACTATAGCTGGATGTTACAATGAACGGTTGCGGTCTATATACTTAGATTTTAAATGCATCATTATTTTTATATGAGAGGATCATTATTTAAGTTATGTTAATTATAGTTTTAAGATCCAAGGCTGTATTAAAGTGTGTCCCAATGACTTGAGATTCGTATTGAAACTGTAACTCGAGGGCCACTGCCTTCTCGAATATTCTAAAATATTTGTTAAAAGTATTTCTTTTTCAAAAAACTACAACTAAGTACTGTTTGTGTACGATTTTTTATATATTTGTTGATTTGTATGAAATGATGATACTCCAATATTAAATATACGTCAAAGCCCGATAGTTACAGTTTTAATGTGAAATATTTAATTTTTGTTCACTTTTTATTTGAAATGTGTAAATAATATACTCTGCTGGGTGTAATGGGCGAGGCCAGTCTAAGATCAAAGCTTGTTACAATAAGCATTGTCCATTATGACCAGAGCCCTAAGTTGTTAAAGTGGATGTGTGTATGACTAATTATAAAATAATCCTTTATTTTGGTAACAAATTGGTGTTATGAAAAATTTTGTGAATAAAATATGGTGTCATTCTGAGATTTTGTTTTATTTTTTGATATGGGGTTGAACAGTGGCGTAGCTAAATGGACGAGGGTCCCGGTTATTGAGAAAATATTCTCTAGAAATTAGAAATATATTAATAAAATTATTTTCTATTAATATATTTTTAAGTTAAGTAAAATTGTAAGTTAATTTTAATTAAAATTGTTTTTATCAAAGCTCAGGGGCCCTGGTGCACTGCTCCACCTGGCTATACGACAGCTGCGCTACTGGGTTAACTTTTAGGCGTCCACGATATATGTACATTTATTACGTGACGGCGTGGAATTTAAACTGCGGAACTGAACATTTCTAATTTTGCCTTGATATTACATGTGAGAGTTATATTTTGAAAAAAAATGCGAAATATACGAACTAAACCCATTTTTTATAAAGGGTCATTTTGTAAAAATCTTCAATAAATTGACGACTTTACTCAAAAACATTACATATATATCCAATGGAATATGAAACTACACGTTGCTTAGCTCTATGATTATACGTGGTATATAAAATAAAACACACATTTCATAATTAAGTTATATTAGTTAAGAAATAATAATTATTTTTCATTTCCAACCATGTTCTGTAACAAAGTAAGTGTTAACAATAAGACTAAGCATATATTATTTTACTTAAACACTCCTGACGTGGAAAGCTTTGGAAAGATATAAACGCGATATATATATATAGGTTCGATTCCGTGTAAGGGGAAGAATTATTTTTAAATTTCACTGCTCTTGTTAGAAAGAAGCGTCGAGTTTTGTTCCCAATATGTTCCTCTCGGGTCAAGGTAGTTCGATGTCTTAACATGGAAGCAATTGTTACAAAAGATGGTAACAGGTTCAAATTCCTGAACTTTACTATACATTTTTTTAAGCCTCATTTACTTGGAACAATATCTCTGTAATCTTAGAAGATTTATTATATGTATTTTTGGGGAAACCAGAAAGAACCTAGTGCGATGTCGCTATCATTTTTTGCCTATTTAAGTTACTGCATACTGAGTACTTAGTCGAAGTTATAAAACAAACCCTCATAAAAAAAATATTAATTAAAATTATATATTTATTATTTGTGGCTTATGTACGGCACCAAATGAAATGGTTTTATTCTTATTTTTTTAATTTGTAATACGTTTTCCATACTAATTTGACGAAAAATACTATATCATCCTAAAAATCTATATAAAGTAAATAAAAAAAATATTTATACCCGAACACGAAATTTAAATATGAGATACAAAGTCATGTAAACGGCTGCGGGCAGTAAAGTGACCACCGACAGTATGCAGCCTGCTGTGTCCGACTGCATCGAGACTAAGCTTGACAAAAAGTTAATCTGTGGAATTGATAAATAATCTTTATTCATATAATACTTGTATTCTTTTGTGAAAAAAGTAAGGCCGTTGTAGTGCAGTGAAACGGCATTTGATTGTAAACGCGATATTACCCGTGGGGAGACGGGTTAAGAATACACAATTCCTCTCCGCAGCTGGGTAACGTCCAGTACAAGGCGGGTAACCGAGTAGTTTGGTGGCAGGAGATTCGTTCTCCGACTGGCTCGCGACTACTATCATGTCAAAAGCGAACCGCCAAACATCTGATGATGTGTTCCGGTTCCATGGCAAGTAAGCCAGCTCTCCCTATTCCCACCATAACAATTCTTCATCCCTCCTTCCGACCTTCACCTTCAAGGTTGACAACGCGTCCATAACTCTAATGTTCTGCACGTCTATAGGCGAAGGTAACCACTTACCATCAGGTCGGTTTTTCAGCTCGTTTGCCTCCTTTTTCAATAAAAAAAAAGGTTGCAGGTTCGATTTACACTGGGGAGAATGATTATATTTAAAGTATATAGCATTTCTCCGCTCCACTCCGTAAGACAAAGCGTGGCGACTTCAGTTTGAACGGTAAGCAGACAACGAAGTATTTTGACACTGGTTTCTCTCTAACTACCCTGTTTTGCGTATAGAAGCGTAGAGGTTAAAAAATATTTAATCAAGATATAATAACAATCTTTTTCCACGTAGTCCCTCTCCCTGAATTATAATTAAACCCACGACCGTCATAGTCATTATATAGATCCTCCCCATTTAGTAGATGAGACAAAGATACGTAAATGTATTATATAGAGAAGTTTAATTTAAGAAAATATTATGTATACAAAAAGAAGTTACCTGCACAGAAAAAAAGGAGAACTCTAGGTGAGATTTAATTTTAATATATTCTCTCTATCTTTTAAAATATTTCTTTAAATTATAAATATACGAATTAAAAAACTAACCAAAAGCATAATAGGCGTCAACGCCCAACAAATCCTTAAGAAAACACAAGGGTATTCCCCGACAGAGTAATAAACGTCTTCACAGAACGTAGTCTGGCCGTATAGGTAAGTAATTACTGCAGATATCGCCGCCGCTATGGGTATGCGGGGTTTAGTTACGGGCCACGTCATAAGGAAGTTTAGGATGTACATTCCACCCTGAGATATAAAATTTATATTTTCTTAAAAATAATTGGGGCCAGTCATGGCGCAGTGGCACAAAAGTGTGACTGTAACCGACTGGTTGTGACAAAATACAGTCATTTGAGTGCAAGTGAAATCGAATTCACAATCATCACTTTTTCAATCACGAGATAGGATGTCCTTACATTCTAATAAAATAATTAGTACAACTTTTTTCACTATATTCTATAGGTAAAAGAAAATTGTATTGAAGGTAATTTTACCTGCGTACAAAGAGTAATTATTCCGATAAAACAAAACAATACACAAGCCAATATTAGAAATGCCCATGTCACTTTTCTTATTGAGCGTCCAGTGAACGTCGACATAATGGTTTGCACAAGTAAAGCCTGTTTGCATTAAAATAATTTTAGTTTTCGAGATCGTTACGCATTTTTTAATGGAAGTATTAAAAGGAGGATTAGGAAGGCGTAAGTATATTTTTATAATAGAAAACCATTTTTCACGAAACCCGGCATATCAACGACTTTGTAGTAGTCGACAGACACGTGATCAAATTTGATTCAAATACTAAAATATAGGTGATCAATCTGATTAAAATAGTTTAATTTTAAATGTTCATATAAAAAGTAAGTATAAAAAGATTTTTAATTTCTGTATTTTTGAACATTACGACAATGAGATGGTGAAAACTATGTATCTACGCTATGCTACCCTACCCTACGCTAGCTAAATTTCCATTTAAATAAAAAAAAATCAATAAAAAATAATATTTCATTAATTAAAAATTAAATAAGGTAAATATTTAATAATTACCGTATATGATACAGAGAGAACAAAAAGAGTAAAAAATACTATAGCCGACCAAAATTGACTTCCGGGTACTCTTGAGACATAGTCTGCCCACAATATTATGGAAGATGAAGATCCTATGGCAATGAATAAACATTTAAATAACGTCAGTTATTTATTTTTGTTGTATATATTTTTTAGCTTCACGCCGGATCCCGCACATAGCAGGATAGGCAGAGGGAAGTGCTTTGCCTGGGAACCAGAGGAAAGAAATTGAAATATTATTTTTTTCAGTTCCTCGAGTCAGAGTGCAATCAGTCGTGTACGGCACACTTGGTGCCACTGTGCGCCACGACTGGCCTCAATAAAAAATATGTAGGGCGTAAGTGTCGTTAATATAATTTTTTTAGCATCAAATACTTCTCTGCCATTAAATATTTTATGCTTACTATAGGAGATAATGGCTTAATCTAACCTTTCCAAACATTAGTATTATTGTCATAATCGCTATACAAAGCGCCGTGACAACCGCCAAGCGTCAACGCAGTCACTGTACAGGTTAGCTTGGACATCGCAAACGCAAACATGGAGGTATTGCCTAAGGTGTGCTTCCCTTTAGGACAGTAGGAACCGAGCATTATTAATGTGCCTTGAGAGATAGCCATTTGAAGAAACGAATATTCTAATGCCTCTTGCCAAATCTGAAACATTATACATTAATTTTATAAGTTTGATACAATATTTATTTGCTTAAAAATAATATTTGATAATTCATGCTTTATTCAGGATACAATGTTTAATTAATATTGTAAAATTAAAAATAATGTGAAGCCAGTTGCAGCTATTTCACAATATGCCTAAATTACCCATGGCCATGAGAAAAAGAAAATAAACAGCTTAAAGCTTTTTTCTAGCATAGCGCGGTAATTAGATCAGTTTTTCACTTTCCTCTCCAAAAAATATATTGCGGTGGAGTGGCAGAGAGCAGAGAAATAAAAATAATTTAATATATATTAGTCCTTCGACTAAAACCCCCAGAGAGAGTAAAAGGAGATAAAACAAATTATATTATTATGAGATAAAAAAAAATATTAACCTGAAAATTGTTAAAAATAACACTCCAGTCGCATTCATAGAACATCCGAGACGATCCTTTTAGTCTAACCACACCGACCGCGCTGGTTATTAACACGAAAAATGCTAATATGTCTTTAAAAAGAACCATCTGCAAGAGAATTTATTCCTAAATAACTGTATTCCTTACTATAAGACCAGTAGCATAAATGAAGAAAATACCATTTATTTGACAGTAAAAAGTGTAACTTATAACATCAGTTCCTGTATTGTTCAACAGCAATATTACTACATCAAGTACGAGAACCGTCAGCGTCTGATTGTACGCGATGGTTAAGAATTTGATTCCCAATCCGGGGAATTATTATGTTTAAATTATTTCATTTCGCCCTAGCATCAGTTGGCATCGTTCTATCTGACTATGCTACGCGGAAAAAAGCGTAAGGCTATCAATGCAAAGCGAAGCTATTACTGGTCAAAAGAGTGTTTCGTTGTGGTTTAACTCTTCCTAGGTTATTTAGGTTAGCAGACCTCTGAAATTTGGCAGGGATATCGAGCACAGTGTCTTGTGTGCTGTGAAGTTTTGTGGTGAGTGACAATTGTAATTGTAGTTTTTGAATAAAGGGTAATTGAATTGTCAAAAAGTGCCCATAACTTAGGCTTTGGAACGTTTTGAAATCGCACGCGCGCCCACTTGACATCACTTCGCCTAGCGCGAGCAAATAAATTTTATTCTTATTCCATTAATTGCTTGCTTTCAAACTTTTTTAACACGTAATAACATTATGTACTTCGCTCAGATCTTCCCGCGATGCAGAGCCAAGAGGCTGTTCCTAATTATTTTGCGTATGTGAGAAAGAAACACTTGGACAACTGTATTTTCATCCGTCTAGGATTAAATATGATTTTTAAAGTATTTTAACATAATCACTAATTATTTGTAAATAAATTTAGAAATTGTCTACTAAAATATTAGTAATTTAAAATATATAAAAGTACCTTCGAATAGCTGTAAACTCTCTTGCAAGATATAAAATATACTAATATCCATGATATAACATAATAGACGGTCAGCTCGCTGACTACGTTACCAAACCCACCTTGTAGGCCGTCGCGCTTCAGATTCAAAACAAAATTACTAGAAATAAAGAATATAAAAAAATATATATTTCGATATACTTATAAAAAATATTTAATTAAAAGTATTATATATGCAATTAAGCAATGAATGAACTGAATGATCTTAGTTAAAACACTTTCTTTCTACACATTAACTGTAAGGGTACCAGAATACCAAAGCTAAACTTCGCGTTTTAACTAAGAGAAACAAAAACGTTATTTTAAATGTAGTTATAATAAATTCTTCCAAAGTTCATATTTAATTTACAATTATTAATATTATTATCGTTAAAAATTATATTACATAAGATATTTATAAAAATTTTCGTTTCCTGTTTTTTACAACAAAATGGGGCGTTAAATTCCGCCATTCAGCAGACAATGTGGCGATTTATAGAAAAAAATGGAAAACGAAGTGTTTGGACAGATTCTATTTTTGTGTCTAGGTACAAATATATTTAATAAATACTAACAAAAAGAAAGACTGCGCTGGTGTTTCACTCCCTTTAGGCAGCGGTCGATGTCTGGCGGCGCAGGGAGGATGCGCAGACGCAGCGCAATGCAGCCACGGCAAGAACGAATGTAAGGAATGCACTACTAAAGCCATGCTCCAAGCACTTATTGCACCCAACGATAGTATGGTGAACATGCAGGTTATGAGCATTGAAATTCCGATACCTTGAGAAAAAAATCGTAACTAAAATAGCGAAGCAAAAACTTAGATATAATTTTACGAAAACTATCCAAAAGACGGAGTGCCAAAGTTTTTTTATATAAAATAGTTTTTTTTTAGCTTCACGCTTTAATAAGAGAGAACGGTGCGTCAAACGCTACGGCCTACTACCTCTCCATACACGCCCTCCGGGGGGTCCTCATGCTTTTTACGCGACTTTCTTCCAGTATCGTCGATATTGTGTTCTCAAAGGTCAACTGAGGTCTCCCTCTACCTCTCTTATAATAACCGGTATAATAGTAAATGTACATAGGACGGATTAGGAATATATTAAATAAAAAGAATGAATCATGTATTACACATCTGCTATGTATTTGGCATATTGTTTTCTTTAACGTGTCTTACTTTGCTAGTTTACATTGTAAATCATATATTTGGTACTTTTGGATCTTCCGCAGTCTCTGCGCCTTCAGCAGTCATGCCAGTCATGTTACAGATAACCTAGTGTCAGGCACTCCGTTCTCTATTTACTGCCTGATACTAATCCGTGTTAAAAGACAAACCAAAACTTTGTCTTTACCGTTGCCACGCTGTCTTATTTTACCAGAGGGGAGTAATGAAAATAATTGAATTGTGATAATCCATTCGAATGGGTACCGAGCTTGCAACCAATTGGGAGTACGTCAGATGCTGTCCCACTGGGTCACGATGCCATTAGAGCTAATTAAATTAATTTTCTAAAAAATGATTCACCATTTTTTTTAATTTTCTGCTTTCAAGATTCCAAATGTAGGTATAAAATAATTCATAACTAACCTCTTGCTACAGGCGCCATATCCCAACAATTTAACACTCCTTTCTTAGTAACAACTCCCAGAGCCAATTCCAAATAAAATGAAGGATAAGCAAAAAACACACTAAAAACGTTATAAAGAAATAGAAAAGGAATCAATCTTTTGAAATCATGTATATATGGATGCCACCATAACTGAACTATACTGATGCAGGCAGACATTACCAACTCTCTGTAACTTATGTTGTTAGTCCATCTGTCTTGGATCTAGGGGTAAAACCAAAATTAAAAGTTAAATTGTCTTTTATAAAAAAAAAATAATTTGGTAATTTGCATAAAGCAACTTGAAGCCATTAAATAAATAAAGTCTAAATAAATTAGTAGACCACCTTAATTTTTTAAATAACTATTTAAAACTTTTTTGGTATAAAATAAAATAGATATTTACTTTCAAGAAATTGTAAATAAAGAAAATAAAGTACAAAAAAAATCAATGACGAGGCTACATAGAGTCCTCAAGGTCTCAAGTCTTATAATAAATGTATCCTTATTAAAAAAATATTTTACATAGTTACACATTCTTTCCAATTAGGATAAGAAAAGAGAAATTAGTGTTGATATACATCGCTATCCATTTTTATATTGTGTGTTCCACAGCAGAACCCAACTCCGCCTTTTTTGTCTTACGAGATAAAAGTAACGAGATAAAACTAATCGTTCCCCCGAGTATGGATCGAATCCACAGCCATTACGTTTAAAGTAGAACGATGTCTTATTGTAACATGTGTGCAATATGACGATTTATATAGTTATTTTTTTATTTTTTTTAGCTTCATGCCGTATCCCGCACACAGCAGGGTAGGCAGAGGGAACCTAGTGTTAAGACACTCCGTTCCCCACTTTCCGCCGAATTCGGAGGCTTTGCGTGTTAAGTGGCGGAACTAACGCCGCGCTTTACCTCGACACCAGAGCGAAGAAAATGGAAATATTAAATATTTCCACTCCTCGAGTGGGAATCGAACCCACAACCAGTCGTTTACAGTCACACGCTTGTGCCACTGGTCCACGGCTGGCCCCATATAGTAAATTATTTTTGTTAATTTAGAACGAAATATAATTACCAAAGGCTCATCTGTTAACTCCGTATGCACACTTTCCGTTGTACTTTTTGTGTGACTGCTCTGCAATTTTTTTATTCATAATAAGAATGAATTCTGTGATTTTGTAAATTATATAAATATTTATTCTAATATATATATTTCTTACCGAACTTTCACTCATTTTAGCGTCAAGAAAGCTCCTAATTAAAACAAATCTTTACCTCGACGTCAATATATAAAAATAAAATTGAATTGATCATTAGTCAAAATAATGTCATCTGTCATTCATTACTTAAAACATCAATAACTATAAAAATAAATCCAAAAAAAAAAAATAATTACCACAGATTAGATAATTTATTAAAGTTCTGATTTTGGACTAAATCTGTAGGTAAGTTCTCCTAATATCAAGTGAAGAGACACGCAGATGGTACAAAATTTGGCACGAGAGCACTTTTTAAAAAATATATACATTTGCATTATATTGCGGGCGAACTGTAACCACCATGGTCGTCGATTCGATTCCCGCGTGGGAAATGATTATATAATATTTTAATTTTTCCGGTCTAATAACTAAAAAAATCGCCAATTTGCATGCCATGACTCGATTTCAGGCGCAAAGTGAAGAAGGTATGTTTTGAAACTAGGTACTGTGAGACTCTTCTGCTATGCGGGAAAAGAGTAAAGCTCCTATTTTTTTAATTACTAAAAAAAAAACAAAAAAATTAGCATGTGCATGAACATATACCTACTTTTGTACGATGTCAAAGTTAAGACAAATTACCTACTAGCTGGTTCATGATTTGTTATATGACATGAATTTACTGTCAACAATCTTATATATTAGGGAATAATTATATTAATTATTAAGCGTTAAGCGGCGTTAAGTTCCGCCACTTAACACGCAAAGCCTCCTAATTCGGCGGAAAGTGGGGAACGGAGTGTCTTAACACTAGGTTCCCTCTGCCTACCCTGCTGTATGCGGGTTACAGCGTGAAGCTAAAAAAAAATATTATATTTACACTTGGCTCCTTATATAATTGTAAAAAAAAAAATTCTACATATAAATTAGAATAAAGGAATATCAAAACAAAGTCTGTTAATATAACAAAATTTATTACGTCAGCTATAACAATTCATTTTACACTAAAGATAAACTAAACTAATATAACGTTGCAGTTCAAACCAAAACTATTGGTTCATCCGAAAAAAACCATAAGGAAAGTTTACACAAAACAAACATTATATAATTTCACACAAAATTATATCTACAAATTGAAAACGACGTTTCAAAAAAAATAATTAAAATAATAAAAATGCTCTATGTTTACAATACTATGACAAAAAATGAACTTAGGGGCCGTTCAAGTATTACGTAAGCAAATTTATTACGTATACATTTTTCAATTAATGTATTGTATTTTTATATTATAATTATTATATTTAAGTTTCAGATGACGTAATCAATATCTAGACTCCCCTACCCCAAAGTCATCCAAAACATGCAAAGCAAAGATCCTCACCCCCTCACGTAATACTTGAACGGCCCCTTATACGAAGAAAGAAACAAAACTAAAACACATTTCTTAAATATTTATAATTATAGCAGATTAAATAATAAAATAAATTTAGTATTTTGTGTCTGTTTCAATAAAATCTAATATAGTTCTAGGTAAGTCTACATATATTGTTATATTATATGCATTTAGGGACTATGAGCTATAAGGCCAACAAATTTCACAATGGCGCGTTCTATATAAATATATAGTTTTATTCATTATTATCAAACTACTAGATAAATTCATAGTTTCACGCTTCTTAGGGGCCGTTTAAGTAATACATAAGCAAACTTATTACAATTATTTACCCCCCCAACCCCCTTGTCAGCAAAAGTAAGCAAAGCTCTTACCCCTCATACTTAGGTAATCATTTTTTAATTCATTTATTGTTTTTTTAATAATTATAATATTATAAAAGTTTATAAGTTACCCCCCCATGTCATCCAAAATAAGCAAAACAAAGACCCCTCCACCTTCCTGTAGTGCTTACGTAATACTTGAAAGGCCCCTTACCGCACAGCAGGGTAGACAGACAGACACAGTGTCAAGACGCTCCTATCTCCAATGTGAGTGGGGAAAGTGGAGAATGAAATGCCTTGACACTGGGTTTTCTCTGACTATCTTGCCCGAAAAAAACGTTAAGCTGTAATATGTCATTCGCAGTAATAACTAGTATGATAATATAATATGATCTTTTGTTTTCGATTACAACACATTTTGAAATGAAACTATTTTTAACCGGATTAATCGCGTATATTTTTGGTATTCGAAAATACACAAACCTTTGAAGTCTCATAACCACCACACCAGAGGGCATGATACAGTCAGCTCATTCTGCAAGACTCCAGGGCAGCACGCGAGGCAACTAAGAAATCGTTGGCGGTAGTTTGATATAATGTATCAACTGACAGACGAATGACCTCAGTCTACCTGTGACCACGGACTACTGTAAAATGTTCGAAACGTCGGGTTTATAAAAATGTATTTTCGAATACCTAAAAATATACGCGATTAATCCATTTAAAAATAGTTTCATTTCAAAATAGTATGATAATAGATTACTATATTTATGAAAAAAATTGAATACCACGTAATATATTACGGTCAACTAAAGTTATACCAATTACATTCAGATTTTAAGACGCAAAAAAGTTCATTGAACTCAATTTTAACTAATACACCAATATAAATAAATACACAAAAAACAATTGTAACCGATATCTTATAAAATTGTACGTAACATTTAGAAAGTGTTCATTTATTTCTTTCGTTTGGTGGATTAGGTATTCAATAGCACTCCATTTCTTACGAGTCCTATTTTAAATTTGTTTAAATATTAACAAGTTTCTTTACTATTGTATTCATTTTAAAAAGACTAAAAGTCAAACAGCCGTTATTGGCAATTTATTCCATTTCCATTGCGTTTTACTGAAAATGTGAAGTAATGTCGCCATTTAGTTAGGAAATTGCTGATAAAAAATTATCTTGTAATTCGTATTGATAGAATCAAATAGATACGCGAACTATTAACTAGACCGAAACTGGCACTATATAATTTACATACCTATATTCTATTATTGCTCTATAGATTCGTTTTTGGTACTAAAATATTATTTAGATAATTTTTAATTTCACAACCTCAAAATGAAAGTAACACAAAAAATTAGAATTTGTATGAGATATCGTTATAATTTTAAAATAGGACATTTAAATATCAGATTTAATAAAATTATTTTTTTAGCTTCACGCTGTAACCCGTAGGGTGTAAACAGCAGGGTAGGCAGAGGGAACCCAGGGTTAAGACACTCCGTTCCCCACTTTCCGCCGAAATCGGAGGCATTGTGTGTTAAGTGGCGGAATTTAACGCCGCGCTTTAACTCTGATACCAGAGCGAAGAAAATGGAAATATTAAATATGTCCACTCCTCGAGAGGGAAACGAACCCACAACCAGTCGTTTACAGTCACAGGTTCGTGCCACTGCGCCACTGACTCCAATAAAATTAATGAACTTTCATTTTAAGTATGCGATAATACGATATACAGAATACATTACTTATTTAGATAGATTAACATATAATGCACAGTCATACGGAATACTTGTGGAGTACATATAGGGTACCAATAAAAGAAATCTCGTAATTACTTAAGAATATGAAAATGTATTTTACGTTTTTTATACACAGACAAAGTTGAGAGCTAAAGTTCGCGATTCATATCTCTAGAGGAGTTCTGATGATCAAAAAGCACCTATTTATTAATTTCACAAATTGGAAATCCCGGATGTTCGTATTAAATCGCTTTCAGTACCTACGACATAGGATCCAAGTTGGGAGACATCGTGTTGGTGGAAAGTGCCGTAGCTGTTGGATACGAAGAGTATAGTAATCAATGAGGAAAGATGAATCCTCTCTTGACAACCGCACAGAATCCACTACAGAACTTATGACAGGACGGGATGAAATGAAAATGCAGTTCAATTGATATTTCCGTACCGAGTACCGTAAAGTACCAATATAATAAGAATCGCGAAGTCTATACAGGACGATAGTTTCAACATCAAACGTATTAAAATCGCAATTGAGTATAATCATCGCTTTAAAGTGTTTGCAAAGATTTAGTATATTGAGTAGGGTCCTCGTCTTCGTTTCATTCAAGCCTGAAATTCTGATAGAGATTGAGAACTTTTATTGATAGAAAGTTATACACCTCGACTTGCAAATTCGTTACTTTAGCAGCTGACGACACCAAAACCATGTTCGTTTGACACTCTACCAACGACATTTCGAATGTTAGCCCGTATGAAACTAGAATATTTTCAAGCTGCCTAAGAAAAACGAAACTTCACGTGAAAACAGATTTACGACCGAACTTCTGGGAGCAAGATTTGAAATCAGCATAACTTGCGCGTACATCACAAAACTTAGTTTAGCTGACGATATTGACATAATGGCGGCGTGGTTGAGGACCTAAGTATCGTGCTCAGCAACCTCAGTCGTTTTCAAATAGGTTGGTCTTGTGATGAATATGAAGAAAACGAAAATTATGTTTAATGCCAGGTGGGAAGTGTAAATATTGGGAACAATACTCTCCAAGTTCTAGACGACTATATCTTTCAAGATCAAAAATCTTTAATTAAACAGGCCCAACTTTTATAAAGAGGTCGCGTGAAAAATTCAACTCGGCTAACTCCATTTGCGAAGCTTTAGTTTGTCTACAATTCAGTATTGTAGGACCTGAAAACCAAGGTTATCCATGGTAAAACCTCACATACTTTAACCCTCAAGTGATGAGGTATGGCTGTGAGGTCTAGTCTCGGCCCTATCAAGAAGCCACTCAATGTGCTATGGAGACATCTCGGAGTTTCCCCGCAAAACGTCACCGACAGCTTTGAAAATTGGCAAGTTTATTTGGCCCACATCGCTCGTAGAATTGATAGCTTATAGGGAACAAAGATTCTTAAGTTGCAAGCAAGAATTATAAGGCCTTATGCCTATACTAATGGTATATGGAATGATGACCTAGCCAGAGTTTTCCTTAAAGATTGGAGTCTTCATATAAATAGTGTTCTATGGGGGAGTGGACGCTGAAAAGGCTAGCCAGTGTTAATAGTTAATTAGACAATTCAATCTCATATTTTTCCAATTTTTTATGTATATTTCTTATATATTATATACTAAATGTGTTCTTCATAAAAGAAAATTTAATATTTCGTTAATTTTAGTATAATAATGAAATACATACATAGTCCAGTTAATAAAAACTAATAATTAATAACAAGGTTTTATTTAACCTTTTTATTAATTACATAGTGGATTATAGCATAATTTATTTTAAAAAGAGCTTAGAATAACGGAAGCTCATTATAGTTGCATTAAATAAGTGGATCTATTACTACTTTGAGAGGTCATGACATTTCTAAATTAAAAAAAAATATAATTGTTTGTCTTTCGAAAGGCAGAAACCAAAATGTAGTGTCAAAGGTATTTCAATTAATATTAATTACAATAAAACAATATATGGATAGAATTATACATAACGTAAATTTACAATTTTGTTTAAGAAAAAAAAATTCAACACAACAAATGTCAATTTAAAATTGTATACATCTGACAGATGGCGTTAAAAATATAAAGGTTTGAAAATAGAATTATACAAATTTATTGTACAATATGTATATTTACATTTAAATATCTGAAATACACATTCAATTTCATTGCACAACCTTTTATATGGCGCAATATTATTACGCGTCTATTGGCTGCTTTATAAGAAATAAATAACATTGAATGAAATCTTTAGGATGTACGAAAATAGCATTTCTAATTAAAGTCACGTGATCTATTTAATATCAGTACTATTTAAATATTTAGATTTTGAAAACGCATACAAAATTTAAATGATAATTTACAGGAGTTAATTCACATACTTAGGATAACAAATAAAATGTCATATAAACAATTTGAATACTAAATCGAATCTTCGACCTTAAGAGGTACGACTTGAATGTGCTACCTAAAAAAAAATTTAACGCAATTTCAACAATACATAAATGGAAGCTGGAAAGTGTATTTGCTGTAACCTCAAAATATCCATATATATGTCTAAACTTAAAATATCTTACCTTTCCAAAAATGACGTTTCTAGATAGAATAAATATTAAGTTACGTCTTTTTTTCCATATTTAACAAGTTTTTTGGGCTCTGGTGTAAAATTGTATATTATTAATTAACAGCAAAACATACTTTCAGTCCATACTGACTACTCTACTATCGTATCAGAATACGTAATTCTACAAAAGTGCAGTATTAAAAACAAAACATCTATAGAAATATCTTCTAATTCCAATCATTTATTACAATAACTTATTATCGTTAATCGTTATAATATTGCATATTTATTGATGAATGTCATGTCATCCATTTGTTTTTTTTAAACCTTTTTAATCTTAACCAATTATATTCTCAGAGACTGAAGAGATCTCCAGCAGAGGGCAAAGGCGCTAGGCCTCCAGTTACGTCTGGCAATCTAGATACGTCTGGTAAATTCTCAATGTGGGATTTTACTTCAGCTTTCACTTCGTAAATCTTTTGTAATTTTATATTGTATTCCTGTAAAGAAGGTAAATAAGTGTTTTTTTTAATGTCACAAATTATATTATAGATATAAAACCTTAGAGCTAAAGGCAATTAAGTTTTTATGTAACTTCACGTTTTTTATAAAAGAGATAGCCTGGAGTCAAGACACTACGTTCTCCACTGGGTAGGGGAACTTATTAAGGCTTTTTGTATTAGGAAAAGTATAAATAAAAATATTTTGAATATAACTATTATTACCCAATAGAAATGGATCAATCGTGTTTACAATCAGATGCTACCATGATGGTCTCAAAATTGTTCAAATATATAATTTCAAAAAGGAGCATTACATCTTTTCTAAGATATCAGGGCATGAAGAATCTAGTGTTAAGAAAATAGTTTACTGTTTTATATTATTTTAATAAAAACATTTTTTTTACCAAAATTGTAATAATAAATAATCCTTTATTATTTTTTTTTAACATTTGGGAGATATTGACTCTTGTCCTTTTTTATATATTTTTTTAATATATTATTTCTTACATGTAATAAATAACAGTAATGGTTTATTTATTTAGTTTTAAAGTTTACCTCAAGTTTAGCCTCAGCTTGCTTAGCCAGTTCTCTTTGTGCCTGTTCAAAGTCTCTCAACATGGCGGCAACTTTTCTCCTCTTTTCCAGTTCCTCAGATAGCCTTAAGTTATATTCAGCTAACAATTCCACTGCGGAGTTAACCACTGCACTTAAACTTTCCGCTGATTCCTTATCTATAATGAAAATATATATATTGTAAAAACATATTAAATATTGTATAAAATATCTTATTTAATACTTTTTTTTAAATTCAAATATTATGTAAAATAATATTATTACTATGAATTCACATATTGCATAAAATTCAAACAAAGAAGATATATTGTTTATGTTTTATTATTAAATAAATAGGAAACATAGAAAACAATTTATTTAGAAACCACAATGGCGCGAAAGAGTTGAGACAGAGACAGAGCTTGGCTGTATGTAAACATAAATTCATTTTAGGTTGATCGCAATTTAGGGACATAATTACATTTAAAATATTTTCATTTCTTCGCTCGTGGACGCAAGAGAAAAGCGATGAGTTAAATTCCGCCAATTAACGAACAAATTTCTGACGGAAAGTGGGAAACCGAGTGTCTTGACACTAGGTTCTTTTCCACTACCATGCTATGCGAAAGATGCGTGAAGCTGTAAAAAATAAATTGAAAAATTTTGTAATTTCAAATATGGGACTAAACAGGGTTTTTGACATGTATTTAAAATAATGGTGCATAACAAAAATTATCAATAAGTTGTTGAAAAATCAAAAAATATATAAACATGTATTGGTACAAATATAAAAAAGAGATTTTAAAAATTAATGGTATTGAGTTGCAATGGAACAGCACTTCAATGTTACAGAGATATAAAACAATGATCGTGGGTTCAATTCCTACTTGGGGAAATAATTATTTATTAATTTGTGCAGTCAGCTTGTAACAATTTGAAAAGACAAAACAAGATATTGGGTTCCATGCTTCAATACAAAGGTTGAAGTGTCTTTGACATTGGGTATATTTTTGATTAAACTGTGATGTGGGAAAAAGTTCTACAATAATATTATTATAACTTAAAACATGACCTTGAAAAGTAAAACTTGTATTTTAAAAAAAACAATAAAATAAACCCATTTTAATCAGGTTTTTAATTAAGCTTAAATTGTTTATAATTAAATTGGTATCTTAATAATAACATAATAATTAAATACAAAACAAAATGATTTTAATAAATAAAGTATGAACAGGCAAAATGGAGAATGAGGTATGACATTTTTTATTCCAAATGAAACAAAAAGGTCTGATTATTATTTATTTTTAAGTTTATAACAATTCTTCTTTCAAACAACACACAGTAGTCGTATATCACTTTTTTAAGAAATTTACCTTCTAACTTAGACAATAATTGCACTTCAGAGACTTCTGGCGGTAAAGATGCGATTCTCTCTCTTACAGCTTCGTCACTCGACGCACTTGATTCTAGTTCAAGCAATGCCTAGAATTAGAAATATGCATATTAGTTTTATAATATTTTACAAAATGTAATGACCAAGTTGCTGTTATTATAATTAACAATCCTTTTCATTTTCAATCAATGATAGAAAATAATACAAATTAATCTATACTACTATAATAAAAAGGTAAAGTTTGTAAATTTGCTTATAAGGGACAATCTTCTTCATTGTAAAAAATCTTTCACCATTAGAAAGCTACACTTTTCAGGAGTGCTATAGGATATATTTTATTGATTGAACAGAAAATTCAGAGAATCCTAAAGGAGCTGAAATAAGGGATAAAAGTTGTAGATCATATGGCCAAGCCGTGGGTGCGGGTCCCTAGTGAAAAGATATTAAGGTAAATCATTAGTTAAGTAAATCAAAAATAATGTACATTTTTATCATTATCAAAAGTAGCATTAAAATTGATATTTGACATATTTTAAATCAATAACAAAAAAAATGTGTATTCAGCTTTATATAGGTGTTACACACAATTAAATGCACATTGATTGCATGTTCATGGAAAAAATTATTCATACTATTCATATTAAGAATAAAATATGATATTATCACATTTGTTGTATCAAGTGTACTTACAAGTTGATATTTAGAATTTTGATACTATATCTAGTTTTTGTTTTAACTATTTAGTTTTTTAATAGACTGTTTTTAAATGAACACATCTAATTAATCCAAACTTAATATTATAATACCTTTATAAGTTCTTCAGGTTCAGGAGGATCTCCTGGCGGGGTATTTGGACTAACTGTGGAGTGTGAATCATTTTGGGTTTCAGAGTTTGTTGTTTGTTTTGACTCACTCTTTCTTTTTTCCTTTTTCTCTTTACTCTTCTCTTCCAACCTCGGTTTCTTTTCAGGTTCTTTTGGTTCAGATTCTATTGTTTTTCTTTTACTTACATTATTTGGTTCTGCATCATTCGGATCAACTGTAAGGTAGTTAATAAATACATTATTCCATTGACTATAATTTTAAGTGTTATATGTGAAAATTATAATTCTAACTCACCAGCTACTTTAAAGTCTTGAATTTTCTGTGGTTCATATACTCCTCTTTCTTCCCATATATTAAGTATCCTATGCAGGGAATGCTTCGTTTTTGCATTAATTCCAGTTTTGGCCATATGCTTAAATGCATCCACAAGAACATTGCCAAATTCTTTGCCATATTCTGGACCTTTCTTTTTACTATTTTGTATAACATCATTTGCCAAGTACATAAATGTTAATTGTTTGCTATCTTTAGCTAGAATGTATAACAAAAATAACTTTTAGGTTATCCAATATCAAAACAAGTGAAAATCTAGGTGTTTTGAAGTACTTATAGTCATAATCAAAGTATATTTATGTATAAAACGATTGGTATACTAGTATATAAACGATAAGTTGTAAATTTATGTAGATAATAAATATTTGATTAGGTATTTAATCTTAATGGGCAGTGGGAATATTGCATCCTAATCACCATACATTTGTAAGTATGGATTTTAAGATTAAAATTTTAATAAATACCTTTAAGAAGTTCTTTATACCACGTTTTAACAATAGCGGCATGGTGTTTTCTATGGTGTATTAACCACAACGACAATGTTTGTATACTTTGTTGGCTAGAATTTAACTCTTGAAGTTTTCGAATTAAAGCATTTTCTGTAAACCCGGCCATTGCTACATGAAACTGTCCGTGTAACTAGGTTACGCAGCAAATAGCACCACGAAACGCACACGAATCACTTTTATTTCGATTTTACTTAGGAACTAAAACAGAAATAATACGAGCGGTTAATGACTTTGACGTATATAGCATCGGCAATCGCCATCTTTTGGAAACGAGCAAAGACTAAAGAGCACTGCACAGATTAATAATAAAGAATTATAAGCAAACATATAAATTACGAATTATAATATAGCAAAGTACGTATAATCGTACGATATATCAATTTCCGTTTTTTAAAAACTTGATTTAAATAATGATTAACGTAACAAGTGTGAGATATACTAAACTTTATGATAGCCTTGGTATAAAAAATGAATTATAATTTCTTCTTTTACATAAGAATAAAAGAAATAATAATAATCTCTTTTATGAGGAATAAACTCTTTTATGAGACAATTTTATGTTAACTGTAATATAAATTCTATCCCAAATCAGAATTTTCATTATGCAATTTATGAAAATGTATCTCTTTAATTATTCGAAAATTATAATAAAGATATTTACCGTCGTTAAAATTAGCAGAATTGATCAGGATGCTGATATAAATGATGCTTATTCAGTAATAAATCTCTTCTCTTTGATAAAAAAAACAATCACATAAATTTTTAATACAGATAAGAAAAATAAAAATATTTTAAAAATAAAAATAATTCCCCGCGTAAGATCAAAACTTGCAAGCACTGTTGGTTCACTATCCTAGTTTTATATTATAATGAGGTTTATCAGGAATAATAGAGTGCTTGTAACACCAAGTATTTCGATTTGACGCTTAAGTTACTTGCGATTTAACGCTTAACTTATAACTTTTATAATAGTGAAAAAGTATTAATAATATGATTTATTAACACTTTTTCACTATTATAAAAGTTATAAGTTGTTCAATTTAAATACATGTTTCATAAAAAGTATAAAAATGACTATGTTTAAATTAAATCAACTTAGTTGCCGAAACCCGGGATTGAACCAGGGACCTTTAGATCTTCAGTCTAACGCTCTCCCAACTGAGCTATTTCGGCTGCATTCAGATTATTGTAAGTACGGACCTAAACGAAATACATTTATTTATTTTTATATTAATTAATATTTTGTTCATTACAGGTATAAGGTAAAGACATATTATGGCGAATGTCGTTGGGACACAAAGTGAAGCCGTCTTGAATTGCAATCGAAGTGATTTTTTATAATATTCTTTTGAACTAGTAATGTAATTATCCTTATCTATTCCACGAGACAGGGGACTGCAAAGAAATAAATATATACCTACCTATGTATTTTATGATTCGTAGCCCACATCTTTGATTGACTAATAGGTATATTGTCATACTCTACATTGGTTGAATACTGTGAAGCTTTGTGACAATTTTGCGAAACCTTCTCTTAAATGCCTAATATCAAACGGCTGGTAGCGAAGTCAGATTTATTTTGGGTTGCTTTAAAGTGATTATTGAGTCTTTTTGAATGATATTTTGGCGCGATTCAAGGCAGCCAAGCGTTTTGTCAAACAGAATCTTGTTTATTGGGTTGGACCTCTCCAAAATGTAATTTCGGAAGATTTTTTTATCTTATCGAGTGTTTGGCATCATTTATTTCAATATTCTTCTGCTATTGTAATTGTTGTTAAATACTCCGTAATACTAACCATATTCCGTATATTAAATTTTCAAGGCAGCTCTACAATCCATTCTTTCTCGACAAGACTTTAAGCTCGAAAAGATATAGGTAGGTACGTATGATAGACATTTTTTTTTTGGTTCCTGTGAAATTGCAACGGAGAGCGCTTCTTTTCATAAATGGTAATAATAAACGAGTTTGCTTCGTCCACCACCGTCAACCCCAAAAACAAAAATTATTTGATTAATGAATTATATTTCTCTTAAAATATATATTTTTTGTAATTTTTTTTCTAGGCTAAAAACTGGATTAACATAAAGTCGCTTAACTCACAAAACAATAGGGTCTCTGCTTTTCGGATGTCCCGGAGCCTCCACATTCTTAATGCTTTCCCTGGCCATTAGTTGTGGCTATAAGTAGTCTGTTTTCACTCCGTGAAACGGATCAGTTTTATAATTTTAATATATAGGTAATTTTTTTTTCTAGTAAGTGATTGTAATGATCGTTCATACATTTTATATTCAATATAATCATTTAAAAAAATACTAATTAAACAAACATCCAACAACCTTAATTAATATTTTTTAAATTTTAAAATCATCTTAATAAAAGACAACTCTCCATTTTAAAAATATTTGGCAAAAGAAAACAATAAATTTCATTTTCGTAAGAAATAGATATTATAAAGCCTGAAATCATATATAAAACAAGTTCATTCTACTATAATATAAAATACTAAAAATATTATTTATTATTCACTTTTTAATAAAAATACATCTTTGTTCATGCCGAAACCCGGGATTGAACCAGGGACCTTTAGATCTTCAGTCTAACGCTCTCCCAACTGAGCTATTTCGGCTATACACAGATTATTGTAAGTACGGACCTAAACATAGTTCATATTTGTTTATTCTTCGTTTAATTAACATCAAACGATGCTGTTTTCGCTTAGAATTAAGTAGGTAATTGGAATTGAAAATAAAGATATTTACAATATTCTTATATCCATTACCGTAAGAGTCGTTATCTATTCCGTAGAGACATATGTATCTGACTGATTGTCTTTATGTATACATCTTATATTTTTTTTCTCCTTATCTGAATTATATGCTGTTTAAAGTTTCAATAATATTAAAGCGAGACATTTTTTTCGCTAAGATTATTTAGTATTTACATACGATATAGAAAATTTCTTGATTTCGATGAAATTGGATCAGAGAACACTCGTTTTCAGTATTCACGATGAGGCTAATAGGACTATTTAAAAACATATAAAAACATTTTAAGTTAATATTTAAAATCATTAAATAAAGGTCTATAATATGATATTATACTATTCATTTTAAAGTTAGACAGGAGGAGGTAAATTTTAATTTACATAACGTTTCTATAAGTAGCTATCTTAGTCTATTAACAGAAGAAAGCTTGTTTATAATCAGATTCTTATTTAATGTTTAAATAATATTTGTCTCTCATACACAATCTAAAAGATGTTAAATTATTTTTAATTTTTAAAAGATACAATTTTAAAAAGACGATAAAATTATTTAATTTAAATGCAGCATAAAATGCGGCTGTCACGTATATAATACAATATTTATACCGCAACCACCCTTATAAAAAAATGTTTGACAAAAGTTAACTACAAGTTTGATTTTCGTAATAAATAGGATAAAATATAAGACCAGAAACCATTTATGAAAAAGTTTCTACTTTGATATAATGCAAAAAATATTATTTAATATCAAATAAAAATACATTTTGTATTTGCCAAAACCCGGGATTGAACCAGGGACCTTTAGATCTTCAGTCTAACGCTCTCCCAACTGAGCTATTTCGGCTGTATTACTTATCAGTGTAAGCACGTAGCCTTAACAAAATGCCACATTCATTTACTACACTACCGTCAAAATATTTGGAAGTATTTTTTAGCTTTTTCACATGCTTTTCCTAAAGCGGGGTAATCTGAGAGAGAGCCTAGTGTCCGGACCCTCCATCCTCCATTTTCCGCTCGAAATCGAGACATTGCGCGTTGAGTGACTGACCTCAACTTTGTCTTAGGTATTTCTATAGTTATTCCTGTTGTCATTCTCCCGAGGGAGAATCAACCCACTATCGTTACGTTACAGTCAGACGCTGTCTCACTGCGCTGCGGCCTCTTCGGAGTCGGTATTAACAATATTTATAATTATTAAGTAAATAATTAAAGAACATCAAACATCATCTTAGAAGTCTGTGAGTAAGCAATATTGAACCACAAACTATAAAACTCTTACGTTAATTAGAAACTGACAGACAACGAACTACGAAGAAGTACAAAACTACTGTACATAGAAAATTGAAATTTTGCACTAAAAAAGATTTTGCGAAATTCCTAAGAGAACTGGAATTTTACGTTTTGTGGACCATGTAAACATAGTTGAGGGCTGCAAATAGTATACCTATAAACTCTTAACTTTTTTTTTTAATATTAATCCATTTATTGATATGGTCATCTTATATAAAATAGCTTTAATAACAAGTTTACGGATTCTAGGCATTCTTTTTATATTTTTTTTTACACAACTATTGATAGTCTTCACAAATATCAGAAAAAAAATCAGTCATCAGTAGTCAGTATTAGTTTTCTTAGTTTTCAGTTTTATTAGTAAACGTAGTCAGATTTTATTAACAAAAATAGCCAATCACAATAACGAAAAAATAAAACATTAGCCAATTGAAGTTAAGTATTCAGTATGCAGTGTTCTAGGATAAGAAGTTACTAGGATATTTTAATCAATCATCTTTAAAAGTAGAGGGTTCTTGGCCTAACACTTGGTTAAAACAGTTAAAATACTTGGCTTGCTTTTATGTGTTCTTTTAAAGAAACTGCAGGTACCATATTTGATAAAAAGGTTTTAGTATATAACAAAGGTAAAGCTTCAGTTTTCAATAGTATAATACAACGAATAACGGTAGAAATATCTAGTCTAGTGGCCCTTCCAATTATGAAATACTATAATAGGGTATTTAGCTTTGATCTAAGAATTCACACGAGACATCCATACCTATAGGGTCGCGTTGCCATAGTAGAGCCTTAGGTAGGTACTGTAGTATACATAGGTATATTTATTGTTACTAATATAATAGCATACCGGATAGATGTGTAAAATATTTTTTTAAATATTACGTCTACATTATTATTACTATTTTCTAATAATAAGTTTTTCAGTTTCGTTTTTCAGTTTTCGATTCAGTATGTAAAACAAAAAAATATATAGGAAATTGTTAATTAGCAATAAGATTGTCTTTATATATCATAGGTATGTATTCGTACTTGTAATCTGATGCATTTTCTTGTGGTGTTCTATAAAAAATATTGATTTTAATTCTGTGTCTTACAATCTTCTCTTTTATTAATGTTTCTTATTATTTTTCTTAGGTATTACAGATGATTTAAAAGATAGTATTATTTTACAGTGATAACAAACTCCATTTAGGTACTTCTATGGTTTTATATAAATAGCTTAAAGAAATTTTAAAAAAATACGTCTATGTATACATATCTAATAACGTATAGTATCTAGTTATAAAACTAGATACTATAGTATCTAGTTATAAAAATCCTATCTCATCTATGACATATGTTTTTTTAATATTGCTTAAAATCTAAACTGCTTAAAATCTACAAATTGGAAACAAATGTTTCCAATTTTGTTTCAATGACATCAATTCATTAATTTTAATGACAATGTTCACATTATCAGAACATAATATCATTAAAAAATATTTTATAATTTATTACTCTTATAGAACATAAAGAATAATCTTCTATATGTATTTTTAAACGGACTGATATAAATTACCATACTAATATTCGCGAGTGAATCTTATAAACAAGGCATAACGGGCAAGATCTTTCTCCGTCCACGCACCTGCGCCGGCGCAGCTTCTCAGTAACTACAGTTTTCAAAGGCCGCACCGCACGCGCCCCTCGACCGCGGCAATTTGCACGTGAAAAATGAAATCGCGTTTCTAAATTAGAATAAAAATTAATTTCATAAATTAAATATCACTCGAAATATTGTTTACTTGTTATTTTTATTTTTGTTTGATTTGTAAGTGAACGTTGTAAATTATGTTTTTGGTAAACAAGGTACCCAGTGTTTTTGTCGTCGTATCGCTGGTTTTACTGGCCAACGCACAAAAAACATCAAACAGTCTACGAGACGTCGGTAAGTTACTGATAAATATTATGTAAATGTTTTTAAAAAATATTTAATATCCCAAGTTGTAAAAATTTCTACTTAACTCAAACTAACTGAATGGACTTTTCATTTCTAAACAAAACAGTAGGCATGTATTCATATAATCAGCCACATCTTAAATAAAGAAGCAAGGTTGTATGATAATTTAATATTTAAACGACTTGCACAAGAGATTGACCTAAACTTAACTACCAATATAGCCTACATTGAGGGAGGTTAGACGAAAATCTTGATAAAAATAAACCGTGTATATTTTATATAATAATTCTAAAAATAAATAAATATTATTTTTTACACTTATATAATAAAAATAAATAGATACTCAGAGAAAGTCGTCTTTAAAAAAATCAAAACAAATTCAAGAACCACACTGCATCTATCTGCCTATCTGTCGTAACTTGTAATCTTTTGTAGTTTTTTTAATTTAACTTGCTAATGTGTTCTAATTTTGCGACCCCAAAGCTTATTAGGAAAGTATTTAATTTAAGCACATTTCGTCTTTTTATTATTAAACACATTGTAAGTAAACTCTTTTTTTTAAATATTTCGCGTTGGCTGTATGGAGTCATGATAAAAATAAAAAATGACACAAAATAACATTTAAAAATAATAAAATAAAAATTCAGAATTTATTCGTAAAAAATCGACATAATTATATATTTCTTATACGTTTCGTCATACGTCAATCGTTTAATAACAGACAGACGCCATTTAATTAAAAAAGTATAATATCCATTTTTTTCATCAATGAGAAAACAGGTGTTAAATTAATGTTTAATATTTTTAAAATTATATAATTAATTGCCGTTATTATGCACATGAACGCATATTATTATGTTTCGGATCGCCGCTGTCCGGTGCCACTTTTACTTTTAGTGACACAACTGACTGATTTCTCTCTCGAAAACAAGTTAATGGTATGTACAAATATATTACAGTTATATATACGTATTGAAAAAATAAACATAGATATTAAAATACATTTTGAAAGTTCTGCATATATAATGGATATAATATATTTTCTGTATGTACCTACATAATTCTAATGTTATAATTGTTAAAGTTGGCTATTGGACCGATTTGGATCGAATTTGGAATAAAAATAGTCCCAAGCCCAAGATCAAATATAGGCTACTTTTTTCAAAAAATAAACCCTAAATGGCTTATAAGTGATAAAATTTAATGAAAAGTTATGTATTTACAGAGACGAAACCGCAAACGATTTCTGGTACAAAAATAAATAATACAATATGACTAAGCCAAACCAATTAGGTATTAATTTTATCTGTCAACTAACTTCTATATAGCAGCATAGCTATGTATTTTCCGAAGACCAAGTAGATCTCGAAGATTTATATCAAATTCTTCTCTAATAAATATAGGCATATAATGTTATGTTAAATGAAAAGTTCAAGGATTGTTACAAAAATACGATATGGTGAAATACTAATGTATATACGTTACAGGTTTAGATAAAAAATCGCTTATTATATAGGAACTTATATAAAACTAACTCGTTTCTCGAACATGTTAAACAAAAAGAGTTAATTGTTTTGTTGACTTAAAAGCCATAATCATAAATATAATGTTAAAATGACGAACAAAAATTTAGTATAATATATTTAAATTGTTATACAGTACCTAAAATATCGAACTATGTAATCGTTAAACTTGTTTCGTTACATCATTTAAGCAAAACCAAAGTTTTGACAAAAAATAACGAAGCGTCGCGGTCACCTCAATAGAAATCTGCTATCAATTTCCTTTTTGTTTTTGTTAACAATTTTGTGTCATAAAAGAGGGAAATATAAACTGTTTATTGTATAAACATTTTGAACTTTACACTTAAGAATATTGCAAATGGAGGTAAAAATATAATATATATTGTTGTACCAATCGTTAAACTTCTGGTTTTGTGTAATGTATTATAAAAATATCTAGTAGCTCACCTTAAGTAACAGAAGAAGAATATTTTAAACAAATAGTAACAAATGTAGTGTTTAATACTTATTTATAATTAGTTTTATAATTCATGGATTTTTAATGCATTAATATAAAAAAAAAAAAATAGCAGTGGTAGCCAATTTATTGATAATCCGAGACATTATTCAAAATTCGATTTTTTTAGTAAGCTTCGATTATATTAGATATTTAATTTTATAAGTTATTCGAAAAAAGGATTATTAATAATATAGTGTAAATATAACACAAGAGAAAAAAAAGATCTCGTATACATTTACCGAAAGGCAAAAACAATCCTTCAAAGAGCGGCAAATAGCTCGCGAGCTGCAGCTTTGCTTACCCTGAAATATAATATACATATATAACATATGAACTAATTTACTAATGAAAATATACTTATAGAAAAACATTACCATGATGGTAACGAAGTCAAGACGAGACTGATTTAGATCGCTATCTTATATTAAGGATTAATTAACCATTAAATGAACTGTATCCGGATAGCCAATTTGAAGCCATCTTGAGAGTTTTTACTTGTGTGTAATTTAAAAATTACCTAATCTGTAATGGCAGTTAAATAACAAAAAATCTGAAACATTGGATTAGCCCTGTCTATTGAACAAAGATTAAGTCGCGCTCGATAAGAAGTGAAATACAATAGATTCGTTACTTTATCACAAAGTATCTAATTTTATACTCTATACTAGCGACCCGCTCGTGGCTTTGCCTGTGTAAATTGAAGTTTCCAATTTAATGAAACTATTATTTTACAACAGTTTTATCGAAAAAAAATGTTATAACTTTTTTAGTCATGAAATCGGTTAATCGGTCGCTTCTGAGGTTAGCGTGTACAAACGCACAAACACACAGAAAAAAATTAAAATTAAAATCATTGTTTCTGTTTCATTGATAAATGTTCCTAATAATATTTTTCTCACATATCTTCAATGTAGGTACAGGCAAGTCAGTTACATTTTTATTCTATGCATAGATAATTTAATTTACTTGTTTAAAACTAGTTACAATTAAATAAGTAAATCATGTACATTTCAAATCTAATAACATTTAAAATGCAACTTTAAAAGCCAAATAAGTAAATATACACAAGAAAATCTAATGTTAACTTGTTCAATATCAACTTTCATTTATATTTAAATGATTTTTTTATGATATCTAAGCAAAATTCGACATTTTATTATTTGAAGCTATTTTTAATGACATTATTTGTAATAAAGTTAAAACGTTAAGTTCTGCCACTGAACACGAACTGTCTCAACTTCAGGCAGAACGTAAAGAATGGAGTGTCTTGACATTAGATTCTCTTTGACTTTACCATTCGAGAAAAAGTATGGCGTTTTATTATTTGTAATAATTTTTGTGTTCAAATAAATTTCTTGACCAGATAATTTAAAATATTTTTTCAGTAATCTGTGGATACATTGTCCATCTATGTGTAAAACGTATATTCATCTGTCAGCTAAGACTTGGGGCCAGACGTGGCACAGAGGCACAAGGTGCGACTGTAAATCGATTGGTTGTGGGTTCGATTTCCATTTGAGGAATGGAAATATTTAATATTTCCATTTTCTTCGCTCTGGTATCGAGGCAAAGCGCGGCGTTAAGTTCCGTCACTTAACACGCAATGCCTCCAAAATTCGGCGGAAAGTAGGGAACGGAGTGTCTTAACACTAGGTCCCCTCTGCCTCCCCGAATGTGTGCGGGATACAGCGTGAAGCTAAAAAAAGCAAAAAAGGTTAGACTTTACTAATTTATCATTCTTTTCGTATTTTACTTATGTAAGTTTTGCTTACGTGACATCATAGAATCAACACCTTTCTGGTTTTCGTGAATATGGACTCGTCTTTACAAAGTCTTAAGGGCGTTAACTAATTTACATTATTTAAATATTCTACAAATAATTAATTAATTACAAATCGTAGCGAAAAAATCTTGTTATTGTACATAATGTATCGTTTTCTATTATAGTAAAGTTAATACATTTACATAACAGGCTTATGTTTCTATGGCGTTTATATACTCTATTGATTATGTTAAAATATGTATGCTTGTTTCAAGTCTCTCATATAATAGTTAAAACTTTCCTGCTAATGTCCGTAAAGAATTTAAACAGCCCATTCCACGGATCTGCCATTTCACGGTCAAATTAATAAATTAAAATTAATGAAAGGTGAAAATAATATATATACTTGTTTATTATATAAAAATACATTTATTGAAAGAGTAGTAGGAATATTTAAATTTAGTGACATGTATATAACGATTGCAAAGTCCCCACTCTCGCTACGACTCATTTATGAAAATAATACTTAATCAAAATAAATTATTATGCATGAAATGTTTTTTTATATATAGCATGACAAATAAAACATTTTGAAATTAAATTAGAAAGGCTTACAAAATTATCAATACATTTAGATCATATCAATATCATTTGTTACCAGCAATCTTATTGTTCAGTTACAATTACAGTAGAGGAGGTATCAGGTACAATCGATAGAAAACTAACGATAAAGCTCACCTAATGAAATAATAATTGTTTATATCTATTGTTGCGTAAATATCGATATTATGATAAAAAATATCGATTATTACCATTGTCGATTTTAAAAAAAAATGGGAGCTACTGTTATATTCAACGTTTTTTTTAGACGAAATAATTTCTAGCCACAATTAAGCTTATTATTTAACTAGCGACTCGCTCGCGACTTTGCCCGCGTGAACTACACAACTATGGCCGCTTCGTATTTTCGATCTTTGGTTTCTTGCTTAAATTAAGAGGTTTATATTTTTCATAAAAAAATTAATCATCAATTTCACTTCTTTCGAGGTTATTTTTTTCAATAGGTAGGAGATATTTGATCCACAATTTACACTATTTTTACTCTCAATTTTATGTAAAGTGGGGCCAGTAGATTAGCCGTCAAAGGGTAACAGACAAACAGACAGATTTTTGCTCTTATAATATTGATATGGATGGTAAACATTACTCAAGCAATGTACACTTCAAATCGAAAATTAATGGCTTTTCACATGATGTTCCCTGTGTTTCTGAGAGCACGTTGTTCAGTCAATTATGATTGTTGATCTCATATTAATGTCAGTTACACGCAGTCCCGAAGGATGTGTAATCTGTAAGGTGTAAGTCTATCTCGCCTTGTTAATACATATATCCAACTAAAAAGGAGACGACTTGAAATTAATTCATACATACAAAACGTGATAATATTAAGAACTTTGAATTTGATCTTTAATAAATAAATAAATACAGAAAAATGTTTTTGGAGTTTGACACGGGATATATTAAAGTATTAATTTTGGCGTTATGCCGTTAGTCATAATAAATATATAAACAAATATAATAAATATACTTATTAACTAACGATTTAAACATTTAATATATGATTTGTAAAATAACTAACTCAAAAAGTAAGGAAGCAGTCATTTTTGAATACATAATTATTGCCCGAAATATCATGTTTGGCAACAAAAAATATGTTAAAATCCTATATTATGTGTATAATCTCAATTAGCAATATAACATAACATAAAAAAATTTCTCAACTCGTTAATCAGTGCGTTTAATGTTTTGTAAATAAAAGTTTAATTATAAAACAATCATTGCTCAAGTAAAGTAAAGTGTACATTACATTACGTAATATGTTTAAAATTTGACTCTATGGAGGGATCTCCTAAACAGACCGTAAAACAAGGTAAATTTTTACTCTGAATATACAGCGATCCAAGCTAGTTTCTGTTATAAATTGGAACATAATATGTATTAGAGTACATTGTGGCACAGCGTAACACTGTCTATTTGTAAACGTGGTTGTGGGTTCGATCCCTCTTGAGGGAAGTATTTAGGGATATTATTAAAATTTTTATTTCTCCGTTCTAGTGCCAATAAGTAAGTAAGACATAATGCGGCGTTGAGTTCTGCCCTTGAACACGCAATGTCTTGATTTCGATGTTTTTTTAAACATTTTTAAAGTGTCATTCCACAATTAGGAAAATTGGAAAAGACATTTAGAAAACGTATAAAAATTTAAACGCAGCGGGATTCCAACCCACGCCTCTTGAACACCGTCCAGGTCTCTCACCACAGAGCCATGCATGCGTTCTACTAGTAGAACTATTATACAAATAATAACATATTTTTTTATACAATTTTTTATACGTTTTCTAAATGTCTTTAACACTAGGTTCTCTCTGACTACTTTGCTATGATTGAAAAAGAATGAGGCAGCTTTTTATTAATATATTTTTGAAGCCAGTGTGCACCGTGGCGCAGTGAGACAGCGCTTGGAATCACAAGAGGTTGTGGATTCGATCTGCATTTAAGAAAATAATTATATTTTAATTATTTTCATTTATCTGTTCTGATAATTTATAACGCGGTGTTGAGTTCCGCATTCTATATGTAATGTTTGAATTCAGGTGAAAAATGTGCAACAGTCTTGATACTATGTTACCGTTTTTCTGGTTAACCTGCTAAGCCAAATTGAACCAAAAAATGTTCTTTTTTTAACCTGACGTCGTAAACAAAGACATATTTAATTGCATAGCATTGTGCCTATAAAGCTTGATATATGTTTATCGTTGTAATTGCGAAGTGACTCGTGATGAAGTACGATAATTATATGAAGATCGTTGAGCCTGAGAAATAATTGATAGAATAAAAAAATAAATTTAATGAAAAAGGTTAAAATAATTAAAATAACAAGTTCATATACACAACAAAACACGATGCAAAACGCACAACGTCCCATATAGAAAATATTATTTGGAAGCTACTACCTTAGTTGAATATGGATATAGTTAAATAAATGTTAATTAATTAGGTAAATAAAGAAAGTACTACACTAAATAAAAAAATGGCTTCATTTTCCATGTATCGCAGTATAGTCAGAAAAAGACATTAAGAAAACGTATAAGAAATTGAATACCGTTCAGGAGGCGCGGGTTCGAATCCTGCTGCGTTCAAATTTTAATACGTCTTCTAAATGCCTTTTTCAATTTTCCTAAGCGTGGAATAACACTTTAAAAATGTTTAAAATTCTAGTCAGAGCCAGACAAACAGACACTTTCCCGTTATCCACTTTGATTTGAGATTACACGTGGAGTGTCAGAACTCAACGTCGCATTTAGCCTTAGGTACTGGAGCGGAGAAATAAAAACCATATATAATAATTCCTCCGAATGAAAATAGAACTCGTAACCACCGTGTTTACAGTCTGGCACAAGGAAATAATATTTTTACCTTCACGCTATATCCCGCACACAGCAGGGTAGGCAGAGGGAACCTAGTGTTAAGACACTCCGTTCCCCACTTTCCGCCGGTTTCGCCGAATTTTAAAGATAAAGAAAAATATAGCAATTGCAGCTAGAACATAGCACTATATATATATTTTTTTTTTTTTAACAATTTAATTAACATCACTACGGACATAAGGTCTGTACCTTTTTTTAAAATAATCTTTTTCTTTTTATATATAAATTCCTTATTTGATTACAATATTAGAGCTTAAAACTAAGTTTATTAAATATACCATAAGAGAGTCCAGTTTTCTATATATGTATAGCACTATATATTATGTATATGTGATAGAAAGTGAGGTTAAGCACACGTGGGTGAATTGAGATGAACATTTCAGGTCACGGTCATTGTTGAGTAAGTGGTAAGATGCTGCGATTGACCATTGTAAAGGCCGCGTTCGATATACATTCTATTAGCAATGCTAACATTGTTTACCTTCCGCTGTTAATGTGCTTTGATAATTTACTTGCTTTTGTTTCTAATGATTGGGATATTAGTGCAAATGTGGGGAAGGATTACTACTAAACTCTAAGTCAGAAGTGAGCGAGAAAGAGTCCAGTGCCAAGACTCTCTGTCTTTTATTTTTTGCAAGAAATTGGAACATTTAATATAGAGTGACGGAACATAACGCTGCGCTTTGTTTTGTTTACTAGAGTGGAAAAATACAATAATTAAATTATGATTATTCCATAGAGTGGGAATCAAACCCACAATTACTTACAGTGACGGTCAGATGCTGTCGCACTGCAACACTGTGGTCTCGTAAGCTGAAATAAAGTTTTATCTCTCCTCTATTTGAGAGAGTAGAAATCATGAATTCTTGAATTTATAAATTATCAAAATTTTTATAATCTTATAAAATATTGATAACATTAAAAATATATAGGAACCTTTAGGAATCGTTCTTCAATTTCATGCTTATTACAATTTGTGTTACCAAAAAGTATTACTGAAATGCAGTGTCAGTGTTATATAATTATTAAAACATCAACAACATTGTTACAATAGAGAAAGTAAAAAGATTGAAATTGACTACTTAAATATAGGATATACTCGTACACGTCGACTCAAGACGTTTATGATCGATACAAGCAATTAATTAATCTTATGTGAAACTAGCAATACGCTCGCGGCGTTGCCTGTGGAATTTGAAATCTCCACTAAGTTAATAAAACAGTTATTTTATACCAACTTTGAATTAGCTTTCACAAAGTAAAAACAAACACAAAGAAATTTAAAGTCAATTTGGGGTTCTACTAAATTGATAAACGCCCCGATATTAATTTTTCTCATATATCTTCCATGGACCATGGGGCCAGTCGTAGCGCAGTGGCACATTCGCGTGACTCTAAACGACTGGTTCTGGGTCGACGAGTGGAAATATTTAATATTCCCATTTTATTCGCTCTGGTGTCGAGGCAAAGCGCGGCGTTAAGTTCCGCTAGCTAACACGCAATGATCGGAGTGTCTTAATACTAGGTTCTTTCTGCCTACCCTGCTTGTGCGGGGTAGCGTGAAGCTAAAAAAAATCTCCCATGACAGCAATCAGTTACATTTTTATTATATTTATAGATAGATTGTCATAACAATTAAATTGCTATGCTAATTTTAAATTGTATTGGTTACAAAAAGTGAAGGATACATCGAAAGAGATCCGTTCTCTGCATGAATTGTTATTTACGCTAAACGTAAACGGCTCCTAACATTCGCTTTCACTTTAACTAGTGGATGTAAAAAATCCTTCGCAAAAATTGAGTCGACGATCTTGTTTTTAATATTACATAAGATGACTGACACAAGATGTGTACCTACTGTTACAGAATTACTTTACTTAACAGATAATTTATAACTTCACGCTTTTAGCCTAATAGCCAGAGAGATCGATAGTCAGTGTTCTTTCTAGAGTCCAGACACTTCGTTCTCCACTTTCCTCCTGAATTTGAAACATGGTGTTATTGGGTGGAGTACCTCAGTGCTTAGTCTTGTTCACTAGAGCGGACATATAAAAATAACTAAATTATTGTCATTCTTGTGAGTGAGAATTATGATGTTTTTTAGCTTTACACTGTTATCAGTACACAGCAGGGCAGAGGTAACCTAGTGTTCTGACACTCCGTTCCCCCATTTCTGCCGATTTTTGGTGGCAATGCGTGTTAAGTGACGGAACTTAACGCCTGGCTTTGCCTCGACACCAGAGCGAAGAAAATGGAAATATTAAATATTTCCATTTCTCGAGTGGGAATCAAACCTATTATAACCAGTCGTTTACAGTCCCGCGTTTGTACCACTGCGCCACGACTGGTCCCTTTAGAATTAAGATTAATTATTAAATAAATATAATAATATGTAAGTGTCAATCGTTTTTTAATAGATCGATTAATAATAAATTTCAAAATACAGAATAATAATTTAGATATACATACCTGTCATTAAGTCATATAAATCGGTCGAGTCACCGCATATTCGTATCACTGTTTCAGTCGGTGTCGCATGTCAAGGACGTCACAGTGACATTATACTAACGCGGTTTATATTGCAATATAAATTAACCTTCGTGTAAATTGTAAACTTCGCAATGAAGTCGATCTTATTTATATAAGTAATAAGCTGTAAGTTGTAATCTAGCCACTGTAGGTTATCTAAGTCATGTGACCAGACGTACCGTTTTGAACGGGACTGTCCTGTATTTTGCCGTTGTGTCCCAGTATCCGAATAGGCACAAGCCCTGGGACGCAGAAACGTCATTCCGTCGGTTTTTTTGAAAATGAGCGAAAATTTGCATTATAATAAATTATTCAACAGTTGTTTTATGATGATTGGCGTTATTGCAAAAACTCAAATCAAATTATCTCAATGATTGTTGCAAAAAAACCCGCAAAAGTCAAATATCTCCGAGAATTGTTGCAAATAACTAAAGCCAATGATCAATGTTCCTTTTTTTTTTTTTAGCTTCACGCTGTATCCCGCACACGGCAGGGTAGGCAGAGGGAACCTAGTATTAAGATGCTCCGTTCCCCACTTTCCGCCGAATTCGGAGGCATTGCGTGTTAAGTGGCGGAACTTAACGCCGCGCTTTACATTGACACCAGAGCGAAGAAAATGAAAATATTAAATATTTCCACTCCTCGAGTAGGAATCGAGCCCACAACCAGTCCTTTACAGTCACACGCTAGTGCCACTGGGCCACGACTGGCCACAATCAATGTTTTTTTCTAAAATATTCGAATAAATGTTGTTAAAAAAACGAAAGCCAAATATTTTAATGGTTGTTGTAAAAAAACGAAAGTCAAAATCTTTCAATGATCGATGCGAAATAGTTTAACGTAACTTTCTGAAATTGTCGTCCCGTTTTGAGTCAAGAAAATACTGGTCACTTTACGAATAGGTAATGTTCTATCATATACAGAGAATGATCAGAAGCCTAAGAATGTCTAAGACGATTTTAATTAAGTGCAAAGCTCAGTACAGCATTCCTAAAGATTGCACAAGACGTCGATCAAACTATTTAAATTGTATATATTATAAAAGATATTTAGATTTAAATAAGCGCATTACATTTCTTTTATTGTGCAATTATATTGATGCTGAAAAATGTTGTATATTAAGAGATTATATCCGCTAACGCTAGTCAGGCGGTAATAAATGATTTTTTTTAGCTTCACGCTGTATCCCGCACAGGCAGAGGGAACCTAGTGTAAGACACTCTCCTCCCCACTTTCCATCGAATTAGGAGTTAAGTGGCAAAACTTAACGCCGCGCTTTGCTTCGATACCAGAGCGATGAAAATGGAAATGTTAAATATTTCTACTCTTCGAAGTGGGAATCGAACCCACAACCAGTCGCTATACATTCACACTTTGTGCTCGTGCGCCACGACTGGAATAGAAATGAATTTATATTTTATAATAATATTAAATTACATACATAATAATTCAATATTTTTAAGCACCTTCACTCTTTTTCCCGCATAGCAGATCAGTTAGAGAGTTGCGACATAGCGTGTTCCGTAGTGAAACTCATCGCTGTGCTTAGTTCCAAAGCGGAGAAATGAAAATAATTTAAATATAACTTTTTAAATATAAATTTAAATATAAATTCCTTCAAGTGGGAATCGAACCCACAACCATAGCGTTTACACTGAGACGCTGCCTCATTTCGTCACGTGGCGACGGCCACTAGAAAGCGAAGTTAAATTCAATATTTTTTTATGCTTCAATTTACTTATATATTAGTAATTCAGTGCTTAATTAAGTTACTCGATACTCTTAAAAAACATATAACGTGAGAACTGACATGGAAAGTAAGTGAAAAAAAAAACTATGTAAAAACCAAACATGTTGTCAAATTGTCAATAAAATCATCAATAGATAGTTAAGACGATATTAAAGTGGTGAGAGTGAAAGTTGTCTTGCTACATTTTAAATGTGCTCTCGGTTACTTTTGAGCAAGCTCTTCGAGATTTAATATTACTTGTAACTTTTTTATTAATTTTTTATTACGCTTTTCTTGGATTTTTATATTTTTATACTTTCATGCTTATAAAACTACATATAGTGTACTTTTAGCACGTGATATAAAGATATAAGATAAGCTGTTGTGGCTCAGTGGCACAGTGTCTGATTGGAAACGCAGTTGGTTGTGGATTCGATTCCCACTATGGAATAGGTATATGGAAAAAACCATTGATACTATTCTTATTTTTCGGCCTTGCTACTTAGGACAAAGCTGGACGTTGAGTTTCACCACTGACACTAGATTCGTTATAGCTATCCTGGTATGCTAATAAAACAATTCTGGAATAAAAAACACTTTTTAAAATCCGATATTAAATTCGCAACTTGGACTTCTGTACATTGTCTATTGGCGTCACTTTCATTGTGAGCAGTAATTGTTGTATATACGTAATAACTAGGTGGAATCTGGTATGGAATTCCCCCGCGGCGTTGAGTTCTACCACTGATTTTAGGTGGAAAGTAGAGAATGGACAGAAAGTTGGTTCTCTTTGTTTACTCCGTCATAAAGACTAGAAAAAGTGCAAAACTGTAAAAAAAACCTTAATATTTAGTTTTTATACCAAACCATGTATTAAATAATATATTAACTTACGTATAAACACGTGTAAGTAATTAAAATACAAATATAAAGTAAAAAAATTGAAGATCATTCGAGTAATTAGTAGGTACAAGGTCGTATACATTATACAACCTCCAAAGCAAGATTATCCGATAGTAAGTACGTAAGCGAATCTACTATACTTATTAAAGCATTCTTCCTGAATTAAGAAATAAAGTAGCTACATATAATGGAAGTTTGTTTCCGTTCGGCGACCTTCAGATCAGCGCCGTCGCTCCAAACGTACATATGAAAAGTAAGAAAACTGTGTAATTGAGAGTTGCCATATTGATACGTCCTTAACATTTTGTTTTATTTGTTACGAAATCTAATTATCACGAGATGAGTAGAATATTGGATTGGTTTGCTGATGTAAAAACAACTCTAACTTTAGTATTTCAAGATATTTGCGTGTAACATACTATATAGGTATAACTTTTTCCATATCGGGCCAGTCGTGCCGCAGAGGCACAAAGTGTGACTGTAAAGCGACTGGTTGTGGGTTCGATTCCCACTCGAGTAGTGGAAATATTTAATATTTCCATTTTCTTCGCTCTATCGAGGCAAAGCGCGGCATTAAGTTCCGCCACTTAACGCAATGCCTTCGAATTCGGCGGAAAGTGGGAAACGGAGTGTCTTAAGACTAGGTTCCCTCTGCCTACCCTGCTGTGCGCGGGATACAGCGTGAAGCTAAAAAAAGACAAAAAAACTTTTGCTTTTTGTAATATAAAAATGGCGCTTATTCAGTTTAGTAAATCGATTTTATATCGATCGATTAGGTTAACGAAGTTGATCGTTTGACTAATCATTTAAAAATACTTATTCTAAAGCGCAGTGATTAATTTTATCACAACTTTTATTGCATTGTAGACAGTTTTATTTATATCTTACAATACAGAGTGATTGATTGCCAATTTTAATGGAAACGACTTATTTAAATCAACACTTTTGGCTAATTTTATTACAGACAGTTTTTTAAAACGGTCAACAAAGGTCATATGTAGCTCTGAAGGTACAGTAGGTATATTTAACTAGTTTCTGCCAAATAAAAATATACTCTTATGTTACGAGAAAAACATATGTGATTTGCCATTTTTTGCGTTTATCTATTTCATTATACGCTTCCAAAAACTTTTGTTAGAAAAAGTAATTAAAATATATCGCTACACAGAAGCGATATATAAACTATTTCGATTATTATTTATTAATCGATTATTTTTATTTTATGAAACAATACGTAATGCCATTATCATGTTTTGTAACTTGACATTAGACAGATCATAAAAAAGACGAACCGTTTGGTGAGATTGGCGATAGTTTAAAAAGCGTTGTAATAAAAACTAGTGTTTTTTTTTTAAATATACTCTTATGTTATGAGAAAAACATATGAGTGTTGTAGTAAGCTCGGAAAATTTAAGTTTTAAAAAACAATTAAAACATATACACAGAAGCGGTATATAAACTATTTCGATTATTATTTATTAATCGATTATTTTTATTTTATGAAACAATATGTAATGCCATTACCGTGTTTTGTAACTTGACATTAGACAGATAATAAAAAAGATGAACCGTTTGGTTAGATTGATGATATTTTAATACAAGCGTTTATATCTTACCTAATATCTGTATTCTAGTCTAGAATACAACGTAACACGTCAATTATGACGCTTCAGTTACTTAATTATATTTTAATATAATAAAAGAGTAGAAAAGTCAATTCTGTACATGAAAAATTTCAGAAAAATTTTAATTGGGTGCGTTAATATATCGATAACAGAGGCCAAAAAACCACTCAGTAGAATTTTTGTCTGTCTGTCTGTCTGTCTGTCTGTCTGTCTGTCTGTCTGTCTGTTAATTTGTTCGCCAATCACGCAAAAACTACTGGACAGAAATGAATGAATTTTGGTATAGTGATAGCTTATAGTCCAAAGGTACATATAGGATAGTTTTTATCCCGGTTTTCCATGTAGTTTTTTTGGAAAAAATAAAAAACCGATATAAGTAAATCATTTATATACTGATATCTACTGGGTAGAAATTAATGAATTTTTGTATGGAGTTAGCTTAAAGGTTAGAGCAACATATGGGATAGTTTTCATCCTGGTATTCTATACAACTGCGGCAGAAAAATAAAATAAAAAAAAACATTTAAATTGTGTTGATAGTTGACGAGTGAAACTAAATTTGTTTTAATATCACTAATATTACTTAAAATAATTATAAAATAAATTGAGCACAACATTTATTGAAGATAATTTGCTATTAAAAATACATTTGACCGGTCTACAAAACTTTATATTATCTATATGACAACAAATGTCACTACGTTTTCTGTCACCATCTGTTATTATATAGTTGACATTGTACTTGATATATTCGTACTCATTAATATTATAAAAAAAATCCAAAAATCTATCTCTTCCATAGGTTTTGTTTTCACGGGTACTAGCCCGCTTTATATGAAATTCGAAAAGAAGAAGTCGTAGGGTCAAATATAGGCTACTTTTTAAAAAAAATCAAACCCTAGGAGGTTGAAACAGTGGATGAAACTTATATATGTTAAGAATATAGTGAGAATGAAAGATCTAAACTCCTTGACTGATTTCGATTAATTTTCTCAGGAAATAGTTGATAAGGCAAAGTGAAATATAGGCTACCTCTCTTTTTTAAAAATAATTCCAGAGGTGCTAAAATAGGGTATGAAAGTAGTAGTTCACCCAGCGACGCCGCGAGCGGGTCGTTAGTTTACCCTGGTATTCAATATAGTTCCCGCAAAAAAATAAAAAGTACCAAAGTCAAGTTATATTGATTATTTGCAAGTAAAGGTATTTTTTTAATACCAGTAAGTAACACAATTGTAAAATAAAATAAAAAGTCTAAAATTTATTTAAGATATTATGACCAGTTTATAATACTATATACCTTATGGTATATATGTACAAAATCTGCTATCATATAGATATATGATAGCAGATTTCGTACGTTTTCTTATTAGATCAGTTATCACTATACGTTATCAAATAGTATAGACATTTTACTATACTATTTGATAACGTATAGTGCGATTTTCGCAAGAATATAATTAGTGACGCAAGGTTAAATTTAGACCATCCCCCTTTTATAAAAAAAAACCAATTCCAAAGAGGCAATAGTGGATGAAAGTGGTAGTTCACGTGGCGAAGCCGCGAGCGGGTCGCTAGTATTTTAATAAAGCGTGCATTATAATCGCATGGTATATACTTAGTATGAAATTATATGACAATTACCTCGTCAATGTCTTACACTGACTTTTAGGTTTTATAATGTTTTGTAATTAATTTTAACATTTTCATGTAATATTGAAGTATGATATCAGATTGTTTATGATGTCATAGTTCATTGCTTGACTTCTACATATATATGTCTATTATAATAAATCTAAGTTATAAAAAAAATTGTGTTTGACAATATTAAAAAATATCTTTTAACAATTATTTTCAGAACAATGTGACCAAATCAAATTATATTAATTAATTGTCAAGCAGTTCCTGTTAAAAAAATGAGATTCAAAATTCGGTAGATACATTTAATGATTTTTTTATAAAAGTTCAAATAAATTGTGTACTTCATTTTATAGTGACTACGCCATTCACTCAATTTCAAGGAATCATTTAATAATAAAGTTTATGTAAGCATTATGTTTAATAGTTCATAATTTTTACACGTAGACAAATATATTACATAAATTGATTCAAAAAATTATAATTACTTTATTATCTAATCTTCAAGAGCTGTCTACGCGGGTGTTATAATTAAACATATATACTAATTTAATAAAATATTGTTGAATAAGCCTTTTTTGTTATTATCTGTATTTTTTACAATTCTTTAAATTATCTGTGTTCTTTTTACGTGATTACTGTTTTTCTTGCCTACAACGACATTTTCTTGCTTCTTAAATTAAAGCTATTTTTTGTTTTATTATCACATTGATTATAATTGTCGTGTAATCAAAATAATTCGTCTAGACGAATGAGTTAAATGTTGAAAACTGCTAAGAAACTAGCAAAGCAAGTTCGCGCCAAAATAATATTTTAATTTCGTCAGTTACGTTGTAAGTGGGCCGCTAATTTAATCTTGGAATAGCGATATGAGCACAAAATTACATACGTACAGATACATAGTTGATGTTGTGTAGATATATAGTTGGAATAGCTATATGAGCACAAAATTACATACATACGTATAGAAACATGACAGACAGACATTCGATTATTAATTATAATTAATTATAGTATATAAGATAATTTAAAGTTAATTACTGCTACTGTTTTTGTTCATATTAAACTTTATACTATAAATATGTAACGCCATTTTTATCCTTTTTTGTTTATTTAAGTTTTTTCTTTATTCTTCACTTATCTATAGTATTTTGATAATTATTTATTTCTAAGTATCCAATTGGATTAATACATAAATTGTTTCATACGATACGAAAAACTGGTTAATACATAAATTGTTTCATACGATTTTTTTGTTCAAATTTATTATTTTAGTAAACTTATAAGCACAAATTGTTGTTGGTTAATTTGTATAACATAATTGCCTTACATGTGTGTATTTATTAATACATAGGAATTTAATAATACAGTCCAAAGTGTCGCGTACTTATTTTAACTGACAGCATATACCGCAAGGAGCTTGCGGAATTGAGTCAAAGTAGAAGCACCATTAAGGCACCACATTATTAACCACTTGCACAAATTAATTAATTATTTTTCATTTAAAATTACATATTTGTTTTTTAACTTAAGTTTATTTAATTAGCTATGCATTCACATAAGCTTAAAAAAATAGCTTTACTCTTTATCCCCCATAGCAGGGTAGTCAAAAAATGGTTCTCTCACTCTAGCCATTCCACCCACATGACGCCAATGGCGGTTTTTGAAAATTCAGAGTCAAAGAAAATTATATACATTGAAAATATAATTTTCCTTCTTGGAGTCGTCTGTTAAATGAGATATAGCAGCTTCACTTTTTCCTATATAGCTCCTATAGTCAAGACTTTGATATATTATTAACAAAAAATGTATTTAAAAAAAATACAAATTGCATAAACATATTTAGCTATAACTTACATATATGGTTTTTGATTATGTAGATAGGTACTATTATTACCAAAAGGCTTAAGCATTATTTCATACAATTATGAGGTAATAAAAATATACATCTTCCACTTTAATATAACCTTATGTGGGTGTAGTAACGTATTATAAAAAGTCATTACATTTTACTTACGAAATATTTGAGGCAGCAGATCGACTAACAGCCTGGTTAATTGCGAGTGATTTGCCGTTAATTGCGATATTTTTTATTAGTACGTTAAGGAATTACGAACTTTTTCATGAAATTGGAAAGTAATTTTAGAACGGATATTTCAAATTAAAATAAAAAGCCTAAAATGGGAAATTTCGTAATTTGCTTAATTAAGTGGATAGTAGATTTTGTTATTAATGTTATGTTTTAATCTGTGACAAAAACAATAGATATCAACAAAATCTTAATTAAAATCCGTTCAGCGGTATCAGGGATAGATAAAAAAGCAATGGACAACCATTGTCTTCGCTCTGGTACCAAGGCAAAGCGCGGCGTTAAGTTCCGCCGCTTAAAACGCAATGCCTCCAAAAATTCCACGGAAAGTGGGGAACAGAGTGCCCTAACATTAGGTTCCCTCTGCCGACCCTGCTGTGGGATACAGCGAGAAGCTAAAAAAATATAGAAGGTTTCTGTATAGATAATCCATAAATAAAAATTCAGTGTTTTTTATACCTATGACTTGCGGCTTCGTAAGCCGCTAACTATTAACTTGCTAACTACTAGATCAATTGACCATTCAATTATATCAGATTTGCACATCACATGAATTGTTAACTGTTATTTCGTTCTCCATTGATTGACTCTTTCGAAAGCGATACCATCTTAATTAAATACTATTAACATTTAGAACTTATTTTTTCTCATACATTTTTTATGACATTGAGACTGTAAAAGTTAATTATTTTGGCAATATTTGTAAATATAACAGGTATTTATTAGTTATGAGTTATATGTAATTTGTGTAGTGATTAATAGTAAAATGCTATTTTTTCTTGTTACCATAGGAATTTTTAGGCTGTTGTCTGTGAGTGTGTTACGTAATGAAGACAAAAAAAAATTATACATACAACTACCTAACTGTATCGTTATGTTGAAACCCTCGTGGGTGGATTTTTGACCAATAAAGTAGACTATGTTTAACATTGGATTATCAACTATATTTATGCCAAAATTCATTACAATCGGTCAAGTGGTTTAGATTTTTCATATAAACTTCCATACCTTATTTCAACAGTTTAGAAATGAATTTTTGAAAAAATAAGTAGTCTATGTTTGACCGAGTATTTTTAACTAATTTCATCCAAATCGGTTCGGTAGATTAGCCGTGAAAGCGTGACAGACAAACAGACAGACTTTCGTATTTATAATATAAGTATGGATGACACTTATATTTTAGAATAAACCTTAGACATGGTAATAAAATTACAATATTGAGATAAATTGAATCCATTAAAAAACAAAAAAAAATATATACACAAAAATACAAGAACTTGTACTTTCACTGTTTTTATCCTTCGATGTAGATTTACTCTCCTTCAATTGTAACTAGAATTTAACTCCCACGAAACTTACACATTATCGAGAATTACTAAATAATTCACTATAATATATATATATATAGGGCAGGTCTTTGAATGACCTGGGAGGTGTCGTGCGGTGTTCCACAGGGATCGGTGCTAGGGCCGCTCCTGTGGAACATCGGTTACGACTGGGTGCTGCGGGGCAGCACCCTAAACGGGGTGGAGGTCCTCTGTTACGCCGATGATACGCTGGTTTTGGCGCAGCAGAGAACCTATAGCGAGGCCGCTATGCTCGCGACGGCGGGAGTTGCCCAGGTCGTCGAGAGGATTCGACGGCTGGGTCTGGAGGTTGCCCTAGACAAGTCTGAGGCAATTTACTTCAATGCTCCGAGGAGGGCCGCACCACCGGATGCCCACATCGTCGTTGGTGGTGTGCAGATCGACGTGAAGAGGAGCATGAAGTACCTTGGGCTTGTCTTGGACAACCGATGGAGCTTTCGGGATCACTTCACAGCCTTGGTCCCGAAGCTGTTGAAGACAGCGTCGGCTCTGGCGCGACTTTTGCCCAACGTGGGTGGGCCGTGCGCGTCGAGTCGTCGGCTGTACACCGGAGTGGTCCGTTCTGTGGCGATGTACGGTGCTCCCGTATGGGCGGACGCCCTGAACAGGCGCAACGTCCCCCTGCTGCGAAGGGCGCAGAGGGTGATGGCCATCAGGGTGATACGGGGGTACAGGACCATCTCCGGTGAGGCGGCGTGTGTGTTGGCAGGAGTCCTGCCGTGGGACCTGGAAGCCGTTGTCCTGGCGTCGGTCTATTTCCGGCGCCGAGGCCTGGGCTCCGGGGGCCCGGCAGAGTCAGCACTACGCGAGGAGGCGCGGGAAGCCGCATACGAAGTGTTGGAGTCCCGGCTGGCAACTCCATCTGCCGGCCGGTTGACGATCGAGGCAGTTCGTCCTATCTTCCGCCAGTGGTTAGCGAGGCGTCATGGCGTCCTAACCTTCCGCACCACGCAGGTTCTCTCGGGGCATGGTTGCTTCGGGAAGTATCTGTGTCGGATAGCTGGGAGGGAGCCCGACGCTCGTTGCCACCACTGTGACGACTGTCTCGAGGAGACGGCCCAGCACACGCTGGAGGTGTGCCCAGCTTGGGCGTCTCAACGCCGCGCTCTGCGCGGCGTCATTGGGGACGACCTCTCCCTTCCAGCCGTGGTGAAGGCCATGGTGGAGAGCGAGAGCTCGTGGGATGCGGTCGGAGCCTTTTGCGAGGCGGTGGTGCTCGAGAAGGAGGCGGCGGAACGGGCGAGGGAGGTCTTCTCCAACCTTGCCGTCCGCCGCAAACGACCGGGTCGCCGGAGGGCGGCACATGATCGTCGCCTTCCGCCCTAACCGGCCAGAGGGCGGTCAGCGTGGGGCTAGCTGACCGCCTATTCACCTGGCCCGAGTAGGCGCGCGCGGTCGCTCCCGCGCGCTACTCCGAGCAGGCCGTCGAGGGTGACCTACACCACCCTTGACTCCGCGACGTGCCTTGCAGGCTCCCGCCGCCGGTGTCCTCGGACGATTGTTTGACGGAAAAAAAAAAAAAAAAAAAAAAAAAAAAAAAGAAAAAAAAAAAAAAAAAAAAAAAAGGTCTTTGAATGACCTAAGCAACGTTCGTCATTTGCGTGCGATTAACTTTTATCAAGTGATTACACAGGCAGAACTATTAGGATTTGACGTATAATAATTTACCTTACAGTTAAGACGGTAAATAATAGTAGCAACAAATGTATTTCATACTCGAGGAGTAGACATATTTAATATTTCCATTTCCTTCGCTCTGGTATCCGAGGCAAAGCGCAGCGTTAAGTACCGCCACTTAACACGAATTACCTCCGAATTCGGCGGAAGGTGGGGAATGGAGTGTCTTAACATTAGGTTCCCTCTGCCTACCCTGTGGGGTGCGGGATACTGCGTGAAGCTAAAAACAAAAAACTTTAGCTATATAGGGCAGGTCTTTGAATGACCTAAGCAACGTTATTTATCAAGTAACTTTTATCAAGTGCTGGATTACACAGGCAGAACTATTAGGATTTGACGTAACGTATAATAATTTACCTTACAGTTAAGACGGTAAATAATAGTAGCAACAAATGTATTTCACAACAAATGAATTGAACATCGTGAGTTAAGTTATCGTTTTGCTTATGATTTCTGACTAAATTATTTCTTACATATGTATGTATATTCTTATAATATCGAGGCTTTAGTATAATGACTGTATTAGTTATCGTTTGTGATTTTATACGCTAAATGTATTTGTAAGTATAATACCTTCTTCTATTATGTTCCTAGGTTGGGGCCAGTATTAGGCAACAATTAATTGCATTTAACAATTAAAAATTGTTGTGTAAACATTAAGAACTAATTATTTTTTAGCTAACATTGATTTTTGTATGATTTTCTCATAAAGAAATTATGAATTGTTAACATTTAATTAATAATTGCAATTAAATTTTGCCCAGCACTGGTAAGGGCAGAGCATTCTAAGTGTTATCTATTTTGACTGATCTCGAGCGTAACGTTAATTTCACGTCATGTCTTGCCAATCTTCTTTTCCTCTCCTTATATAGGATGAATTTTAAAACTTAAGTAATATTTTTGAAGTAACGTGAAGCTGAAAGAAAATAAGGTTATATTTGAAGTTATAACAGTTTTATTAATTGTGGAACTGTGTCCAAACGGTAGTTAAGTTAATAATTGTGTAGAAAATATGCAACTTTTCTTTGAAATAAATGAAATATCTATAATATAAAAATGGATCAACGACTGTGTTGCTAAGCGCACAACTGGAGAACGGTTGGACCGATTTCGCTATTTTTTTATAATATTCTTTGATCATACTTCAAGGTATTTAAAAAAAGATGATGGATGGATCATTCTTACGGGAAGAAAAAATATAAAAATAGCCTGAAAAAAAAAATTAAAAACAATACTTTTGTATCCTCCCATACAAAAGATTCGTAATAACTGATCCGAAAGTACTGCAGTTAGACGCATGATTCGTGGTGTGTACGTGTATGTTATAGCGTAGACGCTAATTAGGAAAGGATTTTTGGAAATTCATACCCTTTAACCTTAAATGGATTCGCAAAACAAATTATAATTTTGACTCCAAATTTCAATGTAAGATAGCAATAAAAGTAGTAGGTATATTATAGTCATAAAGTCCACAGAAATGAAGTTGCAGGCAGCCGCTAGTTATATATATAAAAAAATGAAATAATCTACTAAGGAAAAATTGAAAAGAAATCACGAATGGTATCAATTAAAGTAACAGTTTTCTTAAGAAAATAACAAATACCGGTATGAGCTTTTACATTCGTTTAATGCACATTACACGACTATACAAAATATGAATTAAACTAGCTTATTTTACGTAAGATAAATACTATCAAATTAGTACTAACTGAATCTAGAGCACTTTCACAGTCTTAGTTAGCTAAAGCTTTAGTTTCTACCCGCTATCTATTTCCCGGTTTGCTTATATTTAATTTAATAGAGAACAAATATATTTTTTGTCTTTTTTCTCCGAATAGCGTAGTAGTCAGAGAGTTTTACTATCAAGACTCTCTGTTCTCCACTTTCCACAGTACCCCTAATGAGAGTCGAACCTACAACTAATCGCGCTTATAGTTAGACACTGTCTCTATATGTTTTATAGAAACACAAGCATCAATTTAAATTGAATTCCTCGAAGTAAAATAAAGTTGTAATTGATAAAAAATAATACTAGATATGTAAACTTGTAGAGTTGTTTTTGTATTGTATTTTGTGAAGTTATCAGATTTTTTTTAATTATCTATAAAAACTATAAATATGGAATCCATGCTGCCAATTTTGGCTTTAACAAAACTGCATAAGGACTACCTGATGGTAAACCTTTATGGTTACCTTCGCCCATCTACAACATTAGAATTGTGGATGTCCATGGGCAACCTTGGAGGTGAAGGAGGGTAGGAGGGAGAAACGATGAGAAGGGTGGGAATAAGGAGAGCTGGCTTACATACCATCGAACTGGAACACATCATCAGATGTTTGGCGGTTCGTCTTTGACATGATAGTGGTCATTAAAATTCAAAACAGTAGGACTTACAATGAAAACAAATGCATTTTCAATTCACCTCTTAACTTATGTCTTGGTAAAGTCATACATTTTTTTATATACATATATTATATAGAATTCGTCAATAAAGATCTTTTTCTAATTCGTTCTACGAAATTAGGACACAAAAGAAAAGTGCGTAATAACTAGATTGTGGAATTGTTTAAACAGCAATTTTAAAAGAGAGTTGCGATTCAAATATCATTCTACTTTACATGCCCTTAGGCTTATTTCATATCAGATACAAGTAGATTGTGGCTTTGCAATGAGTTAAGTTTTTATATAAATGTATAATATAAAAACTATCGTCGCGCAGTGGGACAACGTCTGACTGTGGGTTCGATTTCCATTACATATTTTATTTAAGTTATTTTTATTTCTCTTATTTGATAAATCAATGGACGCCGTTGAGTTCCTCTACTCAATGTTTCGAATTCGGACGGAAAGTCGAGGACAGAGTGTCTTAACTTTAGATTCCCTCCACCTTTCCTCCTATGCGGGGAAAAGGATGAAGCTGTATAATCCATAATTATGGATTATACAGCTTTATCATCATTACAGTATAATTATACTATAAATGCGAAAATTCGAAATCTCTTTAATTTATATTTTATAAAAGCTTCCTTATATTTGAAATTATTTTGGATAATTGATTATACTATAGAAATATATTCTGTTCTAAGTAGTATGTAAATCACGTCAAATTTATGACTTAATGGAGTGCTAACCTCTTATTGCATCTTTTATTACTACATGAAATATAACGGAATGAATTTCTATACTAAACAATTATTAATCAAACAAAAGTTGATTAAATAAAATACACAAAATAAAGGCAATACCTATGTATATTCTAATTTATATACAAACATATTTTTTTAGTCCAAAATTCATTTAAATCTATTTCCTGGTTATAACCAGCACTATCAAAGCATAAAATTATTCAAATAAAGTTTTGTAAAAACTTGCTAAAGAACACTAAGTCGCAAATATAAAAAGCAGCTTCATACTTTTTCCCGCATAGTTAGGGAAAACCTAGTGTCAAGACACTCCGTTCTTCATTCGAGACATTGTGTCTCGATTTCGAGCGGACATGAATAGAGTGGCAGAACTTAAAGCCGCACTTAGTCTTATTTTTAAATACGATCATTCCCCCGCTTAGAAATCGAATAATCGGTTGTAAATATAATTTCTTTTTTTTTTAATAGCTTCACGCTGTATCCCGCACACAGCAGGGTAGGCAGAGGGAACCTAGTGTTAAGACACTCCGTTCCCCACTTTCCACGGAATCCGGAGGCATTGTGTGTTAAGTGGTGGAACTTAACGTCGCACTTTGACTCGACAACAGAGCGAAGAAAGTGGAAATATTAAATATTTCCACTCCTAGAGTGGGAATCGAACCCACAACCAGTCGTTTATAGTCACACACTTGTGCCACTGCACCACGACTGGCCCCAAGTCTGTCTTGTCCTGACGTTTGTAAATATATTTGCGCGTAATTAAAGTAGACTAAGTGGATCTCGAGTTGTAAGCGCAATATATGTAAATATTCGTAGGCAAACAGAAGAGTGTGCAATGTGCATTGCGTTTTGTACACACTGCATGCAATCCTGTTTTTTAAATATCTACTTAAGTTATTTTGCAAATGCTTACTTGCAATCTAGTGTTAAGACACTCCGTTCCTCATTTTTCACTAAATTCTGAAGGCATTGCGTGTTATATGGTGGAACTTAACAACGCATTTTGCCTCGACATCAGAGAGGACAGTAAATATTAAATATTTCCACTCCTGGAGAGGAAATCGAACCCACAACTAGACATGTTTACAGTTACACTTTGTGCCTCTGCTCCACGACTGGCCTGACTGGAATAGATTGATTGTATCAATTTGGGATTTAAAATTTGGTTTGTTAGAAAAATGTGTTGATTATTCAGTTAGTAGAAAGTCACACGTTCTGGGTCAACAATAAGCCGAAAAAGCCAATATTGAAGGTGCTAAATGTTGTTAGTATTTCTTGTTAAGTACTTTAAATACTAAAGAAATAAAATAAAATTTATATTAAATAATTTTAAATTAAAGTTTATATTAAAAAAAAATAAAAATACCTTTTTAATCCCTAGCAAAAGTTAAAGATATATTCAGAGGGATATTTTCATCTAGTTTCTCCTCATTATATACTGAGTTTAATTTCTAATTAAAAAGATCACCCAAATTGTAATTTTCAAAGGCATTATTTGTAACCTACGTCTAACAAATATCTAAAATTTGACAGCAATGAATTTTACTTACATATAATAAAATTAATCTCCTACAGGCGCCAAATTATCGTGTAATCGTTGATTTTAGTACATGTTAATAATTATACATGTGGAAGCGCCGTGTTAGTAAATGTTAAAATATGTTTTTATATATGTATTTATGTTTTTATATATTTTCTGCAAAAAAAGTCACCTAGATAGATTTCGAATCTTTTTATTAATTTTATTTAAATGCTTTAATTCTTAGAAAATTGAAATTAACCAAAGTATCGTCAAGTTTAAAATGAATATCATTCAAATATATTCATAATTATAAGTTGTTATAAAAACATGGCTTAAATAATTGTAATTTCCGCCCAAATTAAGACACATTGCGTGTTGAGAGGCGAAACTCAACGGTCGCGCGCCTTGTCTTGTCACCAGAGTGAGGAAAGGGAACGAAAATAATTAAAATAATATAATCTTTTAGTGGGGAAAGTGGGCAACGGAGTGTCTTAACACTAGGTTTCCTCTGCCTACCCTATTGTGTGCGGGATACAGCGTGAAGCTAAAAAAAATATATAATCTTTTTTTCGAGATTGAATAGTACCCGTGGGGAGACGGGTTAAGAATACAATTCCCGTCCGCAGCTAGGATAGCGTCCCGTAAAAGGCGAGTAACCCAGTAGCTTGGTAGTAGGAGATCTGTTCTCCGACTGGCTCGCGACCACTAGCATGTCTGTTGATGTGCTCCGGTTCGATGGCATGTAAGCCAGCTCTCCCCTATTCCCACCATTCCCATCCTATCTCTCTCCTTCCCTCCTGCATCCCTAAGGTCGGCAACGCATCCACAACCCCTATAGTGTTGTGTATGTCTATGGGCGAAGGTAACCTCTCACCATCAGGTGGTCCTTCTGCTCGTTTGCCTCCTTTATTCAATAAAAAAAAATCGTCGCTGTCACACTGCGTCACAATGATACTTGTAATAGTATAAAATATATAAATTATAAATAAATATTAAACACAATTATACTTGCAATAGTATTCTTTAAATAAAACTGAAAAAGGCATGCTAGAAATAACCTAAATTAAAACTTTACTAAAAAAGTCTTTTTCTCGCGTCTTTCTATGCCGTTTCCATTTATTTTTATTTTATATCTTAAATAGGAAGTTAATCATCTATCAATCATCTTTTAACGTGCTCGTTACTTAGTCAATTTGTTAATGCCAGCCATTTAGCTATAATCCTTTTCTATGCCATCATAACTAAAGAACCAAACCGACCTTATACAATATTCTTGTATCAATTATATTTCTTTCGAGAGATTGAAGTCGTCTTATTAACGGAACTCAACGGAAGAAATTAAATTATCTTAAATATAATTATTGTCTCGAGATCAAATACTTTTAACAGACTTATACTTTTAACAGAAAGCAAGTCAACGTGCAATGTCCGTAAATATTTAAAAAGAGTTGCGTGAAAGACTCAGGTATTTAGTAATTTCAAAATGGACCTAGGCATCTGTCAACGAGAAACAATGCACAATAGTTTCTGAGAATATCGGTATGCGGTACTTTGCCTAATCCTAAATTATATACAAGTCGTACTGTTACCACTGTTTATAGGCCGATGTGACCAAAGATAGGCTATTAAAGTTTCTTAGTTGTTATTTTATAACAGCTTTGGTATTTTGTACCATAATCCGGTGGAAATAAAGTTGAAAGTCAAAAATTTTGATAAAATCGCTATAAGTTGCGTGAAGATGCCATGGCGCTTCGTTTATGATGCGTTCGTGCATCGGATTCTTGTTATGTGTTTGATATCGATTTTATATGGCGCTCTAAACACGAATAGCCGTATATTCGTACTAAAGGTATTTTCTTTTTAATACTTTCGATCACTTTTCCGTTGTTTTGTAAGAGGGCATTGGCATTGTTGATAGCGTGAGACACTTTCAAATAAGGCTTGAGGTATTTATAGACAGTAGACCAAAAGGTACCCAAGTTAGTTATTAAAATAATTTAGAATATTTTAAACGTAATTAAATATGTTTTAAATAAAAATATATTTATTGTAATAATTGTATTGTATAAGTAAAATAAATACTTAACACTTAATCATAAATTAAATAAGGATCTTCTATTGTTAAAATTTATTAGACTACTCCGTTCAAAAATAGTCACGACTCGACGCGTAATGCATTTTCAATGTAGCACTGATAAGTGAGACAATTACGCTTACTTGAGGAAACACTTGGAAATATTTATACTGCTTCCTCATCAGGTTAGACAAAGAATTTACAGCTTCTGCAGCTTTTGGCATCACTATTATGTATATATTTTTAGTATTTTTAAAGTATTATTTGCACACTTAACACGTTATAAAATATTTTTGGAAAGCATATAAAAATTTGAACGTCCCGGGATTCGAACCCGCACTTCTTGGAATCCGTCCGAATGCTCTGACCGCTAAGCCTAGTTTTGCTACCAGCTGCGTTGCATATAAACTTATATAAGTTAATTCTAAACTATTTTTAAAACTATTATATACAGATTTTTAAAAGCGAAGAAAAAAGGGGTTAAGAACCGACAGATTTTTAACATAATTTACTTATACTAAAAAATATAAATGAAACTATATACAACTAATTACTGGAAGAGCTCTTGATTCAGGCAAATACATTCTAAAAAGAAGATTCCAATAATATTTTATAAGATTTATTTACAGTTGCTGGCTTTTTCCTGCACACCAGGGCAGTGAGGCTCAATGAGAAGCTAGTGTTAAAATACTCCGTTCTCCATTACAAGAATTTTTAAGAAACTTGACATGAACGTGAGAAAGTAATAGAAATATTGATCACCAATGAGCAATAAGTCATTGATACCTAATTAAAACTGTCAAAATGACGAAACATAACATATTAATTATTCATATTGCTATTCATATTCATGTTAATGGTAAGGAAATAACATAAGTAATGTTGGCAACAAGGAACAGCGCTGTCAAGATAGCGTTTGCGAAACGCAAGCGTCCGAAGAAGTATATAGTTTGCAATCCTCTCACCGAGCTGTATGCTTGGTCCTTGTTATAAACTATACGCTTGGCTTGCAGCTCCTTGTGCTATATACATAAGGATGGACACATATTTACTTTATCATTGATAGAAATGCTGTAGTTTAAACGATGGTAACGCTTTAAACATTTATTTCAAAAGTACAAGTGCCTTGCCTTGTACCCTACAAGGAAGATATTTGAGAAAAATATTATTGGAGGCATTCGTCAATCTATTGACCCAGAACAATGATATTTTAATTTCTTTTCTGTTTGTCTGTGCGCTTGTGAACGCTAATCTTAACTCGCGAAAACGCATTTTTGACTCCGAGTGGGTCGCTAGTACACAATATAGGTATTTTTAAATTAGATGTGGTGCAGTAATGTTCTTGATTATAGTGCATTTTTAAACGGAACCTTATTATTTTGGGTTTACTATTAAATGCCAGAAGAATATCTAGAGCAATATAGGATATCCTAGACATTGTAATATATTTTCTCGAAAGAACATTCAGTTAGCCGGTATATATGAGTATAATATCAAAGAATGAGGAGTTGGATCGTTTAAAGTTACTTACAGTAGTTCAAACATACCTATACATTCCACATATAAAATAAGTAAAAACCTACTTAAACTAAAAACAATGGATATCGTGAAATCTCAAGTCGTTTAAAATCCTTATAAATGTATAAGGGACAAAGGCTCGAAGCCATAAAGAACCATAGTTGACACACAATGCATCATTTCTGTGTCAGGCGCGGCCACCGCAATTACTTGAAATCGCACGCTATATACAGCTTTTATAGATCATCATTCTCCTATTGTGTTCAAGATAATATGCAAATACTTTGCCCGGGGAAATGTACTTTGTTGTATTTGCCTTCGATATCTGTAATGTAACCTCTAGACATTGTAACCTTAAATACTTTATTTACCTACAGATAAACAACGATTTGTTCACCTCAATTTCCACTTTGAACCTGAATTCGAGAAATAGCTTATTGAGTGCGGAACTCAACGTTAAGCTTATTCTTATGACCAGAGTGGAGAAATAAAAATAACTTTAAATATTAGGTAACCTAACCTAGTATTAAGAGAGTCCGTTTTCCACTTTCTAGCGAATTTTGGAGGCATTGCGTGTTAAGTGGCGGAACTTAACGCCGCACTTTGCCACGGTTCCAGAGCGAAGAAAATGGAAATACTAAATATTTAAACTCCTCGAGTGGGAATCTAACCCACAACCAGTCGTTTGAAGTCACACGTCTGTGCCACTGCGTCACGACTGGCCCCAATCCTAATCTTACAGCAATATTTTCCTTTTAAGTAGGAAAATACTATAAATACTTATGTGAAATCTTTTTTAATGCATTTCAAAATTGAATTCACATTCATCGCAAACCATTAAGCAAATCTCAACAGAGCCACTATGCGTCAAGTACTCACATAGATTAATTCTGGAACTATTCTAAACAACTAGACTCCGCTGACACGTGATTAACGAAACATCAAGCTATAATTACCCACCGATCGTTTTCAGTACAAGTATGTACATAGGTTATATTAAATATAGAATCAAGTAAATAACTCACAACGTTATATTAAATCAGGATTTTCGATTATTGTAAACTTGAAGTAAGCTTTAACTACCTTCACGCTGTATCCCGCACACAGCAGGGTAGGCAGAGGGAACCTAGTGTTAAAACACTCCGTTCCCCATTTTCCGCCGAATTTCGGAGGCATTGCGTGTTAAGTGGAGGAAATAAGCGCCGCGCAAGTAACGCGAATCACTAATATTAAATTTGTAATATAAAATTTTATTGTTTTATATTAAAAATGTAGACAAAAACATATAATCACAATATGATCTTTGGTGCCTCAATATACTTATTCTTTAGGCAAGTCTAACTATATCCACTACTGAAAAGTGTTTGAAACGTCGGGTTTTCTGAAATGTATTCTCAAATACTAAAATTATATATGTTTAATTTAGGTAAAATAGTTTTATTTCGAAAACTAAGAATGATGATTGATGAAAAATACTACTGAGAAATTGATTTTAATACGCTTAATATAAAATTTAACACCAAATATAACTCTAACTCGTTTGTTGTATAATAAACGAACTGACAAACTAATACATCACATCCAACCAAATAAACTGGCTATGGTAATAAGAATATCGTTATAAAAATCAGGATAAAAAAACATTTAAATTAATGTAAACTCAATATGATTAAAGTCAGAAGTCAAAAGTCATTTTACTAATTATTACCATTATCGCGTTAACAGTGTTTTTAAAATACCCCTTTGCATACATTTACATGTTTTTGCTTTCAATTTTAAGCTGAGATTATATTTGAAGCAGACGTTCTGCATTATGCACAACGTTACGTGACATAATATACAAACAATTGCGTTTCATGTACATTGCAGAATCCGGCGGAATATAATACATATATTACCATAATTACCTAGTATCTACACGCTCTACTTTCTACCAAGTCGCATAGTATGACCACAATTTGCAGTCTCAAAATTTAGTATTAGGATATAGTAATTACTGAAAATGTTTCAGAAATTAACTAAAATTAACTCCTAACCACATACTATATTTATGAAGACTGCTTCTCTATGCACAAATATGAATTTTATTTTGCAAATTTTTCTTTTAAAAAATGTTTAGAGTTAAGTGGCACAAGCGTGTGGCTGTAAACGACTGGTTGTGGGTTCGATTCCCACTCGAGGAGTGGAAATATTTAATATTTCCATTTTCTTCGCTCTGGTGTCGAGGTAAGCGCTGCGTTAAGTTCCGCCACTTAACACGCAAAGCCTCCGAATTCGGCGGAAAGTGGGGAACGGAGTGTCTTAACACTACGTTCCCTGCTGTGTGCGGGATACAGCGTGAAGCTAAAAAAAAAAAATAGAGATAGAAATGTGACAAAACATGCTGCATTACATATTCCTGCATTCATTTAATTCAATTGTGTTCTTATACTAACAGGATTGCAATTTTTCATTCATAAGTTTATTTACACATGCGTAACAACCATTTGCTATTCATTGAGTGCAGTGTAGTGTGAGCCATTTGTTTGTATGCATTTTGGTGTTTACTTCTAGGTTTAAATCAATTACAATTTTATTATACTGATTTTTACAGTATTATAATATTTATTCCAAAACAATATAGCTGCTTGCTGCCAGCAAAAAAAAATATAATTAAGGTAAAGTTAAATTGTCAATTGTCAATTACACATTAACAGTACATGATGCGAAATATGTATTAAGATGAACGGACGATGAAATGAACGATGATTATTTTTAGCGAGGCCAGTCGTGGCGCAGACGCACAAAGTGCAATTACAAAGGCAATTGGTTGTGGGTTCGATTCCCACTCGAAGAGTGGAAATATATAATATCTCCATTTTCTATGTTCTGGTGAAAAGGCAAAGCGCGGCGTTTAGTTCCACCACTTAGCGTCTTGACACAAGGTTCCCTTTGCCTCCTATTGTCTGCGGGATACAGCGTCAAGCTAAAAAAAAATGCATTTTGGTGTTTACTTCTTGGTTTAAATCAATTACAATTTTATTATACTGAATTTTACAGTATTATAATATTTATTCGAAAAGAATATAGCTGCTTGTGCCAGCAAAAAAAAATATAATTAAGGTAAAGTTAAATTGTCAATTGTCAATTACAGATCAACAGTATATGATGCAAAATATGTATTAAGATGAACGGACGATGAAATGAACGATAATTATTTTTAGCGAGGCCAGTCGTGGCGCAGACGCACAAGGTGCAATTACAAAGGCAATTGGTTGTGGGTTCGATTACTAATTAAAGAGTGGAAATACTTAATATCTCTCTTTTCTATGTTCTGGTGCCAAGGCAAAGCGCGGCGTTAAGTTCCGCCACTTAGCGTCTTGATACAAGGTTGCCTTTGCCTCCTATTGTCTGCCGGATACAGCGTGAAGCTAAAAAGAGAATTAGCTTCATTTGATTCTAACACTTTCTAACACCTTCACATTTCAAATGACACTTATGATTTATAATACATATCTATTATTATTCCTTACACGATCTATTCAGACGAGGTATTTAATGAATATTTTATTGATTGTCTACTGTACTATAAGCTTCAGGTATCGAAAAAATAATTAAAAAGTGACAGTCATGATTGACGTGCATTTATTGTCAGGTGGTCCAGTCGATTTGATCTATGTAGTTCAAAGTCAAAGTCAACTTTTATATTCGTACAATACAAATAAGTTACAGTTACTTATCAAACAGAATTAATGTGCCGAATAGAATATTTTTTCAGTATATAGCAGCATAATTTTAGTAGCAGTTACACAGTTTTTCCCTCATAGCGGGATAGTCAGAAAGAACCTAGTGCCAAGACACTCCGTTCTCTACTTTACGCCCGGGATCGATATATTACACGTAAAGGGGTGGAACTTAATGCCGCGCTTTGTCATAAGGTATCAGATTTTTTTTTGTGAACTTTATGAAAATGTTACTCTTGTTTAAAAACATGTAACTCTTAATTAACTCTATCATTCATTCAATTTTTTCATCATGTTATGTCTCTTGTCTTTTTCCTGCGTCAAATCTAAAATATCACAAATGTGTAAAGACTACACTTTCAATAGGTGGAATTTGAACATTGATTTGCTTACAGGAAGCAAAATTATCAAAACACATCTCTTCTACATCATAAACCTATTAATTATGATAATCATTATTCCATAAACAAACTTATTTGCATAATAACCGTTTTTTAGAAAAACATTTATTTTAAACATTAAAGTAGTAAAATTTGTAAAAATATACTATGACCATATACTCAAGCATAGGAATGTGGCTTTAAACGTTGCGACTCGTGTGAGTTAACCGATCGAGTAATTCTGGAAAAACTGGGGTCCAGAAACGTATCAAGGGCAAAGTAAAAGTTGATCGCTATATTTAACCTACATATTTGTATGTGCGCTGTGTGCTTCATTATAAAACCGACGCGATTCCGTTTATTATGAAAGTATTAATAAAAGCATTGAAACTGCTCTTTAAACTATAAATACGTAATCAAAGTTGCAAACTGCATAAATAACACTTGCTTTCGTCTCGCTTCGGTCCAGATATCTTTAATTTTATCCATGTTACATACATGGAGCTTAATAATATTTAAAAAGTTTTTTTGCACAATGATGAGAGGTTACAATGTTGTTTTTTCAATTATTGAGACACACAGCGGTTGTATCCGGTTGTCTGTTTTCGGTGGGATTAAACGATTAAAGCAGCTTTTGTCGATTTCATAGTGTCCCTTTGTCGTTTAAGAGATAGGTATCGAGAATTTTTCTACATCTTCTGCATTGAGCAAGGAACGCAGAGTCCATTTTGATCTCCACTTGTCGGCAAGTCATTATTTAATCTAAAGCCACACTTTGTCTAACTAAGCTGCAAAATATTTTAAATATTCCTAGAATAGAAATTGGTGAATATGAATAGGTGAAGTTTAATAAACTTGTGATAAGTAAATATAACAATATAACCCTTTACAGTTCTATACAACACAGATATTAGTTTCAAGATAAAATTACAAGGAAACGTTTATTCAAAATTAAATAAGTCGTCAAAGGTGTTTCGTGAAATTGTCCTTTGACTTAAAATATTTTATTTTAAAACCCATTCAGTATGAACGAAATAAATCTTAGCCTAAGTCAAAAGTCAGTTATTTTACTGTATCGAAGTTTCGAACTCTCTCTTACTTTTATTATATATACCTCCTTATATCATCCATACTTATATTATAAATGCGAAAGTCTGTGTGTTTGTCTGTCATACTTTCACGGCTAATCTACCGGTCCGATTTGGATGAAATTTAAAATGAAAGTAGTAAAAGTTCGTGGTTCCAACATAGGCTACTTATTTTTCAAAAACCAACCGCTAAAGGATTGTAATAGGGGATGAAAATTTATATGAAAAATCTAAACCACTTGACCGGTTATAATTAATTTTGGCATAAATATTGTTGATAATCTAAGCTTAAGCATAGGCTACTTTATTTTTCAAAAATCCACCCCCGAGGGTTGCAATATAACGAAGCATTCATGTTGTTCACGCGGCGAAGTCGCGAGCGGGCCACTAGTATACAATATATAAGTAAGCTTAACTTTTTTTCTTTTACGAGTCGACAAGTAGCGAAGGCAATTTTAGCGTAATAATAGTATGCATTTTACTGCTCCAGTCTTAACCACTTTCTCCATACACAAAACCGGACTCAATTTCAATAGAATGTAACGTTGTCAGAAATAAATTAGGTGTGTATATTTAAATCTAATTCATATTTTGACGATGATTTGTTTGTTCAATTACGTGTTATGGTATTCACATAGTCGTTCTTTATAAATATATATACATATATAATTTTTATTCGCCATTATGGTATCGTATATATTTTTTGCCAGTCGTAGCGCTGTGGCACGAACGTGCGGCTGTAGGCGACTGGTTGTGGCTTCGTTTCCCATTCGAGGAGTGAAAATATTTAGTATTTCCATGTTCTTCGCTCTGGTATCAGAGGCAAAGCGCGGCGTTAAGTTCCACGCAATGTCTCTGAATTCAGCGAAAAGTGGGGAATGGAGTGTCTTAACACTAGATTCCCTCTGCCTACCCTGCTATGTGCGGGATACAGCCTGAAGCTAAAAACATCTCAAACATAAAAAATGAGAAAAAAAAAGTTGTTCATCTTATAATATGCAGAATTTCTAAAATTACTAGACTTATGAGTGTTTGATTCACTGCGTTTTTTTTTGCTCGATCGAGTCTATATATGTTCTATATAATGATTGTATATAAATACAACGATTATATAGCACACGTCATTTATTTCATTTTCAGCTTTACGCTTTATCATAGCATAGTAGGGTAGGCACAGAGATTAGATTGCTCTTAAGACATTCCTTCTCCGCTTATCGCCCAAATTTTCAATATATACGGAACTTAACGCCGTTCTTTCTAGAACAGGAAATGGAAAACAATTGGAATATAATCATTCCCTCAATTAAGAACCGAACCCTCGACCATTGCGTTTACAGTCAGGCACAGCCTCTTAATTATGGTGATTCTGTAATATAGGATCCATGTAATGTCACTGTAATTCGGCAAGCCACTTTAACAAGATCATCATTTTGCATATATTTGTAATATGTTGTTAACGTTAATTTATACCGGAGCTCAATCGATGATTTATTGATTAAGTTGTAAACTGACCATATTGGCATATATGTATATACTCGTATTTTAATAATGTAATATTATATGACCTGATGAATTATATGTGCAAATTAGTTCGCATAAAGAACATGTGTAAAATGTGAAGCCTATTTTAAAAGTTTTTACATAATTATAGTAACTTTTTCTCAGGATAGATTTTTATAGCAATTTCTTATATACTCGTGTATTAAAACTATAAATAACCAAATATCTTATTAGGCTCAAGTAAATGGAATAAGTGTCTATTTTTTGGGTAAGTCACAAAATCTTTATATAATACTAGCGGCCCGCTCGCGGCTTCGCCGCGTGAACTATATAACTGCTTCGTTATATTGCAACCCTCGGGGGTAGGTTTTTGAAAAATAAAGTATTATTATTAACTATATTTATGCCAAAATTCATTACAATCGGTCAAGCGGTGTAGATTTTTCATATAAACTTTCATCCCCTATTTCAACCCTTTAGAGGTTGATTTTTGAAAAAATAAGTAGCCTATGCTAGACCCAGTATTTTTTACTACTTTTATTTTAAATTTCATCCTAATCGGACCGGTAGATTAGCCGTGAAAGCATGACAGACAAACGCACAGACATTCCCATTTATAATATAAGTATGGATTTCTGTGATATGACGTAACTTCGTCTTTTCCACCACCCATATGATAGTGAATTACAGGTGTAACTAAACTGTAAAACACTGTACTTTATCTATAAATACACTATAGAAATAAGAATTAACGATAATTGTATATGTACACTAAACAGTGGAAAAATCAACTTTAATGTGGTGACAACGATTTATGACTACGTTCTGTCATTATAAGTATTTAAAACTTTCTAGCTTCCTTAATTTTAAAGATGTAACTCAACTTCTACTAAGTATACACTTTCACTTATTATTAGCTATGCGTCATTTCTTTTATTTTACTGGGTACCTATAGTTAATCCGAAAACCTGTTTATACGGAAAAAATCTCTAAAATATCCTACTTATTACAGCTTATCGGTTTTTCCCTTAAAGCAAGACACGCATAGTGAATCATTCTCCACTCAAGACACTCCTTTCTCAACTTTCGGCGGAGCTCAGCTCTGTATTGTGCCTTACCTGAAGCAGAGAAATTAAACTTCTGTTAATATAATTATTACCTTTAGTGGAAATCGAACCTACAACCCACGCTATCCGATCACACCGTGCTGGTCTATCTTTTTTATTTTAATATAATTCTGATAGCATTATAATTAAACTTACACTGGCTGTAGAGGCTAGTATACACACGTACGTACATACATACAAATTTAGGACATACATACGTCAAGATATACACAGGCAATAATAACACATACTTTATACTTTTCGCAAGTCTCAAATCATCTCGTTTTGTGCATACATATTCCTCGATATGTATTTTTAGTTTATAATGTAATTTTTCTTTAATGAACCGTTTATACATTTCGGCAGGACGTAAAGAGAAAACTAAGTGACGATTTCCGCTTTACACTTAAACAAATTTGATTTTGTACAAGTTTCAAATACACAAGAGTAGACAAAATGATATTTGTGTAATTTTTGCCTCGACACCGGAGCGAAGATAATGGAAATCCATACTAAATTCTATTATAAATGCGAATGTCTGTGTGTTTGTCTGTCACGCTTTCACGGCTAATCTACTGGTCCGATTTAGTAGTAAAAATGACTGGATCTAACATGGGCTACTTAGTTTTTCAAAAATCAACCTTTAAAAGGTTGAAATAGGGGATGAAAGTTTATATGAAAAATCTACACCGCTTCACCGATTGTAATACATTTTGGCATATATATAGTTGATAATTCAAGGTTAAACATAGGCCACTTGATTTTTCAAAAATCGACCACCGAGGGTTGCAATATACCGAAAGAGGCACGTAGATCACGCGGCGATCACGGGCCGCGTGATTTAAATATTTCCACTCCTCGAGTGGGAATCGAACCCACAACCAATTTAAGGTTAATATATTTCAAATAGTCAACATTAAACAAAATTGACAAATTAAATATTACACGTGTAGATATTTAAAATAGAGAAGAAATATATTTAAAAAATATATTAGACTAAATTATATTAATAGGAATCTAGAAATATGCTCGAATAATATCAATATATAATAATAAATAACAATGAACCGCTCGCATTTCCGCATCATAATTTAAATTAGCGATGTCTATTGGAGCAGTATGGCTAATAATTTAGTTTTATTGCAGCGTTCTGTGAATTCGTCTTTAATAATAGAATATATTGGTTTTAGATTTTAATTTTTTAATATATCTATAGTCTTTTCTCGAATATTTAGCGACATATATTTTTTTAACCTCTTGGAAACCTTCCATGCGCTCTAGCTATAATAACGTATAACGTATAAGAAGTTATTTTCTTATCAAGCTACGTTAATTTTTTTCCTTTTTATAGCAGGGAGGCATTACTGGGCCTAGTATTAAGATACTCCGTTCCCCACTTTCCGCCGAATTCGGAGGCATTGCGCGTTAAGTGGCGGAACGTGACGCCGCGCTTTACTACGACACCAGAGCGAAGCCACAACCAGTCGTTTACAATCACACGCTTGTGCCACTGGGCCACGACTGGCCACATTCCTTCTTATATGCTTGTTGTAATCTATGCATTTATTAGAAACCTCTCAGGGAGACCGCCTGCAATTTCCCTATTTTTTGTCTATTTTAGAGAGATTTATTGTAAAAAATATTTTATATTAAAAAAGTACTATATTTAATTAAATTAATAATAATTTTAAATAGTATGTCGTGGTCAAAAATTAAACACTATACAAAAAAATGTTATTATATTTATTTATTTTTTACTTCAATTTGGACACAGCAAAATTATATAAAAAATAAAATTAAAAAATACTAGTTTTGCGTATTTGTAAATGATTTGATTCTTTCTTGATATAAACGATGCTTTTCTTCCAAATGTTTTAAAGCACTTGATGGTCTCACCTGACCAACGTTAACTAAGAAATTAAGGTGAACAGGCGCGTTTGTTTCTGAATCTATTGCAACCTCTCTACTTTTAGTACTTGATTTGGCTCTGAAATCTCCATTCTTTATATCACTACCAATTTCAGATTTTTTAGCTGACATTGTTTTTACACGATTAGTAATTTGTTTTGAGCTATCCTCCTTTTGTTTATCCATGCTACAGTTATTCTTGTTTTTAAGGTTATCCTTTTCTCGCTTTTTCCTGACATCAGCTGACTTACATTTTGTATCGCAAGCTATATTTTTATAAATATTCTCTTGGACAATTTTGTTAATTAGATAAGAATTTTGGCTATTATCCTCTTTTATTTTTTTATTACTTGAAACTTTTCTTTTTTTCACATTTGAGTCATTTTTATCGTGAGTCTTTTTATAGATTTTAACTCTGTTTTCCAATCTTACTTTTTCAGAATACCTTTGGAGACTTCTAGCTCTTTCTAACCTAGGTTTAATATTTTCCATATCAGGTCCCAAACCACCCAAACGTACATTTTGCATTTGCGGTTCTATTGTTCTTCGCATATTACGCCGCGGTTGCGACACCTCAGAAACGCTTTTTAAGTTGTTATATACGTCGTCTGTGTTTACATCCTCGTTGAAATCTAGTGGTTCTTCAAACGATTCATTGAGATATTGTTCAATATCATCGTTCAAGAGCTTATCGTAATAAATTTCATTGTAAGCTTCAGTATTGTAAAAATCATTTACTTGATGGCTAGATACGCCCCCGATACTTTCGTTTGATGTGTCGCCCACTTGTGGGGAGATTGAACGTATTTCATTATTTTCTACATTGTTAGGTGGTTTAATATGAATAGAAGAAAACTGTTTTCTGAATCTTTCTAAGTAGGAGGACTTTTTATTTTTTTGCAAATCTTTATTAACTAAATAGCTTCTAGATTCTTGTAGTTTACCATCTTTTTTATTGCGTTTCTTAGTGCTGTCTTTCATTTTATTACTTGATTTAGGAACTTTTATAAGCACATCTTTCTCATAAAAAGGAACAAGAATGGTATCAATATTTTCTTCAGCAGTTTTAACTATTTTGGGCGTTACTCTTTTTTTATCTTCTTCTAAACTATCAAGAGATATACTAGTTCCAGGACTTGAGCTATCCATAATAATTATTAATTGTACACATCATAAATAATACATAAGCAGCATATGAAAATAAAACAACATAAGCATACTCGCTTTTGACATATTAAGTATATTTAAAAAAATAACACAAGGAGGTTTAAAAACTGAAATTTAAATTGAAATATATTATATTATTAAAAATAATAATATTTATAAATAGAGTCAACATATTCACATATAAATTTATTCATTTAGATTTTTAGTCGTGCAAAAAATTTACGCCTACCATTTCTTTATTTGGAAACCTGCTTTGCCGTTCTATGAAATAGATCAATTTATTATAGAGCGCCTTACATTATGCAAATGACTGTTTAATGGTGCTTCCGAGCAATAAATTTAATTTGCAATGTTTGTTTTGTGTGAGTGATTGAAAATAAACAAATAATATTAATTTATCATACCACAAGGTTAATTTGCATTTTGTTATGTAATTTACTAACAAGATAGAGTTTTTACGAAACAAAAAGAAGATCATTTTGATAAAGCCGTAAAGTGTATTTATATAAGAAACGTGAAATTTTATTTATTTAATTATGAAAATAAAATTAGGGCCAGTCGTGGCGCAGTGGCACGAACATGTGACTGTAAACGACTGGTTGTGGGCTCGATTTCCACTTGAGGAGTGGAAATATTTAATATTTCCATTTCCTTCGTTCTGGTATCAGAGGTAAAGCGCGGCGTTAAGTTCCGTCACTTAACACGCAATGCCTCCGAATTCGACGGATAGTGGGGAACTATCCTGCTGTGTGCGGGATAAAGCGTGAAACTAAAATAATTATTTCGTTTTCGGTTAGTTTTTTTTTAAAAATGAAGAGATACTGGCAATGTTACGAATTGAAATTAATACAAGACAGCTTTTTTTATAAAACGTATTATAAATATGTATCTGTTGACATTTTCCATATAAAATAATAACTAATCATGAAAAATAATAAAAATATTTTTACCACAAATTTCGATAGATTTATATTATATGATAAAAATCTGTGTTGATCTATATTTCGAACATTTGTCAACATGTGGCCTTGATAAATTAGCATTTTTAATGCATATTTAATATGAATACAAATTATACCGAAATCTTATTTGGGTCAGACGCTTTTTTTTTAAATAGTGTCATCACAAATTGTGATATATGATTTTTTTATTATTTTCCTCAATATATATATTGGGGCTCAGAGCTCAGGGTTCAGGGCTCAATATATACTATTGTATATATTATTGGGGCCAGTCGTGGCGCAGTGGCACAAAGTGTAAACTGTAAAGCGACTGGTTGTGGGTTCGATTCCCACTCTAGGAGTCGATCCATTTTCTTCGCTCTGGTGTCGAGGCAAAGCGCGGCGTTAAGTTTCGCCACTTAACTGATATAAAAAGAATATATATTGTTGGGGCCGTCGTGGCGCAGTGCGACAGAGTTGTGGGTTTGATTCCCACTCGGGGGAATGATTATATATTATTTTCGTTTCAGCCGCATTTGCAGAGTCCTAAAACAAAGGGTAACTTTACAAGCAATGTTGATTTTAGAAGTAAAATGGAAAACGGATTATTTTGACACTGGATTCTCTCCAACTACCCTGTTGTACAGGAAAAGGAAGCTAAAAATTATTGTTTTAATAATAAATGTAATAGCCTGAAGATTTTCTTGTTTGACGTCTTGCTTTGTCACATTGAACTTGGTACCGGAAATCGTAAAAATTATTAAGATATAGAAACCAATGTCTACAACATTCATAGTATAATTTATTTTTAGAATATCTTAATGTCCGTTTGTACATCTGCCAGTAGTTGTTTGTTTTATAGTATTACACTTTCTCTCATATAACTACGTAACTAGAGAGAACAGAGTGAGAGTAGCGTCAAGACAATCTGTTCTCCACTTTCTGTAAAAATCGGTTATGATTTAAAATTATTTCAAAATAAATATAATCTGCACGTAATCTTAAATACGCACATAATTTTAAAAATAACTATAAACTTAATAATTTAAAGAATAGAATAATGACAAATAATATAAAATAAAAAAAAACTATATGATCATAGCCTTCCCCAACGAAAATTCATTAAAACCGGTGTTGTAGAAAGTTTGGTATGCAAGTGTTTTTGTCAGCATCGAACTAAGACTTTTTATAATTAAATCCAAAGAATAACTTAGCATAAAAAGTATTTAAAAAGTAAAAACTTAACAACAATGCATTTATGAAAAACTAAAAATCACCTTAACGAGAATAGTTAATACTTAATTTACGTTTAGAAATTCTTAACTATAATTTACAAAAGTTTAATTTATACGTATGTATATGTTTAGTCTACATTATTTGTAAGCGTTATTATTGTTTAGCTACTGATGATCTTTGTGTTTACGATTTTTTTGCTTTGGAAGATATTACATAAAGTATTGTAAAATAACACATGAGTAAAACTAATTTAAAAGATAGATATCGAATTCACTCAACGGACGATTGGGACTGCCCCGAGACCTGGGCTGGTGGCGGGAGAGGAGCACCCTCAGGTTTTAGTGTGTAAACGGAAGCGAAAGCCATCATGCCGAACCGGAGTCCCACAGCCGCGTCCCGGGTCATCACCCCGGGTCCCCACCCCGGGTCCCTACCCCGGGTCCCCACCCCGGGTCCCCACCCCGGGTCCCCACCCCGGGTCCCCACCCCGGGTCCCCATCACGGTATCCGTAACGGATTTCCTGACGTAAAAAACAGCGAATATCGAATCCAGAACTACTATCTGCAATTCAGATACATTACAACACATTAATGCCAAAAATACTAAAAATTACAGTTCAGTTTCATACAAAAACATTCAATGTTAAGTAACAAAAATTACATGATTTATGTAAAACCAGCTGTTTTATGAATTCCGCCGAAACAATGCTTTGTTAGTGGAGCAATGGGTATTAAGGGAATCACTTAGAATGTAATCACGTCGTTACGCTCCTCCGCTTTGCTTCACGGCCTGATTACTGCGGTTCGGTTCGGTACAGATCTGCCATATAACATGGGCAATGGACTTTAAATGTCAATATTTAGTGATTACAAATTGATTGTTTGGTTAGTTTAGGTCTTAGTCTTATTTTAGATCTAGACTTCATGTATAGGTATATAACGTTTATCTATATATAATGTTTATCAGTAACCCTTTTTATTTCTTTAAATAAATTAAAATAAAAGACATTTCAGTGCAACCGGAACTAATGTAAAATAATTAAACTTAGCTATTTAACAGATTTGTTGAGGTGTTAAATAAGGGTTAGCTTAGTTATTTTTCTGTGTCTTCATATAAAAGTGTATATCTTTATATAAAAGCTCTACGATAGAGTGTGTAATTTTATAAATTTAACGTACATTATTTCTAATACATTTGGCTTGCTCACTTCTTTTAAAGATAATTTTAACTATGTCTAATTCGTGCATCTTTGTCCGCATATCTATTATGCGAATTTAGAAATTAGAATAGAATAGACTGTTGCACACGACATAAATTAAAATATACAATAAACATTTTTACAAATTTAAGAGGTATGCAAAGGCGGTCTTATTGCTTCAAGCAAGCATAATTTTCTTAAAACTGTTTTTTTTATATTTATAAAACTGTTTCTTATTAATATGTGTCCCGAGAAATGTGTTGAGAATAACAGGCATATTTAAAGGCATAAAAAGGTAGCGAGTACACAAAATTTTATTAACTTACTTGTTTAAGTAAGTAAGAAGTAAGAGTTTTCTAATAACCATAGTAACTACTTATTATAAACCTATTGTACATTTTTTAGTTTTACTCTAAAAAGCTTTACATTTTTTCCGTATGACAGGGTAGATAGTCAGGGAGACTTTAATGTCAAGACACTCCATACTCCCCGAATTGCGAGCAAAAAATGAGGTGAAGAAAATTCTCTTTGTCTTATTTTCCAGACCAGAAAAATGAAATGAAAATAGTTAAATTTTGATTATATCTTGGGAGTAGGAATCGAACCTACGCCCATGCGCGATCGCCAAAATAATTAGTTTCATTCAAGTTAATTATATTTATTTCTTATTAACTCTTGAAAGAAGGACACTCTAATATAAATGTATCGTTTCTTGATAGAGGAGATACAATGTTATTATTATTAAATAGTTATAATTCATATTAATTTATAATTATTGGTCCTAATGGCGAGTAAGTCCATAACATGTTATTTAGCATATTTTTCGTCACTTCTAATTATAAACATCCGTGTTAGTAATTTAAACTTAATTTTAACATATTATATACTAAACAAGTTTAGTTAAAATAATATTTTATATTAAACGTAGAGTAGGTACCTATGTATATACACACCTGTGTAAAAGTTTACAATTGATGATTTTATGAATTACATAAACTATATATTATGAACTAGCGACCCGCTCGCGGCTTTGCCGCGTGAACTACATAAATGCTTCGTTATATTACAACCCTCGGGAGTGGGTTTTTGAAAAATAAAGTAGCCTATGTTTAAGCTTAGATTATCAACTATATTTATGCCAAAATTCATTATAATCGGTCGAGCGGTTTAGATTTTTCATATAACCTTTCATCCCCTATTTCAACACTTCAGCGGTTGATTTTTGAAAAAATAAATAGCCTATGTTAGACCCAGTAACTTTTACTACTTTCATTCTAAATTTCATCCAAATCGGACCGGAAGATTAGCCGTGAAAGCGTGACAGACAAACAAACAGACTTTCGCATTTATAATATAAGAATGGATATATAAACATTTTAATAAAAAGTAATGCTCAAAGGCAGTCTCATATTATGACCTGTGTACTATATTATATCATACTTAATGTAGAGGAACCAACACACGACGAGCAATAAAATAACTCTTAATATATCAAAATGGCGTAACTTAAAACGACAAGAGCACGACGTATCGTCCGATTAAGGAATTCACAAGGACCATTTAAATATCTGATATGATCTTAGTTGTAAATCATAGCAATTGCATAAGTTTTGGAGATATAGCTTGTTTTTGTGTATAGCTTCAAGCTTTTACCCACATACCAAAAGAAAACCTATGACCAGGTCACTTAGTTCTCCGTTTCCGATAGAATTCGAGACATTGTAACTACCAGAATCGAATGAAAATCGATAAAAACTACTTTTTTTAAAGCTTCACGCTGTCTCCCACACACGGCAGGGTAGGCAAAGTGAACCCATTGTTATAACACTCCGTTCCGCCATTTTTTGGAGGTATTGCGTATTAAGTGGTGGAGGTTAACGCCACGCTTTACCTCGATAACAGAACTAAGAAAATGGAAATATTAAATATTTCTTCTCCTCGAGTGGGAATCCAACCCACAACCAGTCGTTTATAGTCACACGTCTGTGCCACTGCGCCACGATTAATCCCAAATTAGCCCCAAATAAACTAACTACTTCACTATTAATGTAAAAAAATAACTGCAAACATAAAACTTTATCCTTTATTCTCCTTCATCACGTGGTGCCGTTTTTGCTGTAGCTAATTTGACATATCGATACTTCGTCACTTTTAACTGTTAATATCATAATTTTATAAGAAACCCGTAAAAGTGTCTGCAGACATTCAAAATTTATATGCTTACATATTTTTAATTGTCTGTGGAAGAAAGATTACATTTTATTAAATAAATAAATAAATACTTTAATAAGTATTCAATAAAAGGGAAGCTTTTATACGCTTTTATATTTTATAAAGAGCGTGATCTTTTTGTAATATCCTCCCTTATAAGGATACCAGGATGAAGTGGCATTATAATGCGATGTAAATTAGTAAGGTCGAATTGTACAAGTAAATATCCACATTGTCTGTCTTGTTATTGTAACAGTGACACAACGCCCTTTTAATCTCTGAACAGATCTGTAATTATTGAAGAAATCTCAAAGTTTATAGCTTGTGTTTTTTTCTTAATAAACTTCGATGATTGTAATTGTGTAGGTAGGGGAGAAGTGGCATGAAAGAGCCAGTTTGCTAAACAGAGCAAATTGTACACTTGAAATGAAAGAAATTATAATTTATTTTTTCTCAAACTATTCTTTATTTATTGGAGTTGATATTTTCTTAGGAAAACACCTTAAATATAATATAATAGTCAATCAAATTATCATTTTTAAAAAGTATGTAATTTGGCTCTTTCATAACTTTTCAGTATTGAAAGAGCCACTAAAAGTTTTGAAAGAGCTAGTTTGTATTATAAAGTTTTGTGGTAAACATAGCGTTTATTGAAGATGATTATATAATTTAAAAAAATATCTAAAAAAGGCTTTTAAATCTAATAGTTTTAATATACTAATGAAATTAACTCTATCAGTCATTAATGAGAAACTAGGAAACACTTTAATCTCAATACATTATTCAGTCATAACTATTAATATACCATCTTAAAATATAAAAGGCAGATTATTAATTATAAATAACCATTTTTTACAAAATAACAAATGATATCTTCTAGAAAAAACAACACTGTAAAATCTTTAAGAATTTAAAAAATGACTCATTTGAGAGCTATAAAATCTTTCTCTCGCAGTTTCATTTTTTTGCCATTTAGATAGGACATCATTTGCCATGGAATAATCAAATGCCAGCTTTCTTGTTTGTTGTCGTGTTAGCCCATAACACATTTTAAAAGCAGTCTTCAAGTAGTCCGCAAGTATATTCTCTTGCTCTAAAGTGAAAATTTGCTTATATCCTATATTAGGAAAGTGTTTATAAAATGTTTCACCAGAAGCTTTTACTTTCTTAATTATTTTAACTAAGTTAGTCCTTGATATATCTACGGCGAGTGCAGTTTTGTTTAGAGAATGGCCTTTTTCCAAAACTTCACTTACTGCTCCTTCAATTACCGATTTTTCGGGTCTACTTCGTTTTTTTTATACTATTTTTATCCGTAATGCCATATGTAAAATAAGCTATTAAAAATATATTAAAAAGAAAGCGTAATTATTATTATTTCATATTATTTACAAAATTTAAATACAAGGTTATGAAAAAGCCAGGCATGAAAGAGCCAGCTCTTTTAAGGCTTATTCACTCGGCTCTTTCATAACCTTTTCTTTAAAAAAATAAAACCTTCAAAATAAGAATAATGTCGAAAGTTTTCGGCTTAGTTTTTACGTATCTACAAAGCCAAATATATGCACAACCTAAATCAATAATCCCTGTACCTATATTTGTTTACAATAATTTACTAAAAAACAACATAAGTGAAACGGAATAGTTACTTTTTAGTGGAAAAAACTTTGACTCGACGTACCGGCGTCCAACGGTTTCGGCCAACTGTCAAATGCTTGTGGCTGATAGGAAATCAGTATTGCTTCTTAAAAATATAATTTCCAGACAGATCTACTCTTAAACTACCGAAATAATGCAAGTGGCTCTTTCAAAACTTGGCTCCTTCATGCCACTTCTCCCCTACAATACATAATGGACTCAGTATCAATTTATATTTATTATATTTGAACATAAATATGATACATATTACATAAAAATTTTTTGGCCTTTCTAAGACATTGCAGAGTTGAATTCAGCCATCAGATGTGCAATTTTTGTAAAAATCGGATTGCTCTATACAATTTTTTTTTTTAGATAAACTAAGAAAATTCGCGGAGTTGATATAAATACATACGTATGTAGGTGTGTAATGTACCTACCTATATGTTCGTAAACATCAAATACACCTATAAAATATAATATACTTAATTCTTATCGTAATGTAATTTACTTGAGTGTAATAAGTATATTATGGTATAAGAGCTTTTGCTAAAAAATAAAGAAATCTGTATACTACATGTACTTTATGTTTAACATTATTTAGGTAATACAGTATGCAGTTAATAGTGTAATAAGTTCAAAAAAATCAATAAATTCAGCATTCTTATCTTCTAACTGAGACTGAAAATGTCATAATTGCTATTTGCATAGTAAAATAAGATTATTATTTTTTTATCTTTATCATATACTTACCTATGAATATGTATCTTAAATGAATTTAAATTGAAATTTATAAATTCCATTAATTTAGCGGATTTTATACTAGATTTAGTATAACAAGGTAAAAATATAAAGTGGATCGTAAATAACCCATTTGTAATGCTTTGTCTATTAATAAGGTTACTGGTTCACCTTATTTCATAAAATTATAATGATGCTACAACAATCTGTCACTTAAAATACAAAAGATGCTGATTTGTAAATATCGACATTTGACACGAGATTTATATGGCTTCCAATTAATATGAAAATGAAATTTTAATTAATGAATACATTTTATATTTAGATTTTGAAGGACGTTTTTAATCTTTTATATACGTTCATCATTGTATCACAATAATACACAGAAATGAAGATTATAATTATTATTAGCTTCACGCTATATCCCGCACACAGCAGGGTAGGCAGAGGGAACCTAGTGTTAAGACACTCCGTTCCCCACTTTCCGCCGAATTCGGAGGCATTGCGTGTTAATTGGCGGAACTTAACGCCGCGTTTTACCTCGGCACCAAAGCGAAGAAAATGATAATATTAAATATTTCCACTCCTCGAGTGGGAATCGAACCCACAACCAGTCGTTTACAGTCACACGCTTGTGCCACTGGGCCACGACTGGCCACTGGAAATGAAGATGCAGTTAGTAAAATTACAGTTCTTATCTATTTAAGGAATATAAACTGTTAATTGTAGATATTAGTATTTGGTCCATAAAATTTCTATTACATTATTAAATTATTTAAAATTTTACACTCAAGGAAGTAAATTGTGAATCCATTTTTTAAGAACTTTATTAAAAAAAATATATCTTCAGTTCTATTGCTTTTGATTATGTACATTTTTCGTTTCACTGCAGTATTGCCACAATTATAATTGATTTTCTATAGAAGTTCTATAGAATTTTGTCTTTTGATAAATGATTTTACATTCTTATTAGACGCGCACTCACACTAAGAAGGATATAGAGCGAAACGCAAACTAAAATTAACATCAAAAAGCCACTAGTCCATCAAATTATGCGAAATAATGCAATATAAAGTAATATAAATGCTGTATATGAATATAGTTTGAGACATATATCACTAGAATCTAGATTACCTTGTGACGAGCTCATAATTTTAGCTTTTGGAGATGATAGTCTAAACATTTTATTCTTCTCTTTGACATATTAAAAAAATAATTAAATAATATTTTTATGTAAATTTTTCATTTTGCATAATTTGCAACGTAAAATACAATTTTAGTAATATAATACTACTTAATTATTATTCGTTTTTGGTTTGTGCGTGTCTTCGCCAATATTGTGAAAGATTCACATTGAAAATGCAAAATGATCGTTGAATATAGTAGTTATCATTAGTTTATTATATTATTGTTTAACTTTTTAAATCGAGGTTATATTTAAAACTCGATGTAACTTTTGAGGGCGTTTAATGTGGTCTAAGTGTATAGGAACCTGATATACTTACGTATTAAATTTTATGTCATACAATACTTATAGATTATGCATTAAAATTACTTAATAGTCCAATTTGTAATAGGTAAGTTCTAGATGGTCGGTAGGTAAGTTCTAGGTCGTGGCGCAGAGGCACAAAGTGTGACAGTAAAGCGACTGGTTGTGAGCTCGATTCCCACTTGAGGAGTAGAAACATTTAATATTTCCATTTTCTTCGCTCTGGTCTCGAGGCAAAGCGCGGCGTTAAATTCCGCCACTTAACACGCAATGTCTCCAGAATTCGGCGTTAAGTGAAGAAATGAATGTCTTAACACTAGCAACACAGCGTGAAGCTATAAAAAAAGTTGTAGGTAAGTATGAATTACTTTAACTTTCTTCAAATGATATCTAAAAGCAGATTTTTGTTTCTATTTCACAATTATGAAAACTGTAATAACATTTATAAAATATATTTACCTAGGACTTAATTTATTGTTACACTAATCTAAAAATGTTTGCGGTTACGGATAATGACTTTATGTATACGAGCACATTAGATACTCAATTACGCCACGACGGCATTGTGTAGAAATGGCATTTTTAAATATCTTAATATAAGATCGTATTTAAAATAATAAAATTTAAATTTGGGCGGCGTTGAACTCCGACACTTAAAATCGATTTCTCAATTTCACGTGAAAAGTGGAGAGTGGGATATCTTAACACTAGGTTCTATCTTATTACCCTGTTATGGGATAAAAAGCTGCATTGTAAAGATGTATTTAAAATTTATATCTACTAGCGACCGCTTGTGGCTTCGCCTTTATAACTACATAACTGTTCATACTGACTTTCAACTATTTAGAGGCCAAAAATAAAGTAAGCCTATATTTGATCCTGGGTTTTCACCTATTTTCGTCCCAAATTTTATACAAATTGGAATAGTAAATTAGCTGTAAACGCATAACAGACAGAATAGAAGAACTTTGGCATTTGTAATATTAGTGTGGATGTATAGATATACTATAATGTCCCTACTCCTTAGTCACTATTACGTATATGCTTACATGTCTCTAAGCAAGGTGACTTAAATTAGGATGTAGTCAACACCTACAAGTTGGGCAATCTATGTATGTAGGTCAATGTTACGATGGATGGCAATTTAGCGACAAAGCCCATTGTTGATGATAATAAATTTTTACAGATGTCACATCTAAATAAAAAGTGTATCAACCAACTTCTTTATTATGTTTATTTTTCGAAAATATTCAACTAATTTTGGTTGTTAAAAACGAAAAATATTTAAATGTTTTTATTTAATTTAATTTAAGTTTACTAACGCTAGCTTTTAAATATTTCTATGTACTTTTAAATGAACTAGTACAAAACGCAGCTTTCAGTTCTACCACTCAATACGCAATGTCTCTATTTCAGGCAAAAAGTACAAAAGATTAAAGAGTGCCTTAACACTAGGTTCAACGCCAAGAAAAATTATGCATCTTCCCGTTTGGGCCGCGTCAGTCAATGCTGACTGCCGTTTCGGATACTTTCGAATCATTAATACAGGTCGTAGGGCACTGCTATCTAATTAAACACCATACCGTATTGACGCACGTGGCTCACTAGTTACTCTAAAATAAGTAGATTTTTGAAAAATGTAAAATACTTGGAGGTAAGACGTCAATTTCAAGTGCTGACCGACGTTCAATGACGTCACAAATAATGACATTTGGATAAAAATGTGATTTTTGCTTAGACTGTATGGATAGCATACTGTCGGTCAGCATTGACCGCGTTGGCAGTCAACGTGTTAAGCGTGTAACTGATCTTACAGAGCATAATAAACAAAAATAAATTACAGGTAGACTGAATACTTTATTTTGTAATTTATTTTCAGGCTGTATTTTACCTAGATCTTTCCTCTTGTTATAAATACACACATTTAAAATCTTAAATTAATACTAAAAGCGCAAAGAAATAAATTAATTATGCTACACGACGCGACGTTTATTACGAAATCGTATCATATAATATAATAAAATAGCAATCTCGTCTACAAAACTATTTTGGCGTCTTCACTCCTAAGTCATTTGACACATACATAACAAAGTTATTTATTACTAGCGACCCGCTCGCGGCTTCGCCACGTGAACTACCACTTTCATCCTCTATTGCCTCTTTGGGACTGGTTTTTTTATGAAAGGTGGTAGTCTATGTTTGACCTAGCCTGATTAACTATTTTTCTGAGAAAATTCATTCATTTGAGTCAAGGAGTTCAGATCTTTCATTCTCACTATATACTAAACATACATAAGTTTCATCCACTGTTTCAACCTCATAGGGTTTGATTTTTAAAAAGTAGCCTATATTTGACCCTACGTCTTCAACAATCTTCTTTACGAATTCCATCTTAATCGGGCCAGTAGATTACCCGTGAAAACATAACAGATAGAAGAGATACAGATTTTTGCATTTTTATAATAATAATATTAATGAGTACGGATATATCTAATACAATGTTAACTAATGGCGCTACCCGTTCTAGAAAATGTAGTGACATCTGCTGTCATATAGATTATATAAAGTTTTATAGACCGGTCAAATGTATCTTTAATAAATGTTATGCTTGTTTTATTTTATAATTATTTAATTTAGTGATATTGAAACAAATTTAGCTTCACTTGTGAACTATCGAAATAATTTGAATGTTTTTTTTAATTTTATTTTTCTGCGAGAGTTTTGTTGAATATTAGGATGAAAACTATCCCATATTTTGCTCTACCCTTTAAGCTAACTCCATACAAAAATTCATCAATTTCTACCCTGTAGATATTATTATAGAAATGATTTACTTATATCGATTTTTTATTTTTTCCAAAAAAACTACATGGAAAACCGGGATAAAAACTATCCTATATGTACCTTTGGACTATAAGCTATCACCATACCAAAATTCATCCATTTCTATCCAGTAGTTTTTGCGTGATTGACGAACAAATTAACAGACAGACAGACAGACAGACAAAAATTCTACTGAGTGGATTTTTGGCCTCTGTTATCGATATACTAACGCACCCAATTAAAATTTTTCTGAAATTTTTCATGTACAGAATTGACTTTTCTACTCTTTTATTATATATAGAGATTAAAATTCGTTGTGTTAACACCTAATTTTAATTAAGTTAACGGTGAATTTACAAACAAAATAAAGCAATGCATTTTGCAATTAAACATTAATTATGCAGATATTAAAATGTAAATTAGATACGAAATTTGAATATTCTAGTAAATAGATAATTAATATGTATATGTTATATATTATAGCGTAACTATTGTTTTATCTAAATAATCACAAAAATCACAAAACTTATATAATAATACTTAATTAAAAGTAAAGGGGGCCAGTCGTGGCGCAGTGGCACAAACGTGTGACTGTAAACGACTGGTTGTGGGTTCGATTCCCACTCGAGGAGTGGAAATATTTAATATTTCCATTTTCCTTCGCTCTGGTATCAGAGGCAAAGCGCGGTATTAAGTTCCGCCACTTAACACGCAATGCCTCCGAAATCGGCGGAAAGTGGAGATGGTGGTGCATTCCTTAATGTAGAGGCTATTTCGATCTTCACTGGTTGGCAAATCAGTATGTAATTTATTGCTACACTTTGCCTAACTAGACTTAGCACGCAATACCTCCGAATTCGGCGGAAAGTGTGGAACGGAGAGTCTTGACACTAGGTTCCCTCTGTCTACCCTGCTGTGTGCGAAATACAGCGTGAAGCTAAAAAAAAAAGAAAAAAATTTAATCCATTTTTCGTAGTATAGTGGGACAGTGTGCTCAGTGGAATTATGATATTTTAATTATATTCACTACTTCGCTTTGGTGAATAAGATAAAGCTTGTGTTGAGGTCCATCACTCAACATGTAATGTCTTTGATTCAGGTGCAAAGTAGAGGACCAAGTGTCCTGACATTAGGTTCTCTCTGACTGCTGAAAAACAGGAAAAAACATGCTACAGCTTATTTTCTTGCTATCATGGTCGTCCTGTAAGAGATATCGAGGTTATTGCGCAATATTGTTACAAATCTGGTGCGTTCAAATTTTTATACATTTTTCAAAAGTTTTTTCAACGTTAATAGACACTTTAAAACACTTTAAAAATATTAAAATATATAGGCTTTGTGCTATGGAAATGTAGTAATATTTTGAATTTAAACTATTTTTAACCGGATTAATCTAATCGCGTATATTTTTGGTAATAGAAAATATATTTCGGAAAACCCGATGTTTCGAACACTTCATAACAGTCCGTGCTCACAGCCCTCACAGGTAGAAAAGATTGAAAATTGTTTTATTTCAAAATGTGTAATAATAACGAAATCAAAAGATTTTGTTATAGTGATGTTGTCAAATAGGATAAGCGTATAATCAAATATTATCGAAATATTATCGAAAAGGAGACTGTTAAAATGGTGTTGCAAGATCTTATCACATTAATATATTAATTAAGAGGGAAACGAATAAAAGTATATTTATAGTACCTACACAAATAATTGACGTACTTGAATTGAAGTATTTTTTTAATTATAACCTTTAGCTGACCTTTGACATGAATTTTGACGATTAATTAATTTGTGAGTGGCAGATGTGTTTGATATATTTCAAGTTTTAATAGTTATTACCGACTAAAATAAAATAGTTGAACATGACGTCACGAAGAAGTGACGTCAACGTTGCCTTTTCAAAAGGTTATGTTGTTTTGTTTGCTTTAATTTAATTGTGGTTTTTTTATTAAAAGTTATATTAATAATAAGTCGTAGCGCAGTGGCGCAAGCTTGTGACTGTAAACGACTGGTTGTGGAATCAAATCCCACTCGAGGAGTGAAAATATTTAGTATTTCCATTTTCTTCGCTCTGGTATCAGAGGCAAAGCGCGGCGTTAAGTTCCACCATTTAATACACAATGCCTTCGATTTCGGAAAGTGGGGAACGGAGTGTCTTAACACTAGGATCCCTCTGCTTACCCTGCTGTATGCTGTATACAGTGTGAAGCTAGAAAAAAGAAGATATTAATAATAAATCACGTAGCTTACTTACTATTTCATATTGTATATTTATTCCTACTCTTTACTCACGATTTATAATAATATAATATTAATCTTATTATTAATATATTTCATTAATACATGAATAATATTTTTAAATAAAAAAATCTATAAATATTGAATAATTAACTTAAAAATTATTTATTTTTTCAAAATTTTAATACATCTTTAAAGATATGAACGAAAGTTGTCTTTTTATTAATAAAATAATAGCATAAAAATAAAACAGGAACTCGAATGCATTTATCGAGAACCACAGATAATCCTTTTAAAAGCTTCATATGGCTACGAGCCACAATTTGGCCCTCCTTGTTATATAATTACAAATGAGACTGTTTGTATTACGATATTAATTTTCAAAGTAGATTTGTGTACTTTTTGTTTAGAAGTCTCATGTTAGTGTTAATTATTTTACTGCCATGCATAACAAATTGTAAGCTGTAAAAATGTCTTTAGACCAATATAACAAATGCACTTGACCTAGTTCATATAATCTTAAGAACAATGACTGCAATATAGTATATAGACAAGCGAGATATGGTAATTTAAACTCTATTGCTATGGTTTTAAGATCTGTATACGTATTTTTAAGAAAATTTGCATATAAATTTGTATATAAATAATTAAAAATGACTTTATTGTTATACATATAAAATTTATAATCAAATGCGTGTGGTTGAAGAATGTAAGTTGAGAATGCGGTTGATAGATCTATAATATATTATTTTATATTAGATACTTATTTATATTTTATTGTTGTTGGTCAAATCAGCGTAGCTAGAGAGAGCTTAGTGTCCAAGACACTGATCGCCATTTTTCGCCTAAAATTGAGACATTGCTTGTTTAGCGGTGATGATCAACGTTGCGTTTTGTTTTCTTTGCCAGAGCGGAGGATTGAAAACAATTTTGAAAAATCATTCTTTGAGTAGAAATGGAAGCCACAAATGAATACAGACAGACGCTATCACACTGCTCCGCGAGGGCCTTTATCAAGTTTTCTTTTTATATTTTTAACTATAGCAATATCAGCACAATCTATATGAGCTTCGGTATGTACGTATATCTTAAAACGAGAGCAAATCTCTGAAAGCGTCTTTGTACCAGAAAATTTAAAAATAGCTTAAATCAGTACAGAAATACTACCTGTACTAAATATATTACCTACTTCTAGAAGGAAGTACAATCAACTAATGCAGTATATTAGGTAACAAAACCATATAAAGTAAAGTACTAAACCGTTTTAATAAGTTAGCAGACAAAAACATACTATATTCAAAAATTGAATTTGCAAATCATTTACATGTCTTATGAATACTTCACCAGAAATATGTTTCCGTTCTCCTACAGCGTGATATCAATTACTTATGACTTTTAAAGCCACAGTTTACACTTAAACTTTTGCTCGGTGGCATTGATAGGCGCTCGATACAACACGCTAATTGAATTCACATTCAAAGTATTTTAAGTAGCAGGTATATTTATATAACATGATATTTTAGCCAATATCTTAATTAATACTGATTTATAGTATCCCTTATAAGTTAATGGTCGTATATGTAATTCAAAACAACACTTGAAATATAAAAAAGGTATGTGTTTTTTGTAAACACATTTTAAAGTTTGTAAATTAACAAAATATGATTCCTATTTATGATAATGTCATAAAAGTTATGTTAAGTTAAGTTAAGTTTTTATTATGGCGTTTGGCGTTCACAATTCATGTCGTAGACGTAGGATGTCCATTCTAGGAAAGGGTCTTTTATCATTTTTTTTTTACTCTTTTTTAATCATCGGTATAAGGCTGCCTTAATGTCGTTTTTCTACGGCATATATTTCGGTGACTATGCGTGTAAATTGCATAATCTAATTCTTCCTGCCTCATCTCACCGTGGGACTTCAAGAAAAACCATACATACTTAAAATTCGCAATGAATACGGTCTTTATTCGCTCAACGAGACCATGGCACTCATTACAAGAATCTGTATTTCCATTTCCAAAAACTTAAGGATCTTTAAATCGAAAGTCAATAGGTACCTTCTAGGTAATCGTGTGTCATCCTAGCCTTATGACATCTACGCTTAACATCCGGCTTGGTGTAGTCAAACGAAAGCCTTTATGCACAAAAAATCCTTTAGATCTGGATAGAAAAATACAGCTTTAGGTTTAGTCACTCAACACGGAATATTTCTAGATGTAAAGTCAACTGATATATCAGAAAATTCTCTCTGATTACCGTATCTGATCAATAAAATATAACAAAATGTACCTACATTATACCAAAATATTTTTTTTTTTATAAATTCTGATATCTTTTTATCTAATGTCAATGTCCCTCATTAAAAGAAACTGATTATAATACAAATTGAACGGTTTGAATACCTAGCACGAATATACATTATTTCAAATCGGTTTTGGTGATCTTCATCAAATATCGTCATCGTATGTTTATTATAGCAAAAAATTAAGTAGCTCTGTCCGAGGAATCCTTTTCAATTTGTATTTTAATCTCCTGTTTATGGAATGCGGTTTTAAAGCAAGTGTCATTATACCTAATCATTTTATTTTGATAACGAAAAGTAATATTTGAGAACCTAGTATTTTGTGGAGAGCGGAGTGTCTTGACACTAGGTTTTCTATGACAACTTTACTAAGGCGGAAAAGTATTTTAGTATTTAAAAATATATTTACAAGTAACGCGTTAAAGGTTTCCAAGAGGCAAGTAACGCGTTAAAGGTTTGAGTCCCGCTAACTTCTAAATTTTAATTTGTTTTCAAAAACTGTTTTCACACCCTAAATGTGTGAATGACACTTTAAGAAAATATTAAAATGACCAGTATGATACATAAATATTCTATTTATAATATCTCTCAAAATTGATAAGGAATAATAATAATAATATACACGAGCTCCGACGAAACATTAAAATAATTTTTATCTGTGGCCATTCAAGAAAACACTCTTAGTAGTTTTATAAACAAGTCAACACTAATTGCGCATCTTCATAAGATTGCAAAACCAATTATTTTTTTTATCCCACAAATCACACTGAGTGGTTGTTATTGCTTGTTGTAAATAAGAATAAAAGTTTTTACTGAAAAAAAAAACTGTTTATGCATAAGCACAGAGATATAAGAGGCCGTCATCATGATGGTTGTGGATTCGATTCTCTCTCTTGAACATGGTTATATTTTCTTTTTCCGCTCTGGTACCTTAGACAAAACGCGGCGTTGTATTCTGCCACTTTAAACTTAATATTTTGAATTCGAAAATCGAGATACTCCGTAAGACTCCGTAATCACGGAGTGTCTTGACACTAGGTTGTCACTAACTACCTTACTTTGTGGGAAAAGTATAACACTGCTTATTTTTAGAAAAAAATTATTAAAACCAGTTTTCACTCTTTATACATATCGCTTTATTATGGCATGTCATGACCTCTGTACGACATGTTTATGGTAAAATTAAAATAAATATTTATATATTACTCGATTTCACGATGCAATTGTAATTATTTTGTATGATACGAAATATAAAATTAATTCTGTAAATTATTTTTTTAAAATTCATTTTGTTTATGACAAGTCTCATTGCTGAGTGGGTGTTTCGTATTTCCTTTTTGTAATTGTTGCTTTTGGTATTAAATCCTTTTTTATATATAATTTATTGCCAAATATTATTGAATTAATGAACTTTCGATGTTTATCTGTTAATCCAACTGTCAATTCTTGATTTATTTGTAAGGATGTTGAATCATTGCAAATGACTTAATTTAAGCTTTATCAGTAAAATTTTATTTACTTCAGTACTTTTTATTTTAATTATAAAACAAAATTAGTATTTTAAGATCTATAAAAATAATTAAATTTTTAAAAAGCAGCAAACGGTTGTTAATGCGTACCTAGTAAACACTCCGTTCACTATTTCACATTAAAAATAATAAATAAATGAATTAATGGGATATACGTATGTTCACTTACATTTTTCATAAAAAAAAATAAAAAAAAATGTGTTTTATTTATTTATTTATTTATTTATTTATTTAGGTCAACCAGCAGTTTAACAATATAATATATCCAGAAAACACAAACATTGTCGACTTAAGTAATATTATTAATTAAGTAAACTTATATTAAGGTTAACACCACATGCAAAAGTAAAAACAAATTAGAAAATATTAATGAGTAATTAGCTAGTTTGCTATTAAACAATGCAAACACTTTTTTTAAATATGTTAATAGAGACGCCAAAGATATCCGTTGAGCCACTGCATTTACTCAAAAGTTTGGTCATCTATGTCTTCTTCTTCTTTTAAAATGTGTATATTAATAATATTCATATAACAATTTCTTGAGTCAGCAAGCTATATAATTATTGACAACTTTCTATTCCATCACTTCTATAACATTATTTTGTTTATATGGATTTTTATACATTTTCCATTCACTTAAGATGCATGCACTGCATGACTGGAAGTCAACGTTGCACATTTTACATCACTCCTACATTATAAATGTTTAAGCGTGTTATGCCAAATTTGAACTTACAACCACCGTGTTGTCACAACTGGGTCACAATTAAATGACATGAATAATGTTGTTTTTAAAGTATCACATTTTATGTTATTTATAGTTTAATAAATAAAATAATACATATTTATAAATACTTAAAAAGTATTAAATTTGCATTCAAATTTACAACTTCATTATTATTTGCTAAATTTTGGTAGTAATAACCTTTTCAGCATGCAAATGTATCAATATATTCATATATCACCGCATTTAGTCCACCAGCATAAAAATAACATTTAATGACTATTAAATCAAAATTAATAACGAATTTAGCAAAGAACAAAATATCATTTCCTTACTAAGCTTTTTTTATTATTTTATGTGGCAACATCTTCATTATATGAATTGTCAATAACTTTACAAATATATGGTGCGTGACTGCGTGTGGGAGCTTTGCGTTTAAGGCATTATTGATGCATTTTTTTGCAATGATATTAACTTTCGATTGTTGAAGCACTTATGGATCGGTTCTGAGTATTTGTGTTACGGTTGTACCTTCAAATCCCATTTGTATATATAACTATTGGCATAAAACTCTATTGATAGACGTAAAAATATTCTGAAATATACCTATTAAATTTAAAATTGGGAAATGTGGAAAACAAACTTATTAAAAACTAAATTCTTCCAGCCCATAAATTTCGCGTAAATAAGAATAAGAAGCAGTTTCTATGTGACCTCGAAGCCTACTTAAAAAATGCAAGAAATGCGTGGAAGTAGCAAAAATCTTGAACTTTTACAATATAAATTCATATTAATATATGAAAATTATATTCCGTAATCCTAATTGACATTGCATTCAAGATGTTGCGAAAAGCTTAACAAATAGGATAATAATATGTGTAAATTTAATTGATTCACAAAGTATCAGGAAGCTACAATAATTTAAGGAATAAAAATGCTAATTTTAATTGAAAATATAAACATATATCTTGCAATGTATTAAGGGAAGTCTGAATGAATCTTTTGGATTAAGGTTTATTTACTGTATATGCCTTTTCGATTTAAGTTATTTTGAGTAGGTATTTCATTTTTAAACTCAGCAATAAAAAAAGGAACTTAAAGATTTTTTCATAAAGCAATGTATTCAATGAGAGCCTAGTGTCTAGACATTCCACCTGTAAAAGAGACATTGCGTGTAGAACTCAACGTCGCACTTTGTCTCAGGTCCCAGAGCGGAGAAATGAAAATCTTATCTAATCATTTCTCCGAGTGGAAATCGAACCTATGACCATCGAGTTTACAGTCAGACACAGTGCCAGTGCGCCACGACGTTCTCGTCACTAACAATACTTGTTTAATAAATATATACACAGCAATACATATGTTGCAAAACTCTAAATATGGCAAACGTGACTGTCTCGAATACCGAGCATGACTTTCTTATTTATCTCTTTAACTTATCAGATTAACATTTTTGTCCACATTTTTGTATCCAAGCGTGTTGTTAATGGTATAAATATAACTTAATAAAGTTAGAATTTTAACTGCTGCTTATAATTGTAATAAGTAAGTATAATATCATAGTAATTCTATTACATATTGTTAGATTAAGATTTATGATTAATCATTTAGTTTCCTATTTTATTTATGTAAGAATATAAAAGCAACTTCACGTTTTTTCCCGCCATACAAGCAATTACAAAGTAACTGGAGTCAAGACACTCCATTCTTCACTTTCTTTTATATAAAAAAAAACAAAAAAGTTACTTCACGCTTTGCCCTATATAGCAAGGTTAGAAAGACGCTAGTATTAAAACTTCACTTTCCAAAATAATTTAAAAAAAAAATGCGTGTTTTTTCCCCCATTTGAGAATTAAACCCACAATTATTACATTTATTATGATTCAAACGCTTGGGTATGTCACCCAAAAAAGCCTTTACCACTAACGAAATTATGAACCTCCACAAAATTTCTGCAAGAAATTTTAATTATTCAATAATGTACACAAAGTCGTAACAATGTTAAACACGAAATGGTTGCAAGTAACTACGATTATTCATTTTTTTATAGTTGTATCTTCTTCCAAAACGAGTTGAGTTGAGAAATTTTTATCGGCTCATAAAATACATAAATTTAAAGGCTGTTACATTCGCAGTCGGAATATTGCAATGCTAAATATGTTTTCGCTTAACATAACAATAGATCATATCAATAAATCTATATTAAACACTAAATATACTGTTATTTTTATGAATTTAATCAAAATGGGACATAATAGTTTGCAAATTACTTTATTTGGTAACTTAAGCTTAAATTATAATATAAAAAAGTATTTTTTTATACGAAATATATTTTTTTACGAAAAAGAAAATAAATTTATTTCTTTTAAGTTGAAAACTTATCTTTAAAACAATCTTTCTTACTTAATCTTATTTTAACTTATGTATGTTCTACTTGTTGCATTTTATGTACCGTAACGATACTATGATTACTAAGTTATTTATATTGTAAGATTCCTTAAATTTACATCAATTATTTACTCAATAGGAGGAAGATGAGTCCATTATGGCCGAGATACGGTAAATCTCGACTTGTGGGTTCGATTTCCAGTCGTAGTTATGAGTTTATGAATTAATTTCTTTGCTCCAGTCTAGCACCTACAAGAAGAAGTTGGTTCGAACGCAATGTCACGAATTCAGACCGAAAATGGAGAATGAACTTATTTATGTTGTTAGCATCTCTGTAGAGAGATTTTTACAAATTTCTGCTACCCAAAGATTATTCTACGAACAATCATTTGGCAAGAGAGAATGCTATTTATTAAATACTTTTAATCATTTTTAAAGTGTTATTCCACACGTAGCAGTCACTTTTAAACATTTTTAAAGTGTTATTCCACACTCAGCACTTCGACGCAGCGGATAGTAGAACGCATGGCTCAGTGGTGAGAGCGCCTGAACGGTATTCAGGAGGCGCGGGTTCGAATCCCGCTGCGTTCAAATTTTTATACGTTTTCTTTAAATGTCTTTTTCAATTTTCCTAAGTGTGGAAAAACACTTTAAAAATGTTTAAACATATATAATAAACCCTGAACCCTTCAAAAATGTTAACATACGAGCTTAAACAATGTGAGGTTATATTACCAGCAATAATTTGTACTTCGCACTTCCTTACATCCCTATCATTACTAAAACACGAAGCTTCCTCACATTCAGTAAACCATAACGAGAGATCTGATAAGTCTGCATTGTGATTGTTATGCTGTCTTAACAATGGCATTGTGGCGAGAATCTTACTGGAGCAATAGTGCCTGTGTATGACAGAGCAAGATTAATGATCGTGGTCATCATTGGAAAATATCCTATTTACTTTTAGATGACCCGATTTGTAATACTCTTGGAGCTACTATCATTTATTGTTATTTTATTACTCATTATATATTGCATGTTGCCATAGTACGGAGGTAAAATTTAGCGAATCTTTAAATAAAATTATGAAGTAAATTAGACTTTTTAAAGTACAGTAGTAATTTTAAAGCTCATAAGAGCTTTCAATTTTGAAAAGCTTTAGTCAGTGGGGATGCAGATAAAAATGACGTCGATCTCGTTTACAAATTTAACCTCCGGACAAACATTTGATTGGTTTTCGCGCAGTCATTTTTATCTGTTGTTCCTCTCCCCACAGAACTCGCGAGGCAGAATGTTATCACGAAGCAGATTTTAGAAGCTTTCATACAAAAGAAGTTGGGTCTTGCCAGTAATAGCCTACGGGCACCATCAATATTTGATATTCTACCAATGAAGAAGCCCGAAGACAGAACAACAAGACAGTCTTCGGACCAGAATTCAAAACATCTCCCTCCAGAAACGTCACAGGAACAGGATATGGTGGATGATCCAGAAATTGAAGGAGATTCAGAAGATTCTGATATATCAGATGATTTAGAAGGTTCGAGAATACGAGATGTGCATTATGGAGAAGATGACAGCTTACAGAGCGTCGAGAGTGAACAAATTGACTCCATATATTCTGAAGGTATCCCTGAATTGAATACGTGCTTTTCTTATGTCTTTGTATATAAAATTGATTCTACTCTTCTTTCCTTATCTTTGCTTTTTTATTTCAATACCTATACTATAAAAAATACTTTAGAAAACGGATAAAAACTTGAACGCAGCGGGATCTGAACCTGCGCCTCCTGGAAGCTCTCTTACTGGTAAACTATGTGTTCAAACATAGAAAACCCGGTTTTGAATTCCGCTGTGTTCAAGTTTTTATACATTTTCTAAAAAAATAATTCATACATTCACATACTTAGGGTGTATGAATAACAGTTTACAATACCTATACTATACTAGCTTCTCCATATATTCCGTACATATTTTTAGGTTGAATGTTCATTTTTATTGGACATGATATGTGGGGCCAGTCGTAGCGCAGTGGCTCGACTGTGTGACTGTAAACGACTGGTTGTGCGTTCGATTCCCACTCGAGGGGTGGAGATATTTAATGTTTCCATTTCTTCGCTCTGGTATCAGAGGTAAAGCGCGGCGTTAAGTTCGCCACTTAACACGCAACGCCTCCGAATTCTGCGGAAAGTGGGGAACAGAGTATCTTAACACTGGGTTCCCTCTGCCTACCCTGCTATGTGCGGGATACAAAAAAGAAATATAAATTTTAACATTTACTACTTCTGTACTACCTTCTTTTCGTGGTTTTGTATTTATATTTGTCTTCATTGGAAATCAAACACTTACGAGCCTCATGATAAAAAAGCTATTGAGTACGTTTTATATTTTTTTGTCTATTAAATATTTCAAACTTTTTGTTAACTAACCGCGTTGTTTGTGAAATATACATAACTATTATGCAAATAGCATTCTCTTTTTTATTATTTGGCTACTATATTTTTTTATTTTTTACAATATCGATCAACACAAAGCAGTAGAATAAATTTTAATATTTGTATATTGACAACCAATTTCAAGCGAGGTTATGTAGAGTGGGCTGAATCACAAATGCATGCTTGGTGCATGTTCGATTTCCCGTGCTTTAAAAAACAGATTCACTGTTTGAGAAATTTATATAAATTACAATTTTTTTGCAACTGTGAAACGAGAAAAAATGTTAGATCTTTTTAAAATTTGAATAGCTTCACGCTGTAACCCGCAAACATCAAGGTAGACAGAGGGAACCTAGTGTTAAGACACTCCGTTCCCCAATTTCCGGCGAATTCCGGAGGCATTGCATGTTACGTGGCAGAATTTAACGCCTAATATTTATTTCTCGAAATTCTCCTCGAGTGGAAATTGAACCCAAACCAGTCGCCTTTATAGTCACACTTTTGTGCCCCTACGCCACGACTGGCCTCAATTTAAAAAAAAATAAGACATAAACCACACAACTATAAAAAGACAATCGTAAATCCGTTTCTAAATAAGCATTTACCGTACACAAAACAATGTCAATTGTGCCAATTGATTGTATAACCTCAAATTTTGTTTAATTACGTTAACTTTACGACGGTTACTGAATGGTCCACAACCGTCTACACACATGTTGGTAAATGTAAACCAAGTGTGAAAATATTGCGCACAGTCCAAGAGGTTGCGAAAATCCCGTACAAGCGAGTCACGCTCAAACATAATTTACTACGAGATGCTAATTCTAAATATTTCACGTTAGTTTGTCTACTATAGTAATAATCATATAACTTTTGAATGCCAAGGATTATTGTGTATCAGTTAATATTGCGTTAATATTAAAAACTGGGTGGTGTGATTCGAAAAGATTTTTTTAATATGGCAATGCTACAAATATTATAAAAATCACCAATTAAAGGAATGTACGTAATTATTTTTTTATGAAATATTGTCAAGTTAAATGTTATCTAACAAACAAGCATTGTAATAAATTAAAGATATTATACGCTAATTTCGTTGCAGTTTACTTGAATATGATAGGCAACGTATGAGAGAAAAAGATCTAAGTAACTTCGATATGTTGACAGAATATGTATTGAAAAAATATAAGAGTCAAACGAAAACTTCGGTTCACATTTTAAAAGTGAATATATTAAGAATTTACAAAGAAACCATAAGGCTCTCGTTAGGTTGAAACAAAACGTTTGGAGAGATTGTTAAAACGAAAGTTCTATGGTAACATAATAGCGTTCAACGCTTTATTGACTTTACCTACTTTATCAGGAAAAATTTATCTAGGTAAAATAAATATTAAACGAGATATATACCCAGTAATTTTGTCGACATAGACGGTAAAAGTATATTTTAATTTTCCGTAGAAATTTCAAGAAATCTTCTCTGAGTGCTCCCTTGCATCACCCAAAAAGCATATCTTTGAATTTCAGCTTTCTACACCCCATAGCAGAGCTAAGCGTTATCTATTAATCACTAAGTAAAGTTTACAGGATGAAATATATACATATGCTGTGCTAGCTGTATGCTACCATATATAGATTGTATCGTATATTTCTCAAGAATAAAAAAAACATTTGAAATTACTTTTTTCTAGTAGTAAAAATAATTATTAAATTTAATTCTCAATTCAATCATTTTAATATCATAATATGTACCTACTTACTTTGACGTAAAGTGCATATTTTACATTGTTATGGATAATACCATAAATATACACTAACAAAATTTTTAAATAAGCAATTATAAATATAAAAACAAATCATTTACGACTTACTTTTCCTTTTTCCTAATACATTAGTACCTATCTTATGTAAGCTTTGAACAGCTATAAAAACATTAGCGACAAGTTTTTGTGTGTTTCGCCCAAATAATATTTCTCGTAATTTAGTTATTTTATCGCCTTCATCAAGAGGTTATTCCACTAGTATTAACGACATTTAATAGACCTTGGCAAGGTCGATGGTACATAGACGCTTCAGCCTGTCCGGTTATTCATAGATATGTCCTTTTATAACATGTATCCATACTTATATTATAAATGCGAAAGTCTATCTGTTTGTCTGTCACGCTTACATGGCTAATCAACTGGGCCGATTTGGATGAAATTTAGAATGAAAGTAGTAAAAAGCCCAGGATCTAACATAGGCTACTTATTTTTTCGATAATCCGCCTCCAAACGGTTGAAATAGGGGATGAAAGTTTATAAAAAAAATCTTAACCACTTGGCCGATTGTAATGTATTTTGGCATAATTATTGTGAATAATCTAAAGTGAAAGAAGGGCTAATTTATTTTTCAAAAATCCACCTGAGGGTTGCTATACAACGAAACAGTTACGTAGTTCACGCAGCGAAGCCGCGAGCGGGCCGCTGGTGTATAATAAATACATACTTAAAATTATAACCTGATCCAATGAAATTGTATACTATAATATTCTGTAGAGAAACACATTAAGCGTTTTACAATTTTTATCTAACTTATGATATTTATGTTATTATCATGTAAATGGGTAGGTAGCTTCTTTCTCTTGCTTTTTTATATTCTTAAATTATAAAGCCAGTTGTTTATTATGGATTTTTTTAGTATTTTATTTTGAATGCTAATACATTTTAAGTTGTTAGTGTTTACTTGAATCGTTTCTTAAAGAATTTCTTTCTTGAGCACATACTAATAACTTAGTACACTTATTTAAAAAATAATAATTATTAGGTAATATTTACTTTTGCAAAGAGGTTGATAACTTAAAAATTATTTTCAAAAAGATTTTTAAGTAAAATATACTTTTTTTAGATTTGTAAGAAGTCACTACATCGATTGAAATATTTATTTAAAAAAATATATGTACGCTTAGCGCGTCTCCATATAATATTAGTATTGGCAGTAAGTAGATAGAACGTTATGCTCAGTATTCTGTCATTTTTCACTTTTCACTCAATTTCGCGCCCACGTGCATTGCTATTCGATCTGGAACTCAAACCTATTATATCGCTTGCCAAATAGATGAAATAATAATAATTCGAATAATAAGTTGCTTAACATGTGCAGAACGGAGTGTCTTAACACTAGGTTCCCTCTGCCTACCCTGCTGTGTGCGGGATACAGCGTTAAGCTAAAAAAAAAAAAAATTTACAAAGTTACCTTAGCGATAGTCTTATTAAAAATATTCACGAAGTAAATAATCCATTAAGAATTTAAAATTTATAGAATTCTTTTATCTAGCTTCTATTTAATAATGAATATTCACAATAATTTTAACTTTAACATATCTAGATAGTAGATAGTATAATTTATATTCAGTCAGTAGCTCTGACAGGCTTTTAAATTGCTTTTACACAAAAAAAAAACGATTTCTAGTTAATAATACTACGACATTATTATACATTCACAATTTACATGAATTTAACTAATTAATTTTAGAAATAAATATTTTATGTTAACGTTTCGCATCGTGTTATAAATTAAGAAAGTAATTATGTAAAACATTGTTTTTTTAAGCAGTGGTCGCTCGAATAACAAATCAAAAATTCTAAAAAAAGTTCTAAAAACAAATAAGTTCTATAGACATTCCATAACAATTCTTATTATTTAAAAAAAACAATAACATTACTTAACAATTGGGCCAGTCGTGGTGCAGAGGCACAAAGTGTGCCTATAAAGCGACTGGTTGTGGGTTCGATTCCCACTCGAGGAGTGGAAATATTTATTATTTCCATTTTTTTCTTCTATGTCTATCCTGCTGTAAGCGGAATAGAGCGTGAAAGTAAAAAAGAAATACAAAATTATCTACCCACTCCTGTTTCCAGACACAAGGACTTTAGATATATTAAAATACTTAAATTAAATAGATTATCTCACTTATAAACATTCACAAAGTAAATATAATATTATGGATTCCCATTTTTATACTAATATTTATAATGAATATTCACAATAATTTTACTTTATCATATCTCGATTGTAGACAGTATTATTTATATCCACCAAATTCTAATGGCCTTTAAAATTGCTTTTACTCAAACTATAAACATTTCTAGTAAATAACTATAATAACAGGTCAGAATTTATATGAATTTAACTAATTAATTTCATGTTAACGTTTCGCATCGTATAATTTAAGAACGTAATTATGTAAAATTTTGTTATTTTTTAATAGAGTTCGGCCGAAAAGTAAAATATTAGGTATAAAAAAGTCAACAACCTAACCGAAAAATATAATAAATATACTATTCCAGAACATTTTTTTATTTTACAAAATTAAATTTACATTCTTAAAATGAAGACTTTAGATATGTTAAAATGATATTCTCGTTAAGAAACGTTTACAAAACAAATACATTAAGGATTCACCATTTTATACCATTCTTTGTTTAAAGCCTAATTAATAATGAATATTCACTATAACCTTATCGTTAACATATCTAGATAGTAGATAGTATAAATTATATCCAGTTATTTCTGACAGGTTTTAAAATTGTTTTTTTCACAAAAAAAAAACATTTCTAGGTAATATTCTACAATGCCTCCGCATTCGGCAAAAAGTGGGGCACGGAGTGTCTTAACTCTAGGTTCCTACCCAGCTGTGTGCGGGATATAGCGTGAAGCTAAAAAAAATCTACAATATTATAAAAAAATCACAATTCACACGAATTTAACTAATTAATTTTAAAAATAAATATTTTTATGTTAACGTTTTTCATCGTTTAATTTAAGAAAGTAATTATGTAAAACTTTGTTTTTTAAACAGAGGTCGAATACCATATTATAACAATTCTAAAAAAAAGTTAGTTTATGGAATGAACTCGAAGGAACAAGTTAAACAGGTGACATTTCCCGCGTTTGTTACTCGGCGATAAGTTTGATGTGGTGATTGGTTAAAGCTACGTTAAAACATAAAAATTCTTTTTCTTTTACTTCTCTTTTTATATTTGCATTAAGTTGTTTTTAAACAAAGTTTTGTTGGCTTTTTCGACTGTTTATGTAATATGATAGGAGTACCTATACTAATAAAGCACTTATGTACTTATGTCAATTATTTAATGAAGCTGTGGAAATTCAAATCATTTTTTCCTGATCTAGTAATCCATGGCAAGTAAAACGTTTGTCCTTCTATTGTAAAGATAATGTTTTAAAATATAAAATACAAGTATTTTTTCAAACAGTATTTTTAGAGCTGCTCGTTTCGGAAAAAGTTCGTGTGACTTATCGCCGAGCTTAGCCAGCTAAAGAAATTGGTAAAATTGAAACAAATTTGCTTGAGTTTTTTTTTTAAATTAAATAATCAAATAAAGATATTATATCATTAAGTCTTTCTTACCCCCATATTTTTAATATACTGCGTGCTATTTCTATTCATTTTTATTAATCGTAAATAAATTATAGTTTTAAATTAAGTTAAAAATATCATTAAAATGTAATACGTGTTTGATCAGTTTGCATGCTACTTTACCTTTAAAGGTATTGATGTACTTCATCTACAATCTTTTTACATTAATGTAACATTCAGTAAGTTGTGTAGACTTATTAAAGTACTTACTAAAAATATATAAGCATTTAAATAGTTTAAAAACCAATCAGATTTCAATATTAATAATCAATTTACATAATATAATTTAAATTAAGTTTGCCTATAATCATATTATAGCTAATGTGGAAAACATAATACATCAATTTTAATTCGATAAGGTCAGATCCAAAAACATATTTAATTATTCGATTTCATTTTCATTTTGGTTCAGCCTTGACACGGTGTCAAAATGGCTATACATCAAAATTATTGTTCTATTACAGTCGTAAATGTCACATTTAAGCAATGCTTTACACTGTGATGATATCCTTATGTTAAAAGTATTAATTAGATTATTTAATCGATAAGCAAATTGGGTAGTTTTATCATCTTTTGATTGGGTCGTTTGCTAGAAAAAAAAATAACTTTGTTACATAACAAGACTAAATAAATTTTAATGTTTGCGTGTAAATATGTGTGGTACATTGACATTTTGTTAATATTGAGGATTCTAAATCATAAACAGATCATATTTTGATTTATTTACAAGTTTTGAATTTCAAAATAATTTATAAACTCATATAATGATCGATTTCGATTCAATTCGATTTCTTTAAAATCGTTCTTTTAAGTGTAAAATTGTAATATTTTATTTTCAAATAAAATATTCAATACATTTTCATGTTTTCAAAAGGATAAATTTAAAATATAACGGAGTGAATTTCATAAAAAAACAATTTACTAATTATTCTTTTAAAAAAACAGTATAAAGAACGATAGAAATTTAAATATTACACTTATATATTTACCAATAATATAAATCACTATATATCAATAATCACGAATTTATAACTACAATAATCTAGCCGTTCTTTCAACATTACTTACACTGATTTCCCGACGGGTTATAATACCTCGTAACAGCGGCAGCTTTCAACAAACCAACTTGCGGCGTGGATGCGAAAAATTGTAAAAAAAGGAGCATCGTTAGAGCTCTGACCCATTTTTAAGCTTGGCGACGTTTGTATGAAAAAAATTCTCAAAGATATCTTTCAAATCGTCCTAACAATATAACATCTTAATTTTATTTTTAGTTAAAATGGACTGTTGGTTTTAAATATGATGAAATTATATTTTAATGAATATATTTAATGAAAAAATAATGTTTCTAAAAATTAATAAGCATGATGTTCATTATAATAAAAATCAGCAGCAAGAAAAATAATCTTTTTGTATATTTGTAATTTCTATATTTATGCTTTTTATTTTAAAAATGTTAAAGACGTTTATATATATTGTTTTTTTCTAAATATACATCTTATTTTGGCAAACTGAATTTTTTGGTGTATTTGAATTTGATACATTAAGCCTTCTTTTATTCAACCTTATTTTTTGTTTTGTTTCAGGTAGGAGTAAAAAGTATTCAAGCCAGTCTTATGAAGGCGAGTTGGAACCTAGTTATCGTAAGCAAATAGTATAAAAATTAGTCACAATCATCTGTCACATCTCACCACCATCTTATCACCATATTTATTTTTAAACTTTTAAGTGCAACGTCTTAATGTATGTGTCTTAATGCATTTTTGTAACTTCATATTATATACTAGATAAAAGCTTAACCTGCTTTAATTTATATGATTTTACCAGTAGGTATCTCCTACCATAGGAACTTATTCAAATTACAATTTTTTTGTGTTAGGAAAACATAAACGCACAGTGAATTTGTTAAGAAATGCTACTCAAATAATGATTAGTTAGCAAAACCTTGAAACGAATTTAGTATAAATTTCAAGGTGTCTTAATTTTATCAAATATGGGAGGCTAAACCCTAAAATCTTTCAATCAATGCATTACGATTATATTTAATTAGTTACATTTGTGCCTGTATACCAATCTATGCCTACTAGAAAATCTTTCCACGTTATTGTGATCAACATCACACACGTCAACGATCCAAATCACGTGTCCAGATCTGCTAACAGTACAATGTTTTCATATGCCAATAAATACAATGCTTTGCACATGTCAATAATGATGTGTTTTCCAAAGTAATAAGGACAACGACAGATAATTTTATGCATATTTATTAAGCTATTTAAAAAAAATATTTAACATAATCATAGAGGGCATCCTGGTGCAGTGGGTACATTGTATATGACCATAAATTTTATGCAGTTACTTTTACAGGTCATAAAAACGACTTCCATAGTGAAATGACTATATCCCGAGGTCTGCTGCTATTTAATCTTTTCTTAAAATTATTTTGAAATGTAAGAAGCGTAAAAATGTAAAAAAATCACTGATTCTATTGTAGTATTCTGTTGCTAATTAATTTTCACAGAAAATCATATACTCATGTCAATACTAATAACCAATTAAAAAGAAAAATCTCACAATATGCTTTACATAATATAAATAATAGATTTATTTTTATTAGGAACTTTTAGTATATAATATATGCTTGTATAACAAATATATTTTTTGATTAATCGATTAATATTCATGCATGTAAAAACAAATGAATTCGTGACTTTACAATTCTACATATAAAGTTTTTCGCGTGTACCTAATTATATAATTAAAACTAGTAGTTGCCCTCACTTTGGTTCTCGTCAAATTTAATTTACTTGCTAATTTCATTTCTCTCTTAGGTACTTAATAAAAAACAGTATTACTTTTTTTCATATGGCAGCAGGGTAGTAGTAAAAACCTAGTGTTAAGACACTCCGTCTTCCACTTTCCGCTTAAAATTAAGACATTTCGTCTCGAGTGGTAAAGTTAACCATAGCGTTTTGTCTTAAGTACCAGCACGAAGAAATGAAAAAAAATATATAATCATGCCCCCATGAGAGGGTATCTAACCCATGTGGATACATCGAGTACATATATCGGGTTTTCAGTCAGACACGGTCACACTGCACCTCGATGGCTCTAACACACCTGCATACAACAGGGTAGGCAAAGGGAACTTAGTTAAGTGGCGGAACTTACAGAGCGAAGACAGCGGAAATATTAAATATTTCCATTACTCCTCCAACCCTACAACCAGTCGCGTTTACAGTCACATTTAATGTGCCAAGACTGGTAAAATCCTTTTTAAAAAAAATAAAATAAAGCAAAATGTCAGCTTCTTCCGTCCAGTAGGTTAAGCTGTGCGTTGTCGTCAATCACTCAGCGAGTAACAAAAGAGTTTTATATATATATACGTATTGATTAATACAGATATTTAAGAAACTATATCAAAACAAAACATTATGCATGACCTTTCCGGTATATTTTGTTACACACAATACAGCGTTAATTAATCAGAATTAAGAAAAAAATAATAAAAAGATTGGATTTATTGAGTGAAACATCCTGTTGAGTGATTTAGTATGTCATATATATGCTGGTATATATCCGTGACCCACTTAATGTTATATGATTTTATAATTAAGAACATCTTCACTTTGCTAATATTATATGTAGATCAATATTTAAATGTGACCTTATAAGAGATTAATTGCCGTGACATATTATATTTCACAAGAATGGGTCATTTCCTGGTTCATTTTACTCGTACGTGTGGTTTACTGATATTAGAATGATAATAAAAATTTAATTTAAAAAGTAATTTGATCTATTTCTATGTAAAAATATGATAATTTACTTTTTTTTCTTTTCATCGTTTTTATTTAAATTTTACGTCTTAATCATTTTGATCTATAATTAGTGCCTAAAGGATGCATTTATTTAGTTGCGCGTGTAACAGTTTATATAACACTTTATTTGTATAAAAGAAAATATTTATGAAGCAAAGGTGAGTGGTAAGTGAGGCAGTCAGAACATAGTATCGACGATACTGGAGGAAGGTCACGTAAAAAGCATGAGGACCCCCCGGAGGGCGTGCATGAAGAGGTTGATGACAGTGGACGAGGCGAGAGAAGTATGCAAGGACCATAGCATTTGGCGCTCCGTTCTCTCTCACTATCCCGCAAGGGACACAACGTGAAGCTAAAAAAATATATAAATGTGCTACTCAATTATACTGTATATACTATTCATTAGTAATTTATGTCGTATTTTTATATTAAAAAAATGACATTTCTACACTAATACATTGTCATACATATACATACATAGCCTCCACTTTCCGCCCGAAATTGAGATATTGCGTGTTGGACGGCAGAATTCAACGTCACGTTTTGTCTCTGATTTGAATAGAGCCCACAACCATCGCGATCACAGTTAATCGCCGTCCCACTGCGCCATGAAAACCTCATTTCCCATTTTTACCGTAAATATATAGAATAGATTTGAACAAATATTTTTATTACAATTTACTTTATATTCAAATAATATAAAATTTCAAATTTATAATAAGTGTTTAATAAACCTTTAGCAGAAGCCAGTTTAGAGATGCGACATTTGAACTGGCCGATTTAAACCAAGGCTAGAGACTCGTGCATTCTGCAATTCTTTGATCGGAACTGCACTATTTATATATGCACATGTAAAATATTATATTTATATATAATTTTATAAGTTTTTTTTATTTGGCCGCTGTGGTAAAACCAAACAGTGTTGAGTTCCGCTCCTCAGAACGCAATGTCTCGATTTCAGGCCGAAAATGGAAGGCGGAGTGTCTTAGCACTAGATTCTCTTTTTCTAACTATTTATATTTTTTTATTTTTATATTTTATTTTTTTATTTCTACTTATTTATTTGTATCATAAGTGAATAGTGAGTGCTATGAGATAGAAGTATAAATTCTTTAGCAAATAAATTCAATGAAGATGTTATGTTAGCCATAACTTTAAGGTGGAAATACTACTTATAAATTAGTGTGACGGAAAATAAGAAATAACCCGTCAAAAATCTCAGTCACAGACAAAAACAACTTAAGTAAAACAATTATACAATATTGTATATTATTTATGAACTTTATGCTAAGGACATTTAATGAATCATTTATCAGCATCCTTTCACTAGTTACTATTAAGAAAAAAAACAGGTTCAAGCTTTTCCCCGCATATCGGGGTAGTCACACTGAGGCTGGCTTTTTTCAAGTTTTTTTCAAGAGAAAAGATTAATCACTCTTTCATTCACTATTAGTGAATATAGGAATGACATAGACAAGAAATATATTAATAGGAAAGACATTCACTCTTTCCTTCACTATTAGTGTATATAGGAATGACATAGACAAGAAATATATTAATAGGAAAGACATTCACTCATTCCTTCACTATTAGTGTATATAGGAATGACATAGACAAGAAATATATTAATAGGAAAGACATTCACTCTTTCCTTCACTATTAGTGAATATAGGAATGACATAGACAAGAAATATAATAATAGGAAAGACATTCTTTTCTCTTCAGATAATATTAATTATTGTCTTAATGATATTACCACCAAATCAAAAAAAAAATTACACACTATTTAAGGGGCATTTTTGGGGCCAATCAGACATAGTGTGAATGTAAAGCGACTAGTTGTGGGTTCGATTCCCACTCGAGGAGTGGAAATATTTAATATTTCCATTTTTTTGCTCTGGCGTCGAGACAAAGCGCGGCTTTAAGTACCGCCACTTAACACGCAATGCCTCCGAATTCGGCGGAAAGTGAGGAACGGAGCGTCTTAACACTAGGTTCCATCTGCTACCCTGCTATGTACGGGATACAGCGTGATGCTAAAAGAAACATTATCATTTGAACTCACTTTGTCTAACAAAACTTAATGTTGAAATTAACTTAAAGATTTTATTAGAGAAAAGAAAAATTAAATGTAGGTAATTTTATTGAAATACGTACCTAATTAAATGCTTGAATGATTATAGTGAAATTTATCCAAAACTAGATTCAAAATAAAATTTGAGCAATTACGAGGCTGTTGGTAAAACATAATCGTATCAATACCTACGTTCCTCTTCAAGACAGTACGTGATTATAGAACCTGTGTCTATATATAATATAAAAATAATTTATGATATTGAAATAAATATATGTATATGTAACCGAGAATCAAGACACTTCCTTATCACCATTTCGTATTAATCTCTTGCTTTGCCGTGCAAAAAAAAAACAAATTAAAAATAAACCTTCCCCTGAGCAAGAAGCAAACCCATAACCAATTGGGTTTGCATTTCCACTGCGCCATAATGGCATCATTTCATATAAAACTTCAATTTTCCCTTAATGTGGAGTTTCTAAAATTTTCATATGGAGTCCCTATAATGGTTATATATTTTAATATCGAACTCGTTGATGTCTATTGTTCTCATTCACCGTCGTGCTCAAAAGCTCGCTATATTTTTTGTACACAAATAACAAGAATAAGAAAGCTTGATGTAAGTATATGATCGGAAACATAAACCACTTATAATGTCATTTGAACTTTACTTCTAGTAATTTTATTTGCCGCAGCAATTAGGTGCGTTCTCAAGGATCCAGTTGTTAACTGAGATGATCAAAAAAGAGACTAAATAATATATTGGATCAAAGGCCCTAGACTCGAGACCTTGCCCTTTAACGTTGGCTATCAGAACATTGCTCTGACTAGCTTTCAAGAGTGTAAAATTGAACAGAACATAACGACATTTTACTTTACTAAGTCGATTTTTTTTATAGCTTCACGGTATATCCCGCACACAGCAGGGTAGGCAGAGGGAACCTAGTGTTAAGACACTCCGTTCCCCACTATCGAATAATATATGGGAGAATACAAATTACATGACATATTCGTAATTACTGGTACAATGGTTGAGAAAATCGCGTAAAATAATTGTTGCTTAGCAATATTTATGTCACTTCATATTAGACCATGTCAAACACATGATAGTGAGTGTAATTTATTAATTTATTTCTAGTGATAGATTAAATAAATACATTTATCTCGATGTGAATTGTAATCTATGTTTTAAAAACATTATGTAAGTTTATTTTTCTACTATAATATTTTATTATATTTCAGATATATAATAGAATGGTAGATATATACAATAGACTTAAAAAAGTTTTCCATATTTGAAATAGTGACCAACAAAAGTAATTATCAGTATGACTTTCAGAATTCTTCATTTACGTAAAGAAAAATACATAATTTTTGGATATCGTCGTGGCTCAGGGCGTCTAATTTTACAATTAGAGAATCGCTGTTACCCGCGATTATTGTGGGTTCGATTCGTACTGGGGGGAATGATTGTACATTCTTTTAGTTTTTTCGCTTTGGTACCTAAGACAAAGCGTTAGGTTCCACCTCTTAACATGTAACGTCGCAATTTCGGGCAGAAAGTAGAGAACGGAATATCTTGACACTTGGTTCTTTTGAATTCTCTGTTATGTGAGAAAAAACAGGAAGCTGTCATTCTTTTGTTTTAATAATTCGTTATAAATATATATTTATTTTAAATAGCTATTGTTTAAATGACTATATTCTTTTAAAATATTCTTACTATTATGCTGTTTTTTTGATAAATATATTTTCTTATTCAATCTTAAAAGCCGTATAAAATTTTCGTCAGTGATTGTTTGCTACGTTGTTCTTTATACAAATAGACGACTGCAAATCTATTAATAAGGCTATAGTGGTAATAACCTTGAATTTATTGTTACAACTCATTTAATAATAGCAACTGAAATGCAAAGTCAATACCCTGTTACACTACGAATACTAGAGCTAGAAGTACCTACTTATATAAATGTTGACTTTGTTTGAATTACAATGAAACCTTTGCACGGACGGAATAAACTTTTTGAAATAAAACTATTTTTAAACGGTTTAATGGCGTAAATTTTTGGTATTCGAAAATATATTTTTAGAAAATCCGACTTTTTAAAAAGTGTTGTATTTCGTGGTCATCGATAGACTGAAATAGCATTCAATCAGTTGATACTGTTATTAATTCAAATCATCGTTGGCGGTAGGCTAACGATTTGTTATGATAACTATTTTTTGGAATAATCAATTTTTACAGATTTTACCTTTTTCTTGTGTAAGCGTGGTAGGCAGTCTCTCTGCATGTCATAACACTTTATTTTTTACTTTTTGTCCGAATTTTAAACATTGTGCGTTGTATGGCAGTACTCAATACTATGTTTTGTTTTACCACTATGAAGAAATTATAATAATCTAAATACACCCATTTTCCCATAGAAGAATGGATCCCACTAAGTATCGCGTTTACATTACATATTACTTATACTACATGTAAATTGTTTTAAAACTAGATTTATAAAAAATAAATATTCAACATTAAAACCATAAAAAATGCGTTAATGCCATTTTATTGGACTAAAATATTTGCATCAGAGCTATAATATATGTAGGTATTTTCCACAGCATAACATTTTATTAGCCTTAAATTTAAATTTAAAAGTAATTAAGTAGCGATATAAAAAATAAATTTTAAAAGATATTTTATTATTTATTTTTTTAATAAAGATATTCTAACGCATGTCATACATTTAAAAAATATAAATATAGCATTAACATTTTTGCATTAAGATTTCATTTATTTTAAATAAAACAACGTAACTCAGGCAGGCATACGTTTTAACTGATGACAGATCTGTGTCATTCCTGAATAAATTACTTTATTAATATAAAAGTAGAAAGTAGAGAACACGTGGTATATTTTGTATATATGATTTAATATAACAATTTATGTCAAATACATCGCATAAAACTGTTTTTAACCCTTTTCATCTCTTCTGACACGTTTTGCTCCACATAGCAGTAGTTAGAGAGAACCAAGAAGAAAGTCAACATTCTCCGATCTCGTTTTTCTGCCTCAATTTGTGACATTTTGTGTTACGTTTTAGAACTTAAGGCTGCGCTTTGTCCAAGATACCATAAGAATTGCTTTTTTTTAGCTTCACGCTATACCCTGCACATAGCAGGGTAGGCAGAGGAAACCTACGTTACGTGAAAGCGTTATGGCACTCCGTTCAATATTTTCCGCCGATTTTTGGAGGCATTGCGTGTTAAGTGAAGAAAATGGGTATATTAAATATTTCCCCTTCTCGAGTAAGAATCGACCCCACAACTAGTCGTTTACAGTCACACGCTTGTGCTACTGCGCCACGTCAATAAATATTTATTTTGTCACGTTCCATTTATATGTATTTTATTCAATTAATACCAACATTAAAGTTTCTTGTTATGTTTCACTTTACCTACTAATTCTACCTTTCTGCTTTGCTCCATATTATAGCTTCCTCCATATTGTATTTTAATTATAATTTTCGTGTAAGGAGGTCTAAATCTATTACTTTACGTATTATCAAGATGTTTCAATTTAACATATCTAAATTTAGTAAGATTTTCGTTACTGACCCCGCCATATAATTATCACAGCAACTATGTAGTACAAGGGAACATTCAACAAACAAACATATCTAGAGAATTTTAACCATTCACACCGGAAATTAATAAAAAATGACATACAAATACCACCATAAATGCCATAAGGTTTATTGTTATATTTTTGACCTTCCCATTTATTTAAGTTATGCTATGTGCAGTCATTTAAAACAAAGGTGTAAGATACTTGGCAAGGGAAGTCGGCAACAAATTTATTATTACTTATTATTTACACAATAAAATTATTTTTTCAATATAATTTCCTGGATAATGGGCTTGTAAAATAACTTTTGCCTTAAAAAGATAAGATTGATATATGTATACACTTACGTATTGTGATATGAAATTTATTTAATGTGATTTTATATTTACTTCAATTTTCCCCTTTTAGTCATAGCTATATTTATTGTGTAGGTTATTTAAATGATTGAACTGAGCGAAACGAAGCTCTTACTGGTCAAACGTGTGTTTCGTTGTGGTTTAACTCTTCCTGGGCTATTTGTAGGAACATAAACTAGGAACCGCCTCTTAAATATAATAAAAATGTAACTGAATGCTGTCTATACATGAAAGATATATGAGAAAGATTATTATTGGGGATATTTATCAGTGTAATAGAAGCCAAAACAATATATTTTCATCTTATTTTTTATTTGTTTATGCGCCTGATCACTGAGACCTTATTTATAACTTAGCCGATTTAAATGCAGTTTTGACTATTGTAGTTTTGTAAACATGCCCTAATATTTAGTCATATTTCAATTTAATGAAGCAATAATTTGAATTACAAATTTACAGGGCGTAAAACACAAAATAGAGAGAAATCACTAGTAAAGAATATTTATAAGTTCTTTTGCCAATCAAAATATAAAAATAACGATGACAATATAAAAATAAGACTTACAAAGCCACTTTTTCATAAATTTAAATCTTAATTCCTGACTGAGTAAATACCTTATTGCATTTAAACTACATCCCATAAAGTAGCAGTTGGCAAGCGTAAGCCTCATGGCATCTGGGGCCAGCGTATCCAGTTTACACCTACATATATACACGAAACATTCTTTAGACGATAATTAAATTAAACTACAGGAAACCTCACATTATGTAAATATGGCTGTAAACAGCTTGCTTAAACTTAAGAAAAACAGTTTAATACATTTACAAAGTAATAGAGTTTTAGATTTTTTTAAAAGAAAAAGAATAATATACCTAATTTAAACAAATAAAAAATAGAGGCCTTGGTGGCGCAGTTCTCTCGCGTTTAACTCTAAGCACAATGATTCGAACCCAGTTTTTTTCCATCCCCATTCCCACTTTTCATTTCTTCACTCTGGTACGTAAGGCAAAGGTCGGCGTTGAGTTCTGCCACTTTACATGTAATGTTGAAGACGGAGTGTCATGACACTATCCTTTTATACGTCAAAAGGCGAGAAACCACGGCGTTATTTTTTAAAATATTATAATTGGGTTATGCATACGAGGCGCACGTAGCACCCTGCGCATGCGCAGCCAACAGCCATAAAAACCTTGTAAAGGTCAATTCAATGTATAGTTTATTAGAAGAGTTAGGTTTGCGACATCTTCACTACACCACGCTTGACCGCAAAGAATGTGGCTTTCAAACCGAAGGTTACATAAAAGCTTTGCTTATTTTATCATTGTTAATACTTAGTATAACCGCAACCAACGCGGCGACCGCGCGTATCGCCGCGCGTATTTGACATTTACTTTTTTTTATTTTTTATCTGTGTTACAATTTCGCTGTCAGTGACTAATGAGGTTGAACGTGCTTATCCAATCTCATTTATAATCTCTATTTTTTTTCAAAATTTGTAAGTTGCCAGATATTTCGTATTTTTATTGATAAGAAAACTGTTCCTTGAAAGAATTGTATAATAAAAGCTTTCATTTGACCTTGACATTTGACGACAGATTAATATTTATTAAACTCTATAAATAATAATTAAACACTTTTAATTTTAAAATTATTTTTAATAGCTTAGTGGTTCTTTACTTAATTAAAATTTGTTATGTTACGTATTATCCTAGATATGAAAGAAATAAGAATAGTAGTATAAAAATTCTTGAAGTAAAGTAGTTTAAAACTTAGGTAGTAGGTTTAAAATCTAGTCTTAAATTAAGTACGTAAAATAAATAACTATAGCAATTACGAGAGAAGTTTTTTTTTTACATATATTATGTCCATGTGAGCGTCGAGCATATACCATGTATCATTTTATATTATTTAAAATTTTATTTAAAATTAAAATACACATAAAATTGCCAACTAGTCAGGATATAACGTAACTTGTTGAAACATTGCAACAACTTGGATATAGAAAATGTTATCTCCAAGCAAATTAAACAAGGATTTTAAAGTGTTTTTATATATCCTATATAAAAAAAATAATATACAGAAAATCTAGTATAAAACAAAAAAGTATATTATGGTGAACAAAAAATGTTTGTAATACTATCCTGGATTCATCTTTTATCTATTTGAATAGTTGTTTATTGTACCCCAAATCTAAAGTTAAAAATATAGGGAAAGCCAAAAGCTATTTTAAAAATATACGAGTATCATATCCTTTAAACATGCTTTATAAAATGTATTTATTTAGAGACACCTATTGGTCAGAAAGCAATAAAATATCTAAATCTAATCTTAAAAAAATCTGAATTCAATTTTGAATGCTTATTAAGATGTGCCCTATAAAGACGTTGACTTTTAAAAAATATTTACTCAAATGCCAACGATATTAGCGCTTATGATGGTTTTGCTGTAAGTCATTAATTTTATTGCGTTGGGCCTTAGGTAGGTAGATATATATTCAGTAGCCTGGCAACATTTTTAGTTTTTTTTTTATATTTTTATCATGTCATCAGTAGTGGCGCAGTGGCACAAAGTGTGACTGTAAAGCGACTGGTTGTGGGTTCGATTCTCACTCGAGGGGTGAAAATATTTAATATTTCCATTTTCTTCGCTCTGGTGCCGAGACAAAGCGGCGTTAGGTTCCGCCACTTAACACGCAATGCCTCCGAATTCGGCGGAAAGTGGGAAACGGAGTGTCTTAACCCTTGGTTCCTTCTGCCTACCCTGCTATGTGCGGGATACAGCGTGAAGTTAAAAAAAAATCAACATGACAACATTTTTTTTTTTTTTTTTATACTTTTTTCACGCCGCTTTTTATAGTTCCCCGCGTTTATAGGTCATAAAAATTGAAAGTGTTGAACATCCTAAGGTCAAGTTGGAATTGATTCCAATAACATTGCAACATTGAATCCGTGATGAGTCATTTACATGTTATATATAAAATCGTCTACAGTCACCTCGCCTTATGATTGTTTGACTAATAGTGGTTGCCTAATACCATTGTTAATACTGAATGCAGATACAAAATTGTCTTCTTATATAATTATTATATTTTTTGACAAAATATTGAACTGGGCGCGTTATCGTAGACAGAGCGTATATTATGATAATTAAATAGTTAATAGCTTTTTTAATGTTTGACGCGGCGTTCCCTAATTAATCGGGAACAATCGTGAACTTGCTTTATAAATGTTATTCTAAATTAATCAGTACCTGATATTGATGCTAAAAATATCTCATACTATACAACTTGACGAGCATCAGTCATTTATCACTACAGGAATTGCTCAGTCAGTTCCCTAGGATTATGTTTTCTGGATAATTATACATATAAATGCTTTTTTCATATATTTATGTTTTAAAGTTCAAAGTTATCATAATTTCACAGTGGTAATTTTTGTGAAAATTACCCCAGATTTAAGACGACCTATACTGTTTTTTTAATCAATCTTGTAATATCTCAGTTACTTAAGCAAATTTATGAAACGTACAAATATATTCAAGTGTAATAGAATTTTAATTAGCCTATAAAAATTAAATTACATGTAACGAATGTATATTTATGAGACAAAAGCTTTAAAAGGATTCAAAAACTAAAATAACCTTGACTATAGGCTGCAGATTAAAAATTTAAATACTAGAGCGATAGAGCTGTTACTTTTTGCTTTTTGCTTTTTATTTTGAAGGTCCATTAAAGACTCATCTATATAATTATATTGTGAAAACCACGATAATGTTAAGGCTTTATTATATTGTTCCTTTAAATTCGTGTCATATTAAGATACATGTCTATCAAAAAACGAATATTAAAGTTCAGGTTTTAACATTTTCGTTACTCCTTCATAATAAATTATAAGTAGATTTAGTTCTTATATTAGAACATCGCGATGCAGTAGAGGTTGTGAGTTCGATCTTCGTTCGAAGGAAAAATCATATTTAAATTATTTTAATTTCTCCGCTCTGGCACGGCCTACGTCAAACGTTCATCGGTCCACACCATTTTTTTGAATTTGGGAGGAAAATTGTTCTCTTTGACCTTTTACAATATTAAATACAATTCTAAAATAAAAGTAGTCAAAGCTACTTCTTATTACATAAACTATCTGCCTGTGAAAGTACTGTCAAATCAGTCAAGGCGTTACAGAGATTAGCGGGAACCAACAAGCAAGCGGACACACAGACAAAAATTATAACAAATATTATTTTGATATGTGTCCCATTCATACTACCATGTCTAAATAATATTGATAATAAGTTTATATAACGATCACATATAACATATGAGCATATTCTTTAAGTCTTAGTTTTAAGTACTGAAATCGTAAACAAAAAAAAATTGTATTGCATATCATAAAACAAGAATAATCTTAAAAAAGGTACAGACCTTATGTCCGTAGAGTGATAAAATATAACGATCACATATAACATATGAGCATAAAATAATTGTAACATCGGCTCAAACCATTTGGGTTTGTAGATATTCTACATCAAAGTATATATCCATCTGTAATATGATAATAATAAATAAATAAAAATAAAAATAAATACCCACGTATGTATTTAAAAAAATGGTTACATTAATGCAACAAAGATACATTTCAATTTTATTCATTTATATAAATATAGATTTTATATTAAGTTCCAAATAATCCAGACACAGCTCTAACAGACTGCTAGGTGGATTAATAAAGCAAATTCATACATAAATCATTACACTCTGTCATACAAAATTTATATCAATATAATGCATTTGTCATGTATATTCACATTGTATATAAATAAAATAGACTGAAAATATTTTAATACAAAATAGAGAGTTTTAGTATTACTTTAATTAAGTTTCGACATGTTAATGTCGCGTCGGACGTGATTTTAATAACTCGTTACGGTATATAAAACCATACGGTTATGTTTATTACATGGAATAGGCTTCAACATGTTTAACATAGTATATAGATACTATTTACATACATTTGTAAATTATGTATACCAATTTATTATTAACAAATACTAGAATCATACAAAGGTTTGATTGTTGTACTTTTTCAACAATTTTAGGGTTTTAGGCTTATTGGTAAACTAGCTTCCACCCGTGGCTCCGTCTGCATTTTGGTTTTATCCCAAGGGAGCATTAAATTGAGATAAAATGTCCTATCACCCAAGTCAGCTCATACCTTGTGTCCAGCTCATACGAAACTTCATTAAAATCTGTTTAATAGTTTCAGCGTGATTGACGGACAAACATCCAATCCGTTGTGTTGTCTTTCAGCCACACAGTTTATAAAAATGTATTTTGCAGTAAAATCGTCATAAGCATAATAATTTTACTACTTTTTTTCTTATACTGAAAATAGAATTTGAGGGGTATAAAACTAAAAACAATATGTCGTTTACATTAGTTTCATAGTACCCAGAACAATATTGAAACAGACAGAATAGAAGACAATTTTGAAACAGAGATTAGACTGCGTTAGAAATTTTTCAATACAAAAATTATCTACACTTTACCTTACACGCTTTTTCCCGCAAAAAGGATTTACTTCAACCGAATGTAGCGTCATTACACTCCGATCTCCAGTTTTCGGAATTCTCCAGAAATTGAGACGTTGCATGTTGAGTGGCGAAGAGGCTTAGGTACCAGAGCGAAGAAGTGAATTTCATTTCCTCGAGTGGGAATCGACCCCACAAACATCACTTGACAGTCAGACGATGTTCCACTGCCTCAATCCTCGGCCCTTTTAGTATGAAACACAATTTCTTCCCCCACTATATCAGGGACACCTCCCTGGTGTTCCATCATTTATCATGTCTAAACGCAATCCTGTCTCGTTGCAAATATCTCATGATCGATGGTAGGCGATTTTAAAAGAGCAACAAAGGTCATATGGTAATCTTGCAAATAATAAAAACGAACGGCATATAGATTTGTACTGCTTGTTACGTCTTCATTGAGTGTCTATATAAATAAATAAATTTCGAATGTCTGTTTCTAATATTAAAATAACGTTTCCTTAATTTTTTTTTAATTCATCTATATGTATAGCAAAATACATATTTTTTAATTTTATTATTTGTCTGTCTGTTTGTTTCGGCTAATCTTTGGAACGGCTAGACCAATTTTAACGAGATATAATGAAGTGGCGTCGGCCATCTTAGGCTGTTATTTTAGAACTAAAACTTTTTTTTTAAATTGCACGCGGACAAAGTCGCAGGCACAGCTAGTTTTTTTAATAAATATTTAGTTACTTAATAAATTTCACTAGCAGACCCGTTGACGTAAGTACAATGCGCATGTATATGTATGTCACTTTATATGAAAGTGTATGCCGAACACGTGGCCAATGATAATAAATTCATTAATTTAATATACTTGTAATGCATCATTATAAAGATAATGAAAAAATATATACACATTCTGTTCTTACATTATTTGAGAAAGTGGTACAAAAAATTTCCTTCAACTATCAGTAAAATGGTATTTTTAACAAAAACATTTTTTTTATTGTGAGGTAAATGGAGAGAACTTAGCTATATATCCATCTGGTATATCTGCGATAATTAAGAAACAATACTTATTGCGTGACAGGATTTAGCGAAGCCGGAAGCACTTTATTTTATCAGGCCGCGAAACCACATTCTCCTATATGAAATATCAATTTATTGAGTTGGATTTGAATCTGAAGTCGTGGGCAGTAAATGAACTACGGCGTTGAATAACGTCTATTTTATGAAAATATTATAAAAGTATAATAAGATAAAATAATATAATTAGATTATAAAAGTAAAGTAGAGAGAATTATAAAAGTATTGAGTATACGTGGTACAAAAGGACAGCGTAAACGCGATTGTGGATTCCATTCACATTCGAAAGAAAGATTGTTTTAAAATTATTTTGATATTTCAAAACGTATGCTGGCAAAATCAGGCGCTACGCAGAGTTCCGCTACTGCTACAGGCAATGATTTAATTTTAGATGGAATAAAAAGAATAAAGTGTCTTGATATCCCTTATTGTCCGTATTCAGTATGTAAAAACTTAAAAAGGGTCAAGTTATTAATAAAATGTCCTGTTTTCAATATTAACCATGAGTTTATTATCTTCATAAAAAACCACTATTAGTGGGACACTATATTTGTATACAAATGTCGTTTATACCAACATTCAAGCAATTAACCCTCTTAGTCGAACACATTCAGAGTAGGTAATTGTGAATGAAAAAAGAAAAATGTAAAAACTCCATAAATATACCTATGTGTTTTGCAACTTTTTATTAAGGTCTAGTTAACTTTGAATACTGTTTAAGCAAATTCAGGGCAAAAAATTGGATTTTTCTAACCAGTTCACGTACTTTATGCAACTTATGCTGTAATTGATCTATTTAGTTTTAACTGTGCTAGCTTATATTATGTACATAAGTGTTACACTAGTGATATGTTCGTAATAGAGTCGGATATAGTGCTTTTTGCCTCAAAAACTATTAACGGTACGTTTCAAAAGTCACATGACTCGAGTTCTGTGGAAAACATAATACTTTTACGTTTTAAATTGATCATATGTTACTCCGGATGTGAATCCTTACAATTTCACAGTACCTTCCGTTGGTACGTTTTTGTATTCGTAAGATTACACTAAGCGTATAGGTTATAACCTATGCAAGCTTAAATATTCTTTTCACAATTTAAAATAATATAACATATTAGTTTACCGATAAATTAAGTTAAAGCAGTAAGCATTACTTAATAATACATCTTATATATCTAACAGCAATTAAAAATTTAACCTTTTGCCTAAAATATCTTAAAAGGTTGAAAATACATAATTCAAAATACAAACAACAACAGTATGTTTATGTTTACATAGGTTGTTAAACTTTGGCTAAAACTAAATATAACTAATAACGTATTCAAATTGAATTTTGTCGCCATAATTGGCGTTAAGCTTACGTAATAATCTCGTTTGATGTCCGCATCGTGATCCAAGCGGTGGCCATAAATAGAGCTTTATATAAAAAATGTTTCATTAATTAATTACGTTTTACATTTTATTTTTTAACACTTTAGCTTTAAAAAAGCTTTACTTTGGTGTCAAGATATTCTGTTCTCCTTTGTCCACCCAAAACCCCGACATTCCATTGAGTAATGGAACTTAACATGGTATAATTCACATTAAAACAATATATATAATTGTGGCCAGTCGTGGCCCAGTAGCACAAGCGTGTGACTGTAAACGACTGGTTGTGGGTTCGATTCCCACTCGAGGAGTGGAAATATTTAATATTTCCATTTTCTTCGCTCTGGTGTCGAGGTAAAGCGCGGCGTTAAGTTCCGCCACTTAACACGCAATGCCTCCGAATTCGGCGGAAAGTGGGGAACGGTGTGTCTTAACACTAGGTTCCCTCTGCCTGCGGTGTGTACCCTGCTGTGTGCGGGATATAGCGTGAAGCTATGTATGTGTATGTAAAACAATAGTGAAATATAATAAAATGTACTATATACTGTAAATATACTATAGTAAACCTTATTATTCTACTGTTCGATACGTATATAAGTTTTCTGGCCACAGCCTCTCAAACTATTTCTAATCTAGTACCACCTACGTAGTAAATCTATAGGAAATAGCAATTTCCTTTGAAACTGATCCAAATACCACATGGACGGTTCAATTTTGAAATGAACATGTGATAAATTTAGAACAGTTTTCAGGCTTCACATATGTAAATTGTATAAGGGAAATATTTATGTAAATTACATTAACTATGTGTATATTATATTGCTTATGCATTTTAAGAATATGAATTAGTAAACTAGTAATAATTAAGCTGAATTCAAATTCTATTATTTTTAAACAAGATATTTAGAAAACGTATAAACATACGTAAACAACGCAGCGGGATTCGAACCCGCGCCTTCTGAATACCGTCCAGGCGCTCTCACTAGTGAGCCATGCGTTCTACTACACGTTGAAATTCTTATACGCTTTATTACAACTTATTTTTGTTGTTAGCAATCACTGTAGAAAGATTTTTACAAATTTCTGCTACCCAAAGATTATTCCACAAATAATCATTTGGCAACAGAGAATGCATGAATTAAATAAATAATTTAAATACTTTTAAACAGCGGGATTCGTATTTTAATTTTTGCAGTATTTGTCTAAACATGGCAACATTAATTAAAATACGAATGTTTCATGACAATACATTGTAATAAATTTATTTCTGTACAAAAGCTTCATTAACACGACCTTGTTTGTTTTAAACGTTACTCGCAAAAAGTTGGTAAAGTAAAAGTTCTCAAAGATATTTATATTTTACGTAGAACACAAGTATTTCCGTATCGCAGATCTACCGCCCAAATGTCATTTCCATTGAAACCACATTATTCTTATCTATAAGCGATTCATTTTAAGTTATTCAGCCAAGAATGTTTAATGGGCCAAGTTGCAAAAACTTTACAGAAAAAACCTAATTAATTGCAGATATTAGATTGTTTATTTTGTAGTTATAATTGTAGTTGACATTTTGTTTTGGCTAATTTGTGTCATAATTGTAAAATCTAGTTTTTTCAATGATTTTTGCCGTTACTTATCGACGAAAAATAAATCACAGATAAGCAAAAAGAGTGTCAATGAAAAAGAGTATTTTTTTCGGAAAACATGATTACGGCAAAATTAAGGTATAAAAAAAATAAGGCAAAATTATAATGCGTCGTGATACTCATCTAAATATTGTTTACTTGTTGTATTGCAAGTATAATTATGTTAATTAACAGTAAGGTAATGATGTTATGGGGTACTAAAATATTAATATTTTATAATATGTTGTTTCAACCGCTATAAGAATCCGTCTGGTATTTCTTTCAGATAACACATAAACTATGACAACACTAAAGTAAAGTTTCAAAATACTTGTCGGGGTATTTTTATTTTTATAATTATTTTTTAAAATGAGCTATAATGTATAATGTACATGCTACGTATATTGACTTCATATTTTCCTCCCATTTCAAAGAATACAAACTGATTGTGATCAGTTATAGTCTAGACTAGATTAAACTAAACAGATTAAGCCAAAAAGCATATTTTTAAACTTTCATTAGTCAAATACATTTATTTGTTTACTTATATGACCCCCAATAGAATATATATAAATCATGGCGTCTATCATGTCATGTCATTAGTAATTTATTATCTGTCATCTCAAAATATATCACAAATATATTTATTATTTCCAAAATAAAAAACACTATTTACAAGTTTATTAAATACTTACCATATTAATATTCTTATTAACGATATTGTACTCCGAAGTCATTAAAAATATTTTTAAATTACAACTTTAAGGTCATAATTCAAGAAATGAAAAGGCAGATTGTTATCTGTATTAAATTTAATATGACGGCTATTGATTGTATTTAATCACACCTCTACATGAGATTTCTCACTTTCGATAAATAAATATTTTGATGAATTGTTTACCTTTTTGGTTGACTAATTATAGCGTATAAAAGTTTATTGAAATTACATATATTTTAAAAAGAATTGACATATTTTTGCACATAGCAACATATACATATAAGTTGATTATCATGTAATAACAATTTGAGGCTATCCTGGAGTAGTGGAGCAGCGTTTTACTTTAAAAATGGTGGTTGTGGGTTCAAACTCACTTGGTGGATGTATAAATATTATTGTTTTTCCATTCTAATAATACTCTCTCGAATTTAGGCGTAAAATGAATACTCATGACTATCCATTGTTTTTTTCATCTTACGTGACGTTGATCAAGCAAATTGTGCTAAATCCCTAAAGTCAAAAGATAAAGAACATATCAGAAAAATAAAACACAGTTGTAAAAATGTTCATTTATTTAACGAAAAAGACGATAACATTTATAACCACATAATTACCTCTATTTTACACAAATCATACAGAAGCTTTAGAGATTTTTAAATGTTAATAGAGAAGAATTTCTTTATTTCTTTCCTCAAATTGAATATGTTAAATAACTAAACGTGTTACTTATGGTTAATCTTGGAACGCAAGCGCGCAAATACCTGTCATTGTAATTGCATAAGACGTTTCTAATTTGATACTATGACTGCAATCATACCAACGAGAACATGTATGATACAATATATTAAATACTAACAAGTGTGCGTGTCTACTTTATATTAAACTACCTTTTGCCTGTGTCTTCACTTGTATTTGGAGTACAATATTTAAGATGTTTTGACCATAAAAAGGCAGTCTATTTTAGCCATCGTAGTACCTATAATGTGATAGCGTAAATGCTATGGTAGGAAATTCAATTCCCATTCGAAGAATTAATAACATTTAAATAGTTTTCATATACCAAATATGTTTAATGTATATATGTCCGGGAGTAAAGTAGAAAACGAAGTGACTTGATACTAGGCTGTCTTTTATTATATAAAAAACGTCAAATTAAGTTTTAGCACTTAAAGTATCATATAATACTAACCTTTTTATATAATATTTAGGTCAGGTTAATTTTATTATTTTTTTTTATTGCTGCCGTTACCCTGACAAATAGATTACCATAAATAATTGATATTTTATAGAATAACTTATCACAAAAAAGCCCATAGATTTTCTCTTACTTTTTTTATAACATTACAATTCTTTCTTAATTCTTGTATTGCGTGTCTGAATTGCAGAACATAATTCTATACTCATCGTGTTGTAAATTATACGCAACTGTGTACAAAATTATGATAATGGCAAACGCCAAAACAATTTAAGTTGTAATAAAGTTATGGTAATGTAATCTTTGAGAAACAATCTGCAATATGCACATAATATGTATGTACATATATTACCTGTTACTTACATGTTCTATCATTTTATTACAAATCAAACAAATTGAAATAGTTATTTATTTACCAAGCTTCAATATCTTTCTGTTTAAATTAATCAATAGGGGCCAGTCGTGGCGTAGTGGCACAAAAGTGTGACTGTAAACGACTGGTTGTAGGTTCGATTTCCACTCAAGGAGTAGAAATATTTCATATTATCCATTTACTTCGCTTTGATATCGAGGCAAAGCGCGGCGATCAGTACCGCCACTTAACACGCAATGCCTCTAAAAATTGGCGGAAAATGGGGAACGGAGTATCATAACACTAGGTTACCTCTGCCTACCCTGCTGTGTGCGGGATACAGCGTGAAGCTAAAAAAAATTTTAATTAAATTTATATAACGTATGGTAGTTATAATAATTTACTTTATTTATTTTATTTATATATCAAATAGCCTTTACATGACATAAATCATTACATAAAACATAATATGTTGAATTTGAATTTCAAATTATTCTTTTTCAAATCATCATTCTTAATGTATTTTTTTTTTAGTTGGAAATTTATTCTTTTTGCCGTTTAAAGATTTTAGTAACAAAAACAATTTAATATGTGAAAAAAAACTATTTTCCTATTTCAAAATTTATATAATTTAATATTATGTATATAGAATTGTAGAATATTCAACAAAAATATTACGCTAATAGAATACGTACAATTATTTAATTATAATCATTTATATAATAAGCTAATTTGAACAATTAAATGTCTGGCAACTTAGTATTAATGCTCTGAGTCATCCATTAGAAAATCATTAGCAAAAGTTTAATATATTACCGAAGTTTTATAACATATTCAGTTAGTCTGAAGCAAATAGTGTGTGTCTAATAGTGTAGTGACAAAATACCAAAATGTTCCTCGGTCAATACCTTCCCATGGTTCTGCTAGTGATGGGCTGCATCGCCGACACTAAAACCGTCAATTATCAATCACCGATCAACGGTTTTGGAGGAAAATCAGGTAATATTTTACACTATATTTAATTTTAAAAGCCTTAGCTTCGAAAAAGCTATTGAAAAAAAAAAAGATATGTAGAAAAAGCAGGTAGTTAAACTAATTATGAGAAATATTTTAAACTTTAGTCTATTTAATGATATCAATATTTTTTCTTTTTTTAATTAAACACAAATATAAATAAATGATCATTGTAAAAATAAAACTACATATATAATATATTCTTATTTAATTTTTAAATTCTAATTTATGAACTATTACTGCCACTGACAGTTTGGTTAATATTTGTCAGAATAACTTACCTTACAGCTTTAAAATATGTAAAATGAATAAAAAATCACTCAACTAATGTCATCGATTAAATAATTCCTTTTAGTTAATCGATGAGTCAGCTACTGTTGAGAATTAATATTACTGTCAGTTCAAAAGTCATTTTCAATGTGAGCACCTTATGAATATTATTTATATTTTTTATGTAGCTAATAATAAAAATAAGAGTGTGGACGTAGTCGGATGTAGAACGCATAGCTTAGCGGTCAGAGCGTTTCACGGTTTCCAAGAAGCACGGGTTTGAATCCCGCTGTGTTCAATTTTTTATATATTTTCTAAAAATATATATCAACTTAAGGAATGTGGATATAGCTTAATTTTAGCATCTTATAAGCCCGTTGTAGCGTGAAATATGTGTTACCTTATGCCTTCGTATATTATGTCATTTTATACAAATATGTATGTCAAATATATAGTAACTAGCGGCCCGCTCGCGGCTTCGCCGCGTGAACTATTTCGTTATGTTGCAACCCTCGGGGGTGTATTTTTAAAAAATAAAGTAGCCTATGTTTAAGCTTAGATTATCAACTATATTTATGCCTAAATTCATTACAATTGGTCAAGCGGTTTAGATTTTTCATATAAACTTTCATCCCCTATTTCAACCCTTTAGAGGTTGATTTTTGAAAAAATAAGTAGCCTATGTTAGACCCAGTTACTTTTACTACTTTCATTATAAATTTCATCCAAATCGGACCAGTAGATTAGCCGTGAAAGCGTGACAGACAAACACACAGACTTTCGCATTTATAATATAAGTATGGATTGGTAGTGCGTGTAACCTTTATATTGACAATTTATATTAACATCATGCATAGCGGCAGAGAGAACCTAATGTCAAAACACTCCACCTTCTCCCTGAAATCTGAAATCGAGACATTCCGTGAATACCGCCACTCAAGGAGAAAGAAGTGTCTAAAGAAGTAAAAATTTAAATTTAATAATTCCTCCGAGTGGGAATCGAACCTACAACTATCACGTTAACAGTTAGACGCTGTCCCACTGCGCCACGACAGGTTTTATTGATAATTTAATGATTTTGTAATGCATTATTATATAAAATATTGTCATTTTGCTCTCCTTTTTCAAATGAAGGAAAAAGTTGGTAGTATTAAAAATTTCATACTCCTTCGTCCACAAAACTTTCGTAAAAAAATCCTTACAAAAAAAGTTGTTTATTCACATCAACACACGAATGACATTTCATTTAATTTTCTTTTCTACCTATTTTAAAGACGTTCCCTTTTGTAACTTTCGCACAATGTCTCTCGAACCTTTATTCTATGGGAATCGAAGCTATAACCATCTCGTATCGCTAGAATCCTAACAACTAAGGCATGATGGCGTTTATGTTAAATGTTATTAGCAATTATTGCAAATATAGTTTGCAATCAAAATTATGTTTTTATAACTATCATTTTAATATATATGTATATGAAAATAATAAAATGAATATCAGATAACATATATAAAAACTAAGCCAGATTATATTATAGACTTCCTGCCACTCCATGCCATTTTTTAAGTAAATAATTATATTATTCTAACCATACAGGTTTAATTTATATTATATAGGAAACGATAAATTAATTTATTATGACGTCTTTATAGTATATTTAATCAAATATGCATTTTTTTTCTAACCTATCGTTATATATATCGTTAATCACTACCACTGCGTAGTAAGAACCTGTCTAAATACACACTACGGGTTCGAATTTCGCACGGAAGATTAAATATACTTAAAATCTATACATATTATATTACTTAAACTAAATATTCAACATTCCCACTCGAGGAGTGGAATTATTTAATATTTCCATTTTCTTGGCTCTGGTATCGAGCAAGTTCCGCTACTTAACACGCAATGCCTCCAAAATTCGGCGGAAAATGAGGAACGGAGTGTCTTAAAACTAGGCTCCCTCTGCCTACCCTGCTGGGTGCGGGATACAGCGGCAAGGTAAAAAAAAATTTAAATGCAATGCGTACAAACAATTTTCAAATAATGATTTGTGTAAAATGACATACAAGTTGGTAAGGTAACAAGTATTTAACGTATCAAGGAGGTTAATATTCATATTAGATTATGATAGCATGTTGTTTGACTAGAAAAATAAGTTCAATTACTTGATGCTAACATTTCTAATTACGCGGAAAGTAGAGAACGAAGTAGAAACCACCTAGTGTCAAGACACCGTATTCTTTAATTTACTCCCGAAACAGAAATTCAATGTTGAATGGCGGAAGTGGCCACGCTTTCCTTAGGCACCAGAAAAGAAGTACAGACAATAGTGGGTAGTTCACTAAGGGAAATGATAGTATCATTTCCCTTAGTGAAATCGAACACGAAACCATCGCATTTACAGTCAGACGCTGTCCCACTGCACCACGAAGGCCTCAGTTTGTTTTATTTTGTAATAGTCTATTTCTTAGCTTCACGCTGTATCCCACTTTACCCGTGGGGAGACGGGTTAAGAATACAATTCCCCCCCGCCGCTGGGTAGCGTCCCGTAAAAGGCGACTAACCCAGTAGTTTGGTGGTAGGAGATTCGTTCTCCGACTCGCTCGCGACCACTATCATGTCAAAGACGAACCGCCAAACATCTTATGATGTGTTCCGGTTCGATGGCATGTGAGCCAGCTCTCCCTATTCCCACCATTCCCATCCTTCCTCCCTCCTTTTGTCCTACAACCCCGAGGCTGGCAACGCATCCATAACTCTAATGTTGTGGATGTCTATAGGCGAAGGTAACCACTTATTATTATTATTACTTTCTATTCAATTCTTAGTTATGAAGAAATATCATAATATTTTCAAATAATTTTTAAAAGAATGCAACAGACATTGAACCGCATAAGAGTTAAGGCTACGATAACGGAATAAAGCTAGATTAATGTCTTCGTGACTTACGTGAACTTCGACTACTGTTAAATATAATGCCTCCATTTGTGGCACTACTTATTTTAATTAATTCGAAAGTTGATTATCTTTTCCTAATATATATTAATTTTAAATTTCACGTATATAATAAATATATTATTAGACATCAGTAGCCAGTCGTGGCCCAGTGGCACAAGCGTGTGACTGTAAACGACTGGTTATGGTTATGGTATTCGATTCCCACTCGAGGTGTGGAAATATTTAATATTTCTATTTTCTTCGCTCTGGTGTCGAGGTAAAGCGCGGCGTTAAGTTCCGCCACTTAACACGCAGTGCCTCCGAATTCGGCGGAACGTGGGGAACGGAGTGTCTTAATACTAGGTTCCCTCTACCTACCCTGCTGTGTGCGGCAGCGATACAGCGCGAAGCTAAAAAAAAAAGAAAAATATATTACTCATTTAGTAAATAAAATAAAAGATTTTTTATCTTTACCATAGCCAAAAATACCACTTATAAAATAAACTGTCTGTCTCTAAAGCATTGTCTCTACAATATATAAGCATTGTACCTATATACATACATTTATGGGTCAAACATATATTGATTTTTTTAAACGTCAATTCAAATAAAAATATTATACTGCAAAAATATAACTTAGAATTTCAGATACAGCCTTGCGTTTATTATAACAAAATATTTATTTAAGGCCAATTTATCGATAATTCTTAATAGCAACCTGTTTGACGAAGAAAGCTACGTACATTCAGATTTAAATACTAGGCTCTAGCCGAGTCTGTAAACTGCACGCTTGACCTTCATAAAGAATTGTACTCTTTAAATCAATTGTTTAGTTATTACATTCATTAATCAATGCTTTGATACGAATTATAAACTTTATATAGAGGTGTCCAATCAAGGTCATTGTAGGATATTTCGAAAGCTTCTTACTTCAGTATGGGACCCAGAACTTTGTGTTATATATACCAAACCCTTGACAAAATATGGTTTTTATTACTAAAAGTGCAAAAATCTTATTCTTATATAAATGATGTTTAGTATATTTAATTTAGTTATTGAAGAAATTTTCTAATATTAATTTTTTGTTTATTTGTTGTAAAAATAAAAAATACTTCGTCTTATATATTTTTGTTTTTAATAAGTTAATACAAAATTTATTATATAAAATAATTATCACAAATTATACTCACAGATATCACAATAGCTTCTTAATGATTCATAGAATTTACATGGACGTGCAAATAAGAAAATGAAAGTATCGCTTACTCTCGCTTATGATGTAACATCCCTTAAAAAAATATAGAAATACTTTTCATTTAGCTCTTACTATGTAATGGATAAATGTACACCTACATAATAAATAAAAAAATGAGCACAAAATATTGTAAATTTTTAAACGTGCGAAGCTTTTTCATCTTGATATACAATATGCAGATTGTCATTCCAAAAGACCCGTTGACGTTGACGTTAAAAATGTGATTGACAGACGTCAATCACTTTTTTAAAAAAAATGGCGGCTTTTTTCACCTATCTTCAACTCAAAGTCAGTTAAGTTCAGTCCTTTAATAATAACAAACGTTCCAGTCTTCTGAATGTCGACTATAATTGTACTATATATTTCAAATTTCATAAACCCTGGTCTGCATTTTCTTAAAACGGTTCCTAAGGTATTTTTTCACAAGTATTTATTTTATAATTGCTCAAGAAAACCTTTCAAAGTATCTAGTATAAAGAGGAAGACGTTCTTGAGCTCTAAATTAGTTCTTAATCGAGGTTAATAGTACATGTTTTAAATGTTGACCTTGCAGTTCGAAATTACATGGAATTTGATAAAATTTTAATTGCTATAAGCAAATAATATTTACATTTGATATTTTACATATATTTAAATTTTCTATTAAAAATTTGGGTCTACGCAAATATTCTCTTAAATTCAATACAATATAATTTAATGAATAATATTTTCTTAAAATTGTTACAATTACAAAATTTCGAAAAAAATATTATAGAAGCGCAGTGGGGCTGTATCTGCCTGTACTTGCAATAGGTTGTAGGTTCGTTTCCCACTCTGTGGAATGATTGACTTAATTACTTTCATTTCATCCGCTCTAGTAACTAAGACGTTGAGTTTCGCCAGTCATGCAAAGATTCGAATTCAAGCGGAAAGTGGAGAGCTAAGTGATTTGACACTAGGTTTTCTCTGGCTACTCTGCTACGCGTGAAAAAACCAGTAGCTAACAAATAAACAATTAAAATATTCATAACAAAAGGATGCATTCATTTTTTGTTGACCTTTAGACGAAACTGGACCATTCCAAAGGTCTGGGTAGGCTAAGCGGTTTGCGGTCACCTCTTTTATGTTTTCCGTATTTTCATGACTATTGTTATTGAGTTGATATAAAATATATTATATATTTTAAATGTGTAATGTATATTTTATTTGTAGGCGAGAGAGTATCGTAGGAAATCACTCCATTCTCCACGTTCAGTATATATGAAAACATAGAGCTGTAAATGTTAACGATATTAAAGTTCCTACCATAATATCAAATTGTATTAAAATTATATATTTATAATGAGCTTAAGTCTCATATAATAATAAGAAAAAAATAATTAAATACATGATATTTAAGTATAGATTGGTGTATGAATAATAAAATAAGTCTTCCATGGATTAAATGCACATTAACACATTAGCATAATAGTATATTTGAAAAAAAAAGTTAGGATGGTATTTCATAAAGCATGCAATTTTCTATAACTCAAGCTTTTTGAGTTACTTTAGTGACTTAATAAAGAGTGAAAAAATATATATTCTCTAACTGGTCAAAAGAGTGTTTCGTTGTGGTTTAACTCTTCCTGGGCTATTTGTAGTAGACCTCTAAAATTTGGCATGGATATCGAGCACAGTGTCTTGTGTGCTGTGAAGTGGTTTGGTGATAATTTTAATTGTAGTTTTTGAATAAATGGTCAAAAAGTGCCCCTATACTTAAGCTGTGGAATGTTAAGTGTTATGTTAGTGTTACGTGTTTGCTTTTCAAATTTTAAAGAGGCGCTACCTAGTATACTTTAATAAGTAACAAATTAACAGAACAGTAAATATGTAATAACTTGTCACATACGAGGTTCACTACAATCAGAATATGTATCACTGTGTTTGAATTTCAGAACTGCACGACAAACTCAACTCAAGGTAACGAACGCAGTGCAATACGACCTGTACATGATATTGAATTGCAATGTTACATTTATTACAGACAGAACTGATTCTTATATGGCCCTACTAGTGGCCCGCTCGCCACTTAGCCTGCGTGAACTACACAACTATTTCACTATAGGCACGCGCCGACATCACTTTGGAAACCTATAAAATGATCAGTGTTTCTATACTGTATTATACCTACATATAAACCTTCCTTTTGAATCATTCTATCTATTTAAAGAAACCGCCATCCATCCAACCATCAAAACCCGTTGCGTAGTTTTGAAGATCTAAACATATGTACATAGAGACTGACGCGGGAAGCGAAGTTGCTTTATACTACGTAAAGATTAGCCACATCGAGCACCGCATCCATCCACTTTTGAACAGTTGGAGAAGAGAACATAGTATTAAGACACTCTATACATTACTTTTTGCCCGAAATCGAAATATTACATGTTGAGTGGCGGATTTCGTTTTGTATTTTTGCTAGAGCGGTAACCCAGAACCAATCGCGTTTACAGTCACGCTACCCCACTTCGCCACGATGGCCTCTATTTCATAAAATTACATAAGTTTTTGTTTATATAATTTAAGAACATTTTATAAAAAATCTTTAATAAAATACCTCTTGTATATTTACTACTATTACTTAAAGTAGTTTAACAGTTATTGAAAGATGTTTATTTAATTAGCTCAGTATTAAGACAGATATGTACATACAAATGTATTTGTACAAACATAATGTACACATTCAAATTTTATTACCATCGCAATAATTACATTTTAATTCATCACCCAAAAATTTCTTAATAAAATTTTTATTATGTATATTCTTTGACCTTTAGTACTAAATCTTGGTTTCTCAACGATTGTGACGATCATCGATTGGTCACACATATAAGTAAACCCAAGTATAGAAAACGTTCGTTTTCCTCTTTGTCATCTTCAGAGCATGTTACAACATGGATTTTTGATACTTACTGTTTATAACATAAAGTAGAATGTAGCCAAAGTGGTATACGTACAAATGTATTACGATAATTAAATAAAATAATGTTTTGTGGCCAGTCGTGGCGCAGTGGCACAAGCGTGTGACTGTCTGTGGGTTCGATTCCCACTCGAGGAGTGGAAATATTTAATATTTCCATTTTCTTCGCTTTAGTGTCGAGGCAAAACGCGGCGTTAGAAAAAAAAATGTTTTATATCAGCATTACAAAATATTATCATTTTTCGATTATTTCCTAACGTGAGATGCGCTATTTAATATATAACTTACGAGTATAGGTAATATTCACAATAAATTACGGTTTTTATTATTAAAACATTATAGTATATACAAAAGAATAATTTAATGCATTGACAAAAAAATTAACAGGATAACGACTTTATTATCCGGCGATCGATTTGTTTTTTTGACTTTTTACAAATACGATTTATTTTTAATTTATCATTGTAAATAGTTAAACTTAATAAATACCAAAATTGATATTATAAATTACAAATTACAATAAATATACATATTAGAATATAAAAATTCATAAGGTGGTCGTGACAATAAATGCAATTTATCATAATACAAGAGACACCCATTAAAAATACGCGTTACCTTAACAACATTTATGTTACTTTATATATAAGCTTATGTCAGATATATTGTAGTGTGTATAATATTTTTCTTATAAATTTAATGTATTTCTAATAGATTTTAGTGAAAGACATTTTCACTTTCTGCTCTTTCCTTATACCTAAACTCTCCGTTTTAATTTTCGCAAAAATAATACGAATTTTTGCCTCAACATATTAATATACAGGTATATTACTGAATAAAGTATTTTTGTAACCATTTGTTATATCTTTAAATTACTACGTTGCATTTCTGTATGCCGTTTATGCATTTCTGTATACTTTCAAAGTACTTCGACTATAAGGTTCCAACATCTCATTAAAATTCATATAATCAATCATTTCGTTCAAGTTTACGTATTTTGATGAAATTAATAAAATAATGTATTATTTACAGACTGCTCGAGTTGCAGCGAGGATGAGTTGGGCGTTACTCGGTGGACAATGCCTCTGCTTAAGTCTGGAGAGAAAAGATATTACTTAGGAATATTTTTCAAGGTAATTTAACACTCTAATTTTTTATAGCTTCACACTGTATCCCGCACACAGCAGGGTAGGTAGAGGGAACCTAGTGTTAAGGCACTCCGTTCCCCACTTTCCGCGCTTTCTTTAAGTGGCGGAACTAAACGCCGTGCTTTTACCTCAACACCAGAGCGAAGAAAATGAAAATATTAAATATTACCACCCCTCGAGTGGGAATCGAACCCACAACCTACAACCTACAACCACTCTAATTATTTTATGTATTTCTCTACTTACAAAAGTGTTTCATTAATTACTTTTGTATAATTTTTTAAACATACGTATGTCCTATACATGATTTTGTAGCTTTTATAATAAAATTATCACGCTTCCTCCCGCATAATACAGTAATCAGAAAGAATCTAATGTCAAAACACTGCGTTCTCAAGCAATAATGCGTTACTAAACTCCACTGTCTTAACTATTTTGAGGCTACTACGCTTACTGGAGGCAAACGTACGCTTTACATATATTTTTATATCAGTGTAAAAAAATTATCACACGATAGCTTCGTTCGATAGTCGAATAGACTTTACAGTGAAGCAAATAACTAAACTTAAACTTGATAATAGAAGTTTCCACTGTTTTTTAATAACTTGTTGTTACCAAATATTTCACAACAAGATATTATGTATGAATTAAGTCACATCCGTAATTTGGTAGCACAAATCAAAAGACGATCATCCTTCCTTTTGTCCAAAAGTTCCCACATTGTTAGTGAGAAAGTAGTCTGACCTCGTTTTCTTAGAGATAATAAAAAATGTTGGTTATAAAGATAACATGGCGGTAGAAACTGAATTTCAGAATATTTTTTACTATATTGAATTTATTTTAAATTTTCCTTATAAACTTCACATTGTTAAATTGAAAGTTATACAAGAAACATGCGAAATAAACATATTGAATGTTTCATAACTTTATTTGTTTAGTTTGTAAAGTGATCTTTAACACCTCTTGTTTTTTAACTGTTCAAAAGACTGGTAGAGGTCGTCGTGGTGTCAACATCTGATTGTAACTTCGGTTGGTTGTGGGTTCGATTCCAATATAGAAGAATATTTTTTTTTTCACGCTATATCCCGCACACAGCAGGGTAGGCAGAGGGAACCTAGTGTTAAGACACTCCGTTCCCCACTTTCCGCCGAATTCGGAGGCTTGTGTGTTAAGTGGCGGAACTTAACGCCGCGCTTTACCTCGACACCAGAGCGAAGAAAATGGAAATATAAATTCCACTCCTCGAGTGGGAATCGAACCCACAACCAGTCGTTTACAGTCACACTCTTGTGCCACTGAGCCACGACTGGCCACAGAAGAATATTTAAATTAAAATTTAATACTTAAATTTTTATACAACTTTTACTTTCATAGACAAAGCGCTGCGTTAAGTTCTACCTATGGATACACAATTACGCGAAATTTATTTATTTATTTATAATCATCACTGATAATTACATTAAACATAAAAAAGTGTTACACAGGTTAAAGCTTAAAACTAAATGCATTATCGTTGAAGATGGATACAGCATGCACTATAAATCGAATGGAAAGGGGAGAATGAAGTGTCTTGACACTGACTTCTCTGTTGTGTGAGAAAAACGTAGAGCAGCTACCAAAAAAAATCACTTAAAATTCACACCTGCATGTTACTACTCAATAAACAAAAAAAATATCAAAACAATTTAAATTTTCAATAAACATATTTAAAACATGATAAGAAACTTACACATATCTCCATTAATTGACATCGAAATTGCGTAACGCATACGCATCTCGTCGCGTGGTGTGATCGATTCAGCTTTCTCTTTTGCACGTTACATTACAACCGACCACACCTACGAGGTACGAGGTATATAGTACCTCGTAACGCCATTCATGTGTAGTAATTTGTGTAAATGTACGTACAAGAAGCCTCAATGATTTCTATTATGTGGGTATAAATGTATTTAATTCGACTAAGAATATATATTTTTTTCTATAATTTACTTTTCTAGTAAATTTCTAGAAGTTATATGTGGTTATAGTAGAAAAAAGAGCTTGAATTGAAGCTGGAGTTTAATGTGCCTATAAAATTATAGCCTCTTAAACCTACACCTCAGCTACACTTTCCAGGTATTACCTACTTGGAGCTCCTCTTTCTGTTACGCGCTCTTTTTTTAGGTCTTTTCTCTAGAGGCCGTTGTTCTGGGTTCGATTCCAACTCAGAAAAATGATTATATACTATTTTTTACCCGCGACGGAACGGCGACTGTATATGTGTTTGGGGTGAGAGGTTGTTTGTTTGTTTGTTTGTTTGTTTGTTTGTTTGTTTGTTTGTTTGTTTGTGTGTTTGTGCAAATTACTATGTCAATTAATTTCCAAAACTATAAGTCCGATTTTGATACGGTTTTCTATGATAGGTTAAGGTTCAATTGGCGTATGTTCTTAGATATGTCTTATTGCCTTAACTCACCAGGGGGCGCTGCAGTAAGCATTTTACGTGAAAACGAATGTTTTCAATTATCTCAAAAAATTATAGTCTGATTTCAATAGATTTTCAGTGATAGATTCAGGTTTAATTGGTGGATGTTCTTAGATATGTTTTATCGTGTCAAACCACCAGGGGGCGCTGCAGTAAGCATTTGTTTGTACTTTTTTTTGTATTTATTTGTCTAAAACCGAAACTACTGCTCCGATTGAAAAGAGTTTTCATAAAAAGATTCATCTTTGCTTGATGCATATTTTAAGATTTTTCTTTTTTGTTACGGGGAAAACTCACCAGGGGGCGCAGCAGTAAACATTTGTTTATGCAAATCAAAAATTACTAGTCTAATTTCGATGTAACTTTTAAGGGTAGGTTCAGGCTTAATTGGTGCGTCTTTTCATATACATGTTATAGTGACCACTCATCAGGGGGCGCTGTAGTAAGCATTTGTTTGTATTTTTTTGTGTAAAACCAAAAATTTTGTTGTATTTATTTGTCTAAAACCGAAATTACTTATCCGATTGGCTAGAGTTTTCAGAACTAGATTTAGCTTTGCTTTGTGCATATTTTAAGATTTTGTTTTTTGGTTACGGTGAAAATTCACCAGGGGGCGCTGCAGTAAACATTTGTTTATGCAGAGCAAAAACTACTAGTCCGATTTTGATGAAATTTCCAACGATAGGTTTAGGTTTAATTGATGCTTCTTTTCATATATGCGTTACGGTGACTACTCACCAGGGAGCGCTGCAGTAAGTACACTTGTTTGTGCAAAACTAAAACTACGAGTCCGATTGGAATGCAGTTTTCCATGATAGATTCAAGTTTGCTTAGTGCATATTTTCATATATGTGTCATGTATGTTTACTTAGTGCATATTTTCATGTATGTGTCAACTCTCTAGGGGGCGCTGCAGTAAGTAGCTGCTTCTATTTTTTTGTGTAAAACCAAAACGACTAGTACGATTGGAAAGAGTTTTCAGTATTAGATTCCGCTTTGCTTATAGCATGTTTTTAAATTTATATTACAGTGACAAGTCACCAGGGGGCGCTGCAGTAAAATATTGTTTGTGCAAAGATACAATGACGAATTTGATTTGGATGCAGTGTCAATGATAAGTTCAAGTTTAATTAGTGCATGTTATTGGATATGTTTTATCGTGTTAACTCACCAGGGGGCGCTGCAGTAAACATTTGTTTGTGATATTTAATGCAAAGCTACAACTACTAGTCTGATTGCGCAGAGTTTTTAGTATTAGAGTTACCTTTACTTGGTGTAAGTTTTTAGGTTTTTTTTTTTACGTTATGAACACGCCAGGGGGTGCTGCATTAAGCATTTAATTATGCAAAGCTAAAACTACAAGTCCAATTTGGATGCAGTTATCAAAGATAGGATCAGGCTCAATTAGTGCGTGTTCTCGTATATGTGTCATGGTGACCCCTCACCAGGGGGCGCTGCAGTAAGCATTTGCTTTTATTTTTTGTGTGAAACCTATTTAGATGCAGTTTTCTGTGATAGGTTCTGGTTTAATTGCTGCGTGTTTTTATATGCCATATCACGAACTACCACGGGGCGCTCCAGTATAAATTAGTTTGTTCAAAATCAAAACTACTAGTGGGTTTTGTGATTTTCACTGATTTGGTTAGACTTAAGTTTCGTGGAAATGTTACGGTGACAATCTGCCAGGCGCTGCAATAAGCATTTGATAACCAGAAAGCATTGGGTTTATAATTTCTTTTGGATTTGCATGAAGATTAATATAAAGTATTTCGATATTATGTAAATATATAATGTATATCTATTCACTTTAAAAGTTTAAAATAAAAAGCAAAATTAAAAATTTAGAAAAAACCCACGACGGTTTAATTGTAATTGAAAAAGGATAAAATAACTGTAAATCCCCCGCCTAAAAGAATATATGTAACGCGATGATGGGGACGACTTCGTCGGGGGCTGCCAGTTGCAATCCCTATTTTAAATATAGTAGCTAACAGTATAGATTTCGTTTTAAAGTTTTTAAATTACCAGTTATCAAAACTGTAAATTCATATTAATATTTTAATTTTTTGGGAACCTGTTTTAACAGCAAGAAAACCTATGAGAAGGTTTGTGCAAACTTAAAGTAATGACAGCCCCCGACGGAGTCGTCCCCATCATCTCGTTACATATATTCTTTTAGGCGGGGGATTTACAGTTATTTTATCCTTTTCAATTACAATTAAACCGTCGTGGGTTTTTTCAAAATTTTTAATTTTGCTTTTTGCCTCTAGTAGTACTAGTACCTGAGTGAGAGACAGCACGGCGTTAATTTTCGCCATTAAACACACAATGTCTCAATAATTTCGGGTGGAAAATAGCGAAGTGTCTTAACACTAGGTTCTCTCTGAACGTATGCAGTAAAAAACCTGAGGCCTGTTCTCTACAAGAGAATAAATACATTCATTCTTTAGAACGACAAGATATTATAAACTGTCTATATAACAAGCCTTATTTATATTTATTTCTGTGAGAGTGAATGATGTCAAATAGCAAATCGTGAATTTCCATACATTTCTCTGCTACGAAATTAGCTCCACCCATTGAACCGGAAGTAATTCGGCTGTGCAAATGTCGCGGAAGCTGTAAAATGACCTATACATTCAGACCGGGGACTTTTCGCCTGTGTGGAAATTACCACGTTAATTAAAAATAGTATAGTTTTAGAATAGGAAAAATACTCAAGAATCCTTTAATTAAAAAATAAAAAGCGTTCAAGAATAAAAAATAATTAAGCATTATGCAGATATAACTCTAGGCGTTATATAATTTTAAAAATACGTAACAATTTGACTTTGCGTTAATTAATCTCACGTCTTGAATGATTAACACTCAGCAAATAACTTAATTATAGAAAGATAATGCAGATATACGAGAATATGTTATTATATTATTATAGTTATCCATACTTATATTATAAATGCGAATGTCTGTGTGTTTGTCTGTCACGCTTTCATGGCTAATCTACTGGTCCGATTTTGATGAAATTTAGAATGAAAGTAGTGAAAATTACTATGTCAAAAATAGGCTACTTATTTTTCCAAAAATCAACCTCTAAAGGGTTGAAAGTTGAAATAGGGGATGAAAGCTTATATGAAAAATCTACACCGCTTGACCGATTGTAATGAATTTTGGCATAAATATAGTTGATAATTCAAAGTTAAATATAGGCTACTTTATTTTCCAAAAGTCCACCCCTGAGGGTTGCAATGTAACGAAATAGTCATGTAGTTTACGCGGCAAAGCTGCGAGCGGGCCGCTAGTAAAAAATATATTTTACAAGTGACTTTCGTTGTGTTTTGAGTTCGAGTTGAGTTGAATGAGTTGAAGTTTTGAGTTCAATTCTCTCCGGGGAAATAATTATATTTATTTCTTTATTTCTTTACCCAATTTATCAAAAATCTAAATCTCGATTTCTCTCCGACTATGCCGCTATGCAGAGAGCGTGAAGCTAAAAAAAATAAATTTCTTAAAAAAATATGTTATACGATACAAAATTAAGAGTAAATTCAATTTCTGATAGACGTACCAACGTAATAACGTTAAAAAAGTGTTATATTTATATAAAGTAACAAATAATACTTGTACGTATTTTCCTCATTCCTTGTTGCAAAACTTACCAAATAAATACTATTTAGTATTTACATAAATTGATTCTAATATAACCACGAAGATGGCTATGTAATCTTGAGGTTTAGTCTTCAAATGACTTTCACGATTGTTATTAAATGCGTTTTATATAATATAAAATACAAATTTATTTATCGTCATGGTAGCGAAGTAGGACTGTGACTGACTGCTTCGATACCTGAATAGTGGAGAACGGAGTGTCTTAACATTAAGTTCCCTCTGACTATACTCTATACGGGAATCATGCGTGAATTTGAAAATAAATATAGATAAGTATAAGAATGGGGGAATATAGGGCCAGTCGTGGCGCAGTAGCACGAGAGTGTGACTGTCAACGACTGGTTGTGGATTCGATTCCCACTTGAGAAGTGGAAATATTTAATTTATCCATTTTCTTTACTCTGGTGTCGAGACAATGCGTGGTGTTAAGTTCCGCCACTTAACGAGCAATGCCTCTGAATTCGGCGGAAAGTGGGGAACGGAGTGTCTTAACACTAGGCTTCCTCTGCCTACCCTGCAGTGCGAGGGATACAAAAAATGAGTATAAATAAGAAAAAAATACATAAAACGAGTATAAATAAAAAAAATCTTAAGACTTTTTAAGATATATTTTTTACTTATTTCAACTTATTTCTACTTGTATCAAGTTGTTTAAGTTCAAGGAAATATTGTAATTAGTTGAAGATAATTTGACAAAATAATTGTAACAACTGACAGATGAATGCCTTTTCCGTCTACACATGACCAAGGATGGTAAGACAAAAGAAAAAAAATAAATAGCTTTTCTGTCGGATTAATAAAGGTGAATAATTTAATTATAAATTGTATAGATTTATTAAAAAGTATTTTTTAAAAACACATGCAACTTTAAGCGGATTTATTTACAAAAAGAAAATGGATTTTAATAATTATTCTTATATCTTAATTATTATTTACCTAAGACATCGTACATGTGGCCAGTCGTGGCCCAGTGGCACAAGAGTGTGACTGTAAACGACTGGTTGTCGGTTCGATTCCCACTCGAGGAGTGGAAATTATATTTTCATTTTCTTCGCTCTGGTGTCGAGGTAAAGCGCGGCGTTAAGTTCCGCCACTTAACACGCAAGCCTCCGAATTCGGCGGAAAGTGGGGAACGGAGTGTCTTAACACTAGGTTCCCTCTGCCTACCCTGCTGTGTGCGGGATATAGCGTGAAGCTATTTTTAACATCGTACCTAAGGCAAAGCGCGGCGTTAAGTACCGCCATTTAACACGCCATGTCTCGATTTCAGTCGTATAATCTACTCTTCTATTCGTTTACTTTAGTAGTTTTTCTCTGATTATCCCGCTATACAGGGAAAAGCGTGCAGCTTCTTTTTTCGTCATTATAATTAAAGATTCAAAATTGATACAAAACTTATGTAACATACGCAGAGTACTGAATAATTCAAATATTACTAAAGTATATTTTCTTTTGCAAATTCAGCTCTAATTTAAGCATACTGTAACCTTGCAACTATCGCACCACCTATCGTTGTTTATTTTGAAATAAATGTAAATTGTAGTGTAATTAGCTTTATTCTCGTAAAGATTGCTACTTTTGCGAAACATTTTCAGGTAATGATTGCCTTAGTTTGTACGCAATAATTGTTTTATTAGTTTTAAGGCTTATTATGTAACATAAATAAGCAAGCAAGCCATTTATTGGCTATAGGTTAAACGGAAAAGCTTAGTAAATGCCGGAAACAACTCTTGAAATTCAAATGCTTGGAGGCATGACAAAATCGTCAATACTTTTTATATGCATATTAGCGGCCCTCTCGCGGTTTCTCCCGCGTAAATTACATAACCATAACGTTTCGTTCTATGTCAACTCTATGGGGTGAATTTTTGAAACATAAAGTAGCCCATGATTAACCCTGAGTTATCTTCTATATTTATGCCAAATCACCTTGCAATAGTTCAACCAGTTTACATTTTTCATAAAAACTTTCATCTCTCATTTTTGAAAAAAGAGCAGCATATATATGACTCTGAATTTTCAACTATTTACATTCCGATTTTTTTCAAATCGGGCCGGTAGATTAACTGTGAAAGCGTCACAGACAGAAAGACGGACACAATTTCACATTTATAATATTAGTATGGATGCCATATGTTGTATTAGATATATTTTTAAGATTTGCATGAAGAAATCGGATGAAATTAAATTTCAATCTCCTCCCGTGGGGGTACGGGTTAAGAATACAATTCCCCCCCGCCGCTGGGTAGCGTCCCGTAAAAGGCGGGTAACCCAGTAGTTTGGTAGTAGGAGATTCGTTCTCCGACTGGCTCGCGACCACTATCGTGTCAAAGACGAACCGCCAAATATCTTATGATGTGTTCCGGTTCGATGGCATGTAAGCCAGCTCTCCCTATTCCCACCATTCCCATCCTTCCTCCCTCCTTCTGTCCTACATTCCCAAGGCTGGCAACGCATCCATAACTTGAATGTTGTGAATGTCTATGGGCGAAGGTAACCACTTAACACCAGGTGGGCCTTCAGCTCGTTTGCCTCCTTTATTCCATAAAAAAAAAAATAAGAATTAGACTAGAAGAACTTGTTCGTATAAAAAAATATTAAACAATATAAATAGGTTAATCTTAGTAATTGTAAAATTTCGTATTATAATATACGGATACAAGCGACTCTTATACAATTGCTATCCTCGTACTTGAAATTAAAATTTTCATTTGTTAATTAACGGATTTTTCGAATGCGCGTGGAATGAGAGAACGGTAGCTGTAGTTTTAATTAGTATAGTACTGAGTTAGTAACATTTATACTATGTACATACTTACTTACATGCTTAGTTTTCCGTTTTTACAACATTACGATTTCTCCCGTATAGCAGGGTACTCAGAGAGAACTTAGTATTTAGACACTCCATTCTCTGCTACCCACCCAAAAGTTAGTTAAGTGGCGAAATTTAACGCCACGATTTGTCATAGGTACGCGACCGGTGATATTAAAATAATACACATATAATCGTTCCCACTCGAGGAGTAGAAATATTTAATATTCCATACCTACCATTTAGTAATAAGACTTTTCATTACTACTCGTTGATATTATTCAGCCCAAGTAAGGATATTATATTTTAGATGGAGAAATTTTAAACGATCTATTGTCTCATGGACTACCTCAGTAACAAATCATAAAATTAACATTTCTAAACACGGAAATATACTCAAAGCCATTGTGACGCAGTGGACTAACAATTAAACAGTAGTAATCTTTGAAGATGCGGATTATATTCCCATTCGGGGAATTGATTGTATTCAAGTGTTACATATTTCCTTTGCCTCTGCCAATAACATTAATGCCATAAACATTAATCAACATTACATTAGTAAGGACACAAGTGGTGAATTCGGGTGGGAGGTGAGAAAAGAAGTATCTTAATATTTTTAGCATTGTAAAGTTTCATTTACACACTTTATAAGGAAAGCAAGTATTGATTTTGTTAAAAAGAAAGGAATTTATATAAAAAAAGATGATTATTTTTTCAATAACTATAATTAGACCTTATGTCCTGTCCATGTCCTTATGTAGACTTATGTAGTGTGATATAGTAAAATTAAAAAAAAAACATATTTAAACACATTAGTATTTCAACCCTCACCTCTTAAAAACAGTTCAAGCGCTCCGACCGCTAAGCCCTACGTTCTATATTCGACTTAAGTATTTTTGTTGTTAGCATGTTTTGTTGTTAGCATGATATATTGAATTCTATAAATATATCAACAATTTTCGTGTAAATAAAAATAGACGGCATAAAAAATTCTGCGTGGGCGATAAAGCAGATATTTATGAATAATGTAATTATACTTCTACGATTTTGTGGTGCCAGGAATATTTGACTTTGAAATATAATCAAATAAACACATCTAAATATAGTAATCATTTATTCTATTACAATTTTTATGAGCTTAGTGTCATAATAATAGATTTTTTAAGAATTGAATTATATATTTAAAAATATTTTACTTATATATATTGAAATGAAAATGTCATAAAGCTTCACGTTGTCTCCCGCACATAGCAGGGTAAGCAGAGGGAATCTAGTGTTAAGACACTCCGTTCCCCATTTTCCGCCAATGTTTGGAGGCATTGCGTGTGGGTTCGATTCCCACTCGAGGAGTGAAAATATTTAGTATTTCCATTTTCTTCGCTCTGGTGTCGAGGTATAGCGCGGCGTTAAGTTCTGCCACTTAACTCGCAATGTCTCCGAATTCGGCGGGAAGTGGGGAATGGAGTGTCTTAACACCAGATTCCCTCTGCCTACCCTGCTGTGTGAGTCATACAGCGTAAAGCTAAAAAAAGAATATTAACTACTGCGATATATTATCCATTTTTGTATTATTTCAAGAGTTTTATGTAAAATAAACTCAGTGTCAATCATTTAACGCTTACACTTTAATAATATTCTTCGAATGGTAATGACATACTAAAACAAACGATTGCACAAACTAAATATGACTTTTGACACACAAATAAGCTAACCGTTATGCGTCAAAAACCGGTATTTTAATTGTCGAAAGCGGATGTCGTATTACCTATTGTACAAATACTTTCATTTTTACACCACATTTTAATGATATAACTGTCTTATTAATTAACTGAGTAAATATTAAATGAGTGTGGAAATCAAAAATACGTAATTATTCAAAAAGAAGAGATCCAGACGTTAAATAATGTAAAGTATTATTTCCACATTTTAGACTATTTCCGTTTCATATAAAATGCCAAAATCGGACAATTTGAAGGGTTAAATTACCTTATATTGAGGTAGGACAGGATTTTTTTTGTGGAATAAAGGAGGCAAACGAGAACAGAAACAGAAGGCCCACCTGGTGTTAAGTTCTTCACCCATAGACATCCACAACATTAGAGTTATGAACGCGTTACCAGCCTTAGGACAGAAGGAGGGAGGAAGGATGGGAATGGTGGGAATAGGGAGAGCTGGCTTACATGCCATCGAACCGGATCACATCATCAGATGTTTGACGCTTCGTCTTTGACACGATAGTGGTCGCGGGCCGTGCGGAGAATGAATCTCCTCAGTGCGCGGTGTTGAGTTTCGTCAATTTAGGCGGTACACCTTGAATTTAAAGAACGGGGAATGAAGTGTTGCCACCTTGCCACCGGGTTCTCTGCCTGTCCACCTTTGATACATGATGAACAATATGAAAATGCCAAAAAAAGCGATGTTTAAATAGCTATATAAGCAATATTTATACAGAATATTGCTTATACTTATACGAAACGTTTACAACTTTAAAAAATCTTATTTATTTGTAATTTGTAAAACAAGAAATGACTAATCCATGATTTCTATCTTAAAAGATAAATGATTAGTTTCAGCGTGATGTAACTCAGGGTCAGACTTACCTCTACCTTGAATTGTCTAATGCCGAGTGTTTGACCTTTACTATATGAAGTGATTTAAAATTACTAATATATTAACAAAAGACATTAGTTAGACGCATTAGTCACGATATTAAAAATTCCATAAAGTGACATCGATATAGTTGAAATACAGGATCTGTTTTGGTGCATAACTATGAAATGACGCCATTTTAAGAAACTAAAAAAAATCTTAAAGTTTGTAGGTCAAGAGTAAAAATAAAAAAGAAAGATAGGAAAGAACATTATAACGCCAGAATATCTCTGCCCATCCCTGAATTAATAAAAAAAATATAGCATTAAATATTTTCTTACGTTCATATGTGCGTCCATTATTCATTAACCAGCTATAAACAAACTTACAAGGATAAAAAAATATTTTATGATATATTTAATGTAATGTAATATAATAATTATTATCATTTAGTACGTCATGGTCGACTGGTATACGAATAAACCAATAATTTAATTAAATAATTACATTAATTTGTAATATATTTTATTTATTTATTTTCGTGCTGCACTTTTTCTTATAGCAGGATAGTCAGAGACTTAGTGTCAAGACACTCTGCTCTCCACTTCCTACCCGAAGAAACATTGTGTATTAAGTAGCGAAAATAAACGCAACGCGTTTTCTTACTAGAGCAATGATAATAATTGAAATATAATCTTTGCCCCGAGTGGAAATTGAACCCAATACCAATAGCATTACTAATCACACACTGAGCTACAATGACATCTATATTTTATACTATAATAAGTTCATACATATTTCCTAAAGGTTTTACATCGTATACCTATACGAACTTCTCGCATAACTTTACATTGATGAAATTCTATAATCGTCTCGCAATATGTTCAATAATAAACATGTTACACGCCAAACTGGCATGGTTCACGGTAATATTACCATTAATTACTTGGTAATAAAGCGTATTACCGTATGGTATGATTATTATATTACGACGCTACATTAGTCGCGGGCATAATGGATGAAAGACGAAACTTACTTTCACTATATATAAAGATAAGAGCTAGTTGAAATTGTCTATCTGTAAAAAATAGAAACATGTCGTCATAATTTGATCTACAGGAGTAATTTGTGTAATAACATACGAAATTACTATACTTATTTATACGTAATGAGATTTTAAATTTGGCCAATCTTGTAGTAGTTCGTGTAATGGACTTAATGAATATAAATATCGTCGTATTAGCCGTTTTAATTTCTAATGTCGAGGCTTCCGTGGCGCAGTAAGACAGTCAGATACTGTAAACAGAATGGTGATGGAAAAGAGATTTAGAAAACGTATAAAAATTTGAACGCAGCGGGATTCGAACCCACGCCTTCTGAATACCGTCCAGGCGCTCTCACCACTGAGCCACGCGTTCTACTAACAGCTGCGACGAAATTCTTATATCATCTGCTTTATTACAACAATACATTTTTATACGTTTTCTAAATGTCTTTTTCAATTTTCCTAATTGTGGAATAACACTTTAAAAAATTCCAAAAGATGAATGATTACATTTAAATTAATTTCATTACTCCGCTCTAGGACCTGATTACATGTATGACAGAAACAGAAATTTTGAACAGAAAGTTTAGAACGAAGTGTCATGACTAGATTCTCTCTAATTATCTTGCCATGAGGGAAAAATTTGTGTTAAAAGGTTCTAATGTCATAAGGTTAATAGAAAAAGGAACCAAGTATTACCACTTCCTTCTTTCATTTCGTGTATTCGTTTTCCTTTTTTCGTTTCAACGTTCTACGTGAGTATGAATAGCTTGGGAATACGTCTATATTTTACAATATTTAAAGTTTAATTACTGTTACTAGCAGAGCTTTCAAACCACAACTTACACGTGTAGCCGCATAAACTACACAACAAATTTAAAATACTAACGATTCGGCTTTAACAATACCTAGAAACTTATGAATAGATTTATGAAATATAACTACTGCTACAGCGATTAGCTGTGTTTGATAATTTTATTTATAAAGGTATAATACCTATATGCAAACATATATACGGTTATTTTTATAATGTAATCGGGGTCATATTTAAAATATTCTTGTTATTTTCGTTGTTACACCTCCATGCTGCTACCATCAATATAAGTGATATACAAAAATATTATAAATATGTATTATACACAAACAAATACTAAGATATAAAAAACAGCTCACCGTTTTTTGCCGCATAGCAGGATATTCAGAAAGAAACTAATGTCAAATGACTCCCTGATGCATTTTCCACCCAAAATCGAAATATCGTGTATTGAGTGGCATATGAGTAAAAAAAAGAGAACAAAATAATATATATCATAGAAGTAGAACGTATTTTATATCTTTCCCTTAATAATGTTAGTATAATGAAACATATATTTATTAACAATTCATATTTTTTCAGGCGAACTGGTTCAAGGCACAACAGTACTGCAGGTTCCATGGCATGCACCTCGCTTCCATCTCGTCACAGGAAGAAAATGACAGACTAGAAAAATACGTCAGAGAATCAGGTATGAGCAAGCTATTAATTTTAGTTTATTCAGTAGGCAATAAATAACTTTATATAGTAGAAAAATTTATTGGTTATCTAGATGATATCTATGAGTCGTCTCATAATAAAATAATCTACATACATATATTGGTTTATCTTCACGCTTGTATCCCGCACACAGCAGGGTAGGCAGAGGGATCCTAGTGTTAAGAAACTCCGTTCCCCTGTTTCCGCCGAATTCGGAGCCATTGCGTATTAAGTGGCGGAACCTAACGCCGCGCTTTGCCTCGACACCAGAGCGGAAAAAATGGAAAAAAATATTTCCACTCCTCGAGTGGGAATCGAACCCACAACCAGTCGCTTTACATTCACACTTTGTGCCACTGCGCCACGACTGGCCCCACTGACTGACTGACACTACTTTATATTTATGCCATGAAAATATTTATTATCATTGTATCCGGCAGTTTTCGGTAAAATTTTATTCCCATTAACAATTAATTCACTGTCAATAGTGGTGTGTAAGTAAAGAACTAGTTAATTTTCAGCTAATTATTTTTTTTGTTATTGTTAATTACATTTAAATTTTACCAAACTCTGGTATCCGGTCACGTGTGCAAAATGTCAAGCGAATGGGCAGTAAGAAGTGGGTCAAAATATTGTTATAAGATATTCTATTTGATTATTAATCAATAAATACAGGTCAAGTTAATAAAATGTGTTAAAAAATTAACACATAAATTATATATAAATACATGCAAATTATAAACAGCTTTTTTATTTGCATAAAAATTATAGAGTTATAGGCGAGCAAAAGCGCACGTCCGAAATCAAAATTATGTATGAGCCCTCGAGCGATTTCGCGCAAGTGTAGGCACGAGAGTAGAGAATATTGAACGTACACCGTAATTGGTATCCAGGACGTGATTTTTCAGAATTTGGAATCAAATTTGTTATGAAAAATTTTAAATAATTTTGTTAAAACAGGTTTTAAATGTAAAAAAATTATGTAAAATAACTTTATTAGTAAAGAAAGGAATTTTACCGCCAAATGTTAAAAACTAGGCATATTTTGTCTAGAATTAAATTTATAGATCTTTCAACATTCTAAGCTATAAGCTTTATTTAAAACGAACATTGAAACACAATAATTAAAAAATTCATACACATCTATTGCAGGTTACGGCCGCGAGCACTTCTGGACATCAGGCACGGACTTAGCTGAAGAGGGCAATTTCTTCTGGATGGCAAATGGCAGACCTTTGACTTTCGTGAACTGGAACGCAGGAGAACCAAACAACTTCCGATATGAAAACGGCGAAGAAGAAAACTGCTTAGAACTCTGGAACAGAGACGACAAAGGTCTCAAATGGAATGACTCACCTTGCTCCTTCGAAACATTCTTCATATGCGAAGTCCGATCCGATTAATGATATACTCCGACATTACATTTTATTAGGTTATTATTTTTTTTTTTATAATTTGTTATGCCTTGATTACTTAAGGTCACAACATACATGTATTTATTGCCTATTGTTCTGCATTGTACATATTTAGATGTATGCTTCCGTTATTCAAGGTGCTATTTCATAATTGTAATAACATAGATACTTCATTAGTGAGTTGTTGTACTTCTAATATTTTGACGCTTTGCTTTAAGAGGTAATATCGTGCAAAGTATAATTTAACGTTAAACTTTCAATTTTTATAACTTGTTACCTTTTTATTTAAAAAAAAAACAATTTGACAGTTTGCAATAATTAATCTGTTTACTGTAATCGAGGCAATTTGGCGCCATTTGTTATTTTTTACAAAATAAAAATATACTATTTTTCTTTAATCTTTAAATGACAAAAATAGAGGGATCGTCATATGAAATAGCTTCCTTAAAATATATATGTTTTTTCTTATAATTAAAATAATATTATCAATTACAATTAAAAGATCCAATGAAATGTAATGTCAGTGTTAGCGTACATTGTTGTGATAAGGTAGTGTGCTAGATTTCAAATTTCCACGTCGAATTAAATTTGATCTTTTTTTACTTAAGAATATAAACATTTCTGTAAGAAACGGTCAGTAAATATTATATAATTCAAATTAACTCGTACTAATTTTGAACACATTATAAATGCGTTTTGTAAATTAGCACGAGGTATAAAATATTTATTATTTTTGTATGTACGATCAAAAAGGGATCGAAATATGATTTTATGTAATATAATACAAAATAAATGGGAATCAAAAAAACATATTTTGTAAGAAACGATCACTGCCTAATGATCTTATAATAAATCTGACCCTCGGGTTCAATGGGACGCGTACGTGTCCATAGTCAAACGTAGTGGGTAAATATAATAGTTACCTTAGCATATCTGTAAAAATAGATATAAGTATCAACAACAAATAAAAATTATTTTTAATATGTGTTTTTCATTAACTATGTAAAGACTAAGACGTAGCTATTAAGAATATTATAGCATATTAAACTCGTATCGTTAGAAAGATACTATTAAATTCATACAAATATTTGAATATTTGTTACATCGCATGTTATATGGCGGGGGAACTGGAACCTGTTTCTCTTGGCAACTGAATAAGTCCCGCTACGCTAATTTCATGTTTTTAAAAAACCAGTTAAAATTTTAAAAAGATCACCTTTACAACAGACAAGTCAGAGAGAACCTAGTGTCAAGACACTTCGTTCTTCACTTTCTATCACGATTAAAATTAATTATCGCTTGAGATTAGACATAAGTAAAATTGAACACAAAAATGTTGCTATTTTAGCTATAAACTAACAAAGAACTTACTTAAAACACCTAAACGCTACACAAATACGGCAAGGATATACTACATTCTGATGAAAATCTTAAGCCTGATATGAAAGCAATTTCTCCTAAGAACAAGCACTCCAAAAGGATTTGTAAATAGCCGAGGTGTACGCCTCAAGCAACACTCAGGATATGAAGCAAACATAATGTACCGCTTGCGAGAGGCGCGAATAATAAACCGTGCAGTGCCAGGCGCTTTGACCTTTTCTCCTTACTTACTTAAGGATACGATACGCTAGAGCATGTCCTGTGAATAGCAGTCTCGTAGAAAATTGAGTTACAATGTTACTTTAGATTTAGATGTGATTTTGGTTGGAATATTGTAGAGGAATAAATATAAGAACAAGCTAGCCGGCTAGCAACGTCAGGCCTTATTATGCGTAGAAATATTTTAAATATAGTTAACGTGAATTCAGTCGTAAGATGTTACGATTTCCCCACGTGAGGATCGAACCTACAACCTATCTACATCTACAACAATATAAAATAATATAGTTAGACGTTATCTCTAAATGCATTATGTAAATGTAAATTGAACAGAACAATAAATTAACAAAAACAGATGGAAAATAGTGACAAATAAGTACCTATATTTGATCTAAATTGATTTATGTATTGTCTACATGTAGATTTATTTTTATATATAGATATATCCAAATTTTAAAACAAAAACCTGCGTTGACCTAATTCATTTGCGTAATTCATAATTCCGGATTTCATTTTGACATATAAGGCTTGAAATACTCAATCAATTGTCATCATGCGCCGATGAAGATAATTAAAACCACAAATAAAATATATATTTTTAATCTTTATTACAATTTTTTACAATATAGGACAACTAACAAAGATACATATAGTCAATAGGTAATAGAATAAATTTAAAAGGGTTTTGCGTCACAACTTTTGTAAAATACGTAGTATATATAAGTATTGTTAAAAATCTGTGAATAAATAAATAAAAGGCGTGAACATGTTGACAAGTCGACCTGCATATTAAATCTTACAAATAAAAATGAGTATCTAATAAATAAAAAAAAATAGCTTCACGCTGTATCCCGCACACAGCAGGGTAGGCAGAGGGAACCTAGTGTTAAGACACTCCGTTCCCCACTTTCCGCCAAATTCGGAGGCTTGCGTGTTAAGTGGCGGAACTTAACGCCGCGCTTTACCTCGACACCAGAGCGAAGGAAATGGAAATATAATTTCCCCTCCTCGAGTGGGAATCGAACCCACAACCAGTCGTTTACAGTCACACTCTTATGCCACTGGGCCACGACTGGCCACGAGTATCTAATAGTCTAGTAATATATTTTATTCCTGGTGAATAAATGGCTAAATCAGTTTGACTTAGTCATTTATTCTCCTTTGATGAAAATTCATATAAAAACGAAATTTACAGATAAAACCTATACTTACCTGTCCTGAACAGCCATGCGTTTTCGACTTATCACTTATTCACGCCCGGTACAGAAATAAAAAAAGTACTCAAATAAACATTTTCTTAAACAACACTAAACCCATTTCAACAAGTATATAGAAAGACGAATATTTAATGTTCTATATTCGTAGTTATTCTTAGTACAATCTCATTTTCATTCCTATATCCGTGACGCCCACTATAGTTCGACCTTTACTCTTCCAGGTTTGCCAAGAACCACTTAACATTATCAAGAGAGCTCTCGACCTATCTAATCTTTACAAGTTAGTCTTGATATCTTCTCGGAGAACATCTTGGTTTTAATAACTGTTATGTTTAACACATTTCACCTTATGATCTTTAGAAGTTTAATTACGTTTATTTAAATAATGTTACGGTACATTAATATGATTTTGTAGCATACTCCTGTAAAAGATTTTTTTTTTCCTTTTTTTTATTTATTTCGTAGTGATATTTAAAAAAAATGAACTTTTTTAAAAATTGAAGACTAATAAAGCATGAAACATTTTCCTTTGAAGTCACAACAATTGTAGTGGTCAATTGTCAACAGCCTCAGCTATTTGAATATAAATAAATTGTTAATAAGTATCTTATGTATTTAAAAGTCGAATAATTAAATTATTTATATAAATATAACACAAATAGAGTTCGATGGTTCAGTATTCCCGCCCTATTCTTGATTTTAGTAAAAATTGTAAAAGTATGCATATTTATACTAACCATTTTTTTATTTACAGCTCCACTGTTTCCCGCTTTTTCCAGCACAGCAGTCACAGTCACAGAGAAGCTAGTGTTATCCATTCTATTCTTTAATTTTTTTCAAGTATACTTCGAGATTGAGTACGGTTGATTGAAACAGTCTAATTAAAACCGTCACTAATTTGATTATTTAATACATTGCCGCGTTATAATTATGTAAATTGGAAGACTAATAATATTTAATAAATATAGTACTCATTCAATGGTCAAGTCAGGTTCAGGCATGACTGAATATTGTCACGGCCACCTTAAATATACATAACTGTGAATTAATAAAACATAATATGGAACTCTTATATGTTTTCTAAATGTATTTTTTTTATGAAACTCTTATATGTATGTACTTATCTTATGCTCAAAAATAAACAGCTTCACATGTAGTCCTAAAGAACCTAGTGTCAAGGCACTCCCTCCTGCACTTACCTCTCGAAATCAAGATATGTATGTTAAGAGACGAAACTTAACGTGTTTTGTTTTAGGTAACCAAGCGAAGAAATTAAAATAATTAAAGTATAATTCTTCCCCCCGAATGGATTCGTATCAACATTGCTTTTCAGTTAGACGCTGTTCCAATGCACCGCGATCTCTTTATCATTTCATACTGTGAATTTATAAAACATAAACTCTTATGGGTATTTATGTCATTCTTACATTACTAGAATATGAGATAAACTTTGTTGCAAACATTACAACAATTTACTTACATCTATGTACACATTAAAGCGCACTCCAGAATGCACTTAGATCAAAATGTTATAGCGGAATTAGTGTTCATAAACCATCACGTTTTATAATTTAATAATAGTGAGGGAGCAACCAAGACCAAATTCAATGCAAGACGATACCAATCGCTAACAACTAAGTTAATGATTATGTTGAAGAATATTTCTATAACTATCTATAGAAATTAAGTCATAATGTAAGATACATGATGATCGATTCATGATGAAATTGTTGCAATAGTTCCCGACTGTTAATTAACTGGAATTAAGGTATATAAATATAGTAAGTGCATTTTATGTTGACCGTACATATCTAGGCTATCCGAAAATTTTGCGAGGATATAATCAACCAGCCAAGTTCACAAGTGCCAAAGAGCCAAGAGAGTTCACAAGTGACTAAGAGAAGATGTCATGCGTATGCGAATATCTAGCATTTGTCTCTCGCCCGTTTCGGTTAACGAGTTTTACCACCAATCACTCAATAAAAACGGTTCTGCAATGTCTATTGTAGCTAATTTCAGTTCATTCAACTTAAAATACGCTTACTATTCATCAAGCCTTTGTTTATAGATGCATACCTGTATAATTTAATTTTTTCCTTCTAAAGGGACAGACAGTTAGTGTAAAAAGTTTTATTACCATCACAAATATTTTTCAGAATCGAAGTAGACTATACGATAAATTACTGCACCGCATAGTTTCAGAGAGAACGTAGTATCATGATACAAACTGAGAGTTGAGTGGCGAAAATCAACGTCAATACTTTGTCTTAGGTACCAAAGGGAAAAATTAAAATAAATGAAATGGCTCTAATCAATCCCTAAGTGTAAATCGAACCTAGAAGCATCGCGATTACAGCCAGACGCTATCCCACTGCGCCACGACAGCCTAAATCACCTACCTACAATTAGTATTATTGAATCCACTGTCATATAGCTTCACGCTGTATCCCGCACACAACAGGATTGGCAGAAGGAACCTAGTGTTAAGACACTCCGTTCCCCACTTTCCTCCGAATTCGGAGGCATTGTGTGTTAAGTGGCGGAACTTAACGCCACACTATCTTAAAAAGCAGTTTTTCCAACAAAAATTAAAACAAGCTATAATATTTAACCTTACTGTAATATAAAATAATAATTATGTTAAAATTCATTGACCTTTCAAAGAATTTACCCATAAATTTACTTTAATGTTCGTGATTTCTTTCATTGTAGGCATTAATTATTAGGCAAATTCTATGTGTAATGGTTGTAATAAACGAAATGTTGGAAATTTTTACTTACGTTGTCAAGAAATAGTTTCACGCTTCATTTTAACTAAAATAACCGATACTTAAATTGTATATATATATTGGGGCCAGTCGTGGCGTAGTGGCATGAACGTGTGACTGTAAACGACCGGCTGTGGGTTTGATTCCCACTCGACGACTGGAAATGATTAATAAATAATTAATATAGTAGAAATAATTAATAGTAGAAAAAAATATATATTATAGGAATAATAAAATAAAGTGTAATTTGCTTAATTTTTTTTTTTAATTGTATATCTATGGGTACTATAGATATTTAACCTGTGTATGTAAATGTGAGGACAGTCATGGCTTGTGGGCACAAAGTGCGACTGTAAACGCGACTGGTTGTGGGTTCGACTCCTACTCGAAGAGTTGATTGACATATTTCATATTTCATATATATTATAAATGCGAATGTCTGTGTGTTGGTCTGTCACGCTTTCACGGCTAATCTACTGGTTCGATCTGGATGAAATTTAGAATGAAAATAGTAAACAACCCTGTGTCTAACATAGGCTACTTATTTTTGCAAAAATCATCCTCTAAAGGGTTGAAATAGGGGATGAAAGTTTATATGAAAAATCTAAACCGCTTGACAGATTGTAATGAATTTTGGAATAGATACAGTTGGTAATCCAAGGTTAAACATAGGCTACTTTATTTAGCAAAAATCCACCACCGAGGGCTGCAATAAACTGAAATAGCCACGTAGATCACGCGGCGAAGGCGCGGGCGGGCAGTTAGTATTTCATATTTCGTTTCCATCGCTTTGGTGTCGAGATAAAGCGTGGCGTTGAGTTCCGCCACTTAACACACAATGCCACCAGAATTTGGCGGAAAATGGGGAACGGAGTATTTTAGGTTGTAGGTTCTCGGTTCCCGCTGCCTATGCTGTTGAGTGCGGGATACAGCGTGAAGCTAAAAAAATAAAAAAAATAGATGTATATGCTAATACACGATACATATGGAAAAAAAAAATCTTTACACGTTTTATCTGACATTTTGTTTCCGCAATTAAAAAAGACAGATAAAATGTGTAAAAAAAAATTGGCAAGACTGATTTTAACGGGACTTAATGCGGGCAGATAGCTTATGTTATAAGAAGAAACTTACCTACTTTTTTAATTATAACTATTTTATTATCATAAATAGAACACTAATAAAGTCGCGGGTACAACTAGCTTTTATAATAAAAACATCAATTTTACTAGAAAATAGTGGCCAGTCGTGGCCCAGTGGCACAAGCGTGTGACTGTAAACGACTGGTTGTGGGTTCGATTCCCACACGAGGAGTGGAAATATTTAATATTTCCATTTTCTTCGCTCTGGTGTCGAGGTAAAGCGCGGCGTTAAGTTCCGCCACTTAACACGCAATGCCTCCGAATTCGGCGGAAAGTGGGGAACGGAGTGTCTTAACACTAGGTTCCCTCTGCCTACCCTGCTGTGTGCGGGATATAGCGTGAAGCTATAAAAAAAAAAAAACTAGAAAATAGTGAAAATCTAAAACTAAATATCAGATATCTGTCATAGAGTCAGTGCTTAGCTTTTAATGTCCATGAAACTGATACGACTGCACAAAGTTATTAAAGCTCTAATACCTAGATAATATTAAGGGAGTTCCAGACTACCAACTTATTACCGAGTCGGATTGTTGGAGCGTGAAATATGACTGACACTGCACTACTTTATCGTTGCTTTGTATTACCATGTTCCTATTATATCCTCTTTATGAACTTTTAATGGCGGAAAAATTGTATTTTTCTTATATGAAATATATGTCATGGATGAATTTATAAAGATTACTAAAATCTCGTTATTGTACATTTAATTTGTCATTTAAAGTTCGTATATAATATTAATAAACCAGTATTATAAAGGGTGTTGCCAATCAGCATGCAATATCTCGGGATATATCTTCGGGTGCAAAGTGGAGAGTTTAGTGTCTTTAGTAGTGTCGGTTAGGCAAACTGGTAATTCAGTAAGTAATAAAAACACAAAATATTAGGTATAGTTATTACTTTAAAGTGACTGAAGTTAAAAAAAAAAAAATAACTGTACAATGTCTACTTATAATATATACTATGTACAGTAGAACAATTGAATAAAAACAAAATTTATATGTTTTAAAACACGTTTTTCAAAATTTATAAGACTTTGATACTTTTACTGTTAAAATACAAATAAGTTTAAATAAAGGAATATTATTAAAAAGGGCTAAAGTAAAAATAATGTTGTGAAACTTACAATTTTTATTTACAGATTCACGCCATTCCCGTTCTGCAAACTTAACAATCTAGTATTAAGACACTTCGCTCTCCGCTTGCCAGAAATTGAGGCATGCCTTATTGAGTGATGTAACTCAATGCCGCGCTTGATGTTTCCCCAGTGTGAGAATCAAACCCACAACCATCTCATTTTCAGTCAGATGTTAACCCACTGTGCCAGGCTGACCTAAATTTCCTGCAAATTAAGATAAATAATGTATTAGTAAAATAACGAAACTTGTGCCACATATTTTCTCAACACTCTAGCACGTCTAAATGAAGACAAGATGAAAACATGCCCTGATTTAGTTTCATCTTCATATGCAAAATGCAAACCCAATTTGTGAGCACCGGCAACGCTGCACTTTCACGCTCTATTTAGCATTTAGTTATCATTTTTACGTAAATATAAAATTATTTTTGTATTTCTATGAATTTATTATTTAATACGTATATAGGGTATATTATTTGTTAATTATTTGTTTGAATATTTATATTTTATTGTTACAGCTTCAAATTCAAAGTACCGTCCAAGTATTGCAAAAATAAAATATTTCTTACAAAAATAAAGCATCATTGAAAAATATTAAATATATATGAACCTTTAAGAAGGCGACTCTCCTCTATGCTATGTTGAGCTGAAAATTCCGTTCTGAGCCTCTTATTTCCTCGGGCATCGCCCATTTTTATATTATTGCATCATAAACTGTATAATAACCATTATTTTCTATTAATAATACCCAGCGTTTTAAAGTAAGTAAGTAAAGGTGAAAAATGTTTATTCAGACGTAAAAGATGATAAATATGTTAACACTACGAAGAACAGCCATGTTATCTTTGATATATACTAATGGATTTCATGTTCACATATAATCTTTTAAAAGTAGTTTTTTTTTTAAATATTAAACTTTTATTTTTTAAAATATAAACTTATTAATAGATAATAGTATAAACTTATTAAGAGTAGATAAAGCAATAATTTTTTTAAATCAAATTCATAATTTACACAAATTCCTGCTATTATTATTGTTAACCCAGATAATAATAATAAAAATTTTAATGAATATATATTAATCAACAAATTATTAAAACGAATCGATAAATAAACCCCAGCTGTAACTAATGTAGAAGAATGAACTAAAACAGATCTTTTCTAGATATTAAAGTCCCCGAGTGGGAATCGAACCCACAAGCATCACGTTTACAATCAGACGCTGTCCCTCTGCACCACGAGACCTTCACTTATTAATATTACATAATAATTACAAATTAAATTTAGTATACTCACCAAAAGCAAAACTTTCCAAATTTCAATATGGCGAGAAAGTCAATCTATTTCTATCCAAGGATTAACAGCACCTATTCGAACTCAAAGCGAGATCAAAGTGACAAACACTGTTAATATCCGGGGTTCAATCAGATCTATTTAATAACGCCCACAATCCACAAGCATTCAGCCACATAAAGCCTCGGCTTAAGGTTTAAATACCTCACTTTAATAAAAACGTGATATATAGGAAAGTTAATATCCATAACTTTATATGAAGGGTTGGCTCCCTTTTAAAGCCATGGTATTGATGCCAGATCGAAGTTGAGTACCTGTATAGTTTTGTCTTTTGTAGCGGAATATAAAGTAAGTGGTAAAGGTAAAATGGTAATACTTTTTCGTATGAGCTCAACATTAAAATACTTTACTACTAAACTAGTTATACTAATATATATGGTTATAGAGCAAAAAATGTAATAATTTTATCTATGTATATTGTATACTTATGAAGTTTTATATGATCCATGAATGTATTTACTATACATACCTACTTATACAATTAAAAGGTAAATGTCGCTGTCTGTACATGGAAGATACCTCTCTTAAGAATTGAATTCGTTTCATTAAAATGAAAAAAATATTATGAGATATTATAAATGTAACCCAAAACAACGATTTTTAATTTCATTGCTGTTTGTCTAAGCGTTTGTGTACGCTAATCTCAGAACTGATTAAAAACCTATATTTTAGTAGTTTGACTTTAGTATTTTGATAGCATTCAGTGTTTGTTTTACTAACGGTTTATAAAAAAATATAAGAATTAAATTACAAATATTAAGCATATTTTGTTATTTAAGAAAGAACGTGGGCAGGTGAAAATCGAAACAGTTATAGTCCGGTAGTTTGCACAGGCGGAGCCGCAAACCAGTTACTAGTTATAAATATAGAACGAAATAATAAATCACATTCAAAAGGCAATGCATACAAAATAGAAACGCACGAAGATCTAAATAACAGGCAGATCAAATATACGTACAAATTGTACTTACATTCAATTTCACAAGCAATCCAATAGTACCACAAATTCTGCCGCCGGCATGGCTAAGTTAGCGTTTAAATTAAGTTGCCTCGAGTTTGCAAAATTGACAATTTCTAGATGTAAAATGCATAGCTAAAATTCGAATATTCCCTCTATATTTTCAGATTCATCCATCAAGTAATTGATTTTTTTATGGGACGGTCCATTTTTATGATGTACCCAACTCGGATCAGCTTTCTGCAAAGTTGATTATTTTAAGTAAAATGATATTCAGTTTTGATTTACTTGTATTTTAAAAGTACATTAGTATGTTTACAGTCATAAGTAAGTAATGGCACAGCATTGCTACTAAATACCCATAGGCCTATATAAACCTGATAAGGAAAAGTCCTGCTGATAATATTTTAATTTCTAGATTTCTTAATTAAGAAACTGTTTTAAAAATAACTTATTACTGAAGTGCTATTTATTCTAGACACAATGTTCTACTTGTACTTTATATATATTTTTAATTGTAATTAACATATTTAGTAGTAGCTTTAGTTTATTTTTTTTTTTTTTTTAATTAGGAAACTCTGTTCATGGGCTCACAGGTGCCCATGGCAAGCATTAGTTTATTAGGCATTATGAAATGTATCAGAATTTTACAGAATTTTATCAGATCTTAACTATTGCTAGATACTACATCGTCTAAACGAAAAAAGCTTAATGGTCTAACGACTCATCAAGCAACTTGAATAATATACTATGATTACCGTTTAGTTATACTATATTATACTTACATTACATTATTGCGTATATAATATTGTACGTATGTATATACTATTCAATAAAAAAGTCTAAAATAATCATGATCAAGACTACAGACTACTTAATTCCCAAATAATTATGTTCTATTTCTTAAAAAGGCAAAAATGCGCAAATGTAGTAGAACTTATTGTTCTATGAAAAAACATCGCAATAAATGATTATTTTAAAGCATACAACCAGTTCGAACTAAGGAACGATCTGACCAGGAATAAATATGGTATTCATTATCTGTATACGTGAAAAAAATATTCGCAGTAAGCATAAACGAGAGGTATAACTGCATATTATTTTTAAGGGGTAACTTTTAAGTTTTAATGTGATGGACCCTAACGAGGGTCATCCATGGAAAGGTTAAAAAAACTCTTCTACAGAAGAGGAACAGCAACTTCTTCTATAGACAAGAAACTTTGAGAGAATGGATATCCATTTTAAAGTGGCCACTTAAACCTACTCTTGGGAGGCAACGTCCAGACGTTGCTTGAAGTTGCACTGTTGCACTCGACACGATAGATGCAGCACGTTGAATCCATGGAATGCTAAGAAGTTTCTTTTCTGCGTGTAACAAAATATTATATTCAATTTAACCATATGCATTAAATTAAGAGACACATTATTGTCAAAATAAATGAGATTATAATAAAAGTATAAAAATCCTTTTCGGTTATTTTCCGGCCGTTGCCTCCTGCGATTATCACGTTGATAAAAATCTCATCAACACGTAGCCGTTGTACGCGGCTTCGTAATTCGTTCTGTCGACATCCAGATTTTAACTAAAGTGCTTTTACATAATGAGTATTCGTATAGCAACTTGTTAATTTATTTTTGATATAAAACTCTCATAATTTTAATAATGATGACAGTTTCATTTCACATTGATGCTATCTTTGATGATAATTTTGATAATAGTATTCAAAAGCAGTTTCACACTCTTTACCGATGAATAATATAACGGTGCAACCTTCAACTGCTCCCACGACAACTTCTATTCAAAAGACAAATTTGGGAACTAAAAATAAAGTTTTAGTTGAAGTTTCAAACATTTTATTACATATAAAATTTCATTATTCACTTTCATTACTTACTGAGTGACTTACAGACAACATACATCTGCCACTATTAAACATGGAGCCCTGAAATTCAGCTTGTCAGTATGGTCTTTGGAGATTAAGAAGCACAAGAGTATTTTCCGAAATTTCTGGGGGGAATAAGCAAAATGCGTTTTTAAGGGTTAAATAGCTTCACGCTATATCCCGCACACAGCAGGGTAGGCAGAGGGAACCTAGTGTTAAGACACTCCGTTCCCCACTTTCCGCCGAATTCGGAGGCTTGCGTGTTAAGTGGCGGAACTTAACGCCGCGCTTTTTAAGGGTTAAATGTTTAGGTAAATTTTAAGGGTCCTGTTGAAAGTAAAGAATTCTTTTTCTTTCTTAGCAACAGGTTAAGCGTAGGGAACCTAATGCTAAGACACTCCGTTCCCTACGCACCACCGAATTCTGAAGGCTTTCCATGTTAAGTATTATTCCTCTCTTCGAGTGGAAATCGAATGCACAACCAGTCGCTCTATAGTCACACTTTTTACCTCTGCGCCACAACTGGCACAAGTAAGAAAGATAGAAATATATAAAAAAAAAATAGCAGGAGCCTGTACAACGAAAGTCACAACCAGTCTTCTACATATCAGCATATCAATTCGAAATAATAGTAAATAAACTTCCAAGTAAGAATATAAACCACTAAAACAATATTTAATAATATCATTTAAACGAAAACGTCACTTGTCTGTTATATGAAAGAAAGCTAAGTGACTACTGCCCTAAATAACAGTTCATAGCTTTATGTAGGGCAAAAAAATACAATAAATTTATAACTGCAGCCTCATACAATCGTGGTTGTTAAAATCAAGCATCTGCATAGTAATTTTAACATAGTTCCGTACTCGTGAATAACTTCAAAACTGAAATGACGCAGTAACACGCTGTTCCCAATTCCGTAGCTTTCAAGAGCGAACTTAATTTTTCACTTGTGATTTTCTTTTATATTTACTTTCACAAAGAGGTAATGTACCGTATCGATTTCTATTATAAGTGTGGTAACAAAGACGTTTTGGTTAAAATATGGATAAGTTATGAATTTAAAGTGTAGGAGGTAAATTACTTTTTTTTAAATTGAACTTTATTTCTCTTAAAATAATTACGATTATATAAATATTTAAACAAAAGCAGATTCATGGTTTTTCTCCTATAGCAGGGTAGTTAGAGAGCATTTAGCATCAAGAAGAGACCAGTCGTGAGGCAGTGGCACAGACGAGTGACTTAAAACGACTGGTTGTGGGTTCGATTCCCACTCGAGGAGTGGAAATATTTAATATTTCCATTTCCTTCGTTCTGGTGTCGAGGCAAAGCGCAGCGTTAAGTTCCGCCACTTAACACGCAATGCCTCCGAATTTGGCGGAAAGTGGGGAACTGAGCGTCTTAACACTAGGTTCCCTCTGCCAAAAAAAAAAATCCGTCGCTCTTTTTCTACCTGAAATCAAAACATTGCGTATTGGGTGGCGGAACTGGACGCCGCGTTATTTTTAGATACCAGAGGGAAAAAACGTATAAAATGTAGCAGCTCTTTTTCTCTTCTCAGTTCTTCTCTCTACTTCCCCGCAGGAGAGAGGTTAATGGACAATGGATCTTCGTATTGCCACCAGCAACTCGGAATCTGCGCTCATTCGAGTCACGAAAATAATGTATAATCATTCCCCCGAATGTGCATTGAACCTACAACCATCACTTTACAGTCAGGCTACCAGAGGCTATCACATTACGCCACGCACCTAAAATTAAATGAAACTATTTTGTGAAAATAATTTGTAATTCCATTAAAATACTTCCGTTTTAATATGTTAAAATCATTATGTTTAAAATGTAAAACCCAAACATTTTGTTGAATATAAATATTCTTTAATTACAATAGAACTTGCCCATAATAGTATTAATATTATACATAAAATAAATAATAGATATTTAAAGCTATAACAATAATAATTCCCTCCGATCCGACTACGTATATAATTAGTTATTTCCTCCCTTTGTATACTTCGTAGACGATGACGTACTCAAAAGCTGTTTCAATTTCAGCGTACATTTTGTTCTCGTACCCTTTTTAGTTCTCCACGAACGCAATGCAAGCTCTCAGTGCGCTTTGAGGTGCATTGTGTAAGTCAGGTTGCATGACCTACTAGCGAACTGCGAAGGAAATTGTTTCCCCTCTATATTGAAATGTTCGTTTTTGCAACCTTTAAATCTATATGGTTGTCGTTTTCAGTTTGTTTGTGGGTTTAGTAAATATTATTTAGTGTTGAAAAGATGAAAGTGATTTTTATTTTTTCTTTGAAAATATATAAAATAATATATACTTTCTACAAATATAAATTTCTACAATATTCTACTAAACTCAAAAAACCGTGTTTAAATGTTTAAACATTTAAACACTTTTTTTTAAATGTTTTAACGTTTAAACGTTATGGAAGCTACTGCTAACTACTGCTAATATAATTTAGGACAAAAAAAGCATACTAATGTTATCCGAATTGTCCAGTAAAGGATAAGGAATATTTCACCCAGTAAGATTACGGAAGATTATGGAGAAGCTAACAAACAGCGCCTAAATGGACTCTCTTAAAATGTTCTTGATGACAAAAAAATCATGACGAAGAAATGAAAATAATTTCCTCCTAGTAAGAATCGAACCCACAATCTTCACAATTACAGTCAGATTCCGTCCAACCGGCCATGACGGTCTTAAGCTCTAACTTATAACAAAATATAAAATCAATAACTTTAATTTCAGTTACAGTTCTTAAAGAAGGTCTTTTAATACACCAAGGAGCTTACCGATCTCGATATCGGGATCTACTTAAAACTAAGCTGATTAAAAATACGATGAAATGCAAGTTGTCACATAAAGGAAAATGTTAAAACGTCATATAAATAAGTGTAAAACGCCTCTTCCGCAAGGCTTATGGCGATAAGAGGATTCCACAGTAAGCGGTCATGTCACTGCTGTAAATAGAGCTAATTTATTCAACTTAAGTTTCAGTGATATTGCATTCAAGTCTCTATGGTCCTTGTGATAAAAACTATAGATTAACAAGGAAGCTAACGTCCATATAATACCTGACATGCCTTGCAAGTAGAGTTCGCCATAATAAGTTCAATTAGCTTTTGACCTATAACTATCTTTGACTCTTTAATATAATATACAGCAAAAAATAAATAAGAAAATAACTTAGTGAATTGCTATAATTTTGTTCCTGATACATTAAAGCTTTGCAATTATTTGGACAAAAAAATACATTTGTGTCTGTAAAAAATAGGCCGAAGCTCGCCATGCTGCTTTTGGGACTTATGGCTAACTAATAATCACATTAATTTACTTCTCATTATAATCAGACTTCCGTCCAGCCTAACAAATGTAAATAAGAAGGGTGAAAAATTTTTCAATTTTCCTAATCGTGGAATAACACTTTAAAAATAGTTACAATGTCTGCCTCCTTTCAAATTTTTGTACGTTTTTTAAAATGTTTAACCCTTTTTTCAACTTCACCCTTGTTCCTCCATAACTGGGTAGTGAGAGAAATCTTAGAGTAAAAATATTCCGTTATCCACTAACCGCTCGAGATGGAAACATTGCGTGTTAAGTGACGTCACACAACGCCATGTTTTGATTATATTGCAAATAAGAAAAGAGAGAAAATCGAATCCATATGAGTAACTCGATTCGAAAAATATTAAAAAATATCGCTTACTTTCTCCATCTATCCCATAAAATAAGAATTGTATAAAACTGTAAGTTATTTAGATATTATTTTACAAAATTATTACGATACAATCTATATGGAGCCAGTCGTAGCGCAGTGGAATTAACGTGTGGCTATAAACGAATGGTTCTGGGTTCAATTCCCACTCGAGGAGTGGAAATATTTGAGATTTCCATTTCCTTCGCTCTGGTATCCGAGGCAAAGCGCGGCGTTAAGTTCCGCCACTTAACACACAATGCCTCCAAATTTGGCGGAAAGCGGGGAACGCAGTGTCTTAATACTAGGTTCCCTCTGCCTACCCTGCTGTGTGCCTACGGAATAAGTTGTAACGAGCAAAACGTTGAGTTGTTTGTTGCTACTTAACTTCAACGCGGATATCCGTAAAGCAATAGTGCATTTTTTAACACTAACAAGAAAGTCACAACTATATTGTTCATGTCATGACATCAATATATAACAGACTAGCGAACTGCTCGCAGCTTTGTTCCTGTAAACTACGCAACTGTAGTTCTTTCGTATCTTCAATGGCCCGTGTTCTGGCTAAAGTTGAGTGGTATATATTTTTCACATAAATATTCATCCCTTATTGTTAAAAAGTTGTCATATGTTTGACCCCAGATATTGAGTTATTGTTATTTCGAATTCCACCCAAATCGGACTGGCAGATTAGCTGTGAAAGCGCAACACAGGCTTTCGCAATTATACTATTTGTATGGACAGTAGATGCAGAACAGTAACTATTAAATGAAATAAAATTAATTATAATACCATTCATTTATATATAGGTACACAATAAAAGGGTGAATATGTTTGCAAAAGCATTTCTCTCGAGCTTAAAATATTTACTCTATTATGGGCAGTGCATTAAATCGGATTATATGAGCGCTCGGACGGCGAACTTATTTCCGTAAAACTTTTGTATAGCACAAGAAATGGAGCTCATTATCTCCTGACGCCATACTGTTTCTAATTGTTATTTTAATAAGTAGCAGAGAAAATTAAAGTAAAAGGAACCTTTAATACTTCTTTTGTACTAAAATAATCCCCACACTACAAAAATATTGCCCAGAATTTAAAATTGTTTTAACAAATGTATTCGAAAAAATAACCTAATGTGGCTAGTCGTGGTTCAGCGACTGGTTGAGGGGTTAATTACCACAATATTTTATATTTCCATTTTCCTCGCTTTGGTGTCGAGGCAAAGCGCGGCGTTAAGTTCCGCCACTTAACACGCAATGCCTCGGCGGAAAGTGGGGAACGGAGTGTTTTAACACTATGTTGCTTTTGCCTATCCTGCTATGTGCGGGATACAGCGTGAAGATAAAAAAATAACGGCAAAGTCGTATAATATATAAAATTTGAGCGTCTGTTGATTAATATTAAAATATTACAAACAGACACTCCGTTATAACTACACTTGATTAAAGTACCGCTTTACACTAAATGCTTATAATATGTATACACGGTACATACAAAAATAATGTATTTTTACAATTATTGCCTGTGTATAAACAGGCAGACATTCCGGCTCGTATCTCTTTTAGCGGGGTTTCACTTGTAGATAGATAAAAAAGTAACTTAGGTTACTTATATTTTAGAATTATAACTTTTTTATTAAATACCATGCGAAGGTATTATATAAAAACTGTAAATACATTATATCCATATTTTGATCGCTGGACGCCTTTTCGTTGTGCCACAAAGTACAGAGCATAATAAGTAAGCATGCCTACCAAGAGCCTCGGAAGTGCTTAGGTAAATTTTAAGCCGATTCGAAAATTAAATGTGTATGTCTTATGCATGTTATATTATAGTAAATTGCTAACCGAATAAACAATATTTTTTAAGCGACTCCCAAAAGGAGGAGGTTATCAATTCGGCTGTATTTTTTGTATGTGTGTTACCGCTGAACGTTTAACTGAGTGGATTGATTTTGATAATCCTTTCTTTAAATTATTATTTATATTCTGTTTCCGGTACGTGATTAATCAATCTGTTTGGATATAAATCTAAAAAAGAAACAAGGTTTCATATCGACTAATTTCTAAAGCTCACCCCTATATGAGTGGCTTAAATTTTTAATTAAAATATAAGCCACGTGATATAAAAATCCTTTAATAAAACCAATACAGTTAAGCTTACTGAATTACAGCTTAATGTTCCGTACAACGTGGAGATTACTGTGCTTACTGTGTGTTACAGAGCAAATAATTAGTTTTAATATTAAAACCTATATTCATTAAGCGCATCAATTCTCGCAATGATTTAGCTGCTTTGACTTAAAAAAATATTAATATGATATACATATATACCATGTATTTCTTTTACCTTTTTAAACTATAATAACTTGAGTTAAAAAAAAACTTGTTTAAAATAAGCTTCACATATTATATACCCAGTAAGGTATCTTATTTGATATCCATATTTTAGAAGTGCATTAAAAACAAGTTAAGACCTCTGAAAACCCGTTCAGAAATATGTACGCCGCCATTTTATAACGATAGTCATTTTAGATTAATAACCATACTGATTATATATAATAGTACCATCATCAGAACTAAAAGAACAAGGAGTGGGAAGTGGATAAAATGTAAGTTACAAAATTTGCCTAAATATAGACAAACATAGGGGCTGGTACAAGAAAGTAAAATCTAAATCAGTAAAAGGAATGTTTTTTTGCCATTCTAAATTACTAAAAAAACAATGTACTGTTTCAATCTCTTACGTTATTTAAATTTTGTCCCAATGTATTATCATTTTATTGCTCCTTGCTATGTAATAGACATTTGACACAATTCTCCTCCGCCGCCGGGTAGCGTCTCGTAGAAGGTAAGTAACTCCGTCACTTGGTGGTAGAAGATTCGTTTTCCGACTGGCTCGCGACCACTATCATTTCAAAACTGAACCGCCTAATATCTAGTGATGTGTTTCGGTGCGATGATATGTAAGCCAGCTCTCTTTTTTCCCACCCGTCCTTCTTCCTTCTTCACTCTAAAGGCCGGCAACGCATCAACGCACACAACTCCTCCAATGTAGAGGCTGTCTATGAAGTTAAGTACTTACCGTCAGGTGGTTCTTCTGCTCATTGGCCTCCTTTATGCAATAGATAAAAACATTTCATATCTCTACACCATAATTAATGATTTACTCTTAAAGACAATAATAAATACCTGTAAAAAATAATTTCTTGATTTGTTATACATAACTCTATAATTGAACATTTGCACCCTTAGTATGAAAATATTAGAACGAATTTTTAATCTTGTGTTTTAGTATAAAAATAATAAGTGTTAATTTTGTTTATTCGTATTTTGTTTATGGTATCATATGTAATGTACGTTTATGGTATCGTATTGTCTATGCCCACTTTTCAAAAAATAAAATAAATGAAGTCTGTTAGCTGTATTCACTTGTTTCATTACATCTTGTTTGAATTGTTCATTATAAAAACATAATATAACATTGTTTTTTCCGAAAGAAACAACTTTTTGGATTATGCCATATTCTTTCTTAAGAAGCGATTTGCAATTGAAAGATGCATAGAGACGTTTACCTTTACGACGACGTTATTATTACCTATTAACATACTTTATAGTTCACGTTAAATAAATTAGATACATTACGCTTTAGCTGGCCAATAGGCGCGGTAATTATGTTTACGATGCTACAGCTTCATAATACGCATTTATTGACCATTAAAATTTGCTATAACTGTTATCTATGCGTATAATTTTAAATTATTTACGAGAATATAATAATATTCAATAGAATAAGTCTTTAATTTACTATTTATTTAAGAAATTGTTAAAAAAGTATTTGCTTGTTAAATGGATCGTCTTTACGATTACAATTTTTATAACTTTATAACTTTATTGCACACATACAATCTTATTAGAAAAAAGAATACATAATAACAAGAAAATACACACATAAATAATAATACAGAGGCGAATATAATAAGGCGAAAATAATATATAAAGCCGTAGACTACCTTAAACAAAACAAAAACAAATTGCACGATAATAACCGCAATAGTGCGAAACTGTGTCGCGATTATTACAAATTGCAAATAAAAATAATACGACACGAGTGATAAGTCTATAAACATAATATTTGCTTGTGCGTATATGATACGAGTAAGTGTATGTGTGCGTGCGTGTGTGTGTATGTGTGTGTGTGTGTGTGTATGTGTGTGTGTGTGTGTGTGTGTGTGTGTGTGTGTGTGTGTGTGTGTATGTGTGTGTGTGTGTGTGTGTAAGCGCATACATAATTGAGTGAGAATAAGTAACTTTACTGAGGGATAATTATCTCATATTGTTGAGATTATGAGGTTTTCGGTCTCGTTATAATTTAATTTTGACAGCCAGTCATTTAATTTTCTTTTACAATTTAATAAAGTTAGCGAGTAAATACTAAGTTTTTCATTTATTTTATTATATAGCATAGGACTTAAATAATGGTATTGTTTATTTGAGGAGATTAAACGTCGCGGTTCTATATTGCAGACCGCGCTTCTACGTTTTGCAGCAATGGCTTCGGGATTGTAAGTAATGGATTTATGTTTGCGTAAGATAGTGCTCATGATAAACAATTGTCGGACAGTTAGTACATTGCAAAGCTGGTATAAGTCAGATGTTGGGAAGCGACTAGATTTGTGTGACATAACTTTTAATATGCATCTCTGAGCTCTCTCCAAACGAAGCATTGAGCATTTCGCTGTCCCACCCCATGCTGTTATACAGTAATTTAAAACGGACTGTACCAGGGAAAAATATACCATCCTTAAAATTTGGTTGTTTGCACTGTTTCTAAGAAAATTTGGTTCATAATACTCGTATAATTGAACAAATTTGGACCCTAAATGTCATATTAGTGTTTTTGTAGTAAAGCGTACAATGGGCACGATACAAGGCGTTTGTTCTGTGCAATACCAATATGCTGAGTGGTAGTTTCTATTCTCATTCAGGAACGAGCGGCATTGTCGCGTCTTGTAAACACATACTTTGTACTCAATAGTCACTACATATAGCGGTCTTCCTTAACTTGCTAGTTGACGCCTTTTTACCATTTTTAAGTCTCTCTACCTTGTGAACGAAGGGTATGTGAAATAATTGAAACAAAATATTGAATAATGTAGGTAAATGCAACTTTTCCTTCGTAGTTAATACGATGAATTTATAATAATAAATTTAAAATATCTATGTTTACTTCAGCTCAATGAACTAAAACACATTTAGTCCCTACAATACAATTTAATAGTAAGATATTAAAAAATTAAAAACAGTTTTAGAACGCTTGACTTAGCTCAAAGTGCTTGGTTTCCAAGATCCTCAGGTTCAAATCTCGCTGCGTTCATTCTTTTTTTTTATTTTTCTAAAAATGGTTTAATTTTCCTACGTATGTCGATGACACTTTAATAATGTTTAAATTTCCTTTATTTTCCAACGAAATACATATATACAGAATTTAAATAAACGACTTCCCAATATATACATTTACATTATGAAATTTAATTTACAAGTTAAATAGAGTCATGTTTGCACATCGCTGTTTGGCAGCAAAATATCTGACAATGCAGTGGTACCGACTTAAACGAGCTCTTCCTCAAAAGATAAGCTGTCTTCGCAAAAGAGCATACCATTCTAGAAAATTTTATTTAATTATATGTTTATTTATAATGTAAATAAATGTTATGATCCTCTTATTGTATACTAGCGATCGCTTGCAGCTTCGCCTGAGTAATTACACAAATATTCGAATTTTATTTAATTTAGTAAAATCTTTTAGGGGCTTACTTTTGAATAAAAAGTAGACTATATTTGACCCTTTATGATTTGATCTTCAACTGTGTGCCTTCTGAATTCCATTTTAATCGGGCCAGTTGATTAACCTTTATAGAGTCACAGACATACAGAGAGACAGGTTATCGCATTTATAATATTAGTATGGATTGCCATATCTATTAATTCTAAATTTGCTGGCATATATATGCATAAATGATACGACAAAACGATTTTTCCTCACATTACTCTTGATAAATTATACAATAAAAAATCGCTACTCTAGGCTTAGGTATGTATAGAAACAATTGTATACATACAAAAAACAAATGTATGCCTGAAACTAAAATGAAAAAAATAACTAAATGCTAACGAAACGAACTACAACATTAACTTTGATAGTGTAGTACTTTAATACACACGAACTATGAATACATACATAGTTTTCAATTGTGTAATTTTAAAGTACCGTTCATCCTGTATTTTAATATAAAACGTTTTTTTTGTATTTAATCGTAAAGCATTTCGTTGGCAAAATATTATATCTGTATGGTTAATGTAACTCTCATGCCTGTATGATAACATCTTATTCAAACCTATGCTAAACTATATATATCTCAGTGAATTACTGCAGTAACCTTTAAATACAATTTTTTTTTTTTTATGGAATGAAGGAGGCAAACGAGCTGAAGGCCCACCTGGTGTTAAGTGGTTACCTTCGCCCATAGACATCCACAACATTAAAGTTATGGATGCGTTGCCAGCATTGGGAATGTAGGACAGAAGGAGGGAGGAAGGATGGGAATGGTGGGAATAGGGAACGCTGGCTTACATGCCATCGAACCGGAACACATCATAAGATATTTGGCGGTTCGTCTTTGACATGATAGTGGTCGCCAGTCGGAGAACGAATCTCCTACCACCAAACCAATTAAAATTAACCATTTCAATTTTAATCGAATTTAAGTGTGCATGATGTTTTAATTCAAAATTTCAGATTTTTTTATCTGATATTTTTAGCCAACATTTGAAGGAATTTCAAATGAAATTTACAAAATTAAAAAAAAAAGAAATGCATGCCAATATACCTTAATTATGTAGAAAGTGGCCATAAATATACTGTAATTATAAAAAAGGTTGCGAGAGACTATGACCTCAGTGAGCCCATAGTTAAAAACAAAAGATATTAGATAAATAAGAAAGACAGCATATCTATTCTTTTCCGAAGTAAATTCAAAAAATCCTCTTTTAGTGGTCCCCACTTTCCCCAAGGAAAGTACTTGTCATTTTTGAGCGTAGCGGGACTCGAACCAGCGTCTCTTGAAAACCGTCCAAGGCTCCTTGGACGTCTTCCAAAAGATGTGAGTACGCGCCACGCTACGTTTATATTTATATATGTTTCCCAAGACTAACTGTTTATCATGTAAATGTTAACATATAAAAAATATAAAAATATTTTCATATACCCCTATTAGTGGCCAGTCGTGGCCCAGTGGCACAAGCGTGTGACTGTAAACGACTGATTGTGGGTTCGATTCCCACTCGAGGAGTGGAAATTATTTTTCCATTTTCTTTGCTCTGGTGTCGAGGTAAAGCACGGCAAAGCAAGTTCCGCCACTTAACACGCAAGCCTCCGAATTCGGCGGAAAGTGGGGAACGGAGTGTCTTAACACTAGGTTTCCTCTGCCTACCCTGCTGTGTGCGGGATACGTGAAGCTAAAAAAAATTAAGTTATATACTTTACTTGTCGTAATAAATAAGAAGTAAAAATCAACAATTATGTTTATTTTTATGTCCACCTGTACTGACATGTCATATCAAGACACTATACTGACAATCGAATACAGATAAAGATTGCCAATAATATTATTGAAAGAGATTAAACAGCTACTGTCATAAACGTTAATATATCTTTATTAGTAGAGTACATAAGAGCATGTATTAATACGATAACATGTAAATATATATTATGTTACGTTTGGACACAAAATCCTTTCGTCTCTTGAACCCGAAGTATATCGATCAACTAAATGTTGACCTACGACCTTTAACACAGACGATTGAAAACTCTACTCCTGGTAAATCTGGCTTCTAGGTCATGCTATACTGGGAAAATGGGTAAGAGTAGAAATTATATTCGTCGTTACAGAGTACTTCTCTGTCTTCAGATTTCTTTTTATTTATTATAGATAGAATTTTCAGCTGCTCTAAAAAAACTAATAAACTAAAAAAAACTATATATTCTAACAGTTATTTTTTATAAAAAGTCCTCATCATACATATTACAAGTTCTGGCCTAATCGTTAGGATATGCTAAAAATAATGATAGTTAAAGTAACTTTCTGGCTACGAAATATTGTTTGAGTTAAGTCGTTTTAAATGGCACCCCGTAATAAGCACACACCTAAAACCTATTCATAAAATGGCGTCATCAGGTTGTACCTTAGTACAGTGATCGCAAAGGTTACCGTCGCGAGCCGGCGGCGGCGGCTCACTCGGCCACCCCCTGACCTTTAAAGCCTCCCGCGGGAGGTAATCCCGCATTAGCACGCGACGGATCTGAAAGTGTCTCATGGCATCGCGCTGACGGGCGCACCTGCACTGGCGAGGGCGGCGAGGGCGGCAGGGCGGGCGGCGGCGAGGGCGACGGCGCGCGCATGCGTACAAACGCGCTCAAAAATGAACTCTCGTTTCCCGCACTGTGGGCCGCACGCTCGTCGCAGCCGCGTGTCGCGTGTCGCGGGTCGCGTGTCGCGTGTCGCGTATGACTGGGCGACTGTTAGCGGGGTGTGGTCTCCGGAGCAGGCCAGGTGAATGCAGTGAATGCGGTGAACGCGGTGAATGCGGTGAGTGGACGTCGGCGACGGCGATGTGCCCCGCCAGCGCCGCGCCCCGGCCGGCGCCGGCCTGCTAGCGGCCGCGGCATGGCGCGCCGCGCCGCCCGCGCCCGCGCCTCGCTCCAACCATGACCGACCTGCAGGCCACCTTCGAGTTCTCCGTCGAACTGTACAAGTTCTACAATGTCGATCTCTTTCAGAGAGGGTGAGTTGTCGCTCTGTCACTATCAGCTGTAGCGTTGTAGCTGTTCTATATGTAGCTTTGCGGTACGATCGTATGACGTATGTGCTCTACACGCGTTGTGATAATATTAAATATTTAAGACACCTGTGTTTAAATAAAATACTAGAGAATATATGTAACATTTAGTGTAATATATGTGCTGTAGCAATTATTTTTGAACAAAAATAACGTTACGGAATAGTGTTTTTTAAGATTGAATCAATTTCTAGAAAATATGTGTCTAGTATAAATTTATTTTGGAATGGTCACAAGCTATTAATTATCACATTAACGTAGATATGAAATCTATTTAATATCTGTAAATATAAACAAATTATTCGTAGTAAATAGTTTACATAAATGTTTGTAAGTACAAATGTTTTTACATCACGGTGGTTCTTTGAATAAGTAGAAAAGACCTACATGGAAGTAACATAGAAGAAATTGCTTTACAATGTCTACGTGAAAAAAAACCTGAGATCGCAGAAAATCGCGATAAAACTAGTGACAGATAAGACATATTAACCTAGTTAGAAGTTACATAATGAAACGCAAAGCACTGTACACATAGTAAATAACAGTAAAGAATTTAAAAAAAATTATGATAAATCAGAATCTAGTTTCAAACACGTTCATTTTAATGTTCAGTTCAATTTGCGTCACCCTCTTTTCATAAGCCAGCAAATGTATAAGGAAAAAGTGTCGCGTTTCTACAGAATATAAATTACTAAAAATCTGTCGATACAAGAGAGAGTATCACAATTTAGGAACTCGGAATAATACTTTTAATCTAATTAATGGCTTTTCTTATTCTCTTGGCAGTGTTGTAACGTATTTTTTTTATTTCGTAGATATCGATCGAAAAGTGACCATATAACACGATTCTTATATTACCTTTCGTAATTATAATAAATAAATAATATATTAAGCAATATTACTATTTAATAATCTAGCAAGACTTCTAGACTAGACTCAGTGTTTTTTTACTTAGAAGCCTATTGATTGGCCTACCTTTTCATACTAAAATTAGATTACATACAAAATTAAAAGTATTTCTGCCTATTGCGTATATTTATATTATCCAATATGGGATTTTTGGATTTTAAGTGTTATTCAACGCCGGCTTAATTCTACAATAATTTACAAATGACTACTAGTAGACTCTTTTGCACAGCAAATATATTTACAAAATAAAAAAAATAACAACTAGTAGTACAGTTGTTGTCTATTATTATTACAAGTATCTATTTAATAACTATCCTAGACTTTGAATCTTCAAAAATCCTAAATCATTTTAATTTTGATCTTTGAGTCTTTTAATTTAGAATAGAGCCTCATTCTATATTTTCAGTGAAGACTAGTTGTTCAAAATTAATATAATAATATAACAACCCGCCTAATGACGACGCTTGCCACTATAACGAAAGGATAGCTTAACGTTTTTTTCTTTATAGCAGAGTAGGCAGGATAGCATAGGCAGAGAGAACCTAGTGTCAATACACTCCATTCTCCAGATTTTGCCTAAAAATCAAGACTTACCATGTTAAGTGGCAGAATTCAAATATCGAAAGAAACTATAAAACGTCTAGGATATTTTCATATATCTTGATAAAAATCATATAAAGTATAAATCTTTACGTACCTCTAACCACATTTGCCTCAAGTTGCAATGTTCTCAACAGTTAAAACGTTATGACATCAACTGCCATAACTAGTTAGACGTATCCACGGGGGAACGTTCAATTTGTAGAAGATTAGTTTTAAAGAGAACTCGCTCAGATCTTTAACATAATTGGTGTTTTCATCCAAGTTCATGTATTAAGATAACGTTTTAAGTTGTTTTTATAAGAAAATAATTATAATTTTAAAGGGATTACTTGAAATAATTTTATAAACAATAAGGGATTAATGGAATTATTAGAATATTAAAATTTCAATTATTTTTCCCTGATTTTTGGAATATGTACGAGTACAATTCTCACGGTTGCAATAGTGTCGTTCTAAAATTAAATTACACTCGATATACCTATTAGTTATATTTTCTGTCACCAACAAAATTATTATACACTCGATATATTAGTTAGATTTTCCGTAATTTTGAATCACTACGTTTTACTCTTTAAAGTCCAAAGACGCTTGTATTTTAACAAATCTATCAAATTCAATTTCAAGCCATAATCATAAAGCTCGCCATAATTAAGTGATACAACCAACAATTAAAGTCATCGAGAAAATAAAGGTTTAGGAGGTACTTTGAGACAAAATGTCTATCATCAATTTATAGTGTTTTGATTAACTGGTTAGATTAGATCTCAAATAAGTGCAGTAATGGAAACCAAAACTTCGATGCTTCACACTGTGACGTGAAGTCACATTTCAAAGATTTTCAATGGGGAATAGGAATAAAATATATGTAAATATATTAAAAGCTGTTATGTTCACAAATTTCCTTTCAAGCATTTTTGGATTGAAATTACAACTACGGTTACAACTTTTTTTGTTATAAAGATCTTATTTAATAATCAGACAAGCGAAGAAGGATAAACTATTATTGACTTATAAGCCAACTATAAAATCTCAACCATAATAATATACCTTCACCTACACGCTCCCAACGTCGATTATATCATTTTACTAGCAGAAATAAATTATTCATGACTAAAGAATGGAATTACCGATGGTAGCTGACAAGCCTTCAGGTTTCCCTTTTATGGAGCTACGGAAGAATATTAGGGTAAAGGAAAATAATGTGTTTTATGAGCAATAACTTGCCAATTTACAGTTCTTCAATTTGAAAATATTACAAATATATTGAACAAGATAGAGACTAGCTCCCAGCTTTGTCTGCGTAAATTAAAGTTTCAGCCCATTAAATTTTAACAGGTATTTTATAGGAATTTTGTGACAGAAAATTTTAATTGTTGTAACTTTTTCTTTTTTTAGGGTTAATAACAATAAAAACAAAATATAATATTCATAACAGCATTTAAATCATTTAAATCAATCTGAGGCCATTCGTGGCGAGGCCATAAACGTGTGAGTATAAACGACTGGTTGTGGGTTCGATTCCCACTCGAGGAGTGGAAATTATATTTCCATTTTCTTCGCTCTGGTGTCGAGGTCAAGCACGGCGCTACGTTCCGCCACTTAACACGCAATGCCTCCATATTTGGCGGAAAGTGGGGAACGGAGTGTCTTAACACTAGGTTCCCTCTGCCTACCCTGCTAAGTGCGGGATACAGCGTGAAGCTAAAAAAAAATAATAATTTCTGAGCGAACTAACAAACACACAAAAAGAAAAAAGTTTAATAATCATTGTTTTGGGTCCTTTTGCATTCATGCCCCCTAAAAATATTTTTTTCATATATCTTCCGATCGCACACAGTACCATTTTTAATATATCTACAATTCTACATATAACGATTTTAATGTGATGTATTTTAAAATATACCTAAAGATCCGTGTACATTCGTTTGTAGAGATTATAGAAGTGCCATTATTTGAAAATGATGGTTGCTAATTGCGTTATTAGTGTACTCGACCAGTGACCGTTTTGTTTATGATTTTAATATAAGTATTTTATTATAGGCAATCGAAATAAATCTTGAATATGTTTTTAATAATAACGATTATTACAAATATATTAATAATCGGTATGGCAAAGCGCGGCGTTAAGTTCCGCCACTTAACACGCAATGCTTCCGAATTCGGCGGAAAGTGGGTGACGGAGTGTCTTAAGACTAGGTTACAAAATACAAAATTTGTAAAGTGATACATAGTTTGCTTCAAATTAATTTATCCCCATAATACAGATGAAATATTAGATATTTTAAGCTTTTAAAGGCCATTTGTGGTCACGGCGTCTGACTATAAGCACGATGGTTGTAGATTTCTACGCAGGAAAATCATTATGTTTAAAAATATTTTCATTTCTTCGCTTTAGTGCGCTGTTAAGAAAAAGCGCTGAGTTGAATTGCACCATTTAACACACAATGTCTCGATGGCAGGCGGAAAGTGGAGAACGGAGTGTCTCAACACTACTACACTAGTCTATCTAGGACTGCACTGCATGAAGATCTGTGAATTTTAAAAAAGCTTTGAAGTCTTAAGTTATACATTTATATTTTCTCTCGTTTAATTGAAATCTTTAAATAAAATACATCTGCATACAGACGTAGTCGTATTGATCGAGATGACCTTGACATTACGTGTTACTTCAATTAAATATTTACAAAGTTACTCTGATTTTGCCTTTTTATCTTCGTCTAATATTTCTAACATAAATAGGTATATATAAGAATTATTTGTTTTAGTTGAAATTGTGAGTTCTTAAGTATGGCTGTTCTTGATTTATATATTTATGAACAAGATAACATTTCGTGTATATTTCCATTTTCTTCGCTCTGGTGCCGAGGCAAAGCGCGGCGCTAAGTTCCGCCACTTAAAACGCAATGCCTCCGAATTTGGCGGAAAGTGGGGAACGGATTGTCTTAACACTAGATTCCTTCTGCCTACCCTGCTGTGTGCAGGATACAGCGTGAAGCTAAAAAATACCTCACATTACGTTTTACATAAATATTTTTTTTAATCTATAAAAAAGTCAATTAATTTATTTTGCAAGGAATTAAATCAAAATTTCAAGTAATCTTGAAAGTATAATGTCTCATTTCAATTTCAATACACTTTATTTACAAGCTTACGCTATATAAAATAAAATATTTAAATCTAACACTTCTGACATCAGTACGTGAAGATTGTCTTGCTTCTCAGCATAGGCCTCTCTAGGGCTTGCCACAATGTACGGTTTCGTGCGTGTCTTGTCCATGTAATGCACGCAATTTTTCTTATGTCTTCTCCCCATCTACAACGTGGTCTGCCTTTCTTTCTTTTCACATATCTCGGGCACCACTCTGTTACATCCTTTGACCACTTATCCTTGTTACTTCTGATCATGTGACCTGCCCATTTCCATTTAAGTTTTTAATACAATAAGTAACATCTGTGAGTCTAGTTTTCTTTCTTATAGTGTTTAATTTCAATTTATATTTTAATTTGACTTGTAATAGTCTCATTTACTAACAACAAAAGTAAGTTATAATACGTTGATAAGAATTTCGACGTAGCTGGATATAGGAATGTATGGCTTAGCGGTCAGAGAGGTTGGATGGTTTCCAAGGCGCAAGGGTTCAAATTCGTTCAAAGTATTTATGTCTCTTTTTTTTAAATAATTTTCAATTTTTTTATTTCTCTAAATGTACACTTGAAAGATTTTAAAATATCTTGCTTTATAAATCGTTTAAAAATTAAAAAAAGAGTACATGATTATTTCCACTTTCTGTACTTCCTAATTAAGCTGAACGACGATTCGTAGAACCAAACTAACTATATATTACTAATTTATTGCTTCACTTGCATTTCAATATTGGCTGGTATTGGAATGAACGTAATTGGATGTACTAGTTACAATATTGCAGACAACAGCTTAGTAGATCTTATATACATATTTAAAATTATTCACTAATATTGTACTACGATAAAAAAGATATTATTTTAATGTAAAAATAGTGAGAAAAAGGTTTTTTATCAAATGGCAAATCAGTCGAATAGAACGTAGTGTCAAGACACTTCGTTCTCTACATTCATCTCAATTCGGGACATTGTGTCAAGGGGTAGAACGCAATAGCACGCAATAGCATGTCTCATGTACTTTAGCAAAGTTATATTATTAATTTCCCGTGCGGGAATCAAACCCACAGCTATTCGTGTTTACAGTTAGTCACTGTATTACTGCCACGATGCCACAATGTCTTCACTCAACTTGACAATTTTTGTAAAAAATTAAAAGATGATATAATTTTTATTACAAATAGGTTAATAACTCATGGTGAAACCATTAGTATTTAGGATCGGATAGGTTCTTAAGATGAAACTGAAAATGTTCATGTATGTCAGATATATATAGAATCGTGTGATATTTTTTTTAATTTATGAAGTTAGGAGTACCAACTGGTAAATTTATATAACTATTTATTTAAGTATGAGAAGTCTATTAACTTCTCTAATTCTCTGAATTTTTTTTCAGCTTCACGCTGTATCCCGCACACAGCAGGATAGGCAGAGGGAACCTAGTATTAAGATATTCCGTTCCCCACTTTCCGCCGAATTCGGAGGCATTGCGTGTTAAGTGGCGGAGCTTAACGCCGCGCTTTACCTCGACACCAGAGCGAAGGAAATGGAAATATTAAATATTTCCACTCCTCGAGTGGGAATCGAACCCACAACCAGTCGTTTACTGGACCACGACTGGCCACTGAAATTTTATTATTTATTTATAAATTTTACTCGGCCACGCGACTATTTTATTAAAATTTCATTTTAATCTTTGTTAACATGAGTTCAGCCGTTCATTTATTTAGCTTCACATAATATGGGAATATATTATAGTATATTCTCCCCCTAATGCGCAATAAACAATCAAATAAAACATGACGTGCACTGACAATCCATGAAACCCACAACCACTGAGTATACATTCAGCCACTGCGCCACAATGGCCTCTATATATATTTAGCACCCACAAATAAACAGACGAAAATATTGCAAAACACGTTGCAATCGACTTGTAATGTAAAAATAACAACATGAATCACTTCTTTATAATGTCTTGATGTTTTGTTTAGCCGTAGACAGAAAGTGAATAATGATATATCACTCTGTTCCCCACTAATCTAACTTCAGATATATTGAAAGTTTTATTTTCATTTTTTTTATGACTAGCGACTTGCTTGCAGCTTCGCTCGCGTGAGCTATGGAACAGTAATACTACGTATTTTTGACAGCTGTCGTTCTGGTTCTTTAAGAGGATTATATTTTTCATACAATTGTTCAGTCAGTTCAGTTCCTTAGAGGTAGATTTTGAACAACAAAGTAGCCTATTTAACCCGGGATCTTCAATTAATTTTTATCCGAATTTCATTCAAATCGGGCAAGTAGATTAACCGTAAATGCCTACCAGACCAACAGACAGACAGCGAAAGTCATTTATAATATTAGTATGGATTCGTCGTCAGTACCTTTCTTGAATATTATTATTTCTAACTTTTTCAGAAGTTAAAATTAGGCTTAATATATAAATTACTGTATTAATAACTAATACTAACAACTATATCTACTGCAGATACGTATAATTATCTTCCTTGTTATTTAAGGAAAAGAACAGCGCGTGAATAGCATAACTGCTATAGAGGATACGACCTCTTCGTTTTTATCTTTTACGGACATCTTCAAATGGTACAATAATAATATTGTAAGTTAGGAAGTATAACCTCTTGAACTATCATCAGATTACATTGCATTTTCTATAAACAGATTGAAAAAAAAAAAACGAAAGTATTTTGAATATAAATATTTTCTTTAATGAGAATCGAACCTACGACTATCAAAACATACACCCAAAGTATAAAAAATACGATGTAAACGGACGGAGAACGAAGTGTCTAGACACTAAGATCTCTCTGAGTATCCACCCATACAAAAAAAAGTGGTTAATGTAAAAAATATATAAAAAGCTTAGCAGTTAGGTATATTTAGCGTGCCAACATGATCTAGTCACATATTTGCAGTTATTTAATTAAGCCACATAAAACAAGATGTTTCCGCACAGGGTTACAACGGCGAGCTATTAGTGAAATGGCTCCATTGACGGTGACTCACTTTGAACGTGGCCCGGAAACTGGGAATAGATTGGCCTGCGGGGGTAAACAGGGTTGGCTAATACGAAATTTGAGTGTTATTTATTCTTTTGACTTACAATTTACATAAAAACTATTTTATTAGTAATCTTTTTTAATAGTGTTTTGAATTAGGATTTGTATGGATTGTTGAAAAAGTTTTAGTTTAATCTTCAAATATCTTAATATCGTTTTTGCTTTTAGAACGTGAACTGCTGCGCTCTGTCGCGGTCAACGGATACGAAAATATTTTCTCATATTGAATATGCTATTATCGCGTAGAATCAAGCGTTTAACAATTGTCATATATATTAAGACTATGTAGAATATTATATTTTTATAATTAACACATGAGATAATGAATGAATGAATGATGAATATTTTTATTTACGCCAAAAACAAAATTCGAGAAATAACGATGTCATAAATCACAATTACAAACTAATAAATGCTTAGTATAATACTATTATGAATGCTGTATTTTAAATGTTGAATCTAATTTAGAGTGTTTTAAAATACATTTTTTTCAATAATAACGTCATATTTAAAGTAAACTTTAAAATTCATATAATGAAACACTATTTTTAACCTACTTTTTGATTATTACTTTATTTTGATCCTTATGAAACTTTGCAAAAATATTTTTTGATATATAATATTTTTAAGGATTGAGCAAACCCAAATTCAATTTGCACGTGGCTTCACGTGTCGATCCTCAGCAAATTGTATTGATTAAATATAATTGCATCACCGCTCCTGGCCGTAAAGCTCAAACGTTTGAAATGAAAATTATAAATATTTTAGGAAAATATATTAGAAAATTTTTCCACCACGATTTATTATGATGAATATAATAAATTTAGCTTTATACGTATTTTCTACATAAAACATTTAACAAAAAAATATTAGGTTGAGTGTGTAGGTAGTAAATTTTCTGAGCAAACTAATCATACATTTACATCTCTTAATAGATTGTTTATTTATTAATGGTTATCAGAAATCATTTACGTTAAATGGTATTTACCTACTTCTCGCAAAAACTTATCATCGATAAATATAAAACAAAATAAATATATTAAATGTTAGACAACTCAAGCAAAAAAAGGGAAGAAAGCTTAGAAAACCTAACATTCCGCTCTGCCACTGCAAAGACTAGACAAAACCATTTATTTTATTGCTAGTGATCTGCAACTTTTTTCCCTATTTGAGCACCTTTAGCAGATTTTACAGCACTCCTGGATAGTGTAGGTTTTTAATTGTGAAAGAATTTTCATAATCGGTTTAGTATTTCCGAAGATTACCTCTTACAAACAAAGTTAAAAACGTTACCTACTTATTACTATAGACATACATACTTATATTAAAGGGGCAGGGTACAAATGCTCATATGTGCTGGGTATGTTAAGAATAAAAAAAATATCTTGAGCGCTAAAGTTATATTATATAACCTATAGCATAGATTACGTTGATGCAAAATGACTTTGTAGAGTACACCCGTACCCGCCGTAATATAAAATTAAAACTGTAACTGCACGTTACGTTACACGTGCCTATGTTTTAATTATTATAAGTAACTCTACGACACCATTGTGGCGTCGAGAAAAATGTAGAATGGCAACCGCAACATACTAAGAGCATATAATTTACTATAGGAGTACTGAACATAATTATAAACAGAAAAATCATAATAAATGAAAATATTACATGTCGATATTTTACAGAAAATATATTTCTACATATACTCGTACTCATAGTACGTAATGTCGGTTAAAAACCAATGGTTGTATAATGTTAAGATGGTGGCTAGGAAGAAGTAAAAAAGACATTTAGCAAACCTATGAAAATTTGAAGCAGCGGGATTCGAACCCGCGCTTCCTGAAAACTGTCCAGGTGCTTTTATACGTTTTCTAAATGTGTTTTTCAATATTCCAAAGTGTGGAATAACACTTTTAAAATGTTTAAGAGTAGGAAGAAGTATTGACATAATAATTTCAGTTTGTTTAAATTTACTATAATAATGCCAGTTATCTATGAAGGCGTAGGATCCTATACTTTTTTTGATGAAAAGAGTACGAATTTTGACATAGCTTGATATGATCTATGGCTTAGTAATTAAGATGCTTGCACAAATTCTAATACAGGAGTTTTCAAAAAACTTACTAGCATTTAAATGTATTTCTTAATAATACTACTACCAAGTGCATATATAACACATCTTTAAAAACTATTGAAGATTATGAATGTTTCTTTTATGAAACAAAAAAAATTATATATATTTTTAATAATGACATTACGTGTCATGTTATCGCTATATACGCTGCTCAACCCTTATTAATGTCCTATCCTAATTCCTATGACAAATAAGGGGGAGCAGACCATGTAGGTAGATACTAGGTACCTACTTTCATTAAGTCACGCAGAACCCCTTTATATTGATTTAGTACCGTTTTATATTAGAACTATGATATTTCTTTTAGTATAAAATGTTACCTAGGACAATTCAGTAAAGCATTTTTCTACATCTAATTAGTAGATCATATTTAGATAGTTAATTGGGAATAGGTATAGCTTTCGTTTAGAGATTTGATATTATAGGTATAAATTAAAACATAATTTTCCATTAATTTTTTTTTTACAACTTCGTGCTTTTTCCCCTCACAACAGGGGTTAAGACACTCCGTTCGCGATTTTTAGTCCAAAATCGAAATATTGCGTGTCGAATATCGAAATTCATGCCGGCATTTGTCTTCTTGCCAAGTGAAACATTGGAAATAATTAACAATACAGTTATACCAACGAGTGGGAATCGAACTCGAACTGAAAAAATAGTTTTTATAGTCCGCCGCTGTCCCAATACGTTACGTGGACCTCTAATAATAAAATGTTAATACTTGTATGTATGTTCTATTGCAACATTACTATAACTATTTTTTTTTATTTTATACCCTTTGGACACGCATTATAAGAAATTAGAGATAAGCATTAATAAAGTAATCATTTTTATAGTAATTTTGACCAATATTAATTTTTATGACATTTTTATTTTTAAACGATTAATTTTCTTAGGAAAACCAGCTTGTATTTTTTAATCAACACACAATGTCTGGGCAGATGATACAGTACACTTATGGTTCAATATACTCAATGCGAGACAAAACTACTTTTGAGTCAAAGTACTTGAGTTGTCTGAACTCTCTGTTCAGAAATGTGTGTTTGCCAAATTTATATCAATCAATGTCACAAATTTGAAATATGTATGTATATAAATAGATTGAAAATATATATATGAGTATATTTAAGATGTATAAAAAAGTCGCTTTTTCCGAATAGCAATGTAGTCAGAAAAAATATAGCGCCAAGACACTCTGTTCTTCACTTTTTTAAACTTTATGTATTAATATACATAATATAAATTACACTAAATATACATAGAATCTAATACTAGGTTATTTATATTTTTCAGTCTGACATTTGGAATTGTTTCTCCGCACCTAAATATAGTAGATTTCAGGCTATTTATAAAATGTTCAGATTTTTGATACACGTGTCTTTCACTGTCTTGTCATGTTACTCAGAGTTTTGACACTATTTAAATCTATTTCTAATTATTGATATCTTTAATTACATGAAATAGCAAATCTATAAACTTCTACTTAACGAATTTCAGATTCAAACCCACACTAGTATTTTTGTAATACGTATTCAAGTCCATTGGGAAATGAAAATTGCTGCATTAAGCTTTTATGAGTAAATACGATATTTTCTCTTGCCTAAAAAAAATCGTGTTACATTCAATTTCAGGACAAAGCACAGCGGTGCATATATTACCGATAAAGGAAAATGTCATAACTTCACAGGTACTTTCCAAAGACAACATAACTGAATAAATGAACATGAATATTTATATATCTGGCAACATTTGACGCATTAATAACTTATAATCTATAGAAACACTTTAATTTCTTATCTGCAATTGGCCTAATTTGACGACTGTCTTAAAAAATATCTATTTCAAATACAGAAACAAAAAGTGCTAAAAAGCTAGTAGAATATAAAATAACTTTTTCAACATGCATACTTATAATAAACGTAAGTAGCCATGCATATCACGTATTGAAATTGTATGATTAAAGTACAAGTTGTGTAATAACAACGTGTATTCAGAACTCAGATGCTAACAATGTACGTATAACCGTGAACTGCTATGTAGGTAAACGTACTCGGCTTCATAAAATGTATGGACTCGATCATGTGTACATATTATAAAATACTAGCGACCCGCTCGCGGCTTCACCTCGAGATCTGCAATTTTAACCCCTATTCAAGCCCCTTTAGGATTCTCTGAACTTTCTGTTCAATCATAATAAAATATAGCTATTCCTGAAGAGTGCAGATTTCTTATGGTAAAAGAATTTTCATGGTCGGTTGAGTATTTCTATTCATCATCTTGGCAACTCTGGGCAGAAGTTAAGGTGTAATTCGTTTTGAAATGTGGACCACCTAATCAAAAACAGCTAAGCTGTAGGAAATAAGAAAATAGTGCTTCAACAAAAGTTGTTTAGTGTGATGGATATTTTGGTAAGAAAGGTCATTGAGTTAACACAAACAAAGTTACCGACAGCTACTTGTATATCAGTATTATTAAAACACGTTAAATAACGTTTTTAAAAACATATATACGGTCATTTTATCTACATCTGTCAATAACCGCATCACCGAACACTCGTTCAGTGATTTGTAGACATAAGGACGCGAGAGGATTTGTGATTTTTATTGGCACTCCCAAATGTTTGCGTTTGGTAATTGACAGTTTATATTTTTTATATTCATTTAAATAAATTAACAAATTGGTTTTGTTTAAATTCTATATTTGCTTAGTTTTTTTTATAAATTCATTGAACAGAGCGGTACTTGAACTAGTCAGTTAGACGTAGTTAAAGCTAACTTTAATGTTTGTATAAATTACTTTTTGTTATAAAAAAATACGTTAATTCGTATATTATTGCCATATATTATAATATTTTGGAGACAATTAATTACATAGTTAAATCTACATTTATATGTTATGTTCCCGTTTCAGATATTTTTTCAGTAGGTCTTATTTAATATTTAAAATTGTTTATCACGCACTTGGAATTTGGAGGTGGGTTATTGGAATAAAAGGATCTTCACAATTTTTCCCACATAGTAAGGTAATCAGATAGAACATTGTGTGAAGACATTCTAATCTCCATTTTTGCCAATCTTTATTGTTTTACATAATATGATCTTTTGTTTTCGCGATTACTACACATTTATTTACTTTATTGTTTTACAATACCGGAAGAATGAAAATAATTTTAAATATAATAATTTCTGAACTGAACCCAAATCATTCGCTTTTACAGTCAAAGGCTGTACGTTGCACTAACACACTGCGTCGTGGCCTCATTCAAACATAACCTTAATTGGCCAGAGGTCTTGGACTGATACCAAAAAGTTTAAATTCTATTACGTTTATTACGTGGATTTTTTATCGAATCATTATTAATGTTTAATCCTAAGCTTGTCAGAAACCTCCTTAAAGATATAATATGAACTACCTCTGATTGAGTTGAGATAAAATCGACCTGATTTTATTTTAATTCAATCGCAAATCATTTACAAAAAATAAATTTAAAAAGCCACTCAACTCGAATTATCGATTTTGGGCTAAAAATAGAAAACGTAGTGTCTTGACACTTGGTTCTCTCTGGTTATTCATAAATTCTACTACACGTTGCTTACAAATTCTAGTTAATATTAAACATCAAGAACATTGTTAGAAAGGCAAACAATTATACGCCATTATAGATTATTGACATACACATAAAGGTTGCTCTGTCCTCAAGCATCTATTCCCGGAAGTAATTTACCTGTGATTGTATCGGAGCCAGAACCATACGGTGCCATGCATTTTCAGTATGATAGGTATGATCGTAAACATTCCTAATTTTATTTTATTGATGACTGACTACATGTTCAATATGTTTTTACTTCCTTATTGCGAAGATTTATTAACGATAGTTTTTTCGTTTTCAGTACAATACTAAAAATTATTTTTCTTTTGGAACGAAGTTCCTTATCGCGCATTGTGAAAGGAAAAAACTCTCACGAAAAGCTGTAACGACACTTTTTGCTATAGTAAGCTAGTGAAAGCTGTGCGGCTTCCGCATGTTTCTCTGTTTCTCTGCCTGTCTCTCTCTCTCTTATAGAAAGCAAGCCAGATATTTTCATTAATAATAAATTAATAATTAATAATAAATTAAAATAAAAGAAAATATTATAACTTAAAAAAGAATAAAAAATATTATAATTCCTTCACTAATTAATCGTAAGGAACTTCGTTCGTCCATTGACACCTCTCTTGTATTTTTTTTTCTTTTTAACATTTTATGTATAAGTGTTGTTCACACACTTAGGAAATCGAAAAATATATGTAAAAAGAGTATAAAAATGAACTGAATGAGATTTGAACCGTGCCTCCTGGAAATTTTCCAAGCGCTCTGACCACTAAGCCGCGTCGTCTAGATTATTTCATAAGTCGAAATTCTTATACGCTTTGCTATTTATTTTTGTTGTGTATTTAATTGATTTAAACCTACAATTACTGTTTTAATTAATCATTCAATATGTGAGTACAAAAAATACTCCATATTTTGAACAAAAATCTCTTAAATAAACTATCTCCAATCTTTTGTTTCGCTTTAAGGGATTTTCCATATTCACTGAAATAAAATATTTGTAGAGTATTCCGGCAGTTCCGAATAAAGAATTACACGAAGTAATCCGAGAAATGTTCCCGTACTACCGTTATTTAGGCTTTGTTTAAAAATTAACTCGTACGTTTATGTTTTTCCATTTGGAATAGAAAGAGGGTCGGTTGAATACTGAACAGAACAGTATGTTATTTATTTAAACAGGTTACATGAAAAGTACATGCTTACTTGCTATATGTGTGTATATGCTACCTACCTATGTTATTTTTACTATGTTAAGCTGTTTACTTGCGAATAATTATATAAATGTAACAATTATAAAAATTAAGATTAAAATATGTAATTTAAATGTTAGGAAAATGTAATTATTTGTAAGCGAAAAAAATGCGTTGAGTTTCGCCACTACAACACATAATGTCTCGCTTATCGGGGGAAAAGTAGAAGACGGAGTGTCTTAACATTAGGGTCTCCACTACCCGTGTTGTGTGGGGAAACCGTGAAGCTATTTGTAAGAGAGTTGATTGTGGATTAGAAGATTAGCTTCACGCTGTATCCTGCACACAGCAGGGTAGGCAGAGGGAACCTAGTGCTAAGACACTCCGTTCCCCACTTTCCGCCGAATTCGGAGGCTTGCGTGTTAAGTGGCGGAACTTAACGCCGCGCTTTACCTCGACACCAGAGCGATGAAAATGGAAATATAATTTCCACTCTTCGAGTGGGAATCGAACCCACAAACAGTCGTTTACAGTCACACGCTTGTGCCACTGGGCCACGACTGGCCACAACCTACTACTCTGGTGAATGATATTTAAATTATTTCCGTTTCCCTCTTGTAGTAGGACAAAATGCGGCGTTGAGCTCTGCCACTCAAGACACCAAATATGGTGTTTTTTTAATATGAAGTTTTCTTTAAATAATTCTATTAATTAAATCGCAAACTATTAAAATGTAACGTGCTTAAGTGACAAACCGCGTGTGGTCTGACACCTATCTATTTTTAGAGCGTTGCAGTGGTCGCACTTATTGTTTGTCTTATTTAAATGTTATATAAAAAAATGGTTACTTACCGCACGAAATCAACACGTCGAGTTAAGGAGCTAAACGGTATGTTATCTTATCAGGGCAAAGAAAAGAAAATAATAATTATAAATAAAGTGATATTTGCGAGTGGGAATCGAACCCACAACCAATTGTGATGCCGCATTTCGCAGTTTGATAGATTCAGTCTTTGTCAGACTCTGTCTTCGCCGCGATGGCCTTTGTAAGAATATTTTATGAGTTAACTCATGAAATATTCTCAATATTCTGTTTAATATTCTCTAAGTATCAATTACTTTAATTTCAAAAGGAATATCAAACTGAGTTTAATGATCTCTTTATGATACATGTTCTGTTCTAATATATTTATAGTCCAAAAGATTTATGCACTGTCGTCACACATGACAGAGAACACGATAGTTGTGGGTTCGAATTCCTATGAATTGAAAATATATTCGTATGATAAAACAGTTTGTATTAATGTAACTTACTTTCTACTTTCTCCTCCCCCTCCTTTCTCCCTCTCTCTGGACTATATGTCTCTTCTCAAACAAAAAAAAATATAAACATACCTACTGCAAACTAAACGTAAAAGAGCTACGTGAGAATTATTAAAAAAATATCTGTATTTTAACCATACCATCTGTTTAAAATACAACAGATAATTCAATAAATCGTCCGAATAATAATACGATTCAATAATTCGTAACTCGATAGTGCACAATTTTATTAACTGACCCTTATAATAAAATTAGCCGCTGTTAGTTTGGCAGCTTTACAAGGTTACACTTACAACATGTGTAGCTCTTAACAGGTGCTCTGTGTCTTTACGATCTGATCTCACAATCAATGTTTGTTGATTATTTTATTAGAATAATATAGAATTGAAGTTGTCGTGGCCTATTGTGACGGTGTTCGACTGTAAACGCGTTGGTTATGGGTTCAATCCCCACACGGGGAGCAATATTATTTATAATATTTTCATTTCTCCGCTCTGCTACCTAAGACAAAGCGCGAAATGAAATTCAGCGACTTAAAACGCAATATCAATATGAACATGAATTTCAGACAAGAGAACGAAGTGTCTTAGCACTAGATTCTCTCTGACTACCCTGCCATGAGGAAAAAAAGTAAGGCGGTGAAGATTCTAAATTTTCTTTTGCAATTTCACACATAACTGTGTAGTCAGCTGAGCTTTTCCTTTGATACCAAAGCGGAGAAGGGAGAATCCAAATGTAATCATTCCCCCGAGTGGGAACCCACTGCGCTGTTCCACTGCTCCATGAATGCCTCGGCGGAATATATAATGTAAATTACTTAATCAACATCTAATTTTTCACAGACTATATCAAGTGCGCGTGGGTTTACGCGTGTCACCCAAGGTGCCAGTTCACATCGAGGCGACGGTGTCGAGCGGCAATGGCGCCGCCAGGACCGGCCGGCCCGCCGCTAACGCTTCCCTCATCGGAGGCCTCGCTGCTTCTAGAGCCTTCCAGATTATGTATAGAAACGAGGAGGTCACGTTGCGAGATATTGTGCATTTTAGAGCACATCTGCTAGGTGAGTTAAGTATGCTTTTTACGTCAGTCAAGATATGAAACAATGTTTTTTTTTTTTTTTATTTTATGGAGTAAATACTGAAGAAAATAGAAATTACTTCAAAAGTAACCCTTCATGAAAGTTTATTTCTTGAATCAAAACGTACAGATTTAAAAAAAATGCATTATTCGTGGCATCAATATGGTGGTATGATTGATAAAATGTTTTAGGTTTTGTTTGCCTTTTGTTTATATTACAACAATCATTGAAATGTGTAGTTTCCTTTTTTAATTATTGAGATTGTTGGCCTTTGTACAACAATATTTTTTTAACATGTTTTTTAAAACAATACATTAAATAATGAAATTATATAATGCATTTATTTATTTGATTGTAATGAATCGATAGATCAATTGGCTAAATTGCCTAAAAACCTTTCCGAAAAAAAATTAAGTTCAACTTAATTTTAGCTACATTTAAAGTTTTAGGGCAAAAGTTATACTTTTTAACAAACATATATTAATTAACATTATAATAGTAATTAAAACACCATTAAGCTAATTTTAACAACTATAAACTCGTGACGTAATTTGCCAACATAATTGTTGGCAGTCGTAAAAAATATAATATAATAATATTCATTTACGTCATGATTGTTAATGTATAATTAAGTCCCTAAATAACTTGTTGTAGGGTAAGTTATTGTAATAACATATAGTTATGGGTACTATGAAAACAATTTATGTTATTGTAGGCCATTTACACCGCATAAGATAACCACTACAAAAACAAGCCAGGGGCTAGAATACACAGTATTTTCCAAAATGAAAGATAAAACCAGGACGACTTATAGCTTCGTTGGGAGTCTGCCAAGAGGTTGACCTAATATGCAGTAAACGTCCTAATTTCTAAGTTGAAAAAATTCTCAATAGTAGGCGCATTTTCTACTTCGTTCGTGTAGAAGGATGGTACTTTTGTATCAAGAGTTTTATGACTGGAGTAAAATGCTCTACTTTGTATATACATAGATATAGTGAATATAGACTAGAAATTAAAACTGTACTAATTTATTTGTAGCGTAGTGGCGCAATGTGAAGGCGTCTGACTATGATCGCGATGGTTGTGGGTTCGATTATCACTCGAGTGAATGTTTATTTTTCTAGCTTCACGCTGCATCCGACAGCAGGGTAGGCAGAGGAAGCCTATTGTTAAGACACTCCGTTTCCCACTTTCCGCCGAATTTGGAGACATTGCGTGTTAAGTGGCGGAACTTAACGCCTCGCTTTGTCTCTGATACCAGAGCGAAGGAAATGGAAATATTAAATATTTCCAATCCTTGAGTGGAAATCGAAACCACAACCAATCGTTTACAGTCACACTCGTGCCACTGCGCCACGACTGGCCCCATAATATATTATTTTCATTTCTCCGCTTCAGGAACTAAGACAAAATGCGGATGTACATTCCGTCACTTAACAAATATCTCTATTTCGGGTGAAAATTAGAGAACGAAGTGCATCGACATTTAGGTTGTCATAGTAGGCAATATGCAGAAAATCTGGTTTGTTTTAATATATAATATAATATTTATATTATACTATCTCTCTATTTTATATTCCACAGTTGATAGCCGAAACCTTAAAGAGTCCTTAGAGAGGGCAGAATGGAGTCTAGGCATAGAGCTGTGGTGCAGCGAAGGTGCTCAGTCAAGCACCTTAACACCGGTATCCTGCCGCGTGTTGAAACTGCACTTTCAACCGTCGCAGGGTCTCCACTACCACTTGCCTGTGCTATTCGACTACTTCCATCTCTCTTCAGTGTCCGTCACCATTCACGCCAGCTTAGTCGCCCTGCATCAGCCGTATATCAAGTAAGTTACATCAAATTTTATAAATAAGAGGTTGAGAAGGAACTTTTGAAAATAACACAAGATAGAATTAAAATACTGTAAATTATTATTTATTTATTAAAATATTACGTTTTAATGAAATCGTTGAATTTATCATTTGTATTTTAGAATTATAGTGAAATGATACTACTAAACCTAGAACCAATTATGTTTGCTATATGTTATGATATTTGTTGAGGTTTACTAAGCCCTAAGAAAAAATAGGCAATTAAGCACATATAGTACAACGTACACAGCACTCTTTTATCTTCAAATTACCTATAAACAATTTGACTTATTTCGATAGTTATTTTTTTAGTATACAAAATTTAGAAACGTATGCATATTAAAAAATATATATGCATGCATACTTCAAGCATAATATCACGTAAACCGTATGTTCATAGTGTTATGAAGTTGGCGCGTGATATAAGAGTCTCATATTGCAGTAGCGAACAATGCAAAGTGGATTTCTACTACAATAACTTCCCTGCCTTGAAGTATTCTTTTGACATATATTTTTGTAACCTTTGACGTATACTCTTCTCAGATAAAACAAAATTCGTTTGTTACATGTCTTTATTTAGGAAGAGCATCATGCATTACGTACAGAGCTGGTAAGTAGTAGACTTTAGAGTTTACGCACTTCGAGCTATGAAACGCACCTATTTTTAACTAAAAATTATATCTTTTACAGTTTATACTTTATAATATTTTATGAAATAATATAATTAATATCTTAAATATTTAAAACTTTAATATTTTTATACTTTTTGTAGAAGAAACTATCCGCCTTAGTCCATATGCATAGAAGTACAAGAATTCATTAAGAATGTTAGTCATTTAATAGAATTTGAATCCCCTTATAGAAAAATGTAGATAACATCGACCATTAACATACAAGAGCATTCTCATTAGTAGTAAATGGTCAATACTATGCCAGACATCGCATGTCTTATAGAGAACTATATTTTTAAATAACTATAACTTACCTACTCTATAGAGTATGAGATACCCATTCTGTAGAGAAAATATACTATAGTACATTTAGTTCAGAATAATTTCAATATATACATGATTACAGGCAGCAAATGTTTACGGAACAGTAAGGGAGCCAAATAATTTTAATTACTGGTCTTAAAATTCGAACAAAATATCGTTTTGATTGCAGTACACCCCGCTCTAGCAAACAGTGGGGCAAATTGATGAAAAGTGCAGGGTCAAACTTTAACGCCTCAGGAAGCTTAGAGAACATTTTGTTTGGGTCGAGCGGGAAATGCGCCGGCGGGAACTCCAGCAAAATAGCGCATGCCAGGTATTGTTGTAGCTATACAATCGTTACTTTTATGAAATATTTTCTTTTAAATATAATTGGGACGTCGTTATTTAACCGCATTTGTTGTTATTGCAATTCAAAATATATTTAAATATACACATACTTAAATATTGTAATTTCTATTGTAAAATAATAATTGATTAAATATATTAATATTTGTTTCTTTGTTAAATAAACAAATGTAAAGATAAGTCCTAAGTTTTTTCCCGCATAGCGGGGTAGTCAGAGAGAACTTAGTGTCAAGACACTCCGACCTCCACTTTCCACCCGCAATTTGCATGCTTAACATGAGACATTGCATGTTGAGTGTAAAAAAGCCCCTAAATATGAATAATTTGTTTATATTTTTTTCTTTTTATAATCATTATTACAGTTATAAATCATTATTACAATAGATCATTCATCATTACAATGAAACAATTATATATTATTATTACAGACAAGTTCACGCTGAAGTCTGTGGAATTCTACTTGGATCATTAGAGGGACTGCAGAGTGCACTGACAGTTTGCGGTTCTACTGGAGTGTTACTCACTCCAGAAGAATCGTCTTCTAATTCTATAGTGGGTGAAGTTGCACAGAGAATAAAGGATTTAAGCGACCTAGGAAAGGTAAGTTATTAAATAATTTACTACTTAAATAAAAAAGGATCACGAACATATCAAACAATTTTACTACGTAAATAAAAAGCCAATGGGGCCAGTCGTGGCGCAGAGGCACAAAGTGTGACAGTAGAGCGATTGAGCGATTGGTTGTGGGTTCGATTCCACCTCACCTCCATTCACATTCTATGCCTTTAGTTATAATGACAATATAATTATATTATTATTAATCCTAAATAGCCCCTGTAACAAAATGACAGCGTACATATTTATGAACAATCCACCAATGTGGAGGTCAAAGGAAAGGACTTAACTTGTTGTTATGGACTCCCACAATATGGATATAAAATGAATGACCTTATCAAGAATTGGAAAAAACGTTGTTTTTTTTAAGGAAAGTTTTTCTAATCCAAACTTAAATTTATTTTAAAAGATAAATCATTTTTTTATTAAACGATTTTGATAAATGTATTCATTTTTGTATAGAAATCGGAAGCAGGAGAGGAAGAAGAATGGGCGATGGGAGCAGCACATGATATAGCAAGACTATGTGCAGAAGTAACGCTTCGATGGCGCGCTTTCCTCCATCACACTTCAGATCGCCCCCACGTGCACCACGCTCTCGCTGCAAGACATCACGCTTTACGGTTAGTAATATAACTGACATATTTCCGTGTCCTTCCCATGTCTCACAGAAAATACTAATGATATACATAATTATTGAATAATGTGTGAAATGTACTTAAATCATTTTTAGATTGAACGTCGTAAAACTCATTAAATTTAAATTTTACCTTATAACTAATATTTTTTTCTACAAACAATTGTAAGTTTAAGTCGAAAAATATAAGTAGTATAAGATAGTTTCATTGTATATCTCTTTATATGTACGAAGGCTGGTTCAAGTACTGAAATAAAATTTTACAGGGGAACGATTTCATTATTCAAAGATGATTAAAGTTCTACTAAGTGTGCAGCATTTTTTAATATCAGCATTTAGAAATTTTAAACATTTAGATAATGACAAAATTATAAAAAACAGTCTACGTATGAGGTCATAGGTATTATATTAATATAATATCTAAGAATTGAAGTAAGAAAATAATAAATATATTTTTTACAAATTACAGAATTAAGCGTTTTTCCGAATGTTTTTTCGTGTTGGACAATCCGAGACATTCGTTAGCGGGGTGCTACGACAGCAACTATCAGTCGTATCAAAGCGTCGGGGAGACTGCAAGGCGATCACGCTATCTGGCGCTGTTACCACCTTTACCTGTGCATTGCATCGCGCTAGATGGCGACCCGCACATAATGCCAATTATATTTGAAGACAGGTAAAAAAAATTTGTAATACCATATTATAACTATAAAGTACTTTAACAGATCTATTGACGCGTAAAATTCATGTTGCCTTAGCAACGTATTCATCACTTTATGTAAAAGTCTGTCACGTAGACTTAGGGTGCGACACACACTAGTGTGTAATAGTATTTTTATTATTTAAATGTATTTTCTTATGCACTGTTTTAAAAGGCACTAAATTTTAAAATTAAATCAATCTTCTCCATATATTTTTTTTATTGTAATTAACCTCTTTTGAATTATCATATTCAACATTTTTGTTTTAGATATCAAGATACAGCTGAATTTGCTAGAAGACGTTCATTTTTGAATTCAAATACTAACAAAGCTGGAAGTGGTATGTTTGATGTTTTAATATTTTTATATTATGCTAAGCTTAGATGATACTAACCTAGTATTAATTTAATTTAAAATTTCGTTTCAGATCCATTTTTATGTTCAGAACCTGTTGGAGAAGACTGCGCTTGTAGTGTTACCTCAATAATAGATTCCAGAAGGCCCTCATCTGAGGCATCAAGGGTTACTCTCTCATTGCCTAAAGCAATGATAGATGTTCTTGAACCACAATTTAATACACCGAAAGCAGGTGCAGGCATAGTGCAAGCAACATTAACACTTGCACCACAAAAATCTGCTCGGGGATCGCCAAAAAGAACTATTGTAAAACAAAGCATGGTTGAAATAAATAAACCACATAATAAACAACTGGAACTAACAGGCAGAAATCGATATATTGTTCAAAATAATCAAATAAGTGAAATTCAACTACCCCCAAATAATGTATTCTCATCTTGCTCCATTCAACAAGGACAACAATTATCTAGATATTCAGCTTCAACGTTATTAGATATAAATGCTGCCAAAAGCAACATAAATGTCTCACAAGTAGGAAAGGATAAATCAGATACTGATCAAGTTTTTAACCAAAAGCATGAAATTACAAGCGGTGTAAGTACTTTACCTGCTAGACATAGCAAATCCTTAGACCAACTGAGAGTTTCACAAATGACACCTTTAAGTATACAAACTTTATCAAAATCTGTTAAGAATAGTTCTAATACATCGGTCAACGTTCACAAAACGTATTCATCGTCTCAACCAACCAAACCAACAACTCTACCAAGAAGTGTCACAACTACAGCTTATCCTACTAATACTACAACACGTTGTGGAACAAAAGGTGAGGATTACAGGAGAAATATCAATGAATTTAGAGAAAAATATAAAAACCCCTGCAATTCCAGCACCCATGGAATAAATAATGAAGTGTTTCACAATGTAGGGTATAAGTATGACAGTGCTATGAAGGGAAATACTAATCAAATATATGGTTACGCTTTCGGTAATCAGGGTAACATACCAGCGAATAACGTTATTCGTAATCCATTAGAATTTCAAAGAGGCTATAGTGTAAATTTACCCCGTCCTATGTTGCCTCCTCGTAATTCTTATCCACCCGTTAGTGGGAAAAATCAAGTGACTGATCAGAGTAATTTAGTTTCTAATAAGCATGTTCACAGATCCAATTCTACTCATGTATTTCAACAAAACATTGACAATCAGCAAATGGACATTGAAGCTGCTAGAAATCAACTAAGGCATGAATTAAATTATTATCTTCAAAAAGGTGATTGGAGTTATGACTTTAATACTGGAAGTTTAATACAAAACTATCAAAAGAAATCTAGTAAAAGTAGTGACGACAGTGGCTTCGTAATGACTTTAGATAGAAGTAGCGACGGAACATCCAAGTCAACGTACTCAAAAACACCCCCATCTACGCCCCATTCTACTTTGCCCTCTGTAAGACATAAGAAGAGTCGATCCAAAGAATCCAAACTAAATTTGAATGGTAAAGAAGCTATCAAAATGAATTCAAGTCGGGACTCGTTAAGTAGCCATCATTCTATTAAATCTAGAGATAGTCGATCTGATAGACAAACACCTAAGTCTGATAGAAGTACACCAAAGTCAGGAAGAGTTACTCCGAAATCTGGAAAAGCTACACCGAAATCTGGTGGTATTACACCACGATCTGGTTTAGCGACTCCTAAGTCTGGTAGAGCTACTCCAAAATCTGGGGGAACCACTCCGAAAAGTGGTCGATCAAGTGGTAAACCAGAGAAACGTTCAAAACATAAAGCATCTGACAAAATGACACAACTTATGTCAGAAGCTGCATCTTCTTCTAGCGATGAAAGCATACCTTTTGAACTGAGAAGACTTGAGTCATCTACAAGCGTCCCATACAGCTTAGATCACGGATCAGAACTACGACATTGCAGAAGTGCTGCATCCATCATTGATGAGCCTAATTTAAACAGTGCATTTGGTTCAGAGTCTTTGCCTAATTTAGCCCCACCACCGGCATTTGAGTCTCCTCCTTTGGATATTGGTGATAAGGACTTTAAAATCTTGCCACCTGAAAACTTTCTAAATAAAGAAGAAAAACGTAGTAGAAGTTCAACATCGAGCTTAAGTGAACAAAGTGGTTGGGTTTCAAGCGGGCGGAGTTCAGGGCCTTCGTCTCCTGACAATGGCAGTTGCCAATTAAATCCAAATTACACTGCACCAAGTACCAGTAATGTTCCTAAAATTGCTAGCAAAAAATATGATGAGAATGTTGAAACTCGGAAAAGAGAAGGTGAGAAAGTAAGCGAGTTTAAAAGAACTGTTCTCAATGGTGAGCAACTACGTGAACGTTTACTTAAATTAGCTGTAAAAGCTGCTCAAAGTAGCTCAACTGAAAAGATAGAATGCTGTGATAAAGAAATTTGTGAAGAGTGTACTATTTGCAGTGACTCTATCTGTACAGACAGTCAGTGTGAATATAATAAAATGATGCACAATAATGGAATTGATGCAGGTTGTAATTCAGATACTTGTACAGCGAGTTGTTTCCAGCAATATACCGAATCAAACGTGAGTAAAGCAAATCAGAGGCACAATTCTTTTAGTGCTATACAAGGAAAGACTTATAGTTCTGTAAATAAATCTTCAAATGAAGGAACAGTTAAAAAATCCCAAACAGTAAGCGATAACTTACATCCATATATTAGAAAAGAAATTACACCTAAGCCTCAAACTCAACAACCTCTACCAGCAAAATCAAACGCTATGAATAAAACTAAATTAAGAGATCGAATAGAATACACTGAAAAGTTAATAGCTGCAGAAATTCGAAGTCTAACTGTGGACCGATCATGTAAAAGTCACAAATCTGCCGGAGGGCCTGCTGCATCTGCTCAAAAATATCAAGGCAAAGCTAAATCGGAAATAGACTTAAGTCATTTCGGCGGCGACAATGATTATGAACATCTACCGCCCCCACAACAATTTAGAGATGCACCCCCACCACCTGACGAATTTAAGGTATCTTATGATCATTATTTGAATTATGACAAAATTTCTATATAAAGATAACCATTTGCTTTCAATTTTAAGGATCCTCCGTTGAAGTCGCCGCATCTAAGCAGGCAAAGCAGTAAATCGTCTACGCCCTCTAAAAGTAAAAAATCTACGCAACCAACTACTTTACAGCTGGATAATCCACTTTATCATGTTTGCGAAGGTACGTATATATTTTTATATATAAAGGTTTTTATTTACTAACGCTTATGCTTGTAAAATACTAACCGTCGAATATTGGTTCAGGAATATTAGAAAGGCGAAAATTAAGACCTCATCAGTCCATGAATGCCAATACAGGAACGTCGGCCAGCACGCTTAATAAAAGCCAAAGCACTGGAGAATTAGCTAGCAGAAACGAAAATGGTAATTTAGGAAAATCAATGACCTGCTTTATTACATAATGGCCAATACCTAATATTGTTGTTTAAACATATAATTTCCCTTATAAAATATTTGTATTCTTTCAGAACAACGACAAAGCAATCTCGTTAGCATATTTGGCTTGGCAGAGTCAGAACGGCTGTTCGTGAAATGTAGAGAAGAGTTTAGGCAAAGTGTTAAGTATCCAGGAGCTATATATTCTGACTTTCCACCTGTAGAAAACTCTTTGCCGTATTTCCACATAAGCGATGAATATAGGATGTTTAATCCAGAAGGTACATATCTATTACTTTTACTTTTATTAATAATTATCTATATGCATGAATATTTATTATGAATATTTGTTAAATAATTTATTATTAATATTTGTCAAATAAAACTAAACGTATTTTCATTATATAATTATTCATATTTCAGGATTACATCTTATTATATGCGTCCATGGCCTGGACGGTAACGCAGCGGACTTACGATTAGTAAAAACTTATTTAGAGTTAGGTCTACCCGGAGCTCGACTAGACTTTCTCATGTCAGAGAGAAATCAAGGAGATACATTTTCCGATTTTGATACTATGACTGATCGGTGAGTAAATTTTTATTTTTATTTTTTCCTATATCTTACATGTCTAATATGTCTGATATTCTTGCAGGTTGGTTCAAGAAATTATGACGCACATACAAAATTCAAGCGAACCAGCGAGAATTAGTTTCGTAGGACATTCCCTTGGCACCATTATTATTAGATCTGCTTTAGCTAGACCACAAATGAAACCGTTTTTAGGGAAATTGCACACATTCTTATCTCTTAGTGGACCACATTTGGGTACGCTTTACAATTCCAGCGGTCTTGTAAATGCAGGTAAGATAATCTTAAAGTTTTTAATATCTTATCAAGATATCAATATATTTTAATCGTTTAAAGTAAGAAAAATGTTGATATTTAAAATATACAATATTTTTATTTGCAGGAATGTGGTTCATGCAAAAGTGGAAAAAGTCTGGTTCCTTACTCCAATTATCTCTCCGTGACGCTTCCGATCCACGAAGATCTTTTCTGTATCGGTTGAGCGAGAGAAGTCAGCTACATCAATTCAAGCATATCCTGCTTTGTGGTTCCGGCCAAGACCGATACGTTCCATTACATTCTGCAAGATTAGAGCTCTGTAAAGCTGCGGCAAAAGATACATCGTTATTAGGACAAGCTTATAGAGAAATGGTAAAATATTATCAATTATATAACTATGCACACAAATTGTGAGCATATTTTGATAACATAAATAACACAGCTTTTCCTTACATAGCAGGTTATCAAAGATAACCTAGTGTAGACACTCCGTTCCCCAATTTCCGAAATCGAGACATTAACATGTTTGTCTTGGTCGCCAAAGAGAGATATGAAGATAAAAAATAAAATCAATTCGCTTGTGTGACAATTGAATCCGTAACCACACCCTGTGTGTATACCTTGTTAATGTGCCACAGCGGCTCATATTAGACGACGATATAATGTAGATCAAATATTTCAAAAATATACAAAATCTTATTGGATTCTTATTGATTTGTATTTTTATCAATTACAGGTGCATAACATGGTGTCGCCACTCGCGGCTCGCGCTTCATCAGTGTCGGTGGTCCGGTACGACGTGCAACACGCTCTGCCACACACCGCCAGTGCGTTGGTTGGTCGAGCAGCACACATTGCAGCTTTGGACTCTGATCTGTTCATAGAAAAGTTTCTGCTCGTCTCAGCGTTAAAATACTTCCGATAAAAATAATTTTAGGTACTATATGCACGTGCACTCGTATTAAGACAGTACATCCTATATATGTTTGTGGACCGTGCAATACATTACATGGTGTAGTTTCCTTTAATTTAATAGTTCCTCATTATATCTGCGTTTCATTGTTTTCTATAAACAATTTACGTTATTCATTAATTCTCTGTGTTAATAAGCAAATTAGATCAAAACTTTATTGCTCGTGTGATGTCCAGTGCCCTCATATGCCTTAAGCTTTCATAAAAGACGTTTTAGGTGTATCATTAATTAAAGAATACCAAATCTATGTGAATTGATTTTACAAAATCACTTTCACATCATAGTATAGAATAGAAGCGACAACTAATACTACCGAACTACATTCGGATCTACCTATTCCTTTCCTTTTTTTATAATGTTTACTCCAAAAGACTTTAGTTTCGTACTGAAACTCGCAGAAACGTGTGATTATATAATTTTTTTGTAATATAGATAAAGTATATTGGAAAAATGTATGTGATTAAATAAATAAGATTAAAATAAATACATATTAGGTTTTCATTAAATGGAATGCTCTTACCTAGTCAAAATGGATTATATCAAAAGTATAATAGCTTTCGCATTTCACAGGCATTTATTGTAAGGAAAATAAATAATATAAGTTTACACAATTTATTCGGAATATAGCACCTTATCTGATCATCGCTCGTTTTTCTCTTATATAATCAGGAGTCTTCATATTAATATTACAATGCACATTATTAACTATGGCAAATTTTCAATAATGTCGACAATTAATGCAACCACTTAAATTGATCTCCTTTCTGAATGAGGCTTACCTACGGTTAATTTTACATGAAAAGGTGTGATAAAAATGCAGCGTATAGATTTCTTAAAATATTTCAATTTTAATTATATTAGATTAAGATGGATCTTTACACCAAATTATTAAGACTTTCGAATTAGCGATTGTAGAGTATGTAGATGTTATTTGTATTAGGAATTTATTAATTGTTGTATATGATCACTGAAAACAATCATACGAGTCTTATGTGTGCTTCTGGATTGCTAAGCCCATAGTGTTTATTTTTTTGCTATTTCAGTTTATTCTAAATCATATAAAAAATTAATTGTTGCCTCCATTTATTTTAATTTAATAAGAGATGAAATTGTAATATAAACAAAAAAAATGTTTACATCATTTCTAAAAATTTATCAGTTTATATCACAAACGCATTTAAATGTATCTATTAAATATTAGGTAGGTACATCAAGACGCAATTACATTTAAATTTTTGTCTTAGATATCAATTTAAGCAAAACCGATCATTCAATAAATATCATACCTATTATAACTATGTATTATAAAAGATACTTATAGAGCGAAAAGATAACATTTATATTTATAGAATTTTGTCTATAAATTGTATACTTTTTTTTAAAAAAAAACATTTTATGTAGTAGTATAATGACAGCCACACTTAAACGCGATATATGTACTCGTATGTACACAGGTATTGTGAAATTACAAATACCTACCCTGACATCGCAATTTATTCGCAAGTGGACACTGAGTTTGATATGGCTGGATTAAGTTTTTACGGTTTTTTGGATTTTTATGCACTTTTATAAATTAATTTTCTGAAATATTAATATACTTTGAATATTAATTAAGTGAATGATCCGACAGGGCCTTATTACAATATAAGGACAGGCCATAGCCTTAATAAAACAGTAATTAAAAATTAGATTAAAAGTTGTAAATTATCGAATTTTAGACTGATCTTTAAAAATATACGGTATTAATAAGTTTAATAGATTCATTTATAGTCATGATTTGATAAAACTGTTATTAATGTCTTGCTCTGTCCACTTTTCTCTATTTATTAATCTGTAGGAAACATTTTATACAGGGGCTTAGAAATTCTAGTCATTATTTTAACTTTGTTTTAGAATAGTATGGCAACAACGTGATCAATAAAGACTTTTAATTTTAAAATTTACTAATACATGTCATCATCAACAATATTTATTTCTTGATAATGTTGTTGTTATACAATATATTATTACATATTATATTATAGAGTAATACCTAAATTGGTTGCTCATGGGCATTGCTTTTAAAAATAAAGTAATCTAATATACCTAGTAGATGTATCAGAACAAAATGACATTGTAAATAACAGAACAAAATTTTATTTGTAAAAACATTCGTATGTTAAATGGATATGTGTCGATGTTATACACTTATAATAAAATAAATAATGCCCGAAATCTATAAGACAAACATTTTTTATAACACAAAAACCCAGTTCTTTTTTGATATTGCTAACGAAGATATATACCATCATCATTATACTTATTTATACTGAGATAATGGTCTCACCTAATAATTCAAAACTTATTTTAAATGTTTTTATTTTACCTACAAAACAGCAGTTTCCCTCTTTATCGCATCGCATGATAGTCAGAGACTGTCAAGTATCTCCGTTTTCGACCTTCCGTCTGAAATCTAAACAATGCTTGTTGAATGATGAAACTCAAAGCTGAAGTTTTTGTATTAGCTATGGGTAAAATGAAAATATATATTTTTTTAGCTTCACGCTGTATCCCGCAAACGGCAGGGTAGGCAGAGGGAACATAGTGTTAAGACGCTCCGTTCCCTTCCCCATTTTCCGCCGAATTCGGAGGCGTTGCGTATTAAGTGGCGGATTCATTTTCATTCTAGTGGGAATCGAACCGACGACCAGTTGTTTACAGTCACACGTTTGTGCCACTGCGCCACGACTGGCTCTGGAATCCACGACTGGATTGAAAATAATTTTAATATTAACATTCCGCCGAGTCGCCGAAAGAATCGAATCCACAATCAATCGCATTTAAAAATATTTATAGCGACGTGCGGTTCGCCAGCGGCGTGACACTTGGTTGGTATCAAAGTTATTTGACAAACCACTTGGCACTGCCAAAAATGATATACAAAACAGTGAAGTTTGGAGTACTACAGGGAAGCATTCGTGGTCCCACGCTCTTCCTTATGTACATTAATAAATTCACGACAATATTGAATCTAATATAATATGCTATGCAGGTTTTTCCACTAGGCATGAAGGTTTTCAAAAAGGCTGAATCAGAGATAAATCTACATGGCTGTCTAACAATTTTCTCACATTGAACTTATCTAAAACTTACAAATAAACATATGCTTACAAAAAACATCCCATTTCTCCCCTTATCCGATTTTACAATTGAAATTGTATACATGTCTATAACAAAATCTGTTTAATTGCTCAATTTTAACAAAAACTGATATAATTAAATATTTGGGAATCGTTGTGGATCAAAATTTAAACTTCAAAAGTCACATAAAATCACTCTTAGGTCGTGTATGTAAAATCTTAAAAATCATGAAACTACTAAGATCATCAGCATAACCAAAACATTATTTACTGTGTACTTCGCTCTTTGCCAAATCCGCCAATCCATAATACCTTACTAAAAGTTAATTTGATTCAACTCGAAACAAACACACCGGTCAGTAATTTCATTGAAAGATTATCTTCGTCACACTCAAAGTCAGATTTTTAAAATTCCTGTACATATTATAAAGACTTGTTTTGCCAGTCGTTTCAGTTTAACGTTGAGTTGTTTATTTATAACAAAGTTATGCCTATGATTGTTATGCCAAGCCTTGCTCCGTTAAACAAGCCAAAACGAAAATTGCCTCCTGGCTCCCTCTTTAAATTGTGATGTTACTGAAAATCTTACACACACAATAGCACTTATTTTACATATAATTCAATTCAACTGCTTTTATTGCTTCATTGATTGGTTTATATTTCTCATATTTGTTTTTATTCTCAGTTAATGTTTATATCTTTTTATACTGTTTTTAGTATCTCACATATAGAAAACGTATAAAAAATTGAACGCGGCGGGATTAGAACCCGTGTCTCCTGAACACCGTCCAGGCGCTCTAATCACTGAGCCATGCTTTTTACGACCAGCTTCTGAATGTTTCAATTTTCCTAAGTGTGGAATAACACTTTAAAAATGTTTAAAAGTTTTTAGTATCTTTTATTTATCAGAAAACAGAGTGTACCTTTAAACTGTTAACTGCTATATTGGCTCCCACGAAACAGGAACACCTAGTGTGAGGCCATCAGATGTCTCAAAATTGTTAAAACTGTTTTTGTTAACAAATATATTTTCTATATCTATTTTCCATTGTTCATATTTTTTCTCGTCGATGAAGAATTAGTTTTTTTTCCACTTAAACAGAGTTTCAATTCTAAAAAGGAATATTGAGACAGGGCCGAATCAAGAAGGTGTGAAGGCTCTAGGTCTGGGTCTAGATCTTATTTATTTATTTAGAATAATGATTACAAAGTTCCATGTACCCCTTGCCTCGACTTGGTCGGAAAAAGAAGAAGGAGCTGATCTTTGACGAGATATCTCCTACTTTTCACCTGCATAATGTGAGGAATGTGTCATCGATGTAACTTCCACCATTATACTATATACAAGATATCTTGTTAAAAAAGAATACTTACTAAAACTATACTCCAAATGTACCTAGTAATTCAAACAAAGTTAAAAGTTGGCCAAATTTAAATAAAATTAAAACATTTTTTTACACTGGCAAATTTATGACAGTATATACTATTAGCTATGCCTACGTACCTCGGTATATTGGAGGGGAAGCAGAGAGAATTTTCTGCTGCTAGTTTAAATAGTAGTATGAACTATGACTTTGACCTGCCAAAAAAAATTAAACTTCTTATGAACTTGTTGCTAAAAAGTCTATCTATACTACTATACATACATTCCACTAATACTATAACACAATAAATATTGGATATATAATCATTGGGGCCAGTCGGGCCGCAGTGGCACAGAGGTGTGACTTCAAACGACTGGTTGTGGGTTTGATTCCCACTCGATTTCCATTTTCTTCGCTCTTGTACCGAGGCCAAGCCGCGTTAAGTTACTCTACTTAACACGCAATGCCTCCGGAATTCGGCGGAAAATAGGGAACGGAGTGTCTTAACACTAGGTTCCCTCTGCCTACCCTGCTGTGTGCGGGATAAAGCGTGAAGCTAGAAAAAATATATATCTTTAGGCAACTTCTACTTTTTGCTACATTGCCTACACAGTAAGCAAAGGAACAGTGATGTCATTTAGTTTCTGCCCAATTGTACTATCGCTAAATAATTGGAAATGTCTTACTTATAAATAATTCACATGGTCGTTACTTAAACTACTACTTAAATACATACAGTCTCATATAGATTGGAAGGTTGGGGCCTTTTATACGGTTTTTTACAATTCTTTTCATCTTAAGTATGCCATTAAAATTTTAAAATTGAAGCAGTTTGTATAATGTGCAAGTATTTTCGTCACATATTAATAAAAAACGTTTAATTATATTAGATATTGGTTACTGCTGTTATAGGTAAATCATTCAAACTTAATCTGGAATTCGTACAAATTTACCCCACGCGTGAGATATTTTCATTCAGGAGACCTTCAAATCTTCCCGATGAGTTGGTTTTGTCAATCGAATACAACTTTAAAAGAGATTTATTTTTGTTTTATTTTGATAAATAAATATTTACAAAACGAAATTAAATTATTTGCCCCTTAGTCATTATACCCCAGTCGTTCAAAACAATTAAAAAATATATTTAAAATATACACTATAAATATTATTATATTACAAGTACACATATATTTTAATTTAATATATTAATATATAAGCAGCATTCAAATCAAAAAATATAAACCAAATGCTTGTTGCTTGTACTGCAGCGCCTCATGGCGAATTGTCCCCATAACATTTCTAACAGAACGTACCAGTTAAACTTAAACACGATGAAGTCACTGAAAACCACAAAAATGCACTAATCGTTTCGCTTTCGCACTAACCACAGAAGCGTCTATAGATGAGTTCTCGGTGTGGCATATATCTTAAAACATGCAACAATTTAACCTGAACTACAGAAAACCGCATCCAAATAGAATTCGTAGTTTTAAGTCAGCAAAAACAAATGCTTACTGCAGCGCCCCCTAGTAAGTTGTCACTGTAGTACATACATGAGAACATGCACTTATTAAATTTGAACCTATCATTGAAAACTGCATCTAAATAGGAATCGTAGTTTTAGCTTTGCATAAATAAATATTTTCTGTAGCGCCCCCTGGTGAGTTGTCACCGTAACATAATAACATTAATCCAAAAACATGCACCAAGAAAAGCTAAATCTAATACCGAAAACTCTATCTCCTCGGATTAGTAATTTCGGTTTTACACAAAAAAATATAAAAACAATACAAACAAATGCTAACTGCAGCGCCCCCTGGCGAATGGTCACGATAAAATATTTAAGAACATCCACCAAATAAACATGGATCTATCATTGTAAACTGTATCGAAATTGAGCCAGTAGTTTGGAAATAACTGTAAACATTGATTTGCACATAAAATGCTTACTGCAACCCGCTCTGGTGAGTTGAACGATAAATAATATCTAAGAACATGCAGTAATCAAACCTGAACCTATCATTGAAAACCGTATTGAAATCGGACTTGTGGTTTTGGAGATATTGACAACATTAAATTACACAAATACACAAACAAACAACCTCTCAGCCTAAATACCACGGACATTCTCCGTACCGTCGCGGATAAAAATAGTAAATAAAACAGATTTAACTAACTAAAGGATATTTACTAGTTACTGGGAAAATAATCCTATGATAGCTAGTTAAGTCACGGACACTATGGTGAAAAAAATCGGGGAGTTATTTAGGTCTCAGTGTCGTGGTGGCGTAAAACTACGATGATTAGGAAACACCTGCAAAAAGTATAACCGTGCGCTTTTTCTTTAATGACTATAACAACTGTATGTATTTTCCACGCGTACGAAGAGTCCCAACATACAACACTATATGAAACTCAATCCAATACATGAACCTTACTTCTTAATCTTAAGTATATGTATATTAAATTTATAATTTACAATACTACAATTGATTTGCCTTTACACTCTGTGCATTATGTCGATGTAAAAAAAATGAAAACAAATACTCTTAAACATAACATGTAAGTGTAACAAAAATAAAAGTGAAATACAGTCTTATATTCATAATTTGTCTATTCATAATTATATAATATGTAGATATACCTTTATCTCTTGACAGATGTCAAATCCAGGTTACTTAAAAGCCATAATGACAATCCGAGAAAATAATTATTTTGACAATATCACTTTACAAATATAAAAAATTTGCATAAAATATAAGAAAAATCAAAAAATAACCTTTTAACCTACTTAAGTATTTTTAAAAAAAATATTGTTCATAAAACACATTAAGTAAAATAAAACATTTATGCTTGCTAGCAACCCAGATTGGAAATAAGGTAGCAATACTCTTGTGGGTGGGTGGTAATCGTATTTCTTCATATCCGACTTGTCAATGTCAATTTAGTTGGTGGACTATTAGTCGAGGTGTACGCTTGTATTTTATAAAAAGCGCTTACTTTATTAAAGAACAATAAAAATAAAATGATTTAAGTTGTGAATGTGAAACTTAGCTATTTGGACTGTTTATTTTTTTAATATATGTAAAAAAGTAGGTGCCTTATACATAAATTTACATTATTGGGCAATGCAGATGCTATCCAGGAGATATTTGATTTAAATTTAACAATTTCGTGCTTTATTACATTCAAAATGGGTAAATTATTGAGTCTATTAGCTCGAGACGATTCAAATTGTTGTTCTTCGCCACGCTATGATATTTTCTTAGATTTTGAAAATGCTGCACCTACTGACACAGAACGCGATGTTTACGAAGAAGTACAAAGAGTTCTTTTGGAATCAGACAAAATTTTAGAGGAAATACAATGTTACAAAGGAGCTGGTAAAGAAATTCGGGAAGCTATTGCAGACCCATCAACAATAACGCAAGAAAGGGCTTGGCGCGCCGTTAAGCCATTGGTGGACAAATTGCTCAGATTTTATAACCACTCCTTAGAGCTGAAACGCGTAAGTTAATGCCCATGTTAATAATTTTTTTGCACTTTTCCATATTTCAAATACCCACATACAATATAATATGGTATTTTCCTCCTTATGGTTAATATTAATATAATTATAATTACATTATTGTAAATATATCATACAATAAATTGGGGAATACAAATCATAATAGTAGAGAGCACAAGAGGAAGTTTTACTTTATCACCAACAATATATAAGTCACAAAATGATAACACTTTCACAAGATATCAGAGCTATCATGTTTACAATACTATGTCAACTTCCTGGATCAGTGCTTGTTTTGATCATAAATAAAAAATGAAATCACCTTTTATATATATATTTCTGAGTAACAGTACCTTTATTATTTATGCTTTCGCATCTATTATTGTTATATTAATAAAATAGTTATTTTTATACATGCTTTCGGTAATTATCTAAAACTATTACATATTCTTTTTGTCTAAAGTTATGCAAAAACCACACATTTTATTCATTTAAATGATAAAGAACTAAGTGAAATGTCACTGTATTTATAAATACATTTTAAATACAGTGAGGGGTGTTAAATCATCCATTAAACTGCTTCTCTACAATGTAATGTTAGAAGCCCGTTAAAGGTTAAATCTACAGCTATTATACATGATGACATTTTATACTGTTTTTCTTCACAATTACTATTTATATGTAATTGTTTTGTACCTTTGTGTGCTATTGTTATTTCTGCGCTTTAAATTCAATTACACTGAGGATTTATAATTGATGTTATATTCAAAACAATCTACAGCATGCAATATTCTAAGTTATGCTCACGAGTTGTTTAAAAAATAATTATTAATAGATCAAGCCCATTTTTGGCTATCATATTCTTTTAAAAATTTAATTATATACATGTAAAAAAGACCATTGTAGCACATTGGAACAGCATTTGATGATTCCAATTGGTTGTATATTCAATTCTCATAAGGTGGAATGGAATAGTCATTGTTTAATTATTTTCTTTTCTTCGCTCTGGTGAAGGACAAAGCGCGACGTTGAGCTCCGCGTCTTAACACGCCAAGACTAATTCAAGCGAAAAATAGAAAATCTTAGCACTCATTTTTTCTCTCACTAAAGTATAAACGTTTCTTCCCGCGTGCATCGAACTCGTAACCATCACGTCCAATTAACTATATTTGAAAATTCCCAAAAATATAAATTCCTTATATAAAAAATGTATTTTTTTCGAAAATTGACTCGCCACCGCAACAGTGGTCGCAATGCAGATACAATCAACAAGGGCTATATCGTAATGAAACTATCCTGTTAGTTACCCTTTTTTTATTACAAAAAATATACTTCGACTAATATTTAGTCTACTTGGAATTGCGTAATGTTTATGATTCACTTTAATAGTTAAAAGCATGATGTGTATTGTAATTTTCACACAAGAAACCACTACGTAAAACAGTTGCTTACAATAAATTTATAGCGAAATATAATTGGTTTAACCCACCCTATACATTATGGTAAAATTATTAAAAAAATAATCATATTAATAGTAAGAAGCTATCATGACACAATAGGTCAGTCTAACAGTAAACGCATTAGGTCTAAATTCTATTCTCACTCAGCATCATTATATTGTATTTTTTAATTCCCATGCTCTGATAAGACAAAGCGTATTGTGACACGCAAGTTCACCTCCCGTAACTCAATGCCTTAAACGGAGAATAGAGTGTCTGAACATTTACTACTACTTATTCCCTCAACAGTGAGATAACCATTATGTCGGAAAAAAACATTAAACTTCTTATAGTAAAAAACTATATATTGGTATTTGATCCTATATAGTTCCTTCAATCGTAAAATTCATAATTAAGCATCCATTACGTGACTATTTTTTTGCAAGATTTGTAAATTGTATATATCAGAATATATGTAAATTTAGTTTTCCGCTGTAACTAGCAGTGTTTATGATCAAATCACATCGTCGATGATTAAAGCCATCTGTATCCTATGTTTGGTTGAATGTAGCAATCATTCAATCAAGCGAATATGGGAGTCGCGTGAGAATTTAAATAATATATAATGCTTCCTCTTGGGTGTAATAAAAACTGATTTAGTTAAGTATTTGTCTGAGTATATTTGAGATATAGTTTAAAAAATATATAAGATGCCAGTTGTTGAACTTTTTATGAGAGTATTTTCTATTTCCGTTTGTTGGCTGTATAAAAATAAGCTGTAGCTGGTATTTTTGCATCATCAGGTTTTCCCCTTCGTAGTAAGATAGTATAAGGGACCTAGTGTCAAGACTCCGTTCTCAACCTGAATTCGAGACATTGTATATTGAATGGTTCTACCATTACCTCAACACAGCGCTTTGGCTTAGATACCAGAGTAGGGGAAAAAAAATATGATCGTTTCCCTCAGTGGGAATCGAATTCACAACCAACGGCAAATGCTCCACTATAACTGGTAACTATTTTATTACAACGCTTAGAAATTGAAAAATTCACCTTTACGGAACATTATATAAGTTAAATGTGTGATTGATATTATTTCCTTTATATATTGTCACGTTTTTCGTATCACATAAACATCTTAGTCGTTTTGTTTAAAGTACGCAGACACTCATACAATCTTATCTGCTAGTACATGCACGCATGCAATCTTGAGATTGAACAATATAATACATGTATAGTGAATTTCTTACAAATACCTTAGCGTATTTTAAGTTACTATAGATTATATTCATTCAGACTGAAAATCATCAATATAAACACAAAAGGACCCGTACCCGTATTTTACGCATTAACGGCTATATTTCAGTAAAATTAATATTTGAAATTATAAAATGTTCATCATTTATATGTATTAACGTAAAGGTTAATAAAACTTTTAAGGTAATCTAAAGACAAAAATAAAAGACATATCATTTTATATGCATATGTATAAAAAGAATACATGGTGAATCACGTAGCATTGACTTATTACGTCAGTAGTCGACGATGTAGTTATAGATATGGGAAAATTACTTAAATAAAATATAATTTATATTAGTCCATTTCGTATATATGTTAGAAATGATTGTATTTTTTTTCTCACATTCTTTTATTTTAGTTAAATAAAGCTGAAGTAAAATTATACATATTCTCTTACAATATGGACATTACTTTAAACTTCCGTCTACTTATGACTAAATCTGCTAGTTATACCTAGATGTAGTAATTACATATATAAGTGGAGCGCCTTTTTAAAAGCTTTATATTCAGTGCATAATTATTCTTGTCTGCCCGCTTGTCAACAGCAAAAGCACGGATAATTTCATATCGAAGACATTAAAGACACCACTCAAGCCCTCCATTTTCTACGTTGTAAAGTATTTAAAAACTAAATGCAGGTTATTTTCGTAAATATAAAGAAAGATCAATTCTTATATATATGAGGAACATTAAAACATATTACAGTTATTGCTAAGGTTTATTTATTTTCCTTATAAGTATAGCTGTTATTATCATTTTCCATTAATTATTATCGCCTGACTAAGCGTCATAGAATCCTGCTGCATGAATAAAACAAGTCAATAAATATGTACGGCTGTTTAAGCCTTAGTACTGTAAACAAAACACTTCAATTATATTTTATTCGAGTTTTCAGTTAAAAGAATATTTTTGCAACTTTATCTCGAATCGCGAGATGCTAGAGAGATCCTAGCATAAAACACTCTGCTCTCTACATACCTATGGCCCGAATCCCGACTTATTATTTTAGTCTTTATACATATTTATTTTTATTATTTCTTTATTTAGTGACTACTAAAACATTGCCTACCTAGTACTTACCTACATCAAGATTATACGCCCTAATTGCCATTGCGCCGCTTAACGTTTATAACATTTTTGCAAGGGCATAAAGTCATTTAAATAACGTTATTTTATGTATTTTACACTATTTAATATGTAATACCTTCATGTTAGTAATACTTAGAAAAGTTAAAGTAGGTAAATTACAAAAAAATTACACAGCTTAAATATAATAACCATTTGGGCCAGTCGTGGCGCAGAGGCACAAAGTGCGACTGTAAAGCAACTGGTTGTGGGTTCGATTTCCACTCGAGGAGTGAAAATATTTAATGTTTCCTTTTTCTTCGCCTGGTGTCGAGGCAAAGCGCGGCGTTAAGTTCCATCACTTAACACGCAATGCTCCCAGAATTCGGCGGAAAGTGGAAAACGGAGTGTCTTAACACTAGGTTCCCTCTGCCTTCCCTGCTGTGTGTGATACAGCGTGAAGCTAAGAAAAAATAAATATAATAAACGTGAAGCAACAAAACTGCGTAGGATTGTAAGCGCAATTGGTTGTTGGTTCCCAATCGGTAAAAATATATTGAATTATTTTCTTCTATTTCTCGTTCTGGTAACACAAGCACCACATGGAATTCTGCCACTAACCACGCAATGTTTTAAATTCGAGCGGAAACTGGTCGAAGGAGTATCTTGACATTACTTAAAAACATACGTTCTTTCTGTCTTCCTTGAGTTTCTCTCGCGTGAAAAAATACATAATACTAAATAAAAAAAAACAACTATGTTTAAACAGAATATTAACTGCCCAAGGATACTTACCATGATTAAGTAATTCGACGAGACAAAATTATACTCACGCATTTTAATGTTTTAGATAATAAATGTCAAGAATATTGATGTTAGTAAACTGTAATTCAAATTTATTTGAATGCTGGCTGTCTCTGTCTAAAGCGATAGTTAAGAAAGAGATGGCAGTTTCCGAGTGTGTCGTTAACAATACTTTGCATGAGCAATGAATAGAGCACCTTATTAGGAGTTGTACGACTGCACGTGCGGTTTCGCAATAAATACAATTGTAAAGGATGTCGAAAAATATTTTATATCATTTGTTATATAAATTACATTTTGGTTACTTACCGCGCTTAAATTATTATTATCTGTTTAGCTTTACGCTTTTCCCCCACAATAACAGGATAGTCGAGAGAATCCAGTGTCAAGAAACTCTGTTCCTCACTTTACGTTCGAAATCGAGACATTGCGTGTTATGTAAATTAAATAATACATAATCATTCCCCCAGCGGGAATCGAACCCACAACTATCGCTGTTATAGCCAGAAGCTCACCACACACTGCACCACGACGCCCTAAAATGGGTTGACGCCCAATGGGTTTTTGTATATTAATAACATAATAATAAATAAGCCATGTATCTGTTTCGCTCACTAACAGGATAGAAATTTTGTAAATAATCTGTACCGGAAATATTTGCATTATTGTTTGCAATATATTTATAAATACTTATTTGCCTAATTATAGAAAAGGAAAAAAGAAACAGCATGACTTCATTTTTAGCATTGGGCTTATTATTAATATTTATTCGACATGCGACAGTTCGGAAACAGTAAAAAAAATTTATAATAAAACGTCTTATGTCATCCGTGTAACGCCGGGGCGGGTCGTAATTTAACATATTGATTGGTTTCTTAAGCGCTTATTTCAAGTTTTATTAACTTTGATTCATATCTACCTCCTTATTAAATACCGTATCATGATTCATGTCTAAAATATGGATTACTCGAATGATTTTTTTTATTGAACACAACTTTACACTTCCATACAAACTAAGAAATTATTTATATATTAGAAAATATATCTATTCTACAATTCATTATTTGCTGCTCTTAGACTATTGTTACTATATTAAAAGCAATATATTAATTTTTTGTCTTTTTTAAAACGTTATTCACACACACTTAGGAATTTGAAAAATATATATATATATTTTTCGCTTCATGTATCCCACACACAACAGGGTAAGCAGACGAAACCTAGAGCTTAGCTCTAGGATCCCCAGTTTCCGCCGAATTCGCAAGCATTGCGTGTTAAATGGCAGAACAGCAACCGGAGCCTCGACTCCAGAGCGAAGGAAATGGAAATAATAATTATGTCCACTCCTCGAGTAGGAATCGAATCCACAACCGGTCGCTTCACAGGCACACTTTGTGCCTCTGCGCCACGACCGGTATTTTTAGATAACATTTAAAAAATTGAATACCTTAAATATTTTTCTTTACAATTTGTTATCTTATTTACAATTTATTTATGAAAATAAAATGATACAAGTCATATATGCACGTTATTTAAGTATAACCAGATGGGTCAAACGAGTTGATCTACACAGCAGCTGGCTCATTCATCTCGTTTAGATGGCATACTACGCACCTGTATTCAAAAACACCTTGAATGAAAATAACTCCGAATAAAGAAACGTGCATGTAACATCTGCTGTGCTACTGTCTCTGTTGTCTTTCTTACCAGGGCTTAGTTTTTTATCGTTTAAAATTGTTATTAGAAGACGTGAAATTTTCGACAAAATATGTAATTTCTTTAAACGAAAATAATAATAAAGGAATAGGACGTCGTGGCTGAGTGTGACAGCGTCTGACTTAACTGGCCGACGCGCTGGTTGTGGGCATTTCTTCACTGAGATACTTAAGACAAAGCGGCGTTATGTTCCGCCACTCAATAAGCAATATCTCGAATTTCAAGCGAAAAGTAGAGAACGGATTATTTTGACACTAAGTTCTCTCTGACTGACTACCCAAGAAAAACGTGAAGCTACAAAAAAAAAAGTAAAATATATTTGTATATCTATGTAGGTATACATGTTTCTTACTTGAGTTTATTCACTTTGTTATCTTAACGAAACACTTACTAACATAACTTCACACAATTATTTGATGTCACTTTACAAGGCATCAATTGCTCTAAGTAACTAAACGATGCACTACATCTAACCACAACAGATATATGGATATTAAATTCCAACTGGCTTCTATTATGAAATGTGACCTTTCAAAGTTGTCATATGAAGTTGCAGAACGGCTCGGTATTACTACGCATTTTCTCCAAATGGGATTCAGGTCACTGATTTCATTCTTTTATCTGTATCTGGATATAAAAGTTATGGCGAAATGTTTTTGTAATCTTTTATTATCCAATACAATGGGTTTTTGTAATATCATAAAACTCTGAAAATTATAAGTTACATAACATTATATATTGTCAGTCATAAATAATTAGTGCTTTATTTATTTTCTTAAGTATTCGTTATGATTGCCTTATTACATTTATTTTATTCCGCAAGCTTGTTATTTAATTTTAGCTTTGTTGTTCTTTTTTACCCTAGTTTTAAAATAATGTATAGAAAGAAAAGCACTTGATGCTATAGTATCCTTAACTCTATTTTTATTTTAACATCCTAACTTAAGTCACACGTCTTCTGCGGAGGATGATAAAAAGAATATTGCCGCAAAAAAAATATTTCTTACCGATTGTCTGAGCGGTGGATCGTGAGGTGGAACCAAATTAATGGTGCATGCGGGACGTTGCACTCAGAAAACTGCTCACTTTCCGCTCGTCCAACAATTGCATTAAATTGCAATCCTCGTATGTGCTGACACTAGGTAAATAGTAACAAGGACTGCGGTGTTATGTTGTCAAATCTTATCTAATTATTTGTACATAGCTGTAAACTTTTGTTTTATTACATAAAAATACTTATTTGAGACGTTAAAAATAGACTCGTATCTTTTCATATATGTATATCAGTGGATCGTAGAATAGCTGTCGCACATAATAATGAATTCAAGAAAATTAAACATTAAGTATAAAAGGAAAATTAAAGTGACCTCGTTTTTATACACTTATGTAAAAATATCACTAATAAGCCATTTCTACTTATTCGTCAAATCATCGTATTTGTTTTTTAAAAAAAATATATTGAAACAAACGCTATAATTAGTCAAACAAGTGTTCTATATTCGTAGAAATTATTAACTTTACGGGTATAAATTTTCAGTACGTCATTGCAGGAGGCGTGGGCTTTCGTTAGATTTTTGTAGGTAGTATCAGTTAGTACTGGTGAGTCCCAGTCCCCATTCGCCACAAAGGTGAGGTCTAGCAAATTTATAATCTACGAGAATGCATCCCAGCTTCAAAGAAGATATAACTAGACTACTATATCATATAATTAAATGATTTTCATATCCCTGTTCTTTATTGATTGATTATTTTTGCTTGATTACCTTGATGTACGCATCTTAACATATAATGTCTCGACATAGGGCGGAAAGCGGAGTGTCTTAGACGTTCTCTACGTCTGCCCCGCTACGCGAAAAAAGTGAATCTGATTTATTATCTACATTATTATAATTTTACGAATTATGTATGTTAACTACATTTTTTACTGAGGTTTCACAAGTAATGTCCCTTACTAGATACTTCTAAATAAAAAAACAGTAACAAGTCAATAAAAACCAGTTTTGCACCCAGCAATCGATACAAAATAGATGAAAACATTAGATAGTTCCGCAACCTGAATAGATTTATCACTGCAATTGAGACAGATAATAATCAACACGTCAACTCCACAATTGTCTTCATTATCAGCGCACTGAACGAATTCGTAATTGTACGGCAACTAGTGTTAATTTAATTTGTCGCAGTAATTTAATATAAGAACTTATAAGCGGGAATATTTTAAAACTTTTTGAACTGTAGCACACCCTTGAATATTATGTGATTGTCATAACTAAGATTAAAATTAATCTTCATATTTCACTAATTAATATACCTACTTATGTTCTATTACATTGTGATTCAGTGATAAGCTTCTTATTGTAAACACGTTTAGTTGTGGGTTCGATTCTCACCCGGGTCCTTGATTATATTTAAATTACTTTCAGTTCTACACTCTGGTAAGACAAAGTACGACGTTGAGTTTCACTATCCATCATACAATATCTCGAATTGGGATTGAAAGCGGAGAATAAAGTGTCTTGATATTAGGTTTTTCTATTAATACTGCTGTGAAAAAGAAAGCTTGAAGCTGAAAAGAAAAATAACTAAATATCGCGCTAAACAAAGTAGTATATAGCGAATATATCCTATATAATTAGAATAATATGGGTAATATTATTTAACCAACTTTTTCTACTTACAACGAGGAAGTACTATAATTATAAATGATTGTATAGATTCATTAAGAATAATTAATTCTAATTATTTTATCCTATTACTCTATAAATGCTTGACTAGTTCCTGGCTTATACTCTTATCTCGTCAATTATACATGCAAACTGTACTGTTTTTATAGCACAGTTAATTTATTGCAATGCTTAAAGTGATGTTTATTTAACAGTATGTCGATTAACACGATCAACCATGTGCTAAATGATCTTTGTAATCCGATATTAACTCTACTGTTACTGTACTGGCTTAGTGGTTAAGAGGTTTGATTCTTACCGCGAAAGTCGTGGCTTTGAGTCTACACACATGTACTTTATAATGTTTACTGTCTATAATCTTTATCTCTTAAATTAATATATATCATCTTTTAAATTAATATATATCATATCATAAAATCTATTTATATTTCTTCACGGTATGTCGCCTAAATAACATAAAAAAGAATGGTAATAATGTTTGTCAGTTTAAAAAGAGAAAAAAATGTAGCCAGTGTTAAAAGAAATATAAATAATAAAAACACGAAGTATTTACGTGCTGTGAGCTAATAATTTTAACATAATTATCACAGAACGTCTTTCATATCATTTATCTTCATACTAAACATGCCATCTTGTCTGGTTTACTAATTTGACCTACTTCACTCTTGCTAAATCATAGTTTATGCATTATGAAAATACAACATGTCAATGTATATAAAAAATGGATCATATAGCTTTATACTTTTTCCTGCATAGATGGGTAGTAAAAGAAAACCTAGTTTTAAAACATTCCGTATTCTTCGCTTCCGCTCTCCGATATCGAGTCATTTCGTATTGAGTGGCGGAACTCAACGCCACGCTTTGTCTTAAGTACCAGAGCGAATAAATGAAATTTTAAATATAATCATTCCCCGAGTGGGAAACAAACCCACAACTATCGCGTATACAAACAGACGCTGTCAAACTGTGCCATGACGACCTCACTAAAATATAGACTAACAACTAAAATTAAATTACTGTCATAAATACAGTTTCAACTGAATAATCTAATTTAATATGAAGTTAGACAATGATTCACAATTCCATCCTAAGAACTAACTAAGTCTACCAGTAGATATATCATTACTTAATTTTGAACACGTGTTCACTTCGCCTTGGTACCATTTACGGAATATTACGTCATTCGAAACTAATCCCGCTTCATCCTTTACTATGTTTGGGAGCAAGTGTCTCGTAAAAAACTATTTTGATTCTTATTAACTTGATGGGACATATGTACGTATATGTTATCTGTAATGCATATTATCTTTCGTGGTTTTTTTGTCGTCGTGGCGCAGTGTGACAGCGTTTTATTGTAAGCAGTGGTTGTGGGTTCGATTTTCACTCGGTTAATGATATTTAAGTTTTCCTTTTATTCTCTGTGTTACCAAAGGCAAAGCGCGGCTTTGAGTTCTGCCGCTCAACACGTAATGTCTCGTTTTCGGGTAGAAAGTGGAAGTGTGTCTTGACACTATATGTTCTCTGGCTACCCCAGTATGCAAGAAAAAGATGAAGCTGCAAAAAATATCATTCTTCATCATTCAACTTCTGTGACGTCATAGTACATTGCACAAAGGAATCTTAAGGGGGGGGGTAAGGTCAAATCATACGAAAAAAGTCATATTTTTGTGATTTTTTATCCAACGACACAGTTTAAATTTGTTTACCCAACCAAAAGTATATTGAAGTATGACATTTGAAGAATGTATTATCAAATTTTTACAAAAAAATATTAAAAAATACGGCAATGGCAGCAATTGTTCGGACATGTCTCGAAAAAAAGTTGAATTGCGGTGCCCCTCATAACTTGGTGCTGAATCATCTGAAATTAAAAAAATTAAAGTTCATTCGTGAGATAATAGTTTTCCCCAGGTAACGCTGGGCGTGTTTTTTCGAAAATTCAATTTTTATATTTTTTCGAACACTTTAAAGTGAAAAACACATTTTTTTGGGAAAATATCGGCTAATTTGTTATTGCGAAATCAAAATTATTAACAAAAAGAAAAAAAAACTCTCCAGCGTTACCTAATAAATTGTGTACAGAAATAGTGTTTAAAATTTCAAAAAGATCTGTGCAGCAGTTTTGAAGATATGAGGGGCACCGACTTTGAAAACGTAAGTTGTGAGAAAAACGCTTTAAAGTTTTAAACACAAAGAAATCTGTGTGAAATGTTTATAAGTGAATTTTATCAACATACCTCACACTGAGTCATCAATGCTATGTCCATAGAGAATGTTGCTCTCATCAATGATGTCTAATGCATCTTTTTGCTCCTGCCTACGACGAATCCTGCCTTTTTTGGTTTGTTGTTCAGCTTTCTGCTCTGCTCGGCTTATGCGTGTGGAGTCAGTTAATCGCGCCCAGTCATGAGCGTTTGATCCACTACTGATTTCCATGTCTTGCATGAAGGTGAGCAAAGCAAAGGAACCTTCATTGAAAACACTGGCTGCCACATAAGCTGCAATTTCAACGGTGACAGAGGTTCCAATCAAGTGCTTCGGTGAGATTTTCCAAATAAGTTGGTTCAAACTCTCATTGTTGTTCTGCGTGAAGCCTCCGACGTTCCAGGAGAGCATCTTTGCTCAGATCTTCGTAAACAGGCTTGATTGCATCCAAAACAATAACGGTAATATAAACGCGCTCGGCTCGGAGTGCTCGAGTCGGATCGGGTATATGTGGGTACAAAACTCCGACAGATATAAAAATACTCATAACTTCGTCAATTTTTCTCCAATTGACTTGAAATTTTTACACAATATTCTTTAAATATAAAGCATTCAATTTAAAAAAAAATAAAAAAAATGATAAAATAAAAATTTAAATACCTTACCCCCCCCTTAAAGGATACTATTACTTAAACTTAAACAATGTCAATAACGAGTTGTTATTGACAATTTATGTAAGTGAAAAATACACTGTCGCAAGATATGTCTTCGATTGAGGTTAAATCCGTTAAATGCGTCATGTGGAGGCAAAATCTCACTAATTTGCAAACCCATCGGGATGCGAAGTCGAAAACGACCACAGCCACGTGACTCATATCTTGTGATTCACCACATTTTATATATAAAGCATACAATCGCGGGAGCTATTGTGCTCACAAATAACATGCCAACCACAGGTACATAGATGTCAAAGTTGGTTTTAAGTTTACTTTAGTAATATATAATATTAAATGGAGAATTAAATCGCTGAACAGCATTTTAGCAAAGTTAATCCATGGTTTTTGTGATTAAAAAAACTATTTGTTATATTAAAATTATAGACAACGTGCAACGTTTCACCCCTAATGTTCGCAATGTCTCTGTTTATGGAGGTAACTGCCAAACGGAGTGTCTTGACACTAGGCTCTTACTAAATACGCTGGTATGCAAAAAAAAAAGCGGAAGCTGTATAAAAAAATAATTTAATATTTTATTCTAAGCATATTTCTATCTAACCACACAATTTTTAACAGGAGTACAAAGAAACGGCCGCTTTGTAATCATAAAGAAATCTTAACACCAAACGCAATATTCCTTTTGGACCATTCGTTTTTCTGAACATAGATTACAAGTTTCTTTTGTTTTTTCTAGCAACGCTTGTAATGAGGTACGTCTCGTACAGCCAAGATTAAAATCTTTTTAATTAAGTTGACTTCTTTATTTTTTAAATAACGTCTGCACTAAATGAAAATTAGCTAAGCAAAATATATTTTGGTAGTAGTAGAAAAAATCTTGTATATCCAATTTCTGTGTAATGTTTTTAATTATAATTTCCGCTAAATATTCAGTTCTCTTTAATATTTTATAAACAAGAATGGTTTATTTCTAAAGAGCGTAAATCGTAGCATGTATCGATTATTGTTCAATAATCGAAATTAGATTTTATCGTACCGCCCGTACCGAGCGTATGTAAATTTCTTTTATCAGTATCTCTGCATATATTTCGATTACGATCCTAGTCAGGATACGGAAGAGGCCTAATAGAAATAATTGCTTACCCGCGCTCCCGATGCAGTTGCAATGTACTCGACTAAACAACAACTGCTTCCTGTGTAAAGATTATGCAATATATTCTGATTCGTCTAACATTTCACATTAATGGCCTATTTAATTCTTGATACCCTTATCTGTGGCTTGGTAAACATTTTATTTTTAACAAATGATTTAAAGTAAAGTTATATATTGTAGCATTTTTTATGACAGTCAAAAATACATTTTTTGTGTATATTATTTACAAATCCCAATAATGAAAATGTCTTGCAGAGGTAGATTTGGCATTGGACCAAAACAAATCTTTTACTGCTCCAAGTTGCTTAAAGTTGCTTGCTGTTACGATCCATACACGCTTCCTGAAGTTTAACTAGCTTGTACGTACAAACAAAAAATCAAAGCAATTGTTAAAGTATCTTTGTAAATGTAAATGTTTTTTCCATTACTTCCGCATGTTCAATATTATCTTTGCAGCTTTTGTTAATCGCATTGATTTTTTTATATTAGAGGTCGTATATTATTCCTGAGTAAAAAAATCTATTTAAGAATGATAAGAGATGTGAAAAGACTATCTGTTCGCTTTAACATTTTTATATCCACAAATTTCTTAATATAAACATTTTCAAAAATTCCACGTATGCAAACTTCCAATAAATATTTGAAGCCATTACAGTTTTGTTTAAAATCGATGTAAAACAGACGTGGAAATCTGCAAAACCAGATATACTTATACTTCACGATAGCCGCCTGTTTAAAAATTAAAGAGTATTGATTTATTGATTAAGTAGGTACGTTTTTATCAGAACTAGGAGATTCTTTCATACGATAGTAACAGATATTATACGTGTTTATATTATTTCTTCTAAGAATTTATTAATATGTATGACTCAATGTTATGTTGTTGTTAAAAGTTGAATTGACAAAACAGTGTTAATAAATTTTAATTCATATTGTTTTTAGTTCATGCAATTTTAACTTAACCACATCCACGCTTTGTGTCCATTTTTTACATATGCCTGCAAGAAATATTATTCAAATAAATAAACAAGGTTATGCGGTGTAGATGAAATCGGAAATTCTTCTCCTCGCTTTTCATTTAAATTTAACACATCGTTGTATCAATATTTTATATTTTTTATATATTAAACGTGCCAAATTTCCCGATAACATTGCCGCGACGTAGTTTAAAATATCTTAGCATTTTAATTTATACGTCGTTTCCGTTTCTCAGTTCATTCAACCGGCGCCAGAAAGTACTGAACTGCCTCACGTCACGTTACAGTCCACATACTACTGCTATAGTGCTTCACGTCGAACAATGTGCTATTTAGCAAACCGTCGAATATGAATTGAACTCCTACAGAAGCAACGTAAATAGGCCAACACGTTCAGTGTGCAGAACAGATTAAATTGTTATATACACGCCAGACTTTTTTAACATTACAATTCTAGAAATAAGCAAATCAATCTGTATTTACAATCAATGTGTTTCACATTAGCTAACCTAAGATTGCTTTGAAGAAGTAATATTTTGAGAATTTAATTTTAACCATGTAATTTTAAATTAACAATTTTAAAACTGGATATTTAGCAAAAAAACAATTTTTAGCTTTTACCCGTTTATCAGTGGAGTCAGCAAGAAGTCTCGTAACACAACGTTTTCCAATTACATGTTGATTGCAGGAACTTCACGCAAACCAAAGCAGAAAAATGTAAATAATTTAAATATATATAGGTACTATTTACATTTTTCTGTTTTTCTATATTTAAATATTCCCCCCAGTAGGAATCGAACCCGTAACCATCAGGTTTACAGTTAAATGCTGTCCCACTGCGCAACGACAGCCTCTCAATGCTTACATTTTATTATTGTTTACATCTATAGTAATCTTTATGAAGACTACAATGTTAATCCAAGTCGATTGTTATCTGAACGGCCGGATGTCCTATATGAATATTCAAATTTTCATCTTGTCTATGAAGAGCTCGTTAGACCGCGTCTGTGTCGATTACCGCCTGATGACAATCGTTAACCCCTTTGATAGTTTATTAGTATTAATTGACTTTGTTATTATGCTGCTGCCAATTAAAAATTTTATAATAGAAACTTATGATAACTTTGATGAAAAATGATTTACTCTTCCAATACAATATAAGAAAATAAATATTAATATAAACACTATATGAGATATAATTATTGATTCATTAATGTCCAATATCAATATGCAATCCTAATCCAAAAACTGTAATCTTAGATCTAAGATCAATTGATCTAGCTGTCAATTTTTGGAGTAAATCATTTTTTTGAGTGAAGTAAAAGTTGAATATGCAATGAATATGATTGTTTATTGCTAATAACCAATTGTAGGATTACATATTTAACCCTTTCTTTATAATTGTGGCCAGTCGTGGCCCAGTGGCACAAGAGTGTGACTGTAAACGACTGGTTGTGGGTTCGATTCCCACTCGAGGAGTGGAAATTATATTTCCATTTTCTTCGCTCTGATGTTGAGGTAAAGCGCGGCCTTAAGTTCCGCCACTTAACACGCAAGCCTCCGAATTCGGCGGAAAGTGGGGAACGGAGTGTCTTAACACTAGGTTCCCTCTGCCTACCCTGCTGTGTGCGGGATATAGCGTGAAGCTCTTTTTTTATTAAAAAAAGTGATTTACTCAAAAAAACACAATCAATTTAAGATTACAGTTTTTGAATTAGGATAGATTATTGACATTGGGCGATAGTTAGCAATCCCAATCTATACTTATATTATAAATGCGAAAGTCTGTGTGTTTGTCTGTCACGCTTTCACGGCTAATCTACTGGTCCGATTTGGATGAAATTTAGAATAAAAGTAGTAAAAATTACTGGGTCTAACATAGGCTACTTATCTTTTCAAAAATCAACCTCTAAAGGATTGAAATAAGGGATGAAACTTTATATGAAAAATCTAAACCGCTTGACCGATTGTAATGAATTTTAGCATAAATATAGCTGATAATCCAAGCTTAAACATAGGCATACTTTTTAAAAAAAAAGCCACCCCCGAGGGTTGCAGTACAACAAAACAGTTACGTAGCTAACGCGGCGAAACCGCGAGCGGGCCGCTAATTATTTATATATTTAAAAAATACTCCAATTTAAAAAAATAAGTATACATTTTTTTTATTTTCAGGTGGTACCGCGGCTTCTAGGATCACTTGTGGGAGGATCCATGAGTCCAACACAGCATTTGGAGCAACAACAGGCGTTAGTGAAGCAATTTGCAGAAATACTCGAGTTTGTTTTAAAATTTGATGAACATAAGGTTAGTTGTAGATCAATACTTTTTTCTTTTTTGCTTGTTCACGTTTTTTCCACGATAGTATTGTAGGCTTAGAGAACATTGTATATTTTTTCCGTTCTGTACTTCGTTTTTCACTTTCTGTGCGAAATCGAGACATTGCTTGCAAGTGGCGGAACTCTACGTCGCGCCCTGTTTTATGTATCTGAGTGGGGAAATGAAAATAGAATGGAATAGTAATCGAATCCACTACCGTCGTGTTTACAGTCACAACCTGTCCGACTGTGCCCTAACGGCCTCTTTGTTAATTTATTATCTAGAAGTTAGTGTCTTAACTATACTTAAATATCAGATGAAGGGTTCTCGCTTATATAAACGCTTGTATCTTTGAAGTGTTGCAACCAAATAGTTGACCTATTTGGCCAAAGTCACAGGTCCTCAAGCTGAAGGGTCCATCGACTAGGAATCTAGGCCTACATTTAAAGCGTTCTTAGTTAAATTATGACGCTAATTACGACTTTAATTATAGACATATAAATGCTTCTTTAATTTTAAAATCAAAACTTAAAACAACAATTTTCATTTCTTAAATACTAGCTGTGCCCGCGACTTTGTCTGCGTCTTAGTTACAGAAGAAGTTATAACTGTAAAATCAAAGTAGCCACTAACTTGATATTTTGGACAATTCACAAAATATCATTATAAATTGTAACCTATGTTTTATTTTAATGTATATGCTATATTATTGTAAAGTTTCCTAAAATCCGTAATGTATATGCTATATTATTGTAAAGTTTCCTAAAAAAAAAAAAGATTCTAAAATCCGTTCAACAGTCTTTACGGGAAAGAGTTGCAAAAATCCAAAAAAACTTTCGCATCTATAATATTATAATAGTTAATATATGAAATTAAAAATGTATTGCTGATAACACTAATGCTAAAACGCTACAAAATGATTTTAACATAATTATTTGTATAAAGCTCTACGACTTTTCTCAGCAGAACTTCCTTTCGAGCACAGTTTCCGGTTTTATCTCTATGCAAATCGACAATACAAAAATACTTGTATTGTTAAAAAGAATATGCTACTTTTATATAACGAGATGTGTCCAAAACACATTGTGGCCGTAGCTGATGGCGTGTGATAAACGCGAAGGTAGTTGAGGGCTCGACTCCCACTTGAAAGAATGATTATATATTATTTTTATTTTTGCTCTTTGTTACCTAAGATGAAATGCGGCCTTAAACACCGCCACCTGAGTGTCTTGACACTAGATTATCTCTGACTACCCGTTGACTTCGCAAATAACTTCTTTCAAACATGGCGCAGTATTACAGCGCGATGGTTGTAAATTCGATTCTCACTCAGGAAATAGTTATTATTTTCATTTCTTGTCTCTGCTCCATAAGAATAAGATAAGGTACGATATTAAATTCCATCCATTCCATTTGGCCAGTCGTGGCTCAGTGGCACAAGCGTGTGACTGTAAACGACTGGTTGTGGGTTCGATTTTCACTGGAGGAGTGGAAATATTTATTATTTCCATTTTCTTCGCTCTGGTGTCGAGGTAGGCGTTAAGTTCCGCCACTTAACACGCAATGCCTCCGAATTCAGCGGAAAGTGGGGAACGGAGTATCTTAATACTAGGTTCCCTCTGCCTACCCTGCTGTGTGCGGGATAGAGCGTGAAGCTGAGAGAAGAGAAATTAAATTCCATCACTTAACAAGTAATGTCTATATTTCAGGCGGAAAGTAAAGAACTAAGTATCTTAACACTAGATTCTCTCTGACTACCCGATACCCGGTAAGCGGGTAAAAAACGCCAAGGTTATTTTTTTCAATGCTTAGAAGTTAGCCTATAGATAGACTTTTATTTCAGTTTAAAGTTGCGTGATCATGACATTGTTTAACAACCCCTTCACTTTACCCTTTTGTATAAATAAACTAATCAATATGCTATTTTCGCTACGAAGAACAACGTTACCTTATATGGTAATACGGAGACTAAGAAATCATTTCTTTAGTTATGAATAAAAGAGCAGCTTCATGCTTTTTCCTTCATAGCATGGTAGTCAAAGAGAACCTAGTGTCAAGATACTTTGTTCCTTACTTTCTAAATCGAGACGTTACTTGGGAAGTGACATAATTTAACGTCGCACTTTCTTAGGTGCCAGAAGGAAAAAATGAAAATAATATTTAATCATTCCCCTGAATCAGAATCGAACCCATAATAATCGCCTTTATAGTCAGATACTATTACACTGCGCTACAATTGAAAGAAGTTATTTGCGAAGTCAATGGTCAATTCTTAACATTTACACTAGCTACCACACCCTGTCTAACTAATTTCATAATGTTTTTTCGGAATAGCCATTTGTTATATTAGTGCAGAAAAGGTGGATTTTTAGTGGAAGTAATGAGTGTACAAGTAATATGAACCCTTTTCACCTTTTTATATATTTTTTTTACAACTTCACGATTTTTCTCGCATAACGGAGTAGTCAGAGAGAGCCTAGTGGTAAGACACTATGTTATCCATTTATGTAATTTAAAGTCGATTATATAACTTGTGCAAAGAGTATTTTCAATATATTCATCTTAATAATGTTAAAACTTTTAAAATTAAATAAACTTAAACGAAGCTCTCAAACAAAACTTAGTCAAACTAAAACTTTTAGATAAATATGCGCAAACTTATATTAATAACTGCGGTATAGCAGTGCATTGCATATTTGCATTCACTTTAGTAAATTGTAGACTCCATTTGATATGTAGCAAATATTCGACAAACTTCTTATTTACCACAAACACGATTATTAAACATAGTGGAATTGGGACATGACTAACGAAGCGCGATGGCCCATATACTACTCAAGGCAATATTTATATTGCGGTTAAAGGTTTTCCGATTCGTCTTTTAACGAGTGGAAAGTGTAAATTATTACTAGGTCCTCTTTAATTATTCAGCCTATATATAATATATGTAAAAATTTTATATGGGTCACTTTTATAAGCTGGACTACTTATTACCAAAAATCTGTAACGTGTTTACATAAAAATCACAAACTTTTTAATGAAAAACATTTTACAGATAGTATCTTTCACGTGTGTGCCACATTTAAAAATTATAGTCACTATATTCCATATAGTTTAGGGGCCAGTCGTGGAGCAGAGACACAAAGTGACTGTAAAGCGATTGGTTTTGGGTTCAATTCCGACTCGAGTAACGGAAATATTTAATACTAGCGGCCCGCTCGCGGCTTCGGCGCGTGAACTACTAAACTGCTTATATTGCAACCCTCGGGGGTGGGTTTTTGAATAATAAAGTTGCCTATGTTTAAGCTTAGATTATTAACTACATTTATGACAAAATTCATTGTAATCGGTCAAGCGGTTTAGATTTTTCATATAAACTTTCGTCCCTTATTTCCATCCTTTAGCGGTTGATTTTTAAAAAATATATCTCCTATGTTAGACCCAGTAACTTTTACTACTTTCGCTCTAAATTTTATCCAAATCGGACCGGTAGATTATCCATGAAAGCATGACAGACAAACACACAGACTTTCGCATTTATAATATGTATATAAGTATGGTTTTCCATTTTCTTCGCTCTGGTGTCGAAGCAAAGCGCGGCGTTAAGTTCCGCCACTTAACACGCAATGCCTCCGAATTCGGCGGAAAGTGAGGAACGGAGCGTCTTAATACTAGGTTCCCTCTGCCGACCCTGCTGAATGCGGGATGCAGCGTGAAAATAAAAATATATATATTTCATATAGAAATATGACATCGTTGTTATTATATATGCAAAACAAGTAAATAGCAATAACTGTCTACAATAAACTATAATCAAACTATCCAACTATTAAGTTATTATGTAAACAAAGCAATGCCTAACGTGACCCTTGGCTAGAATTGAATAAGTGCTCGTTATTCAAACAATCGAGGGCCATTTTGACCCCAACCTTGCAGTGTCGTTGCCCGATGTGATAGTATATACTTATATAAGTATATAAATTGTTTATATATCTTAAATTACATAGTAAATGGATTATAAATGCCTAAGCATATAGTTGTGTATATTTTCTACACATAATAAATTGAAAGTAAAAAGTAAACCCATTTCAACCCTCAAGGAAATGAGATATACACTTTGTTTGTATTCACTTTATTCAAAAACACTTAAGGAACTGAAGGAAACTGGAGTGTACTTATGTATCTTGGCAATTGGATACCTATGAGTATGTTTTTAACTGGAAATTGGGACGGTGTGGTGAAATCTAAATCCGTAGCGAATACAGCGAAGCGATTTAACCAGCCATGTGATTTTTTGACACAATTCTAGCATAGACGAAATCGATTCAGCGTTGCAAAGATTAACGAAAAACAGGTTTTGATGTCACGGTACCATGCGAACAAAATTATGAGTTCGTTATTTCTAAGCTCAGTGTCGATAACGCATAAGTTAGCTTGTGTAGTTGAAGACTATGAGTTAGTACTAGTTAGATATGCATTAATAATAAGAAAATTCATCTGACATATTCTATGTATTGAACATAATCTATACTAGACTAGACACATAATTTAATAAAGAGGTAAAGTTTGTAACTTTGTTTGTAAGGGCTAATCTTCGGAAATACTGTACCGATCATGAAAATTCTTTCACAATTAGGAAGCTACACTCTTCAGGAGTACTATAGGTTATATTTTATTATGATTGAACGGAAAGTTTAGAGATCCCAAATGGTAGGCCACTTTAATAAAGGATAAATGCAATAGATCACGCGGCGAAGTCGCGAGCTGGTCGCTAGTTTTAAATAAAAAATATTATAAGACTACCTGACATATCATTATACGAACACTAATTAATCCTTAACACTGCAATCATGTACGTCGACATTCTCTATTATATATACTGTTTATAATTACTCATTAGTTATCATTAGTCATCCATCAACTGCTAAGGTAGCGAATTCGACAAATTGAACATTGTAATAGAAAGCCCGTCTGACCTCGGCGCAGGAGCTGACTCATTCTCCGTGGGTTTGTTTATTTACTTCAATTAAGTGGGTAAACCGACAATATTTACATGTTACTATTTTAACCGGGTGTTCTCAATTGCCCGGGTGTATTGAATTAGCGATGGTAATGAATAATGAAAGATTAATGATTTGTAAATTGTCTTAATTTAAATAAATCATATATTGATAACTCCAATTCAGTCAAAAGTAGAAAAAGCCGAGAAGCTAAGAACTGAGAATCTTGATATTAGGTTTTCTCTGGCTAACTATAGCATGAAAAAAATGTAAAGCTGCAAAAAATATGTCATTTAACATAATAGAATTTTGTATTAAATAATATATGACTAATCGAGTAATATTTTTTATGCAGATGAAAACACCAGCTATACAAAACGACTTCAGCTACTACAGAAGAATCGTATCGCGAAGTGGTCTCATCAATGCTGAGCTACCTCCAGGGGAAGAACCCCACATAGGAGCGGAAGTAGCTAACCGTATGTCACTGTTCTACGCTCAAGCAACGTCGATGCTGAAAGTGCTGTCTGAAGCGACAAGCCAGTTTGTGAATGATAACCAGCAAGATTTAGAGAATACAACCGAAACTCTTAGCACTATGGCCAAAGTGTGTTTGAGAATGTTGGAAAATCCGTAAGTATTGAGCTTATCTATTTATATAAATAAATAATATTAAAATGTGTTTTTCATATTACAATAGCCGCGTGTTATATATGTACCTATGCTAAACAATATTTTTTACAATTTTTGTCTGCCTGTGTGTTTGTTCCGGCTAATCTATGCGTTGGCTGGACCGATTTTGACTGGACTTTCACTGGCATATAGCTGATGTACATAAGTTACTCCTTATCAGAACCTTAGGCTACTTTTAATTTCGAATTACATTTTTTAGATAGGACTGTGTTTTCACTGACAGACAGTTAAGAATTTATACAGGCTGGTTAAGCATACAGTCGATTACAAAATTGAAGGTTACTGTAAAGTAGTTGCTTGTTTATCATGGATCATGGTTAAATTATATTTCTTTTAATTAGACTTTAAAAGTTTTTTTATTTAATAATGATATTCATAATTATTAATATGTAATTTTATTACTCCACGTATGTATGTAACAATTAATTTATTATAAAATTCTCCCCGTATTTCTTACGCCAGTTCCTCTCAGACGACAACTCAACGTAGTCTTTTTTCAAACTGATGACAGCGGCTTGACATTCTTTAAGCAAGTGGAACGTTTACACAGAATAAAACTTTTAACTTTGAATTTCATTCACTAACCACGAATTTTAAATTTATATCTTAAACTTTTATAAAGTGAATTATAGGTCATAACTTTGATTTTTCTGACATAGGTGTGTTATATAATTTATCACCCATCTTTTTTAAATATTACGTTTCGTGCATATTTTAAGTAGTGCAATAGCGTTCTTAACTCACTGTTAACACGATGATTATGGATTCGATTCCAACTCGGCGGAATGATTATATACATATATTATTTTCATTTCTTCGCTCTAGTACCTAAGAGAAAACGCGGCATGGTTCCGCCACTTAATTACGTAATGTCCCGATTTCCCAACAGAAATGAGGAGAAAAGTGAAGGATGGAGTGTCTTGACTCTATGTTCTGTCTGGCTACTTTTCTCTACTCGGGAAAAACGTGTAACTGTAAAAACATACAAATTCGACGAACTAACTCCGTTCTCAACTTCTGTTCATTCAAGTACACGTTCATTATAAATCAGCGTTGATACGTGATGACATTCGTCTTGCGACCATTCAGCCTAATCAGAAGATTCCTGTTTGTTGTAAAAATTCTTTATATTTATAAACTAATATTTTTTATTTTTAACGTGAGTTAGTGGAACAACGCGAGCCTATAAACGCAATTGCTTATGGGTTCGATTCCCACTTGGTGGAGTGATTATTTTCATTTCTCCGTTCTAGTAAGATAAAGCATCGCGATGAGTTCCGTCACTCAAATTCAAAGAGTAGAGTACGGAGGGTATTGACTCTAGGATGGTATATGCGAGAAAATGTATGATATTAAAATAAAAAAATAAAATAATTGAAAAAAAAAAAATTAAATAGCTTCACGCTATATCCCGCACACAGCAGGGTAGGCAGAGGGAACCTAGTGTTAAGACACTCCGTTCCCCACTTTCCGCCGAATTCGGAGGCATTGCGTGTTAAGTGGCGGAACTTAACGCCGCGTTTTACCTCGACACCAGAGCGAAGAAAATGGAAATATTAAATATTTCCACTCCTCGAGTGGGAATCGAACCCACAACCAGTCGTTTACAGTCACACGCTTGTGCCACTGGGCCACGACTGGCCACAGAAAATAATTGAACCGGAAACCAACGTAACCATAAGTAAAACGTCCCTACTGTAAAATGATATTTTCAATACTAATATCTACAAAATATCCTATTAATCTTCTGCTATTGTAGTCATAACTCTGGAGCATTGAACTCACTCTGTAGGTATAAACTAAAATAGACATAAATATTGTAGTACGCTATACTTTATGACCTCTCCTTGGCGCGCGAAGATATATCAAAGCTAAATGCATAATAAAATGTAAAGATGATATATATCATCAAATTTAGGGGCCATTTTTTAAAGGAATATTTTAAATAAGAATTACTGTTTAGTAATAAATGTAATGTTTTGGTCCCATGTCGACAATTTTCCAGCATCATTTCCATAATCAAAGACCCTTTGTGTGTTGATTGGCGGAAACACTCAACGCCGCGCTTTGTTTTATTCACCAGAACAAAGAAATAAAAAGAAGTAACTTACCGTCATTTCCCAAATAGGAATCGAATCTATTAAGTATAAATATTTATTATTGTGTATGTCATTTTTTTATATTGTTAAGAAATAAATATAATTTAAATATATAATTAAGCTTAAACATACACTACGATAACAGGATTCTCCATTATAAATGATAATTTCGTCCGCCCATATCCGGCTGAAAGTGCGTAAAGTCCGGTTAAATATAACGAGGAACTGGCACAAAATAACAGATTACCTACATATTTAAACCACAGTTTTAACGACTTATTAAAGGAATTTTATTTCATTATACTTTTATCATTAATGTTATCATTAATGTAAATTACTTACTATAGTTTAAACTTTTGTCTCAGTTTAGTCCTCAGAACTTTAAAAAAGAAAAGGGAAATATTTATAATTTTTTTGCAATATTACGCCTTTTTCTGCATAACAGGGTAGAAATCTACACATTGTGCGTTAAATGGCGGAACTCACTGGCGTTGTGCTTTGTCTGGGTACTAAACTGAAGAACGGAATTTATTAAAATATAACAATTCACCCGAGAATCGAACCTAAAACTAATCGTATTTACAGTCAGATACTGAACCCCTATGTCACGATGGCCTCTGATTTATAATAGAAGTATTTAATGTAATAAAACAAATTACAATTAACTGTCGAGGAATGTTTATTTTTTTCTATTTTGCCTGCATGACAATATTCGAGCAATGTGTTAAATAAAAAATGACTCATACGTATTGAATTATTGCTGTTTTTAATAATAATAAATTAATACCAGTTACTTGATACGTAAATGAAATGACAATGTAATAATCTGTTATAACTGTTTTAAAATGATAAAAGCAATGCACGTGGTTGTGACACTCGTCCTGATTGTGACAAGAGCGAATTATGATACCACTCAATATATTACTCGAGTCGAGTCGTCACTCGATGTTAACTACCGCTAATGAAATAATGATAAATCAAATGTCACCCACACGACTCCCCTTTCGATTTGCGTCTATCTACTTCCTTATTACGGGTTTTATTTGTATATATATATATTAATATATTTTTATATAGGGACATATGTATGTATGTAATCATTGTTCGCTCTTATACCTAATACTGGCGGCGTTTAGTTCCGCCGCTTAGCTATTCAGATAGGAAGTGGCGAACAAAGTGTCTTAACACTAGATTATCTCTAACTACCCTGCTTTATAAGTAAAGGCGTGAAGCTGACATATGTATATTTATAAAATAAGTCCAATACATACATGATAATAAACTGTATATTAAACAAAAAAACTGAAATATGATTATTTTCTGGCTTAAAGTACTATACCAGTTAAATTTAAAACTAAAATACTTAAAGTGTTTTGCTTGATGTCATAAGCATTCTGGCAAGAATATCGATGTTATTACGAAATTATTATTTTGTTATAGAATCCGGACACGTATGCAAATGAAAAAAAAAATTGGGCATTATTCTTGCTGTAAAAACATAATATTATAAGGCTTTCATACATTGCCTTATAGATGGTTGGTGAAGCTAATAAAAGCGTGTTAAAAATGTTACAAATAGATAAAGACCAATCCGCGAAATCTAGATGTACAATGTACATATGTAATTAAGTATGATGTCATTTTTTTCCTTGTAATTTAGCAATTAGGAATAATTTATGGCGAAACTCAACACCTCTATATCTAAATAGACGTTTAGGTGTTGTATAAATATACAATCATAGAAAAACACCTGCCCATCTAACACGAACATTCACCCCTTCATTATATAGCAGCTGCTGCCAAATATGTGTATATAATAGCATAATAACCAAATTCAAACGAAACATCAAATGAAAAGTGCTTTAAACATTAACAGATAATTTTATCAATGATAACAACCAACATTTTTGTGTATTTTTATGATAACGTTATCAGTTTCGTGAAATTTTTATCGCCTCTTTTAAACCATCTTTGTCCCAACGGATGTCCGCGAAATCGACATTCATCCATAAATTAACGCCTGACATTAATAACTACTGCCAATTGTGGATAGGAAATATTGTAAATCTAATAACCGAACATACGTGCAGTGTTAGGCGTTACACCGGTCATCCTCTGACGTATGAACTTCCTTATCAAACGATTTGGTATATGTGCGAAGTTCGTTCGTGTATTGATGCAAGCGATTTGCGCATATAAGGAAAAGTACTTATGGTCCACAATAGCTTGTAAAACTTCGTTCACTTAACCCATTCGCTCGAATATACCCTATCGACCGCGCCATTGAAAGTGACAATGGCACCGTGCCTTGAATGATAATAATATCTTCGGGATTTTAATAACCGATTGATGACACATTGTAATAAGTTTCGAAATTTATTAAATGTGACCCTCCCTATATTTTATTGTCCAAAATGTATAACTTTGTTCGTATTAAGTGTAACAGGCTATATATTTTTTTGGGTGTACTAAATTTTATTGTTTTTTTTTATATTTCGAAATTAAATTAGTAAACAATCATACGATATCGAGAGTAATATCGAACACCGCAAGCTTTTTAGAACAGTTATATTAAATCTTAATGAACAGTAATTTATATAGTTTTGTTCTTATACAAAGAATATTTTTTTAGTTTTAAATTTCATTAACTGTGAAAGAGCTTTATTTTCCTTTTAAACTATATTTTATTTCAAATAAACTAATGTGGTTTGAGCACAGCCCATTACAGCTGCTGCAAATTATGCTTAATAATATAATATTTAACATTTCTTCTATTAATATTTATATTAACGAGGGATATTTCCTTAATATTATAGTAATGGAATATTCCCATTGTGGCCAGTCGCGGCCAGTCGCGGCCCAGTGGCACAAGCGTGTGACTAAACGACTGGTTGTGGGTTCGATTCCCACTCGAGGAGTGGAAATATTTAATATTTCCATTTTCTTCGCTCTGGTATCTAGGTAAAGCGCGGCGTTAAGTTCCGCCACTTAACACGCAATGCCTCCGAATTCGGCGGAAAGTGGGGAACGGAGTGTCTTAACACTAGGTTCCCTCTGCCTACCCTGCTGTGTGCGGGATATAGCGTAATGGAATATTCCCTTCATATTCTAACCTTAAGCTTTGTGATCAAAGTCTATTTACAGTTTGCAAAGTGTTTTATAGATTTTTAATCACGTTAGTAGTTACTAATTTTAACTTATCCTGCAAAATTTCTTTTAAAAGCTACTAAATCTGAAATGACCTCATTTAATTAGCAAACATTGTATTTTAAAAGTTTATTTTGGCGTTTAATCCAACAGGAAATTATGTTTATTATGTATTACCTAACTGTTTATTTATTAATAACATATAGGTATTTAAAATTTAACAAACATATATGTAGGTGTATATATGATGATATCAGTAACTGCCTAATTTAGATTCGAAAACCGTATGCCCCATCTAAAAATATTATTATTACAAATTAAAAAAAACAAAAACACCTTTCCTAGCACACATTACCCAGTATCATCAAAAGATATGTAACCAGTGTTTTGTTCGAAACCTACAAAATATGCATAAACATGTCTACTATGAACATCAAAGACTTGGTTTATGCATTTATGCCGTGGACGGTCTCCAGCGACCCGAATAGCGATTCCCTACATACGTTTATTGTGCTGTAAATCCCCATAGGCGAAATGTGTTGTTTACACAACGCCATGGGCCCGGCATATATCTATTTATTTATTCAAACAGGTATCTAGGCTTGTTTTAATTAGGCCAGGAAGTTGGATAATAGTTAACGTGCGATATTAGGTTAGTGGCAGATTGGTTTATGCCAACTTGTTAATCTGGATTACGGAGATAAGCTTTAAGTACGTTGTTCTTTGGGATATACTATATATGTACATGTATTGTATATACAATATTTTATTTAGAAATTAAATAAATAGGTAAAATTTAAACATTAAAATTTTATTGCGATCCATTGATGACTTACCCCGTACATTACTAACGCAAGTTCGCCTTTTAATTGAATTTTACACTATTTATAAATCTTATACTATCATGTTATATTTTCAGGTATTTTTTATTTCATATTTAATTACCAAAATACTTTATTAAACCTAAACTATTTTGGCTTTCAGAAAACTGGTGGCACAATTCAGCCGCGAGGAAACCTCCTTATTGGTACTTCGAGTGATGGTAGGTTTGATCATACTTTACGACTGGGTGCATCCTTCTGGAGCCTTTTGTCGTTCATCCTCAGTCGATGTCAAAGGCTGTGTTAAATTTCTTCAACAACAGCCACCACAAAAAGCTGAACCTCTTCTTAACGCACTTAGATATACTACAAAGCATTTAAACAGTCAATCTACTCCGAAAAATATTAGGGCGTTGTTGGCCGCGTGAGGACACCACTCAAGCCTTGCATGTTGCTGTGGGGAATGATGTGACAATAAAATAATGGGGATTTCTCGTCGGCATTTAATTTGCTCTTTCATTGTATGGTTGTAACTTGATTTTTGGATCGGATGAGCGTTTTTTTTTGTTTTTTTTTGGTATAGTCGAGCTTGTTTCAAGTTCTACTATTTTTTTTTTATTTGGGTATAATGCGATTTACATGTTAGTAAATGTAATAGAAAGAATCATATAAGTTTTCAATATTTTTTTTTAGGTATTAAAATTGCAGTTCTGATCTATTAAAAAATAACTTTTTTTCTTAATTTCATTATTTTTGTGGACAAAGTAATTGTTATTAATTTCAATTTGTTGCTTATTTCCTTATATTATACAGTCAAAATAAATATAAAGCAATAATACTTGCAAAATTGTAAATTAAGTCGAAATCATATTATTTTTATAGAAATCAAGTTACAACTAGCAGAAGTAGTTATACTAGTTAGATGTTAAATGTTGTAGTTAAAGTAATAATTATCATTTAATTAAGAGATATTCTATTCAAACGTTTAAATATAAATCCTTGAATATTTAAGACCCAAAAATATATCAATGTGTGATGTACATAGATTACCTCAAAATGGTGAGAACGGTATATAAATTTTCAGAAGTATTTAACTGTACTATGATATAATAATTAAAAGTGATACATATATTGTATGTACGTGGTAAATAGTCGCACTATTAGATAAATCCTTTTAGATAATGCTTATAAAGCAAACTGCAAACCAATTATTTTTGAGAAATCGTTCCCTTACCCCCCACACGAGTGCAAGGTTCGTTTAGGTGTAGATATATGTATGTCACAACTAATGTTGCCAGAACAGAATATGGGAAATTTTCAGAAAAAAAAATAAAATTTTTGATATTATTTTCCTTATTTAAATTCTCCCTTTTATGTGAAGAACATCTCACACTGGAACTGGCAACACTAGTCACAACAATCAACAGAATTTATATTGAAGTCAGTCGTAAGCTAGATTTTAATCCTTATATAAGAATCTGTAGAGTTTTAATAAACAAAGTATTACATAAATATAATGAAAACTGCCTTGAAAATTATAATAATCGGTTACCACAACAAATTGTGCAATATTACGCCCAGTGAAATTTTACTAAGATTTTTGTAATTCCAAAATATATTAGAAAATAAGCCTCGGGAGTAATGTTTTTAAAATATTAAATTGTCATCGCATTTATCTGGTTTAGAGTAAAAAAATAATAAGTCGTGTAATAAACACAAAGACTGACATACAAAATTATACCAAACCGTTGACAGGCTACCATTACTATATATACTAACTTAAAGATTAAAATAAAACAATAACATAAGCTAGTTAAAATTAAGTCAACTTTATATCTGAGGCTAAAATATTATGAAAAAAATATTGTTAAATAATTAAATAAAGCAAGTACCATGTACCACTGCCTTGATGTTATGTATCAAAGTAATATTAAAAAAGTTTTTATATATGTTTTATTATATTATAAATTGACATACATAATTATACTGTGGTTGTATTGCACTTATCTTAGTAAAGAAAAATTGTAAACGGACAATTTTAATGTTACACAGTATATATTACTTTATCTGTTAACTAAAAAAACTTACAATAATTAGTTAATTATCCAGTTATCTTATATTTTAGAAAATTACATCTACAAGAATATATACAATGTAAAATTTAAAAAATGTACACTACTTATTTAGATGTTAATAATAATATATATTAGTAAATTAATCTATAACCGGTTAGGTCAAAGTCCACAACAGCTACTTATAAAATTGAAATTGGAAATTAATTTGACTATGTCTTCCTTTGCGCTATTCCTAATTCAGATTGCACAAATTACTATAAAATATAATAAAATATCCAATAATAATATAAAAAAACATATTGTTTGTGTTTAATAAAAGTTAGGTAAAAGCTTTAAAACTTGAGTTTGTGTAAAATGGCACATTTAAATATATAATTATAATTTTTAGCTACACATTTAATTATGTAATTGAATTGTTAAGATATTATTGTAGTATGATTGTGTGCATCATCTATTTGGCTATATGCTAGCTTAACTGACAGTTGAAATTTTTATTTTAATAAATAAAATCCTAAATTTACATCTATCCATTCACAAAGTGGTAAATTTCTATATTATTATAACAATATTAACTGTCTAAGTTAGTATATAGTCTAGCAAATAATCTGTATACAAAGTCAAGAGTGTGTACCCCGCAATAAATGTTTTATTTAAAGTAAATTAAATTCTTATATATTTAATTTACAATTTAAAATACAGCACAAATATATGAAAGTAGAGTAGAAAATATTAAGTATTAAATATCTATAAAGTAGGTAAAAATTAGTTAACACTTATATTTCTTGCACAGTTAGCACAATATTGTTATTTATGTAGTTATTATTGTTGAGATATATGTGCGGTTGTTTAATTAATAATTATATTTGTACCCACATTGCATTTACAAGGAATTGACATCTACAAAGTTTGAAACTTCTACTGCCCCAACTTTTTCATACTTCATATTTTATTCAATTATGGTTATATTATATATACATTTAAATAACTTTTTAATGTTGATAACTTATTTTTAAGTTACATGTCAAGTATTGGTCTTAAAGAATCCAATTTTATTAAGACATTCTTGATATGTGATTTGAATAAGTTTTTATTGTAATACAGATATTTGTACAAATATCTACAATAATATAGATTAGATGTGAAAATAGTATTTAGAATGAGATTAAAAGTAGCATTCGAATTAAAGCTGATGGTTACAGTCTGCCAATGAATGCTGTTCATAAATGAATTTTATACTTGTTGAATGTAATGTATTTACATACTAAAAGTTCCTCATAACTATGAATTTACATCTATTTCGCATCTAATTCATATTTTGATGTTTGCAAAATTTTACAATCTGTATTAAATACTTCTATTAAATAATCTACTTCTAGCTTATTTACTATTTTCAATTAGCATACTTACTTTATATTGTGATCTGTTAAAATCTTGAATTCCTTTATTGTATCTTATCAGAATATATTCTAGATATACTATAATATTGCATATTGTAGTCTAACTGTTGTTTATTGGATGGTTTAAGTCAATTGTGTTTAACTAATAATTGTTTAAGATGTACGATAAACCTATTTTCTTAGTTGTCATTTATTTATTATATATAATAAACACACCAAAGTTATAAATAATAAACAAATAGTCTCTCTTATATTCTTTTATTTATATCTTATATTGTGAACACAAAGGAAAAATCATTCTTAATTAATATTTACAATAATTAAATCTATGTATTTGCTGGTCTTGGTTTTAAAATTAATTTTCCACTTTCATCACAGGACATGTTGAAGTCATTGAGCACGGAGCGAGTCCTCGCTGTTATTATACTCGGAGCTATAACTTTTCTATGTACACCCATCATGAACAGTAATACTGTAAATAAAGAAGATTTTTTTTACATGAGACATTGATTTAAAATAATGTAATCTAAGAAAGTAATATAAATATTAAAATAATTTATCCTTTTTACATAAATGGAGATGTCTCCATTTATTCCTATTCAAGAATATTATGTTACAAGCTTATCAATAGATTTTCAGTCAACATTCAACAATGGTCAAAATATTTACTTATTTTTCACAATATAATAACATAATTACTATTATTAATACACCTTTTAATAAATATTTTACAAAAAAACTTAATATATCAAGTAAATTACCTAAGAAAGTAGAAGTAAAGGCGAAAAAAGGATGATTCCACAGTGATTGGGTTAAAGATACTACTGGTGTAAGTGGATCAGTGAGCCAATGCCACGCTGCCATTGCTGTGCATACAGATACTACAGCTAACAGGACTGTGAACAAAAAGGAAATTAATATAATATTGTATTGAGTAATAAATAAGCAAATATTATAATATTGAATATAATTTATACCCTGCTACAACATTTATATTTGAATACAATGTAAAATCTAATTTATTTTCTGTACCTGATGGAATTCCAAACACTCTTCTCATTTACTTTTAAACATTTTTAAAGTGTTATTCCACACTTAGGAAAATTGAAAAAGATAATTAAAGAAAACATAAAAATTTTGAATGCAGCGGGATTCAAACCCCTCCCGAATACCGTCCAGGTGCTCTCACCACTGAGACATGTGTTCTACTATCCGCTGCGTCGAAATTGTTATATGCTTTATTACAACTTATTTTTGTTGTTAGCATCTCTGTAGAGAGATTTTTACAAATTTCTGCTACCCAAAGATTATTCCTACGAACAATCATTTGGCAAGAGAGAATGCTATTTATTAAAGGACTCTTCTCATTTCCCTAGTAATAGCCTAGTAATTTAGGCTGTGTCTCGTCAAGGATTTTATATAAATGCATATGCTTAGATATTAACTTATATTTGCAACATTAACTTCAACTAGGAAGGATGTTAAATTTTGTTCATTTAATTTGATCTGGTTAGAGATGTCACATGTTTCAGTCCCTGCCCAGTCACAATACACAATGTTTCTAAAATGGTCAAAAGTCGAGAGCAGTCTGCATTTTTTTATAAAAACAAAAAAATAATGCATAAAGATACAAATTATAGGTCTATCAAATACACAGAATTTTGAAAGTACCTAATGAGATTAATATTATCTTTCTTTAATTGTCAATGATTTATTTTTAATTTTTTTACATCTTTTTAGATAATGATGATATCTTTTAAATCATTTACAAATATATTATATAATAATGCAAAAATTTTGAACTCTCATTGAACTCCAATTAAAAAGTGTGATGAAGAGAAAAAAATATAATTAAGTTTATTGTAAAGAGTTTATTTCTACAAACTTACTTCTCCATCTCATAGTAGCTGGTTGAAGACATGCTATAACTTCTGTCAAACGCCTTTCAAAAGCCTTCAAGTCTGTAAGAACCGCTTGTAACATTAGAAATTAAACATTTTAGTACTTGTTACATTTATCCATAACAAAGGTTAAATTAATTAATAATGGAAAGTGTAATGTAAGAAAACATTAAAGAATTAACTACAAAAGCAACAATATTAATTATATATTTTTATACAAATTTGTTTATATCATATATATACGCTTAAAGGAATATGCCAGGATACTCTGAGAAATATAACATAAAAATAATGAAGAACTATACTAAGATCAATAAATAGTTAATAAATAAGTAATCAATAAGTAAATGTTCATGAATACTCTAATCCAGTGACAAGTGATGATTTTTCTTTTAATCACTGATTATAAATCCTTTAAACTTTCGTTAGCAACACCGTATATTGAACATTTGCTACCACTTACCATCACAAGCAGTTTGTTCTAAAGACATTATTATTTAATAACCCTATTTTACATTATTAATAATACCGTTTTAATGATTTATCTGTTATTGTAGTAATTGTAATAAATATATAAAAAAAGAATCGTTACACCGATTTTACCGTAAACTTGACATTCGTAATGTGACACATGACATATGACAAAGACATGTAATTTTGTAAGAACAATACGTCAGATGTCACTTTGGAACAACCTGTTCCGGTTTACAAGAAAAATTCTTTCTTCTTGTTATTTATTTCTTTTTATCTATATCGATTTATTAAAATAAAACGCACGTCCAAATATATTAAGCCTATTTTTATTTTTATTTTTTTATATACTTTCACATATTCTATTCGTGACATCGTCGTCGACACCTAGACGATAGCATAATTAAAAACACTTTTTTCTGATTTAAAAAAAAATTAAACATTGCATAATATAAGTTTATTAAAACTAATGCAATAAGAATAAGTATTCACTGTGTAATGTGTATACATATAATTGATCTCTTTTTTATAGACTACTCGTGAACCATATATTTCATGTGAAAAGCAGACTGAGGCCATTCATGATTTTAAAAAATTAAAGTATACCTTGTACAAGTTACATCTTTTTGACACTTTTTCCATCACTAGCCCAGTGATGGGAAACAGAAAATATTTAGTGTCCAAAAAATAACTTAAAATACTTGTAACTGTGGCAACATGGTGTGAGTGTATTATGTGTGAAACTCTTTATTGCGCATAATATAAACACTAGACACAAAACGTTGAGCACATAAGCGATGGTTAGCCAATATTCATAATAAGGACCTATTTAATGTTACAGTTATTACATTTTTGGACCTTGTGATAAATTTAAACTATGAAAGTAAACAACTTTCCCAAAAGACACGGTTAGGAAAATTAAAAAAACAGACTTCATATGAAATTGACCACGTGATCGAGCAGTCTTCTACAAGAAGATGGATTTTTTTCTCTTGTCGACTCATGTTTCTTTGAAAAAGTTGTTCAATTATTGTTTCGTGTTTCACAAAATTCTCGAAGTGGACGTCGCGCATCGGTTCAGATAATATTGCTTCTTTGACGTGTCATTCAGTTTTCAGCAATCACTTGACCACACGCTTCCTCCAAGAAACGAAGCATTTTTTCAGCCAATAAGAAACTGGCAGATAAATCTAATAATTAAATAGATGTGCCCATATCAGGTTTATGGCATTATATTGACAATGATAGGGTGGCAATCTGATCACTGTGTGACCGCGTTGTTTTCTGCTTCGTCCAGTAAATATACCTTCTCCCTCGGCTTTTAGGTGCCTACCAGGCTAAGCAGCTCGCATACTGAAAAAAACATGGAGTGATGATACTACTCAATCCTCTATATACGTACTTATATAGAGGATTGAGTAGTATCATCACTCCATGTTTTTTTTTAGGTTTAGGTCTTCAGCGACGTTTGGCGGTAACAAAAGCTCATAACAGACAAAAATTATGTTTATTCGCATTTGTTAAATAAAGTGTTGTATAAAGTTGTTGTGTGTTGTATAAAGTTTCCCATTCATTAAGATCATTGTTACTAGCGTTATACAGAAAAGCGCAAGCGAGGTACATAAGATAAGTTTAAATACCAAATGATTGAAAAGATACAAACCAAACATTTGGAGCATTATTACTAAATATGCTAAAATGAACAAATATAACTATACCTATTGATATTTTAAATCAATTATTTTAAGCAAGAAGAACGAGCAATAGAATACATGTGACTATCAACATAATAACAATAATAAATTTATAAAAATTAAAAGTTAAGTCGTAACTAAAAGGTTTACAAACTCTGTCTTATGTAATTTGCATTTAAATATAATGGCAATGCGAATAAATACCTTTAGTATTCATTTTATAACTATAGTGCTAACTGCTAATTACTTAATTTTAATGTTTTAAAATATGTTTTTTATAAAACCGTTTGTGACGCGTCTGGCGCGGCGGGCAGAAATTTACGTTCTAAAAATCGGCACTTGTTGTTTGTCTGTTAGACTACACTACACATATCTCACGGTGTAGCTATAAAATATATCTATATACTATTATATAGATAGTAATACCGAAAAGTTTACATAGTGTCAAAATACAAAGTCCACGACACGGTTAGTTCCTATCGGTTACTACAGGTATTTCATTACTTTTTAATAGTAGTTAGTTTATTATATATTTAGTTGCCAATAATTTTAAGAAACTGAAAAATAGTATGATAATTATTTAATTTGTGCTGTTTATGTTTTGTCAATAAATAAACTGTTTAAATTTACTGATTAAAAACTTACTTAATATTGCTTATATTATTTGTATTGTATCTCAAATCAAACCAAATATTAATTTTATACTATACCACTTGTTAAAATTAAAGATTTTTTGGTAGTGAAGCTAAATTGGAGTACCAAATAAATAGTGTGCTGATTGTAAAGTTTCACGATAGAGTTAACAAAATTTTCTAAAATTTCAGTCAAGATGCTTTTACGTCAATTAATAAACAGGACTAAAAGTCTGGTACCAAGCTTAAGAAACATGTCTAGTCAAAGCTCCCTAGTAGACTTATCAGTGGACAATGATGGAGTATCAATTATGACTTTACAAAGACCACCAGTAAATAGTTTGAACCTAGATTTACTCAGTGAAATAAGGGATAAATTGGATGTAGTTGCTAAAAACAAGAGCAAAGGATTAGTGATTACTTCGGTATGTATTTTAATTTCCTTTTAAAAGTATTTTTTATTTAATTTTTACTAAATTATGTGATTTATTTTTCATTATAATTATAATTATTTTGTAAATATATTTTTGTTTCAGTCATCCCCCACAGTATTTTCAGCAGGTCTTGATATTATGGAAATGTACAAACCGGATATCAAAAGAGCTGAGGAGTTTTGGAGAACACTTCAAGATGTATATCTTAAATTATTTGGATCATCTTTTATTGCTACAGCTGCTATAAATGTGAGTGTATTATGGATGTTCATATTTATATCATAATACATTTTTTAAAATATGTTTTTGTGTTGTATAATAAAAATGTAAGTTTTTAATATTTTGTCAAATGTTATAGGTTTTGAAAATGTTCTCAGTATGTGAACTATACAAAAAACCATTTAAAAACAATGTATAATTGCATTAATTAATTGGCATGTTTTTGAGGCAGCATAATTAAAGAATGGAACTAAAAGGATAAATTTGTTACAATTATTAACATTCTGTTTTTAAAAATCCTTGATTGTTTCATATTTATCTCACATACATCATTTTTTTTAAGTATATATGTAGTTGTTTAATAAAACCTAATTTATTGTACTGCAATTTTATTGTCTTTTTATTAATAATTCATTCTAAATATGCTTTGGAATATTCCTTTTTTTAAATTGTAAAATAATTAAAAAATATTGTATGTTTTAGGGCCACGCTCCTGCCGGAGGGTGTCTGTTAAGTATTTCAACGGAGTATCGAGTTATGGTGGGAGGTAAATATTCAATTGGTCTCAATGAAACTGCCTTGGGTATTGTTGCACCTAATTGGTTTATGGACGCATACAGCCATACTATTTCTGCCAGACAAGCAGAAGTTGCTCTTACTTCTGCCAAAATGTTCTCAGTAGAGGAAGCCTTAAAGGTAACTTAATAATAAGTTATATATATATTTTATTGCTTTTCTATTTTCTTTTCCTCTTTAGCTTCATGCTTTGTTCGGGTTTAGTGGGGTAGTCTGAGAGAACTGAGTGCCAAATGCGACGGTCTTGCATACTTTTGCCTCTTCCACTGTCATTAACCTCTTCAACATTTCCTCCAGTAGTCCTCATGCTTTTTATGTGATCTTCCACTGTTGTCGATACTGTTCTTAAAGGTTAACCTAGGTCTTACTCCTGCCTTTCTAACGGCTCATCTTTGCTTCATATAACTTTTTTGCTATTCTTTCATCATTCATTCTATCGACGTGCCCAAACCACCTGAGCACACTCTTAATTATTACTGTAACATTTTCGCTCTTCATTCTAATTATTCTTATGGCATGAATCAGAAGTAATTAATAAAAATGTAATTTATAGTTTCCTGTTTGAAAATTTAATATTAGTATAATTATTCACTATTTTTTCTTGAGTTCTCGATTCATGCTTTTTTCCGCATAACAAGGTTATCAGAAAGAATCTAGTATTAAAACACTCCATACTTGATTTTCCGCCCGAATTCGAGACATTGTGTGCGGACCTTTAATGTTATAATTTGTTCACCAGAATAAAGAAAATACTGAAATTATTTCCTCAAGCGGGAATCGAACCCATAACCAAATAACATTTAAAGTCAGACACTGTCTCACACTGCAACAACCTCATAATCACTATTCATTTCAATAAATAAGAATATGCTTATCTAATGTAAATGTAATGCAAATTTATTAAATACGACTTTACAATTTAAATTCTTAACAAAGTTTTTCCTTTGTACAAGTGATAATTGTCAAATAAATATATATTTTAATATTAAAACGTTACTATAGTACAAGTAAATTTGTGGCCAGTCGTGGCCCAGTGGCACAAGAGTGTGACTGTAAACGACTGGTTGTGGGTTCGATTCCCACTCGAGGAGTGGAAATTATATTTCCATTTTCTTCGCTCTGGTGTCGAGGTAAAGCGCGGCGTTAAGTTCCGCCACTTAACACGCAAGCCTCCGAATTCGGCGGAAAGTGGGGAACGGAGTGTCTTAACACTAGGTTCCCTCTGCCTACCCTGCTGTGTGCGGGATATAGCGTGAAGCTATATATATTTATATTCTTGTATTTTATTGTTGTATAAGTAAATACACTTGATTAATAGCAATTGAAGTTTGAAAGTGTTGACCTTCAATATAATATTTAAATCCAACGATGAATACTACTCTACGGTATTATTTAATATTTTTAGGTAAATGATTTTAAGATTACATAAGCATAATTTTATTTATGTCTTAACCATTTATCTGAATGTAGATAAATGCAAATTTTATTTAACTGTCTTTTTTTATTTAATAACTAAACTAGTTAAATCCACACATAATCTAATCACTTGAATAGTTTAATTTGAAAATTATGCAAAGTCCTCAGAAAAGTACCTAAATTCAATTAACATTTAGTTTATTTTAAGCATCATATTATAAAATGTTTTTTGAGAAATATATTTTTTTGCAAATGTATAAGTGATTTAGAAGAGTGAGGCCTTGTATCACACACTTATTGGTAAAATGAAGTATAATATGTATCAATATTTACAGTATATTAAATTTAAAAAAAAAGTAATAATATATTTTGCAGCTTTATGAATTTTACCCCATAGTAGTAGTAGGTCAATAGTCAGAGAAAAAAAGGAACCTAGTCTCCTGACTAGACTATGAAGACACTCCGTTCTCCACTTTCCGCCCGAAGTCAAGACATCAAGGGACGGTAACTCTATGCCGTGCTTTCTACCAGAACGTTGAAACAAAAATAATATATAATTCTTTCCCCAAGTAGAAATCGAACACACAGCCATCACGCTCACAATCAAATTCTCTCACTCTACAACATTACATCCCGTATAGAAGGGTAGACAAAGAAAACCTAGTGTCAAGACATTCCGTTCTCCACTTTCCGCCCGAAATCGAGACATTGTCCCAAGTGGCGGACTCTACCGTACTTTCTTAAGTACCAGAGCTGAAAAATGGAAATAATATATAATCCTTTCCCCGAACGGGAATTAAACCTACAACTATCGCGTTACGATGTATGTATGATAATAATAAAAAAATCGTATTAATTTATTTATTTTTTGTTTTAGGTGGGTCTTATTGACGAAATAGCATCAGATAAAGCCGATGCTATCGCTAAATGCAAAAACTTTATAGGAAAGTTCAGCAAAATTTCGCCACAAGCTCGGGCAATTACAAAGCTGAAAGTGAGGGAAAATATTTTGAAAAATTTCAATGAAAGAAGAGAAGCAGATGTACAAGAATTCTTGGGTTTCATCAAGAGCCCTCAAGTACAGCAAAGTCTTGATATGTATATACAGTCGTTGAAAAAGAAGGCTTCCCTTTAAACTATGAAATATTTAATCGATTTTATATTTTTATTTTCTTTTTAAGTATTAGTATCAAGTTATATCTGCTTTTGTAGCAATATATGAATCAATATATTTTTGACATGGAAGTACACTTTTGTATTTGTATTTTAAGAGTGACGCAAATTATAAAAACTGCAGATGACATTTTTATATTCATATTTTTAAAATTTATATTTTTGACTTCATGTAATACAAATCTTATAAAAAATATATACTATATTTAAGATTTTATATTGTTATACAACGTTATATTATGAATAAAAAATATAATCAACCATAACATTTTTTATTGTTTTTAGATCTTCGAGATAAGTTATTTTATTTCTACTATGCTACTACTATTTACTCAAATAACAAAGTTTTAATTTATGTTAAGCTTAACATTTAGCTAAATCTTTTAAAAAAGTATTTATTTCAAAATGGGTAAAAATTGCAAAAAGAAGATCTTATGAAGATATTTCATTTATCATGTTATATTCTATTATTTTCTTGTCATAGTATTTTATTTTATCACAATGATTATTAAACTTACTGTTCCACGCAAAAAGTAAATAAGAATATTTTGCTGTAATATTGCTATAACTATCGAGTAAGTCAAATGATTTCCTGATCTCTTGAGCAATCGCGGATCCACCGTTATGGGCAAAATAGGCATAGTCGAGACTCAAAAGTCTACATACAAAATTCAACCGATCGATCCTAATCAAACTGCAACCTTAGATTGATCTAGCAATCATTTTTTTGAGTATAGATAATTTCTTTTGCGTAAAATAAAGGTTGAATATGCAATCATTTGATTGGTTAACAACAAAATAATTTAACACTTTAGTATCGCCATATCACCTTAATAAAGTAAAAAATTAAATAGTGCGAGTTCCTCGATTATTTTTATCTCCTCAAATGAGATTTTCCTGTGGGGTGACAGGTTAAGAATACAATTCCCACTGCTGCTTGGTACTGTCCTATAAAAGATAGGTAACCCAGTAACTTGGTGGCAAGAGATTCGTTCTCCGACTGGTTCGCGACCACTATTATGTCAAAGATAAACCACCAAACATCTGATGATGTGTTCTCGTTGGATGACATGCAAAACAGTTCTCCCTATTCGTATTGTCCCCATCCTTCCTTCCTTCTTCTCTCCCTCACTGCCCAAGGCCACGCATCCAAAACTTCTCTATTGTTGTAGATGTCCATGGGCGATGGTAACCACTTACCATCATGTGATCCTTCTGCCCCTTTACTCCTTTTTGCAATAAAAAAATATATATATTTTGTCTAATGTCGAAATAACTTATAGCAAGTTTTTTTTTTAAATTATATGGTAGAATTCATATGGAATTCCTTTGTATGCAAAGTAGTGAGTCATAAACTATCAAATTGAATACTTTTTTGACATTCTCATTTGGGAAAATTAGCCGGATTCTTATCAACGCTGCGTTTATTGCTTTCATTAATATGTACATGAGTTTTGTTTTTTAACACAAAGTACGATGACCCCTAAGTAAAATATCGTAATTTACTTTTAGCAATGTAATAGCAAAACAGCTGGAAAAAGAAGTTTATGAATTTTAATTAAATACCTAAAAATAGGAATAATAAATGGCGAATTCGTTGTTTTTGTATGTCCTTCTTTTAAATAATTTATTGAATTTAAAATCTTCATACATCTCTTATTAAGAAACAATACATTGACATTATTTTACGCCGAGTCGACATTAAGCGTCTACTGTCTCCGATAAGCGAAACTGTTATTAAGTAACCCTCTTCCATAAATTCAATAATTTGTATACCTGCTAATAAAATACTAAACTAAACTTCTTACTGTACCTTCTAGTTGTGTTGTACTTCGGTCGATTTCTTTAACAATTAATAAGTAAAGGAACCAGTTACTGATTATGTTAAGCCTTTGTTTATAAGCTGTACAAAAAAATATGATTTTTAGTCCCAAAATGGTATTTTTTATATATAGAATACATAAAGGTAAATAAAAAAAATATAGAAAGAACGATATATAGTAAGTACGTACTAATAATTATACATAAAACACATTTACATAATTATAAAGGTGGGTACATTTATATAATAAATTTAAATAAAACACATTAGGCATAATGATTAAAAGTCATCGCCTAAAAGTGCCGCTGTCTCTGGATCGACAGTCTCTGTCATACTCATCTGCATGTCCGTCCATTCCTCCCGCTGATTGTCTATGAAGTAATAAATCTCAAGAATTCTGTCTCTGTTCCTTTTTATTTCATTACTGAAAATAAATACATGAGTACACATTAACTTAACACATACGATATGCTTAGGCTTCCACGGCTAATCTTCTGGACCGATTTTGGAATAGATGGTTTAATTTTTGTTTTTTTTTAGCTTCACGCTGTATCCCGCACAGGATGGATGTAGGATGGAATTCAGAATGAAAATAATTGAAGGTGTTCATCAATTTTTATTCATTTTCAATTAGTAGTGTTGCTTAGCGGAATTCAACCCCAAGGAAGTAAAAACTAGTACCTATTAACTGATATTTAATTTTGAATATTAGTTAGGTGTACATCTAATTTTAGCAAAGTTATCTAGAAATTAGTTTCTAACTAAGAAAAAAGTGTTCTATTCTATCTAAAAACTATTTTACCTATAACATCTATATAATCCAAAAACGAAAGGTCCTTAGAATGAAATATCCAAAACTGCTTGATTAACAAATATGAAAATTATCAGGGTTAGAATTAAAGCAAGATTTCATGAAATTTCGCAGGAAGATCTTCATATTAGTACACAGACCAAGCCGTTAGTAACAGTTAGTACAATAATAATAACACAATCCTCACTCGTTAGTTCCTTGTATCAGCTGATCACGCCAGTTGTTGGCGCGCGTCGTCAGCAAGTCCTCACGGGCGTCTATGAAACGCATGTGGTTGTCAGAAGACTGCGCTACGAGGTTCATCATTTGATCTCTATCCATCATCACCTAAATACACTTAATATATTAATATTTGTATTAAATATCATTGCGTGTTAAGTGGCGGAACTAAACGCCGCACTTTGCCTCCACACCAGAGCGAAGAAAATGGAAATATTAAATATTACCACTCCTCGAGTGGGCATCAAACCCACAACCAGTCGCTTTACAGTTACACTTTGTGCCTCTGCGTCAAGACTGGTCCCAAGCTTAAAAAAAAAATATATATTTAAACGAACAATTTTTGTATATATGTATAGGTGAACATGTTCTACCATACTTTGGTCAGTATTCTTTATTTATTTTTTTTATAAAATAACGTCACTATCTGCGTCTGTCAAGTATGCATGTATGTAAAGGTCACTTGAAAAAGAAAAGGGAAAACTGACCAAGGTACAACAAACCAGATGTAGCTCGGACAGAGAAAGTCCAAATGTAGATAAACACTTTAATTAGCTATAATTTATTTATTTTCTGTTGAAATATTATTAACAATAATTATTTAGTCTTACGAGTATTTTTAAATAGCAAATAAAAGTAGTTATTAACAACAATATCTAAACTTAAAGTATTTTTTACAATAAACCTCTATTTTTATCGATTTAGTACCCATTGTTGATATTACTTTGGTTTCGAATCACGTAACCTAATTATTTTTCATTTTCTTATTCTACAACATTAATTCTAACAAAAGATCCATTAAAATTAATGGATTAAAAAAATCCATACTCATATTATAAATGCGAATCTGTCTGTTTGTCAGTTACGCTTTCGTGGCTAATCTACCGGTCCAATTTGGATGAAATTTAGAATTACAGTAGTAAAACATCCAGATTATCAGAACAAAAATCAACCTCTCAAGGGCTGAAGGAGGCACTTTATATGAAAAATCTAATCCGCTTGACTGATTGGAGTTGAATTTTAGCTTAAATATAATTGATAATCCAAAGCTAATGATAGGCTTTATTTATTTAAAATCCGACCCCGAGGGTTGCATTGCGTTTAATCTAAATGTTTTCTTTTGCATCTTATTCTTGCGTATCTTATTGCAATCATTATTTCAAAATAACAATTTCTCGAAAGGAATACCGAGCGGAGCTTGGTCACCAGATATTTATATTTATATTAGCGACAGCGTGTGACTACTGACTACAAACGCGATTGCTGTAGGTTCGATTTCGGAACGAAACGGTCGTTTCGAAACGGTTTAATCATTGTATTTAAATTATTTTAATTTTTAATCATGAGAACAATTAAGTGCGACGTTTGTTTTTTTACAAAACTGATTGCAGTAGTTACCTACTTATAAAATAAATTTGCTTCGTTAACATATACATTTTTAGAAAATAAAGTAACCATAGTACTAAGTAGGTACATCAGTATGTTAAATTTACGACAAATGTGACGTGATAACGATTTATATGAGAAAATAACACGCAAATTCCATACAAGAATACTATAAATAGCGAATATACCTACACTACTGTTTTATAAATAAATTAAATAAAAATATGTTTAATACCATAGAATTTTTGATGAGTTTTTATTACCTAGGCGACTTAAGGCAGGTAAGTAATTGAAAAGTAACAGTTAACAGTATTATACCGTAAAACCTATCCTTACAAGATGCTTCCAGAAATTCCTTCAAAGCAAGGAAAGCTTTTGTATATTTCAATAAAATATTTATACTTCCTTTTATTTTAACAAACTAACAAATACTTTTGTTTTTTGCCACTACGTTCATATTTTGCCCAAACTCGAATCATTGCATATTAAATGGCACAAGATCAAGGCCACGCTGTCTTTCAGGAGTAATGAAAATAATTAAAATATAATTCCTCCATTTCGAGATAAAAACTACAACTAATCACATATGCAGTCTTACGCTGTTTTGATTACACCCTCAACTGGTTTGGTTACTTCAATTAGTTATTTTAAAACTCTGTTTCAATATACGAGTATATTACCTCAAATAGCTCTGGTGGCGCATCTCCCAATGCAACCTTATTTCCCAATAGTTTAGATAGGGTCTCGAACTGTCGCATCGACCACATGCCCTCGTGCTCGCGCCACGCTCCGAACGCGTTGCGAGAAACTTCGAGCAACTTTGTTATCATTTCCATTAAATTTACCGCGAATTGGACTCGAGATTCCTTTACATAATGAATATTAAGTTAATTAAAATACCATAATGATAATAAAATAAATATTGGTGCAGTGGAAACAGGTATATTATAGGATCCATTCAAAAATATTTAAAAGAGGTGTCTGGAATGGAAGGAAACTAGTAAAAAAAGGATAAGAAATTATAAGCGTGTATGTTGTTTTTTTGGCAGCTTCACGCATTTTCCCGTATAGTAGGGTATTCAGAGAGGACCTAACGTCCAGACAGACTCTCTCTCTCTTCTCTCCTTTCCGGCGGAAATCGTGATATTGCGTGTTATGTGGTGGAACTCATCGTCATGCTTTGTCTTCGGTATTAGAGCGGAGAAATGAAATTAATGTAAAATAATTTCACCGAGTAGGAATCGAAAACACAACCATCAACCTAACATTTTATTGCATTGCATAACGACGGCATCTTATTTATATAAGCTACATATAAGTAGTATAAGTAAATATATAGTTTGTGTTCATTAACGTGAACAAGACTAGGCACATATTTCCATAGTTTTCACCTCGCATTGCTCATACAGCTGCATTTCTATAGTCATAAGTTTCTTCCACAGCTCGTATAATAATTCATTGAAAGCCTCTCCAGCATCTATAATATTGGGCTCCAACTGTTCCATAGTCGCTTGTTTAGCCGTAAATTTGCCTATAATTTGATTCATTTGATCAGTTAGAGGTTTTTTATTGTCTTCAAATTCAGCAACGACGCTGAAATTAACAGATATTTCTGTTGATTTAAAATCATTTAAGTAGTCAAATAGAATTTATAAAGTTTTATATATTTAAATTTAAAAGTGAATAGTAAAGCAAAGCGTAGTAAACTTTATTTGCGAGTCGATTAGTTTGTCTGACTACACGATGATTATTAATTATTTTCATTAATTTACATAACATACTGGATACTAGTTCCATAAAAAAAATTGACCATTTTATCAATATACAATTTAATGCCTCACCAACCTAACACATATTTAAAATAGATTAGTACACTTAAAGTTTTAATTATCCTTTCTTGATTGTTATGCTTTTCCACTTAAAGCGCATTCTGTGCTGATATCCAATGAGTTTTATATTGTGTCTATATTTACTATGTGTTTACTCAGCTTTGGTCAGACAAACTCAGTTTTATCTAAAATAAGATGTCCCTGAATGAGCATTTAATAAACAATGAAGTAATATATCTCCCCTTATCATATAATATATGGGACATGCTACACGTATGAATATACATACTTGTATAATAAAATTAACTTACGCTTTGCTTTTCGCCACGCTGTCTTTCAAAGCGTTATCTACTAAATCTTTGAATAATTTAATTTCGTGTTGCCTCGCGTTATACGCTTCTTGTGCAAAGTCTACTAGGCCCGCCATTGTTTCTACATACTGCTCTTTGTATCTGAAAAGTAAATTGTATTATTATGTAAAATATCTTGTAGCATCAAAGCAGTAGGCCAGCATCTGATTTTAAATATGATTGTATCTAGGTTCGATTACCACTCGATGGAACTATGGCATTCAAATAATTTTCATTTCTATGCTCTGGTAAGAAAAAGTGAATGTGTTCTGCCACTTAACTGACATTGTCGTGAATTCCTGGGGAAAGTGGATATTATAAGTAAATAACAATAACCAACGTGGGGAACGGAGTCTTTTAACACTAGCTTCCTTCTGCCTACCCTGCTGTGTGCGGGATACAGCGTGAAGGTAAAAAAAAACCATAATTAAACTTTCCGCTTTCCGACTGTCTTTCTCTGTCCAGTGCCTACCCAGTTATACGGTATGAGGGTGAAGCTGAAAATAACGTTTTAGTTTATCAAAAAGTTTATAAAGTATAGTAAACTTACTGTTCATAAAAACCAATAAGCTCGCCGCCTACTTTGAGCAAAAGTGAACCATCCGGATCTTTATCGAACATCGCTTCTAGTAACTCAGGACCGCTCAAATATTCGACAAATGATAGAGCATAAAACTTAACTTTTGCATCGTAATCTTCTTTAGCTAGTCTTTGTTTTTCAGCTTTTTCATCATCTTCGTCTAATTTGCGAAGAAGTCCTCTAAAATAGTAATTTTATATAATCATTCTGTTTTTTTTTAAAAAGAAATTTCATTGCATTCATATAAGTAGGTAACTACACAACTAGCCTACATGACTAACGGTCAAACTGTTCAAATTTCATATGATGAATTATCTTTGTTTATATTTTTTAAAACAGAAATTGATACATAGTCTCGTTAAAGTCGTCCTTATTACGTTACCAACGCATACTTATTTTACAAAAAATACTTACGAATATGTATTATTTCAGAATAGGCGCAAAACTGGGAATTGTTTTATATCTCTGGATTTTCCTTACCAATCCCATAGTAAAGAGAAAATGAGAATAAATGTTTATTCAATCACGTCCAAAAATTAGACATGTTCCAGAGCTAGGGTCAAGACTTCAAAGACAATCCAATAAAATAGGATTAGGATTGAATAGGAAATCTTAAGACATATACTTAGTATGATAAATATAAAGTAAACGAAATGCAATATCAATTTATTGGAATACTGGTCAAAACATAACAGGAAAGTTCTGCGTGATTTGAAAGCTTTAAATTGATATGTACTTTATGATTGGTCTCCCGCATTGTTAAAATTCTGTTATATTATAAATTATTTAATTCTACCTTAAAACATTTCAAATGGCATCTAAGTCACTGAATCTCCGAAATATCCTGCCATATCTGTTGAGTGCCTCTCTACAGATAGGTATGGCAAACACACTCAAATACTTCTAAATATCGGTCAATTCTCGATTCGCTATGACAAATTGTTTTAAAAGCCTACATTTGGGTTACTCTATGAGTTTAAGGCTAGTCGTAGCGTAGGGGCACAAAGTGTGATTGTAAATGCGACTGTGGGTTAGATTTCTACTCAAGGAATGGAAATATTTAATATTTTCTTTTCTTCGCTCTACATGCTAACAAAATATTGTAACTTACCTAAAAAGAGCTACACCGTTTTCTCTTTCTTCTTCTGTGACTAGTTTGTAATCTAAATATGTGACACGTGTAAGAGCCGATTTCAAAAATTCGTATGTCATGGGATCATCACAACATGGATTGCCTTTAAAACTGACTGACCGCAGCTTGCGAAATTTTCTCATGTAGGCCATCTAAAATGATTTAAAGAAAAATGTAATATTAATATCTTTTTTAACTGTATATACATTTAAAAAAGATATTAATATTACATATAATTAATATCTTTTTTATTTAATTTATCACAATGTAAAATTTTTCATCATATTTCGTATAGATTCTTTGGCAATTGTACAACACAATACATGCATCTACCTCTTTATAATCTTCAATTAAATTATCACCAATACTAAATACTAAAAGATTTTCTAGTGTTTCCATGTTCTCAAGTTTCCTTATCTTATTATGGAATAGCGTTAGAACTTCAATATTGACTAATGCGTCTAGATTTTCAATTTTTTCAATTTTATTAAACGATAAATCTAATTCATTTAGTCCTGTTAATTGATCTAAGTTTTCTATTTTTTCTATCAGATTGTGTGCTAAGGTCAATTTTGTTAATGATTTTAACATCCAAAGATGATCAATTCTTAAAATATTTTGAAATTCGAGTCGGACAACAAGAGCTTCTTCCAAATGGACTCCCTCTTCTGCAAATAGACGTCCTGCTTCCTCTTTTGGGCCTGTTGACAAATTAGTTGATTAGTCAACAATGTAGTGATTATCAAAATATTTATCAAAATATATTGAATCATTATAAACTGGTTTATGCACTTTTTAAGGTAAAAAACAAAGAGAGACTGTTACAGCAACAGCTATTATGAATGCGAAAATAAAAAAAATTTTACCATATTCTAATATACATCTTGTGAGCATAGCATTATCTATAACACCAGGCTCAATATCAGGGTGAATAATAAGACTATTTAGCGATTTTTTCTCAGTCATTCTTATATAAACTTAATATTTTAAGGAACAATTTTATATACTAAATCGTATAAATAAACTCGTAAAACTTTCAAAAATATATTTCAGTTGCTAAGCGACGCTATGTATGAAGTAAAATATATTTATCCGCTTGTACAACATTATAATTTCGTTAAAATTTCCTATTGTATACTTATACTTTATAGGTACTAATTTCATTAGTAGATAGTGCTTAGCTACCATGTAAATATTTCCTTTTCATAAAAAAAAGAAAATAGGTATGTAAACATAATTAAATCGTAACTTATGGATTGATTTAATTGTGAAATTTATAGTTTTATTAAATTTATAATTGTATACAATTTAAAACATTAACAAATAATGTCAATCATCAGTAAATCATTAATTTTATTTATAACTGTCATGATAATAACTAAGTGGTATACCTACTATAAATAAAAAAATGTTAAATTTTATTTTGAGTTTTTATTACATTTTATGCTGCGTAAAATGAACAATATGTTTTGACTTTTGAATTTTGACAGCACCTAATTTTCACAGACTATGTATTTCTACGTCTATCTGGGTGACAAGTGAAATCTGTGAAATTATTTATTTATAATAGGATTATTTTATAAAAATGTCGTTTTTTGGTGTAGGGAATCCTTTTGCTACGCCGGTAGGCCAAAAAATAGGTAAAACACCACTACACACTCATAATATACATTGTTTCGTAAATAATGTCGCAATATCATGACTGAATTTGCTTTCGTTTTTGTTGCGCACTAAGAAATAAAAATTTCTCTTTGTCATGGGGGAATTAACAATATAATGAATATGAGAACTTGTGCTGTGTTCAGTTAATCTTTATATTAACTCAAATTATGCTTTAAAATAGATGTTCGATATTGATTAATTTGATTCATAATGTGAATAATATGCGGATAATGTTCCAGAACAAGCTACAGATGGATCATTACCATCAGAAAATTGGGGTCTTAACATGGAAATATGTGATATTATCAATAGTAGTACTGATGGACCTAAAGATGCCATAAAGGCTATAAGGAAAAGGCTGACTCAGAGTGCTGGGAAAAACTACACTGTAGTTATGTATACCCTAACTGTTCTCGAAACCTGTGTAAAGAATTGTGGAAAAAGCTTCCATGTATTAGTCTGCAACAAAGAGTTCATATCAGAACTGGTAAGTCAGTTTCCCTGTTAATTTCTTTCTAATTTAATTACCATCATAATTACATTATAATGTTATTTAAACACCTTGAAATTCAATAATATATGTGTTATTTGCTTTTTATCATATTCTTTCATAATTTGCTTGTATTTTATGCAAATAAGTCTACAAATCTAAGCTCAACTTAATATTCTATTTCATAAATATTAACATATTTATATAAATGTTAAACTTATAAGTACTTAGCAGCTTTTACATTTATATTTTTTCATAAAAGTTATCAGGTTCAAATATCACTTTATCTGATAAAAGTTCATTTACACTACATCACAGTATTTGTAGTGTTTGTTAAATCAAGATTTGAGTTGATATATTCTGAAATATAAAAGTTTCATATAAGCAAAATAAAACAATATTTTATGATGTTTATTATTTTTAGTACACAAATAGTTTTGTCATGATGTCATGCATAACATTACTCTGAATAACTTAAAATGTTGAAACAACTTTATTACTACATTTGCATATCAATATTCAAACTGTAAATGGACATTATCAGTTTTTACCTATTTTATAGCAAAAAAAAATATTTAAAAATAAAAAAGTAAGCAATTGTTTTACTAGTTTGTATTACATTACAAATGAAGGGACATGCAAATTGAAATTAATCTTATTTACAGCTTATTCATACTTTTTGCTCATTACTTTTTGCTAATTTTCATTAGACTATATGTTAAAAACTGAAAATTATTTGCATTGTCTGTATAGCATATCCCTCGAGTTTTAAGACAAATTCTAAATGGTTATGATTAAGAAACAATATACCATTATTTTGTTGTGTACAATGCTTCTTCTATTGTTACATATGTATAATGTATTAAAAATACAACATATAATTTTATTTCACATTATAATATGTGAAGGTTTCAAACAGTGTTATCAATTACCTTTTTATCTTCACATATAGTTCATAATTAACAGGAAGGTCAAGTAAACTCAATGCCTATGTAAATTGTTATATACCTACCATTGTTTTGTACCTATTTATAGACATTTTGCTGACTGAATTCTATACTAGGGCCTAGTGGTGACACAGGGGCACAAAGTGTATTCGATTCGAGTTGTGAGTTTAATTCCCACTCGAGGAGTAGAAATATTTAATAGTTCCATATTTTTCGCTCCACCACTTAACATGCAATGCCTTCAAATTTGGTAGAAAGTGAGGAACAGAGTGAATTAACACTAGGTTCCCTCTGCCTACCCTGCTGTGTGCGGGATATAGCACAAAGCTACAATACAATCCTATACTGAATTTAATCAAACAAATCAAATAAATTTGTTGTAGTTTTAACCATTATGCCATTATCAATATTTATTTACAATTTTTCAAGGTTAAACTTATTGGACCTAAAAATGATCCACCAACTGTTGTACAAGAGAAGGTGCTCAGCCTCATACAATGCTGGGCCGATGCTTTCCAAAACCAACCTGAGCTGCAAGTAAGTGTGTTTAATGAGAAATAATCTAAAATAAGATTGAAATATGTTGTGTTTATCTTGTATGGCTAAGAATTGATATAAGGACATTAAAACAATTTAAATTATACTCTTATTACCATTATTAAAATCGAAAATAAAAACAGAGGTATGGTGCAGTCATTAATCTATTGGCTTTAAATGACTTTCACAATACATGGACTAGTAAGTAGGACAGATTTAATGAGATACTTAATTAAATTAAGTGACTTCTTAATAATTTATAAATTATATTTTCAATCTAGTTCAATTAATTCAGATGGCCAGACACTGTTAATATATTAATATATTCAACTTATTCTCTATCTTGACTGAATCTTATCTATTACATATTTGATATATATGTTATATAAACTTACTATATTTTGATAAATGAATGTAAGTCTTTCAAAAATAATGTTTCATGGAAGGATATAATATATAACCATTAAAATAGCTAATAATATTTGTTGTTTAATATGAAATTGTTATATGTCATCCAACACTATTGTAGAAACTACCATATACTGAAGTATGTACATGCATAACAAATATGTGTACATTGTTAATAAATAACTATTGTTCATTACAATCTATTTATGCTTCCAAGCAATTTAAACTTGCTCAGTTGAATTTGATTTGTTATATAGGTACAAATATGAAGCATCATTTTTTGTTTTTTATTATAAATGCGATTTTTCTTAAAAATGTTTGCTTTTGAGAAATTATAATATGTTTTTTCAAAATTGAGTATGCCATCCAAATTCAAAAATATGTTAAAAACAGTCAAACAAGAATATTATACAAACCTGCTTTATAAAAACACATCCCAAAGAGGTGAACAACTATTTTAGGTATTTACATTCTTCTGTTTTATTTTTTAAATTGTTTATACTTTATAGTATAAATTATTAAATATATGGATAATTGAGCCCGCTATGGCGTAGATTCACAGCTTCTGTTTCGATGATTGTGGGTTTGACTCGGGGAATTTGTTATGTTTAAATTATTTTCTTCTATCATTTTGCTTCGCTCTTCTGATAACAAGACAAAGAGCGGCTCTGATACGAGCAGAAAGTTCAGAACGGAGTGTCTCAACACTCGGCTCTTTCTTTTTTCCCTGTTCAAAAAAGCGTGAAGTTGAAAAGAATCTAGTATACATAAATTTAGTAATAAATATATATAAAATTATTAAAGTAAAAATATAAAATGGTGTTTTTATTTTCTGTCTTAGGGTGTTGGTCAAATATACAATGAGTTGCGCACCAAAGGTGTCGAATTTCCTATGACGGATCTTGATGCAATGGCGCCCATTTTTACACCGCAAAGAGTAAGTGATATCTTTTTATAATACTTTGTTGTGTTTCATTAAGGTTATAAAATTATAAATAAGCTTAATGTCTAAAATATTTTAATATTTAAAAGACTTCCTTTTATTTTTTAAATTTTCTAACTACGACTTTGGGTTCCGTACTTTATTTCTCAACCACTAAAGTTAAAAGAATAAAACTATTTGTTGTTATCTGTCATTCTTTTATTTTTTTGTATCTTCCGCATTTTTTCTGTTTTCTATTCATCTAGAAACATAATGGATCAAGGTTTTAAAGTAAAAAAATTAAAGCATTATGAAGTGCGGAACTCGACCCCGCGGTCGAGTTCCGCAATGAGAAAAAGCATTAACCTGCAAAATTTTAAAAAAATGTATTATATACACTAATTAGGCCATCGTGGCGCAATGGTTGACTGTAAACACGATGGTTAGGGGTTCGATTCCCATTCGGGGAAATCATAAAATTTTCATTTCTTCGCTCTGTTACCAAAGACCAAGCACACCGTTGAGTTCCGCCATTCTACACGCAATGTCTCGACTTTGGGCGGTCTAGGTTTTCCCTGACTACCCCACTATGAAGGAAGAAGCGTGAAGATGAATTATATGTTATATACACTAAAAATACACTAATATATTTTGTATATTTTCTTTTAAGAGTGTCCCCGATGGTGGTGAGGCTATAATCGGTTCACCGCAACGCGCCGCCATACCGCAGAACTCCCCAAGTCGCCCCACGCAAGAGCAAATTACTGGCACGGTAAATATAATATAATTAATCTCATATGGTCATGTTCGCATATAAACATTTTAATTTTAAAAGTTTTTTTTTATAATATTTAGTTTGGTTTGTGATTTAACATAATTTGTGAACAAATGTTTATTTCAAAGCTATCGTGGAGTATCGTCTAACTGTAAACGTGAAAGTTGTGAGTTCGATTTTCACTGGGGGGAATAATAACATATAACAATCTTTTTTTTAGCTTCACGCTCTATCCCGCACGCAGCAGCGTAAGCAGAGGGAACCTAGCGTTAAGACACCCGTTCCCCACTTTCCGCTGAATTCGGAGGCATTGCGTGTTAAGTGCCGGAACTTAACGCCGCGCTTTGCCTCTACACTAGAGCGAAAATGGAAATATAAAATGTCCAGTCAGCCACAACCAGTCGTTTACAGTCACACGTTCGTGCCACTGCGCCACGACTAGCTCCAAACGACAAACAAAAAATTATTTTATAATACTTAATATCTTGAGTTAAGGCAATGAGCACAATTTTTTATGAATGTGGGGAAAAACGTAAAGCTAAAAAAGGAAATACATATATACAAATTGTTAATGAATATCTCCGTTCTTTTGTGTTTAAAGAACACACAGAAATATCTAGTTTCAAGACACTCCGTTTTCCATTTTATGTCTGATGTAACTTTACGAAGTGCTTTGTCTTGTATACCAGAGCGGAGAAATGAAAATAATTTATCACCCCTCAATTATTTCCCCCAGTGAGAATCGAACTGACAACCAATCTTGATTACAATAAGTAACTGTGTCCCTATTTTATATTTAATAATACATAAATAATGTGGCTGTCGTAGCGCAGTGAGACAGTGTCTTACTGTAACACGATGGGTACTGGTTCGATTGTCATTCGGGGGAATATGATTATATGTATTTAAATTTTCATTTCTTCGCTCTGGTACCCAAAGACTTGGCTTGCGATACAGTGCCGCTCAACACAATCACATCAACAAATTGTTATGACTATCTGCGTTCTTCTATTTTTTTTTATTTTAATGATAATTTATTTTTAACCAGGTGACCCTATCAGAGAGTCAGACTAGCAAGTTGCGCGCGGACCTGTCCGTGGTGGAGGGCAACATGACAGTCATGAACGACATGCTGACGGAGCTCACCGCGCAACCCTACCAGCACCACCACGATACCGACCTCGAGTTGCTTGACGTTAGTGCATGTTTTATTATATTTTTTTTTTAGCTTCACGCTGTATCCTGCACACAACAGGCTAGGCAAGGGGAACCTAGTATTAGGACACTTCGTTCCCCACTTGCCACCGAGGCATTTCGTGTTAACTTAACGCCGCGCTTTGCCTCGACACCAGAGCGAAGAAAATGGAAATTCCCACTCCACGAGTGGGAATCGAACCCACAACCAGTCACTTTACAGTCACACTTTGTGACTCTGCGCCACAAAACTGTTTTACTATTGTTTATATTATTTTGATCTGTATGCTTATATATAATGTTTGTATGTGTGCGTGTGTTTGTATGTGTGCGTGCGTGTATGTGTGCGTTTCAGAGATGTTATGAATGTTAGTTACATTTCGGATGTAAATATAGTTTCGAATATAATGGTTACTATTTTATTTATGGTTATCAAATTATTTCAGATTTAGAATAATGAGTTTTGACTTGACTGACTGAATAACTTTCAGTCTTGAGAAATAAATATAATTAAGTTTCGGGTGCTGATTTAGTAATTTATTTTTGTATGATATATTTACCTTTAATTTTTAATGAGGTTAATTTCTAGTTGATTAATTGTACTATAGTTAACTAGTAAGTAAGGTGATGATAGTTGTGTCGTCAAAAAAAATGTAAGAATTTAAAAAATAAAACCCATTTCTAATGTAAGACTTGTTGGGATCCGTACTTCTAAAGTCACTAAAACGTAAACGGTTGCTATTCACTTTACAGTAGTCCGCGGTCACAGGTAGACTGGTCTGGTCACAGTAAAGTGACCACGGACTACTGTAAAGTGTTCGAAACATCGAGCTTTCTAAAAATGTATTTTCGAATACCAAAATATACGCGATTAATCCGGTTAAAAATAGTATCATTTCAAAATATTGTGTTAAAGGTTTTCAATTTCCTAAGTGTGGGAATAACACTTTAAAATGTTGAAAAATGATTTTCTTTATTATAATTGGTGATAAGCTATTTCAATATTAAAAACTTACATTATACGTATACGTTTACATATGCAATAGCTAGCTAGCGTCATTTAAACAAAATTTTATCAATACTTTTGTAATTTAAATGTGTAATAATCGCGGAAACTAAAGAACTATGAAAGAAAAAAAGAATATGCCATTAAATATAATTAGGGGACAAAAATGAAATAAAGGTTGTGGCGTAGAGGCATAAAGTGTGGCTGTATACCCGACTTTTTGTGGGTTGGATTCCTAGTCGAGAAATGGATATAGTAATTTCGAGCCAAAAAATCGCAGACAATGTACCCAATTTTTTCACCCCTTTTACGATATCTTGCTTGCCTTCGAATCTACAGTCTCGATACTTCTCTATTAAATTTGGGAACATTGTCTGCGATTTTATAATTGAAGGAAATTGAAGGGAAATTACTCTAATTTTTCGATAATATTAAAATTTACAGTAATTTTTAACATAATTGAGCGAAGCGAGCGGAACGCTCTACTGGATACTTTTTTGCACTCTTTGTGACGAATAGGCTCTAAAACTACACGTCAGAAATTAATAATATTTTTCACGTACACTAATGCCAATAGAGAGATGGTCCTTAAAAAAATAAATGTATAAATTTGATGAAATTGAGGAAATTTCACCAAACTGATTTCCCATTGAAGTCATTGGCGGAAATTTTTTGCGCAAAAAGTGTTTGGCTACAATGAATAGCGCGTGCCGAAATTAATGATTTTCATTTGTTTCACTTCGCTTAATATGTATACGGCACCCGAGATTTCGTTTCGCTCAGCGTGTCGAAATTGAGGGTCTGGGGACGCCCGTAGAGGGTTAATTATTGTTCGTGTTGCTTAGGAACTGGCGGACACGCTCCGCGCGATGCAGACGCGCGTGGCGGAGCTGGTGGCGCGGCTGGCGGGCGACGCGCCCCTCACCGCCGACCTGCTGCTCGCCAACGACCGCCTGCACAACCTGCTGCTCAGACACTCGCGCTTCCTCAACAACAGGTATACACACACACATACATACACCTACAGACGCGCCATACGTACGCACACGCGCATGCATGCACACCCACATACATACACCTACATACACACACGCGCACATGTACGCACATACGCCTACATACACACACGCGCACATGTACGCACACGCACGCACCTATGCATACACAGACACGCACACATATGCGCACGCGCAAGTACGCACGCACGCACGTCCACGCATACATATACACACGTAATGATGTTATAGGCACAGTTTAATATAAAATTATTAATTGCTTAGAAATACAATATGATTTGCAATAACTAATAAGATTTTTTAAACAATTATTTTTTTTTTAAATTTGCATATAGTACTTTGTGAAGCTCCAGCATGAAATAATAGACAACAAATTATTACAGACTACTTGGTAATTATTTACATATCACTTTCTGAATGATATGAAGTAAAGAACTGAGATATTAAATCTCTCATATTTTATTTATTAAAAAAAGTAGTAAGTAGTTTAACATACATAATTAGATTATTTTACTAAAATGATTATTTCAGAATTGCCGCGACTGGTGGCGCCACGCCGTCCGCCATATTGGGAGCGGCAATGGGCGTGCCTGGAACCACTTCACGTATGTTGTATTTATGAATATATCATATTTTGAACACAGTATAAGTAAATTATTGAAATGATTTAATTAAATTAACTTTTAATATTTAAATAATTTAAACTGTGATTAATATTTTAGTCAGCTTATTTTGCTATTTTTGTATACACGTGACAACATAGCAAAATACAAAAGATATTTTAACATATTATTGTGGTTATTAGGTTTCTATAGGCGCACAATTAAATTATAAATATATTTATTGTTAAATAATTATTTCAGCTAAGAAGAAAGAAGATGACGCCCTAATCGATTTGAGTGATGATGTTCCTGACGTTGCTAAGCTTTGTAAGTAGCTAATAATAACATCTACATACAAATGTTATGGTTTAAAATAATGTTATATACCCACACTTTTCAAGTAACCTCAATAAAAATATTAGTGAGTCGATTAGGCTTAGGCTTTTATAGAAATATGAGGCATAAACATATTTATAGTTTTTTAATATCGTAGATTTATTAAAGATTTAAAAGATATGTATATATCTTTATTTCAAAAAATTGATACTAGAATTTTATTTTTATGAGACGTCTAACAGTATCCTCGATTACATTCGTTTCTATTCCCACCAAGTAAGAGCATTAAACAGTAGTATAAAGAATATTTTTTTTATAGCGGTGAAGGATGAGCAAGTGGACAAGTCGCCGAGTAGCTCCAAAGACGAATTCGACATGTTTGCCCAATCCCGCAACGTTACCTACGAGACATCGAAAACAGGGTGAGTTATGTCAAATAATTAGTAGTTTCATCTTGTTTTTTTAATTATATTACATGCGTGTTAAGTGGTGGAACTTAACGCCGTGCTTTACCTAGTCACCGGAGCGAAGAAATGGAAATATTAAATATTTCCACCCCTCGAGTGGGAATCAAACCCACAACCAGTCGCTTTACAGTCACACTTTGTGCCACTGCGCCACGACTGGCCCCTATATTACATGGAATGTTGTGATATAGAGTGGAGAACGGAGTGTCGTGACACTAGGTGATCTCTAATTGCTGCAAAAAATATGCTTTTACGACTTTAGTACAAAGAACCTTCTCTAGGTTTAGGTTCAATATATTGTTATATAGAACTATGTCTAGTTATGTACTTTTTGCTTATTTAGTATTCGTTAATACGCCTTTTTATCTAACTGATGGATGAATGATATTTTTTTTTTTTAATTATTCATCTGAACGGTAATCGAACCTACAACCATTATTTTTTAGTCAGACGGTTTTCTTGCACCATATTGCACCTTGAAATGTGACCCTCGTTAGTTATAATAAGTTAATAAAATTAAATGATAAATTCATGCAAGTCAAGTAAAGGAACGGACTTTGGTGCCTTCAAATTAGAGGCTGCATGTCTAAACTAACTGTGAAATTTGATACCAACCACGGTAATCAACAATCACTACAGATGTAAGTTTGTAGTTGTTTATTATAATAGTTATAAAATAAATAAATAAATTTAAATTTAAATAATACAGGGGCAGTAGCTACGCAGATAACTCTGAAGAGCAACGCAACTCTGGTCTTGCCGCCGCCGTCGCGCTCCGACCGACACAACACACGCCCCTTGTCAGTATTCTGTCTTTCCTATTTTAAAATAACTATCTATCTCTTTCACACACACACACACATACACACACACATTTGATTTGGTATTGAGTGTCTTAAGTTTGTCTTCTTCTATTTCATCTATCAACTACAAATTATGTGTCTCGTAAGTAGTCTGTCTCACTCTTTCCTCCTCCTTTAAATTAACTATCTGTCTCTTTCACACACATTTAAGTTTGTCTTCATGTACTTCTACTAATTACTACAAACTATATGTTTATACTAACATACATTATTCATTACTAACTAAAAGCAATTACTTGTAATATCATGATTAACTTGTCATTTTAAGTCTTATAAACTAATTTGGTTCCCACTAATTCTTTATTTGTTTTACTTATGTCATTTGAACAATAAATATGAGTGTAAATTTATTGATTAATATTGTGCATTGATTACTTTCACATGGTCTTAAATAATTTAAGTATTTTATTAATTTGTGTTCTTGCCAATTAATTTGATATTAGACTTCATTTTTTCCCCTCTTTAAACTTAACTTATTATTCACTAATATCTTATTTGTATGTTTTAATTCTTCAAAATAATTATGACACATTGCATATATTAATAGCCTCTTTTCATTTATTAGTTAATGTTTTTAAATATAAAGAAATGAACATTATTAAATTAAAAAGTATTATTTCCTATTGAGTGTTTTTGAACAAAAACATTAGTAGTATTTGTATTGCATTTTTTAACAAATTGTTGGAAAAAATATTATGAATTAGATTTAAATCCACAAACATTGCGTTCAGACCGACATAATCCAAACATATTTATAATATATTATAAATACATGTAATTTTTTTTAACTTGGTATGACATTCTTAAAATTGTAAACAATATAAGCTATTTCGATAATTTAAATATATTGAGTTGCCAAATTATAAGTGATGTTTATCGTTTCATTTTTAATTATGATATTTTGTTTATTATATTGTCTGTATGTATATGTGTTTTTGTTTTTATGTTTGTTTTTTGTTTATTCGTTGTTCAACAGCCGACTGGGATGGATCAGAGAGAGTTCGATGAGATCTCAGCTTGGTTAGCGCAAGAGAAGGTGAACATTTTGTTTTATTTTTTTTTCTTAATATTTATTATAATCACAGTTTTTTTTTGTTTTGTTTGGTTTACGTATAAGTGTATTTATTTGTTTTAAGAGTTTTATTTTCACGTTTTAGTTTCATTTGTAAAGAAAAAGCACAAATAAATGAATAGGCAAAGAATATTTTAATAATGAAATTAATAGAGTACACGCTATTTATTTATTAATTTATTACACATATATTACGTCACGCTTAAGAAATATAGTTCTCTACACTATTGTTATGTGTTTGTATATATATTTTTATATTGCGTAAAAATAAGAAACGGTATTTTTAATAAATTTTACAATTAAAATTATTTCAATGGATACGTTAAATTGTGTAATCTCTTAGCTTTTACAGTATAACATGATATTTTAAAAATAGAAATAATAATAATAAAAAAACACGGTTTCTATTTTGAAATTTGTAAAAAAAATTCAATAAGTACATTTTCACAAATATATACGAATTTTTTTTTCAAAACCATTTTTTTTTTTAAATTACAGGCCGCGTCCGAAGCGAACGGCGCACAAGAGAGCGTTACTAGCAGTGACTTTGACAAGTTCTTGGCAGAACGCGCGGCGGCCGCTGACAACCTCCCCGCCGCGGACCAGGCGCCCAGCAACGCGCAGAGCTGTCCCGCGCCGCGCCCGCGCCAGATCAAGAAGGATGAGGATTCCATGTTCGCGCTCTAATATGTCACTGTCATTTTGACGTTTGATGTCATATGTCCAATGTCAATTGTCGAGTCTAATCTAAAAACTTCAAACTTAAATTCTTCTTATCTAGAAGATTTTTTTAAGTAAGGTAAAGGTTTTAAATATGCAATACTTCGATTTTTTTATTGGTAACCAATATGCAAAATTCAGTTCAATGTGAAGAAACTAATCGAAGTATTGCATATTAAACTATTACTTTACTTAAAAAAAAGTGATTTATTTATTAAAAATATGATTGCAAGATCAATCTTAAGTTTGAAGTTTTTGGATTAGTATCGATTATTGATATTAGGAAATAGTGACGGCTCCTACCACTCCCATGTTCACGCTTTGTAGTGTTGACGTGAGACGTCACTATGACAGTGACAGTGACGGCTCCTATGTTTGCTGGTATATGTGCAAAAATATTATTATTATATTATAAAATGAGTGATTTGAAGATTCTTTTGGTTATGATTTTGTTGTTATTGAAAAGGAAGTAAGTAAAATTTTAGTATATCGTTATTGCTCGTACAATATTCCGTATCTTTATTTTTTGGATATTACAAAAAGAAGAGAAATTTCAATAATATGGTAACACAAGTAGCTTTCAGTGGTATCGTTTTGATTGAGTTATATAAGATGGTAAAGCGTAACGTAAGCGAATTAGCGCTTAGAATTTCTACACAATTTCAACTTTACACCTTTGGTATTATGTTTGGTAATTTTACGCGCTATTTAGGAACGTTTTTAATATTAAGTATACAAATTTTTTAATCAATTGCATGCATTAAATAATAATAAAAAGATTTATAAAGTTGTATTTTTGCACTTGTACCAGTTTACGTAGGACCTGACGATAATATATGCTTATTCACAAGTTGCTAACGAGATTTTAATTTATTATATTCATTTGGAATAAAGCAATTTTGTACGATAGTAGAGTAAATATTTCAATATTTCATTTTAAAGATTAACTTAAAGTATTTTTTTTATTGATATTTTGTGACAGTACCATACTGTACCTATACCCTAATTTAATTCAATTGTTCTTTAATATTGTATATATATCCAATGAATTTTATCTAAAGTTATATATGTTTAATAATATTGTGAATGGCATCAACTCCTCATGTATAAGCATATATTATAGTTTATGTTGACTGAGAATTTGCAGTTAATCTGAAGTCAATGTTTACAACAAATTAATTTATTTTAATTTCAACTAGGAATAAAATTATAACGTAAATTAACACATATATAGTTTAAATATTAACAAAAAATACTTATTTATAGTGATTGTCTCGAAGCATGAAGTCACAAGATTAAATATACTTAATTATATTGTGAAAACTTATATAATCAAATAAACTGCAAATTTAACGTCTATAAGTAACTTTTAACAATTTCACTGCCGTATGTAAAATTTAATTCATAATGATTTTTAGATCACATATAATTTATATTGTTTATATATTATTTATTAAATTACTCAAAATAATGTATTATCTCAAAATTTTAAATATGACAGTGAAATTATTAAATAATACACGAAGTAATTTTAACATTTATTGTTGTTTTTCGCATCGAATTGTGTATCTTAACGATTATCAACGTTTAGTAGATAATACGGTACTACAATAGCACTACTTATGCCGAATGGTGCCTGGCTTTTATATTGAAAGTATTTGAATAAAATATTCATATGATGAAAGAAAAAACAAAAAATAGATTAGATAATAAGTATCTATAATTTTATTAATTATTTATTTTTTCTTTTTTGGTATTTAAAAAGCATTTGAGATTGTTACGATTAAACGTCTCTAGAAAGTTCTATGCATTTCTTACATCAGCGATGTGTTGTGTTTTACACTTTTAGAATTATCGATTTTAATATTTATTATAATCGTGTAATTTATTGTATTGTATTATATAAATATGACCGAGGGAGCATTTATAAAGATTGTTTGCTTATTAATTAGTATTTGACTGGTTTTAAAAGTGACTAAAGTATGTAATTTGTTTTTCTTATTATTTTGGCAACGACTAGTAAATGCTAGTTGTTTTTGTACAATATTTTATGGTATAGTAAAATAAATGCTCCATATACGAATAATGACTATATTGTATTTGAAAATGAAGGGATTATGTGATTAACGCCGATTTTTCCATATTATTTAATCATTTTATAACATTTTTAAATTAATTTGAAATCATGAAATTCATTAACTTTTGTTAATTAATTATTAATTAGTTTTAATTGTAAGATTCAATATTAATCACCCGCCTCTGTAGCTACTATAACGCCTGTTATAAGCCGTAGACGTTTTACCTTACCATTACTTCATGTTACCTTAATCTCTTACAATATACCAAAGTAGACCGCTTACTATAATGTAATTCTAAAAAGCATTGTTTTTTTTTTATTTTAACCATAAAGTTGTTTTAGTTTGAAAAGCACAAAATTCACATTCTATTCCATCATTTAATATAATATTTGAAAGTGTTATTCACACTTAGAATTGTAAAGATATTTGAATTTTACATAAAAAATCTGTTTGAACAGGATTTGAAGCTACATCTCCGGGGTGTTGCCCGTATCGACGCTGAAAAGCGTATTTGCTGTAACCCCAAAAGTTCCATACAAGTCATTTTAGACAAACGTTTAAACTTAAAATATCTTGAAAAATGTTGTCTTTGATTTACAGTAAATACGATTTCCTCAACTCGAAACATATTTTTTTCTAAGAAATTTAACTATATATTTATTCTTAAGTAGTCTATCCTAACGTAGTCACGGCTCATCTAAAGTTTGACCATTCCACGTCTCAATATAACCATTGGGTGTTATGTGATAATTTAAATGGAACAAGCTTAATGTTATTAATTTTAAAGAGTTATTTTATGTTTAATCGTTGTACTAAGAATAAATTGAAATGCCATAATGAATCTTTTATTTTTGAAAACCTAAATGTAAGAATGCGATTGCAGTCGTAAAAAATTTTCAACCCGATTATAATTTTGAATTTTATAGTTTTTGAGTTAAAAATATTTAATTATTATACGTATATGTATTTATACATACTACCAAGATCATAGCGGCACCATGCAACAACTTTTACACCTAAACGCGATTGTTCCGCGTTCGATTCTCACTCTGGGCATAAGTATATTAAAACTCACTATCATCATATCTACAGTGTATTTCTGCAAAAAAATATTGGTAAATCGCTAAAAATAAATAATAAGGAAATAAGGATACAGTGTGGTCCTATTTTAATAAAAATATTAATTCATTAATGACGATTCATAATGTTATGAAGTAAAGAAGATAAATGAAGTAGATGACTATCTATTTTTTATGTACCTACACTTACCTGAATTATTAATATCTTCATTTTAAAGAAATGAATTTGGCAAAAAGTACGGTATATATTAATAAGTTATAATTTATTATTATATAATTTATAGTTATAATGGTACTTGGTAACACAACTTTATTGTAGTCATAAATAACATAAGCACAAAAATATTTTTATCTGTATCCTATTATTTTATGTATCTGTTAAAAAGTTGACGTTTGTCATGGTTAAGTTTATGGCGACAGCGAGATTTTTACTCTGTGAACCTGCGTTCTATGTCACGTACGTGTTTGTTTTATTTCAAAATTAAAATATTATTCTAATTTTATAAAATGCCATCGGAATCAAAAATTGTAGAGAGCAAGAAAAGGCAGAGTAATGAGAATCGGTTGGAGGATGACAAGGTTAGTTTTACTCTGTACTGTTAATTGGACTCACTCAATTGAATAAAACTCACGAGAGTTTTATTTTGTAGACATTCATACGTTTGTTATGCTTCTAAGTCTAACCCATTATTGACGCGAATTTTATCGATAGTTTTTTAACATATTTATCAAGTGTCCTTAAATTTAATGAGTGTTTAATAAAAAAAAAATCTTTGCTAAATCTTCCTCAAAGAAATCTCGGCCCAATGTTATGGTAACATACCCTGTATGTTTAATGAACTTATCTTTATTTTTATAACTATAATAAGATATTAGTAAGTTAAATTCAAATTACTCAGTACTAGCGATGTGCCAAGTTAAAAAAACCACAATTCGAGTTAAAGTTCACGCAACTCGAGTTGAACTTGAGTTAAGTAGCTCGAGTTAACTGAAGGAAACTGAGTAAATGATTTGTTGTGTTTCTACCGATATAAAGCTTCGTACTCCAATTTATACTTTTCATTTATTATCCAATTTTATACTTTTCATTTATTTATTACTCTGCAATTGCTGGAGTAGACAAAAATGTTATAGTATGTATATTGTAAAGAACCAAAATGAATATCTTCTTTCACATGATTGGGCTTGAATTTACCTTAATCTATTCTTTATTTTCAACCTTTTTTTAATTTTATTGTTGTGAGTCTGACGTATTAACTGAAATATTACTTCTATTTGCCTATTTGACAATTAGGTGTAATTTGGGTCTTTGATGTGAACATTTGGCTCACCTTAATCTATTCTTTATTTTCAATTAATGAGATACAGTGTGGCGATAGTATTCATATTTCTAACCTGGGTTAGAGAAAAAAACCTCTAGTTAACTCGTGTTAAGCCCAACTAGAGTTGACACTCTTCTTAGTACTATCTACAAGCTATATTATTATTACATATATTAGTATAACAAACTTTTATGATAAAATGTGAATGTTTGAAAATGTAAAAAACAGAATGAGTTTTATTAAATAATAATACATGCTTATTTGACAAACTTATATTAAAAAGAATAATAGACATATTACATTTTTGGTTACAGCATGACAATAAGTGCTGTGCAGCGAGGGAAATAGCAGCAAATGAAATTGCCTGCAGGAAGGAGCTTCATGAGATCCAGATGGCTGTAGAAAGGCAAAAATTAAAAATTCTAGAACACAAATTAAATAAATCTGTTTTAAAGGGAGAAATACTTAAACATAAATTATTGCATTACACAACTAAACAATAAAATTGATAGAAATGAACTTTTTTTTTATTAACTTAAAAGTAACTAGTGTGGTGCAGGGTCACAAAGTGTGACTGTAACAAGACTGGTTGTGGATTCGATCCCCACTCAAAGCAATATTATATTTAACTAAATTTATATTTTCATTCCTTTACTCCGGTGTTGAGGGAAAGCGCGGCGTTAAACTCAACACAATGGGATCGGTTACAGTGTAAAGCTGATTTACTTGATTTTATAAAAGTAACTAAAATGTCGCCCATTATTAGGAAATGCTGTTTTAAAAACATTTTTATATTTGTAAAACAGCATTTGCATTTACAATACTGGATTCATTTCTATTAATTTCAATATTACTGTCTGACTGCATGTCTCCACGGTCAATTGCAATGTTGTGAAGGACAGCTAAAGCAACTATTATTGTCTTCACATTATCTAACTTGCTGGTCATGCTAAATAAGACATTGAAAGAGTTGTATTGTATTATATATTTTTTCTAGCTTCATTCAGCTTTGAGGGTTTAGAATAGAAGTTGATAGATGTGTTTGCAACTTGTACCCAGAATCTCCTAAAAGTAGCCCTCTAAAAGATCCTCTTTCGAAACGTTCTTTCAATGATGATTCATTAAATATTCTACTATCATGAGTGCTGCCTCCATCTGGCAATATTATCATGAGTTCAGAGATGCATATCATGGGTTACCTGTGTTAAACAAAATAATATTTCAACCCGGAAGAAATGTATACTTTAGATTTTATATCAATAGTAGTATAAGCAGAGCTCCTGAAAATTGAGTGAACAATATCTTTTTCTATTTATATAATATGGGGCTGCATCACCTCCACGCTTGGGAATTTTGATGTGAGTACAATCAATACAACTAATAATAGTTGAAAAGCCCTTATGGCACTAAATTCTCTCATAATATGCTCTTCTTCAGCAAAAGTACTGGGCATTTTAATATATATAAGCTGAATGTCGAGCAAGTACACGTGCAACCCGGGCACAGGTCCGACTACAGGTTGCTTGAGACAACCCATGGTGATGTCCAGCATCCTCTTGATACTGTAACGAAAAAAGATAACTTAGTAAGATTTGTAAAAGATTTGTAAGAAAAAAACACGAGTACGTGTGACTTTATGAGTACGTGTTGTACGAATAGAATATTCCAGTCAAGTAAAATAAAAATACTTACCTCTCGACGACCTCAACCTCTTATATGTTTAATACTTGGATTTCAGGTGAGGTATCACAACCTCTACGATCTAACTGGAAATCACGCACTAGGTTTATTATAAAATGCTAGATGCTAGTCGATTTATTTAATCATAAAATGCTTCCGAAACTCTTCATCGTTCAAGGAAAACGGATCACCCCTGCTTCTATACACTTTTCTTTGCTGCGAACTCTTTTCCTTTCCTACTATCGTTTCCAAAGTATCTATGCTTTGTAAAACTTCCGTTTCAAATATGAAAGTGGCAAATTATTGGAATAGATTAATGTGTTATGCAAATTCGATTAGCTAACATTGACAATTCATTTTCATCAAATATCAATTACAATGATCAGCTCGAGAATCGGCCATTTTTTTATTTTATAGAACGGCTATAGTAATCTTGGCCTAATAGGCTTATAGTTGTTTGTTGTGCTGTTTAGTGCTTAATGCTGTTAAGAATACAATTTTTTGACGTTTCTCTTATAGCGAGTTTATAGAACACTTATCTGCTCCATGATTTTTTATGAACAAGAGCGTTAAATTTTTCACTTAATAAGAATATATCATTCTTAAGTTAACAATTTTTGTCAATTACAGGGAAAGTGTCAATGATAAAAACTTTGTTAAAATATCGAAATGTAATCAAGAAGATGTTTTCAAATATAACTAATAACAAAAACCATCTATGGTTTTTGTTCACATTAGGGTCCCAACATAAATAAAACAAAACACAATCTCAATTATATAATATATTTATTTATCAATTTCTGTATCCACAACAGATACAAAGAGGTTTGGCAAATAGAAAAAGTATGTACACGTACAATGAACATGTTACACATTAAGATAAAAAAATAGATGATCCCGATCCGAAAGCACCGATATTAATTTAACAAATTAATAAAATCCGTAAAAAAATATAATTAAACTGGTACAACAACCGTCTTAAAAATATTTCTTGTGATGAATACATACGTAACACATTTTACAAAAATAAAAAAAGAAAATCTTCTAGCGACATCTACGATTGTTCGAACGTAAAGGGAATGTGGACTAAACGCCATTATGATACAGAAATTATAAATACACTTACACATACGCTTCCTAGTTATGCTGCTGTTACATAATAAATTATGCGCTTTATAATATTAATAAATTAGTTCATTAAATTTGAAATTGACGAGACAGCCGACAAACGAGAGTATTTGTGGAAATATCAAAAGTTATTATATATCGGTTAATTAATTTAATGCCCCAGATTAAAAAAAACACATTTCAACTTCAGTAATATTAATTAAGATGAGCGAATAAAAAATTACACATTTCATTACAACCTTAACAAAAAAATATAAAAAATTAACAGTCGAGGGACAAATGCACTGATTATTGTAAAGGGTGCCTCACACTGGAGGCGACTCACTAGTTGTCAAAATGCCTGTGTATAGTCTCCAGTGTGAAGACGACATTATTAATAATTATATCTACGCAGTACTAATGCTATGGAAGAACCGGGCGCTTATAACTCGTCTCTTGGCGCGGCATCGTCCTCTTCGTCTTCCTCGCTCTGCAAATAATTTACATATTATATATTTAAAGTATTTTTGGAACTTGTTCGTCACTCAACACAAAATTACTCGAAAATTGGACAAAAAGCAGTGTCTTAACAATATATTCCTTCTGTCGGATCTGCTAAGACCGGGAGACTGTTTTTCTATTTATTAACAATACACCCTTAACTAAAGTATTTATCTAAATTGTACACAAAATGTGATCACAAACAAACATCAGGTGACTAGAAAAAGAAACCTCAACATTTTTTTTAATTAATAATTAGAACTACAGAAAACAATTAATATCTTATAATAATATTAGTATACATATTTAAAATATATCTTACCACAGAGGGCACAGGCTCGGCTCCCTCAGACTCGGTCTCCACGAATTTGGTGAGAGCGCCCAGCGTCCTCTCGCCGTTGTATTCACGCACCTGCCATACACACATACATATTAAAAATAAATACAATAAAAAATATTTAACTACAAATTGTAATAATATACTAATACTAAAGTGATGTTAAGTATTTTTTAGTAATGGGCATATATAAAACTTTAGAGAACAAAATAGTATTCATTATTTAAACCTTTCTAAAAATTTCTAAATCATATTGTGTAGAACTGACTAACTTCAACAAATAAGTTTATTTTTAAATTGTAAAAGAAGAGAGCAAAAACACATTAATATTTATAATAATTTAGTTATTTTATAAACAAATATCATATATGGTGTAAATCAGGGGAGAGAAACATGAACCTGCTATTCAGTTTTATCAAAATAATGTGACTTGTTTCAACAATATAATTGTGAAGTCCACAGTGGTTTTCAATTTTTACCTCAATTTTTACATTGCAAATATACATATTATCTATCACTCATTTTTATAATCTAATATTTATAATATGAATACTATAAGTATATGTAATTTATAAAATATTAAAAAATGCGATATAGCCTCACAAAAAATAATCATAAACCTAAAGATTATTCATTCCAGCTATATCCACATTGTACATTTTTTAAGCTTAACTGGTCAAAGACATTTAGAAAACGTATAAAAATTTGGACGCAGTGGGATTCGAACCCGCGTCCCTTGAAAACCGTCCAGGCGCTCTAACCGCGTGCGCCATGCGTTCTAGTACCAGCTGCATCGAAATTCTTATACGCTTTATTACAACTTATTTTTGTTGTTAGCATCTCTGTAGAGAGATTTTTACAAATTTCTGCTACCCAAAGATTATTCTACGAACAATCGTTTGGCAAGAGAAAATGCTATTTACTAAATACTTTTAGCATATTTTTAGCTTACCTGGTTATCCTTAGTATAAAGCTTGATAGTGGGGAAGGAGGTTATCTTAGTGTGTTCCAGCTCATTGGCGGTGGCGTCGATCTTGGCGATGACGACGTCATCGTCCTTCTCAAAGTGTTCACCGAGCTTGTCGTAGATTGGCGCCAATTGCTTGCAATGGCCGCACCTGTGCAATGAAATAATAAATTACTATGTATTTATATGGATGAGGAATAAAAAGGATTGTATTGTAAGGTTATATGTATTAGAGCCGTTGTGGTACAGTGTGATAGTATTTAACTGTAATCACGATAGTTTGGGGTTCAATTCCTACTCGTGGGAAAATATAATCAAATTTAATATAATATTTTATTAATTTCTGCCACATAACATGCAACGTTTCGATTTCTGATGGAAAGCGGAGAAAGGAGTGTTTTAATACCTCTCATTGACTACTCTACTATGCATTTTATGTGTGTGTTTATTTCTGAACGCATAAAGAAATTAACTTGTTTTTATAAGTATTTTATTAGAGATTATTTTATTAAATGGTTTTAAAATACGACGTATGAAAATAAAATTAAAAGGAATTCATGAAACGGGAAAAATGATAAATGTTATCTACAGTCGAGTTGGTATTAAATTTTGAGTTATATATTAGGCATATCTACAACACTATTAAGTGAATTTGAATTATATATACATTGAATTTGTTAATTTATATTTATCATCGGTCGGTTCATATTTATTTATTCACTAGATAACTATTATTACCTCTTAAGCTTTAACAAAAGTTTATGTGGTTTAAACCACAAAGATATTTCCCCTATTGGAAAGCTAGGCTAATAGAATTCGATGAATCTTTTTAGTTTTACTCTAAATATTCAGGCCTGAGGCATTAAATTTAGTGAACTATTTGACGTTCAAAAAATGAAGCTTGTAACTTCTTATTTTGAATAAAATTATTTAACTTTGGCTGACTTTATTGTGAAACCAAAAGCTTTATCAAAATGGAAATTAAAAACATCTTCATTATTAATACATCCCAATAAATCACTAAACTAAAAATCGTAAAAATCGTAAAGTTTATCTAAAAATAAACTTCATTCAAATGTACCGGACACAATATTATATCACAATAGGATTGTGCAATACATTATTGTGTTACATTACAACGCAACAACAACTAGTGATGTGCGGAATCAATTATTAATATAAAAAATCGATTATGCAAATAATCGTTTATAAATAAGAGAATCGATTGTATTGAACAGAAAATTAGCTAGCATTAATAAAGATCACAAGTCCCTATATAAAATGTAGAGATGTTAGACATTAGTCCAGTGCAAGTGCATTTAATAATAATTGAAATATTTTGTTTGAGCCAATTAATAGGAAAATTTCTAAATTTAGACATTTGCCAACAAGTTGTGCTTTAACAAGAGGTGTCATTGCAATTACAGTTATAAGGTTTTAAATACATATATTATTTGCCCAAACAATCGATTAACTTCACAGCTCACATTACAGATTATTCGATTATATAAATAATTGAAAGCACATCCCTAGATACAATAGAAGAGTCTACTTAACGACAGACTACAATACCTATAGACTATTGACATAATGTCCATAGTTTCCGAGCTGTTAGGCAATGAGAAAACAATTAATAACGAACCATTGAACGCGTCTTAACGAATCTCTTTTAAACTACACTTGTACAAATATTTACATAATTGTACACACTTGTATAATTTCATTTATTCGTATAATAAGAAGTATTATTGATTTTTGAGTGAAATTATGTTTAATTATTGCGTAAACGTGTTAGGTGAATCATATTTGAATTATCTAGAATAATGCGTGACCTTTACTTTATTTAATTAATACTGTACGTATAACAAATAAAATGATGTAATATTAAAAACGTATGTATGTTGATTTTACTATTTTATGAAAAAATATGATTTTTGATTATTTAACTCAGGAAATTTCGGTAAACGTATTTTTTTTAAATTCAGAAAATTTCGATAAACGTATTTTGTTAGCTTTACGCTGTTTTCCACAAGTAATAGGATAGACAGAGAGAACTTAGTGTTAAGACACTCCGTTCCCCATTTTCCGCCGAATTTTGGAAGCATTGCGTGTTAAGTGGCAGTACCTAACGCCGCGTTTGCATCGACACCAGAGCATAGAAAACGGAAATTTTAATTATTTTCACTACTCGAGTGGAAAATCGAACCCACAACCAGTCGTGTTTACACTCACTTTTTGTGCCTTTGCGCCGCGTGTGTCCCCGAACATAACCGTCAAATTGATACAGATAAAAAAACAAATACAATAAAAAAAAAACTTACCATGGGGCGTAGAATTCAACGAGAACCTTCTTGGAGTTGTCGAAGACGACCTCGTCGAAGTTAGAGGCAACGAGATGCTTGACGGGCTTGGCGGCCCAGTCGGAGGGCAGGTCCTCGCTAAGGAGGTGTTGTTTCAGGCTTCCAGCGAAGAAGGATTGCACGAATTCCTATAATGGGTTTATTTTTAGTATTCTATTTATCAATCGTGTTTCGTATGGATGTGGCAAATAAAATTTAATTTTATAAACAAGTCTGAACATACATTTTTGTTTCTAAAAATAAGTTTTGAAAGAACATAATAAAACTAAACATTCTGATTGTTGAACTAATTATACATATTACTTTATCTGTGTTTATTACATTATTACAGTAATTCATACATTAAAAGAATAATTTAAGTTACTTGTACTCTAATCAATATGCATGCGTCCTCTGATTCTTTTTATGGTAGGGTCTGAAAGATGTACAGACCCCTACAATAAAAAGAAAGATTTTGCCTCGATAATGCACTTTTTGTTGCACAATTGCACAACATTTTACTGTATTTCTACAAAATGTATGTTTGTACGCGTAAATTATTAGTAATAATCTACACATAAAAAAAATATTCGAATCTTAAAATGGAAAACGCTGACGTAGGAAAACAGAAAAAATCTGGTTCCGGTTCCTAAGATAATAAGATTGCTAATGTCATGTTCACCAGTTGGTGTCATTTAGAGTTCTAAAGGGCTGCTCCCTTTAAAAATCTCTATTTCAAAATAGGCAATTACTTGATAAAAACTCTACTTAGGGCATAAAAAAGAATAATTTATATTTATCTAGTAATATAATTTCATAAAGCTTATTTATTGAAATAGTATTTCCGTCACTTATAAAGCTACTGAGAATGACATAAGCGATGTTATTAGCTAACATGGTAAATCTAATGTATAATGCAAATCCATTAAAAGCGTAACACATCTAAAGAGCGTGTCAACAACATTGCGTTACAATAGCACACTTTACGAGTAGCTTTTACGATATCACATGCAGTTCGTAACGGCATATTAGTTTAATAATAATTGTTACACGATAACAATGGCCGTCTATGTTTATAATTAACTAAATTTAGATGAATGATTTAATTATTTTTTGTGTAAAGATACTCCGTTCCCCACTTTCGACTAAATTCGGAGGCATTGCGTGTTAAGTGGCGGAACTTAACGCCGCGCTTTGCCTCGACACCAGAGCGAAGAAAATGGAAATATTAAATATTTCCACTACTCGAGCGGGAATCGAACCCAATCAGTAGTTATAGTCGTTATAGTCACACGCTTGTGCCACTGCGCCACGACTGGCCTCACGATTTAATTACATAGGGATATAATTGGTAAAAGAAAAAATAATATACAGTTTTGGCCAGAAAAGGCAAGTTGCTTATTAAAATTATAAGATGTATAAAACCTCAAAAAACACCAAAGGTATTATTCAATTTTGTTTTTACTTAGATTAGCAAAAATGAAAAGATATATTCAAGTATTATAATACGTTTCAAAGGTTTATTCCTATATCACGTGCAAGAGATAAACTGTTAAAAAATTATCTCTTGCGCGTGGTAAACTTTACCGTATAATGTATAGTAAAAGGTAGAAACTATCATACTAATACTATAAAAAATATCTTCCTTTTCAAGTTATTTCAAATTTACACTTAAAGTTATACTGACCTGAAATTTAACACCACGCTATTTATAATAAAATAACCTCTACTCGATAAACATAGTTTAAGGAAAATTACCAAAAACGTTGTGTTTACGATTTACTTAACAAAACGTGAAGTAGTATAACTTAAGAACTAAACAATATTTTGCTTTGCTTTAATTTTGCTTTGTGCAAAAACTATTTACAAGGAGTAAAGTTTTACAGGAGACGAGTGCAGAAATCTAATCCCATCACTATTTTTTTATAATCATTAGAAATACAATAAATTAATAAAATAAATATTACACACACACAATCATGAATTTCAAATAGACTTGTGGTTAAAGTTACATACACGTTACAAAGGTAATACGTATTTTATACACGTTGGTGAGCCACTAGTCCCTAAAGTGCGTATGCACACGAATTGCATAGTCTCTATCATGCCCACTTAGGTAATAAATATAGTTAGGTAATAAATATCCCGTCTGTGACTCTTTCTTGGCTAATCTACGGGCCCAATTTGGACGAAATTCAGTTCAATTCAGTAATTAAGAACCGAGGGTTGAGAATAGGATAGAAATATAGCGTCTTATTTTTCAAAAATCAACCCCTAAAGAGTTAAAATAGGGAATGAAAGTTTGTAAGAAAAATTTAAGCCACTTGACCGATTTCGTTGAATTTTCTTAGGAAGATAATTGATAAGAAAAGGTCAAATATAGGCTCCTTATGTTTTTCGAAACCAACCCCTAAAGGGCAGAAGTAGAGAATATAAACTCCTTAGCTTTACGCGAGCACAGCCGTGAGCGAGTCGCTTAGTAGTAATATCATAAATTTCTAAATAAGATCAAAATTATAAAATTCTATACAACTGAATATCTTAACTATTAACAATTTTAAAAATTATTAAAAAGATATCGCAAACCGCCTTCAAGTCCAAGTATAAACGGTCAAAGTCAAGGCTGTTTTTTTGTAATGCTAAGTAAGTCTCGTGAATGTTTAATTTACAAGTTATGCAAATTGCGCTTTGACATTGTCAACATATTCCTACACAAACGCTCTCTTATGTCCATACAATATTGTAAATACGATAGTCTATCTGTCAGTTACACTTTCACAGCTAATCTACCGATATTTTTTTTTTCCAAGTGGGGAACGGAGTATCTTAATACTAGGTTCCCTCTGCCTACCCTGCTGTGTGCGGCATACAGCGTGAAGCTGAAGAAAAAAAAATCCCTAAAGAGTGGAAATAGGATGAAAAATTATATAAAACATCTAAACCGCTTGGCCGATTTAAATTAATTTTCTTAGGACCATAGTTGACCCAATGTCAATTGAATATGTTGCCTATTTTTTCTCAAAAGTCAATCCCTAGGGGGTTTATAGGAAATAGGAAAAAACTTAAAAATGAGGAAGTTTAAAAATATACACTGCTTAACTTAAGTGAGAATGGGCTGTCGAAATAACGAAGCAGCTAAAGGTTTGTAGATAACGTAGCCGAAGTCGCGAGCGGGGCGAAGTAAAATATATAATACCACGAAAGATGTAAAAAAAAACAAATAAAGCAACAATGAAAATAAAATGTCGAGGTTAACTAATTACTAATTATTATGGATGTTCTTCTAATATTAGAACTTCAAGGACTATAAGAGGATAAGTAATTAATTCCATATTGGTCACTTCACGAAAGGTCACGACATTAATTATAAAGGATTATTGCATTAGTCAGTAAAGGAATTTCATTGACGCTATAGCAGCGCAGACACGATGTTAGTGACTTCAAATCCCTCACATCAGAAAATCTTTGGGACTTCCTTTTTACGAAAATTATGCAGACGAATTACTATGAAATTTGACATATTTAACCAAAGTTTAAATTAAGAAGTAATCCAAACATATATTTTAGGAATAATATATATATTAAATAGGTAAAATTAATAAAATTAAATACATAATCTATCATTTTTTTTATAGCAAAAGCTATTATCTGCATAGCATGCTATATCCAGTAATAGAAATTTCATTGACCCTGCAGCATCGTGTCTGTGCGACACGATGTTAGTGACTTCAAATCCCACGCATGTGAATGTTTAGTTATTATAATGTTACCGCCAGAATAAGGACAATAATGTGATTTACCACTAAGACCTTTTCACTTAAAGCTATATTATAGAATACAATATGTGTATATATATTTCATAAATCATTATGCTTCATTTTTATTATTATAGACAGCAATAAACTGTAGAAAACGGACAATAAAAAATGATAAAAATACCATACATATCTACAAAACTAACAACAACTAAAACATAAGTTAAAAAGTAAACTCACAGTAATACAAATCAATAATACAAATTTCCACTTACTTCGATAGCGTTGGCGCTGAGTTCGTCGCTGGCGGGCTTGTATTTAGCCATGTCTTGTTCCAAGGCGATAAGGCGAGCTGATGGCACTTCATCCTTCTTCATGCCGAAGAACTCTAAGATTCTGTTAGAATACCAAATATTATAATGTAGATACATGTAACGATAAAATGATAAAATGTTAGTCAATATTTTTTTTAGAAAACGTTTAAAAACTTGAAAGAAGCAAAATTTGAATTCGAGCTTTTTGGAAATCGTTTAAGCGTTTTCACCACCAAGCCATGCGTTTTACGTCCGAAAGTCGAATACAACAAAAAAAAGTTGTAATAATATATAAATAGTGTTGTAATAAGTGTAAGATTTGTTACGTTTTCTATGATTGGTTGTAAATTTAATTGAAAAAACTATAATGGTATTAAAATCTCAAATAAAAAAAACATATCTTTATATATAGATAAGCTAGAAATAAAAATAAACACATAATCCGTTCGAAATGTAAAATAGATTAAAATATAAAAAACATACCTCTGGTGATCATCTTCATCAGTGTCGATGGCAACAAACATGATCTTGTCGCGGTAGTTCTTGGCAACGGGCTTCAACTCATCGAGGTACTTCTCGAAATCGCCATTTTTCTATAGTAAAGAGAAATAATCGTTTAAAACTATGGTATTATCATTGTAATACGATAAAGAAAATCTTTGGTATCTCCTTTTTACGAAAAATATACGGACGAAGGAGTTAGATATTTAGCATAGTTTAAGTTTTATACGGAGACTTCCGTGTGAATTGTTTTAAAAAATGTGCATTAAAAATATATCAAATTAATGAAATAAATTACACACATTATCGTATCTTTTTTACAAGTACGCTATTTCCCGCATAACATCTTAAGTGGCGGAATGTAACGATGTGTTTAGTTACAGGTACCAAATCAGAGAAATGAAAATAATAATAAATTAAATATAAACACTCCCTCGAGTGGGAATCGAACCCACAATCATCGTTTATAGTGAGACGTCGTCCCAGTGCGCCACGACGGCTTCATGAACACTTCATATATTTGACATATACTTTTGTATATTGATAAAAAGGTTGCTAAGCTAACTAGTACTTATTTACGCGGCAACAGGGCTACTAATTCTAATAATTATACCTATACGAACCGGTTTGTATCTACTTTGTATTCATACTTCATAGAAAAAACGTTTTGATCATAGAAACTATATATAGGAGTCTACTGTTGTAATGCAGTTGAGACTAACATTTGTTTTTCAATTATTTATTTTTTTCTACAAAAGTTAGTTTAAAATTACAGTAATAAGTAAATACTATTACGAAAAAATAAGTAAATTTTTTTATTCTGAGTAAAAACCTGACTAGAAAATACGCATGAACTCATATATAATAAATAGGAATAATATGTGAATACGCGACAGTTATAAGTTCAAACCATACTTCTAAGGACGTTTAAAATAACAAAAAAAGACTTAAGTAAATTTTAAAGAAACATTAGAGTAAATTCAGGAAAGCTTTAGTCATCTTCCCACTTATTTCCGCATATAATAGGGCAGTCGGAGAGAAATAGTGTTGAGACATTCCGTTCTTAATTTTCAGCTATTATTTAAGACTTTGCATGCTCAATGAGCTCCACGCTCTACGCCGTCTTTTTATTGTTTCAGATACTAAATATGGTACTTTATATTTATTGTAAATAAGGAAATATACTCAAATATTCTATACATATTTGTCATTTATAAGATATGTACATCCTAGTTGAGTCAAAGATACGTTTTAAACGCACAAATAATAAGGTCGACGCATAGTCGTAAAACAAACACTTCTCGATACGTTGAACTAAAGTTCCACACATTCAAAAACTGATGTCATAAGAAAAAATCAATAGCATAGCATAATTCCTATAGTTTTAATAAAACTTAATATATTTATTCGAAAGAATTTTCTAAGAAAATACACCATAAGGCTTCTATTACTTCAACAAAAAGTTTCGTTAAGAGTTCATTGCACTGCGAGGTCGATTACCCTGTTATCTATCTATATGTGGAAGTTGCAAATAAGGTTTTGACTTAAAAAAATGAACGTTATATTACAATTTATACGAAATGATTGTATTAATAAAATTTAAATTATAAAAACGTATTATTTATATTACTGTTAGAAAAATATTATATTCGTAGTCTATTTTATTATATGTATACATAAATAATAAATTGATAAAATATCTATGCATATATAGCAATAACTATATTATTTAATATTACTCTGTATTATTGCATGGTAGGCAGACAGGACATAATGTCATGACACTTTAGTCTCCGCTTTCCGTCAGAATTCTAAGCATTTCGTGATGCCAATCTGAATCTATAATAACTTCTAAGAGTAAGAACTAATAAAAATATTTAAATAATTATTCCCCCAAGAGGGAATCGAACTCATAACCATCGCATTTAGTTAGGACACTAATCACTTCGCCACTGGTCTTATTTTTCCTCATCTACCAATAAAAAAATATATACCGTAATGAATGCAACTAAACCGTTTAACTCGACCTACAATCGAAAGCTCAGATAAGTGTGTCGACGTATGCAGAGATCACACGATAGATCTTGTAGTAAAAGTGAGGTTACTTTTACGATCGTGAAACGTGAGAGTTCAAGTTTCTATTGTGACCTATACAATGAAATATTAAGCGAATATATGAGCTTATATGCAGTTTGCAACTTTCACTAATTTCTAGATGAATGTATAAAAATTAATAGATTTTTTATTTTATAATATTAACATATTAATTATTTAGATATTTGGTATAAAGAACTTTTTAATATTTTTAAATTTTAAACGTGACGATATAATCGATCTCCATTAAAACATACTATCGAAAGAGAAAAGCTTTGTTTCAATGACATCGAACCCACTACTTCTGACGTAAATATGTCTGTAAATATTAAGTTTCGATTTCAATATCTGTCTAAAATATTGGTATAATATAATAGACATAAAATTAACTGAGTTTAAAATCTACATAGAACTAAACCAATCGCCATGATATCGGCTCGCGAGTGCGTACGTAATTTACCGTTACATATACCGGCGTATACCTTCACAGATTGGTAATCAATTATAACAGTAATTTATTATCGCACACCTTACTAACGTTCATTAGTTATTCGTTCAATAGTATTTTAATAAAGTAAAAAATATAAATTATTATAAAAAAAATTGTTACCAACATACAAAAACTAAATTTTAATAAGTTTTTTTTTCATATTATTCACAGAATATATAACAATTTAATTTAAACTTACCTTGGACAGGAACAAAAGTAAGTGGTATTTGATTTGACCGCCAAAGATCTTGGAAGCAGTCTCGTGGGAGAATTCAACAATTGTTGGCATACTTTGGACAAACACCCATGATTTGATGGCATCCTCGGAGAACTCTTCACCTTCATACTTGTTGCGTGGGTCTTCAAACTGTTTTGGATATTTAAAGAAATTAACACATATGTTGCATTTACATGTATAGTGTATATTTAAAACAAAAGTAATAATTATAAAATATTAAAAAAGAATCAATAATATAAATTACTTCTAGCCATTTAACATGAAATGTAATATAGATAAATTGGTTTAAATGTTACAAAGTATATTAATTATATCCAAATATAAGAATTATTTTAATTATAACTATTATGAAGTTTAACTTTAAGTTTTTAAATATTTGTAGTTAATTATTAAATCTAATTAAATACTAAAGAAATAGTTCTGAAGAATTTTTTTATCAACATTATAATTAAATTTCACTCTGGCATAAAATCTGTTCATGCTATGATTATTTCAAGAAAAAATGTTTAATTAAAAAAAACCATTTAGAACAAAACACTTACGTTTTTGAATAGAATAACATCTTCAGCCTGAGCTTCAAGTTCTTCAACCAATTTCTCATCAGATACAATAGCAAACACTTGGTCGTCAATTAATCCAGCAGCATTTAGGAAGACCTTAGCTTTTTCAGAATCTTGGTCAGGGAAGAAACCGAAGACAATGACATTGTTAGCGGCAATAAGTTCTTTAGCTTGTTCTGCAGAGCTGACCTCAAGAGCAGGTGGACCAGTCTTCTTCTTCAACCAGGCAACAATGTCATCAGCCTGACGACCACCTATATTAAACATTAGGTTTATATTTCTCAAGCTATAAATATAATAATTAAATAGTAAAACAACAACTGAGCTTATCACATCAAATGTTATGAACATAATGAGTAGTTAAATTGCTAAGTTGATAAGGTTTAATTGTAATTTACGTGAAAATTTAGATCATTATATGGTCTGTTAAAAAAATTTAATGTTTTTTTACTTTGATTTACATGTGACTAAAAATATATTATAGCAATTAGTCACATGTGACATACTTTTTTGGTGTGGAAAATCCACATAAAAAAAAAAACTCACTAAAGATACTGTATCACAGACAATTCTAATAAAACTTTAACCTTTACATATTATAAGAAGTTAAAAAATTGAACTTACCAGAATAATCAATAGGAGATCCCTTCTTGAAGAAGATGAGTGTAGGATAACCTTTGACTTTGTAGGATTCGGCAAGTTCTTGTTCTTGAGTTGCGTCAACCTTAGCCAACTTGATAGGAGATTCTTCTTCTAACAGCTTGGTAGCGGCTTTAGCGTATTCTGGTGCAAGCGATTTGCAGTGTCCACACCATGGTGCATCTGTCACGTATACACATTCATGAAATCATTGTATGCCGCCCGGCATATTTTATCGCAAAACGTATATAGAAATTAATCATACATATATACTTTAATATCTATTGGAATAGTAAAATTAATAATGAATTTCAATTATAAAAAAAGTGTAGACTTACAGAATTCCACTAATACGAAGTCCGAAGATGAAACAACAGAATCAAAATTGGCTTTACTTAGTACGAGTACATTGTCTTCAGATGGAATTTCGTCTCCAAGCGCGGCGCCCAGAAGGGCTATCGCTACCGAAAATATTAATACACGCATCTTCAAGTTCCGGTGGTCTTATTACAACTAATAATTCAACTTGGAAGACGAACCCTAACAAAATGCTGAAACTGCCACTTCATTCACACTTGGACAGTCGCACTTGACGTGGCAGCGTCGATCGTGTGTTTGGCGGTGATTGGTTGACTTGTTTTTTTTTTTTAAATCTTAATCTACCTAATCATGACAACAACAAAATTAAGCACGTTGTTTTTAATAGGCGTATAAATTGTACCATTTTAAACGAATAAAACATTTTTATTATTTATAGTTTTTGAATTAAAACCATTTAAGTTAAGTATAGTAATTTAGTAGAAAATACTTTTTCTGGATACAATGTTATGTTGGCAGAACTGTATATTTGTCAACAGTTTATTTTGATTTGCGGTTGACAATGACATTGATAGATGTTTAAAAACAATTCAGAAATCGGAATTTTTATGCTCACATAATATAAAAAGCTATAGAACGCTAATTAATTCATTTAATGGCACGATTTAAACCTTATCACAACTTTTGTATTCAATAACAATTCATAACAGGCTAATTAAAGAACATTATGTGTGAAATGCTTATAAGGTAATTTTTTGCTTATCGTGATACCAATTTACTAGTATTATAAATGTTTAAAGTCTTCTACTGATCAAATTTATAAATAACCTATCAGAAATAAAACAAAATATAATTTATACTGGATGTCGTGACACTAATTTGGTTTTACTTGCGTTTATATGTACAGATCAAATAATTTATTTTAGAATTTTAAAATTTGGAAGCTTTCCAATTTTTATTTTCAATCATTTCCGAAGTCCAGTTGTAATACGGTCTTCATAGTTAAGGCCAGTGTGTAGAAAATGTTAGATTTAGCACATTTTGAAAATTAAATTTTATATCAAAGTAACAATTTAATTTTTATATAATAAACTAGGTACATTAAATAACTGATTGTAGGAAAAAATTAAGATTATTAAAAATTATTACAGATGCCAGAGTACACTGTCACCTCAGAAATATATGAAGAATATGACTACAAGACTAGAATAACACCGAGCCAAGATGGAAGTAAGTTAATTTTGAATAGTTACTATGGCAATACTACTAAATTTTCATGTCTTAATTGCAATATTTTTACTAAAAATTACATGATTTATATGTTGCTTTATATTCTTTTAGATGTGATTTCGGAATTTCCTTTTTTACTACCTAAATCAAGAGAAAAAGCTACATTTGATAAAGATGATGACTTAGATGTTGTAAGACCACAAAAAGAAACTATAAAAATAGGTAAAGGAATTGATATTTTATTCTCTTAATTCTATGTTTTATTGACATTGAGTATAATGTTACTTTTAATTGGTACAAAGTTGATAAGTCCTGGTGATTTATTACTGTGTTTAAATGAGTGAACAGTTCAAAGAATAAGGAGGTCATTTTTTATATAAACCAGATATTGTCCAAATACAATCATCTCAGAGTAAATTATTGTTTACCTAAAATGCTATAATTTCAATATTGTTGTTAATTAATATAGAATCTAAAATGATGCTAAAACATTTGTTTTAGCCATTGTTTAAAAAATATTTTAAGTATTGTTATTTATATTTATTTCAGAGCACTGTTCTAAAACAAAAATTTCCTTAGTTGGTCTACAAGTATGGAGGGGAGCATTTTTATTAGGTGATTTACTTATTCATTTAGGGCAAAATGGAGAATTGGCTGGTAAAACCATTCTAGAACTTGGAGCTGGGACTGGTTTAACAAGTTTTGTAGCTGCTATGTATGCAAAGAAAGTGATTTGCACAGGTATTATATAGATTTTTTGTTTTTGTATGTTAAAGATATGTTCACAGAACTTTGTCTTCTTGCTTTATGCCTATTTAGAATCCAATTCCTCATGTCCAAGCTATGTGAGAAAAAGTAACTAAAACTGAATAAAAAAATTTGCGAGACAAGTGCTCATGGGCAAAATGGTTATTAACTACCCCCTTGTTTTTTTTCTGAGTGGAGTCTCTCATTTTTCGTCCACTTTAATTTTCTCAAGGGGGCGTTTTCGATGTAAACAATTTTAAAACATTTCATGTGGATGAAAAATTTTTCGCCATTTTTGTCAGACAGTACATGAAAGTATTTTCATTACATTTTCAAATATCTTTTGTAAGACGACAATATTTATTCCTCGATATTCTCTTCCATAATATTATCGAATTTAAAATTGTTTAGTGCCACAACGGTCCATCTATCAAAATAATCGTAGAGGAACAAAGAGAAAAATTCAACTTAAATAATCCGCGAAAAAATTTTAAACATGATTTATTTGCAACTAGATACACACTTTTTTCCGTGTAGCGGGGATAGAAACGATAACCGATAGAGAACCTAGTGACATTCCATTTTCTAGTTTCCGCCAACCCGCCCAAAATCGAGACATTGCGTTTTGAGTGGCAGAAGTCAACGCCGCGCTTTGTCTTAGCTACCAGAGCGAAGAAATGAAAATTTAAATATAATAATACCCGCGAGTAGGAATCGAATCCACAATCATCGCGTTTATAGCCAGAGTTAGCCTCATTGTGCCTACGACAACGTATTATACTTTGTCATAAACACAAAAAAGTATAATTACATTTCTTAAAGTTTAGAGAGTATCTGGGAGCATAGGTAGTGTTTAAATCTAACTGTCAACTAACCGGGTAACAAACCGGGTAAAAAACCGGGTAAAAAACCGAGTAAGTGGGTAACAAATAGTCAACGAAAGAAAAAATTATAACAAATGAGCTTAATTCTTTAACTAAATTGAGATACTTTTTTATACACTACCTGCGCATATCACTACAAAAATTGCATACTTGCTGATCTTTTTCACCAACGTTTATTTATGTGTGTACCCAACACACATAGATAAACGTTCAGCTTTTATAAAATAATGAAGGTCTGATCGTAGCTGATTGATTTTTGCTGCATGTTATAACAAGTATATGGGAATTCGACTTAGATTGTATAGAGCTTTTTATTATATTAAAGATGAAAATAATATTGAAATTCTGCTGAAATCATAATTTTACATCAAATCAAATATATGCTATCTTCATAAAAGTGTAGGAACTTGAATATATTCACTTAGTTATTATTTAAACACTTTTTTATTTCAGACATAGATTTAGGTGGCATTTTGGACCTGATAAAATTGAATACTAAATATAATTCAAAATTAATAAAGTCACAATTTAAAGTAATGCCGCTAGACTTCACCAACATAGACTGGGATCCACCATTGTTGCGTGAAATTAAGCAAGCTGATATTGTAATAGCTGCTGATGGTAAGCATAATAATATTTACTTATTAATAAATATTTAGGTAATTAAATAAAAATTTTAAACCTTAATTTGTAGTCAAAGTAACTAAAAAGGTAATCTTTACTAATAAAATTATTCTATTGCTGCCTAAGTGTCAAAGACAGACAAAGAAGAGCCGAAATAAAATGTACATAGAAATCTGAACTTAGATATATAGGGAGAGGGAGATTTCGGATGCAGAGAGGACCCCTTAAAGATCAATTTTCGATGTAGTAGTAATTTTTTTTTTTAGTCACGCTGTATCCTGCACTCAGCAGGGTAGGCAGAGGGAACCTAGTGTTAAGAGACTCCGTTCCCCACTTTCCGCCGAATTCGGAGGCATTGCGCGTTAAGTGGCGGAACTTAACGCCGCGCTTTACCTCGGCACCAGAGCAAAGAAAATGGACATATTAAATATTTTCACTCCTCGAGTGGGAATCGAACCCACAACCAGTTGGTTACAGTCACACGCTTGTGCCATTGGGACACGACTGGCCACATAGTATTAATTCTAGTGAATCATTTCACATTAAGAGTATTACGATTAATAGCCTATAGAAACGAAGCAACTATATCATCGTATCGTATATAATAAATTAGTATAATAAAATAAACTCCTCAGTGCTACAATATTAAGAGTGGAGTAAAGTGTCACTTGCCTTCCCTTTCATTACAGTAAAGAAAAAGAAAAATATGACATTTGAGGATTTATATAAAGAATTTTTTTTCAGTTATATATGACGACGATGTGACAGCAGCATTTATAGCGACAGTACAAAAGATACTTAATTCTAATCCTCCAAAAACATTATACATGGTGTTGGAAAAACGTTACGTATTCACAATAGAGCACATGGACTCAGTAGCGCCGTGCTACGAAACATTCCTCGCGTTACTGGACAAAGTGAACACTCAGTCGAACTGGACTGTGGAACAACTACCTCTTGACTTCCCTAAATATTTCACATACGATCGTGTTAAAGAACTAGTGTTTTGGAAGATTACCTCAAAAAAGACATTGTAACTGTGATAATAAATTTTGTTATATAATATTTATAGTATTTTATTTTCCCATTGAGTGAAAATGACATTTTTCTTTACGTTCTGCGATTTTCGCCTTGATTAATGATGATATTTCAGATTTTTTAAAGTGGAAATCTTAAACTGTTAATAACTCGGGTAAATCATTCTAATAAATAATAAAAAAAGTAGATACTTTTTAAGCGATTTCCAAAAGGAGGAGATATCAAATCGGCGGTATTTTTTTATGTGCGTATATATATTTACTTTATACCGAGTTGATCGATTTTGATTAATCTTTTTTTAAATGATTCGAAGTGGTAGCAGTGTGGTCCCATTTTATTTCAGTCAGATCTTACTAAGTAGTTTTTTACCAACTTCATAAAAAGTGGGAAATTTACAACTCGACTCCATTTTTATTTGACGTATCATACTACATAACTAAAAAGTTAGTAAAAGTAAGTATAGTAAGCGTAGTAAAAACTTAAGTATAGTAAGCGCATTTTATGTTGACTAGACTTATCTAGTTTTTCGAAAAAAGTCGCGCAGGCACAATCAAACAGCCAATGGAAGTGATGAGTCGCACAAGATTTGTCCCTTCCATCTCGCCACGTGCTGATCTCGTCTCACCAGAAATCACTCTTTGAAAATCGGTTCCACGACGCCTTTAAGCTATCTTGTAGCTGTTCAACTTAAAAAGCGCTTTTATGTTATGTCATTAGATCCTTCTTATCCACAAGGGTATATCGATGCATTGAAATAGATGTGCTACTCAGTATTTGACACCTAACGGCAGCAGGGCTGTAGCATGAAAAGACGAAAATAATTGAACTCCATTATGTCTTATATGTTTAATTAACCATACAGTTAAGTGCTGTATTAAATAAACATGACAAAACATTGTTATAATTTAGACGTACAAAATAAGTAAATAATTTAAAAAAATAATGACTTCTCGCAGTGTACAATAGTGCCAACATTTGAAAATTATAACTATCAAAATAATTTATTTTTGTGTAGGCCAAAGTTCATTATATTTAGTCAAAAATGTTCTTCGCAGTTCAGAATTTCTTGCTTGCTGATCTTTTTCTTTGCTTAAAGTTTCGATGCTTTGCCCCACACAGAGATCACCGGTGAAATGGACGATTACTACTTGCGTGTTAAATGATACATTTTTGTCTGATGTTTGTTTTGTATAACTCATTTGTGGTTCAATACTCATTGCGTACGGTAGGTCACCTGCTATTTTGAAAATGAAAATGTGAATTATTTATGTTTATTATAAAGATAAAAAAAATAAGAGTAAGAGAATTCTAGTAACAATACGTGATATTGGAATTATTTTAATAACTATATGTTTTTAGGAGGATATTTAGACAACTGTTTTCACCTGAACAAACAGTTATGGTATCTTTTATATAACATTACGTTAAAAATGAAAAAAACATGCCGCGTGGAGTGATAGAAATCAACGCTTGACCATACAAAACCGAAAAAGTAAGAGTAAAAAATAGACAGTATCCCGCTTTTCCCGTATAATAGGATATCCAATCGATAAGAGATCCAAAAAGTCTCAAAAAACTTCGTTCTTCACTTTCCGTCTGAACTCGGGACATTCACTAAGGAAACAGTGACATTAACATTCACTAAGCAACTTGTGTTAGGAAACAGAGCGGAGAAGTGAAAATCATATCTTATCATTAAGTAGAAATCAAACTCAAAATCATTGTGTTTAAGTGAAACTTGTGTTCTTGAATTGAACTATACTTGAGCTCAAGACGTCAGACATTATCCTACTGCTCTGCGATTGAATTATATAGAAATATATCTTACCCGTATTATAATTGTCTATATCCTGTAGAGACGAATCACCAGTGCATTCGGGAACGCAACGGCCATCTTTCAAAATGCCGCGCATCGTAGTCAGCTTGCTTATAACATTTCCTGTGCTTTTGTTTATATGATCATGTTTATGCTTGTCTATATTGCGAAGGAATTTTTTCATCTGAAATTTAGTTTGTATTAATTGTTTTTGTAACTAAAAAGGATTTATTACATACTATTACATAAAACATACTATTACCAAAACATATTATTATTAGTAATATATACGTATCACAAACTATTAAAAAAACAAAAATAAGTTAAAACAGATATACATAATTCAGGCATACAGTTTTGGACATCTTCTTCGGTGGATCTTGATATGACATTTTGGGTTCTCCAGGATTGCTGCCAGTCACGTATAGAGTATTTTTCGGAGGTGCATTTATTTCGGAGTGACCAGATGTTTGAGCTTCCATTGCTTCCTCTTGAGAGCCCGATATTGTACAGGATTTACTGTTCAAAGGCATGTAACTAGACTTATACGCGTTATCGACTTTAGGTGGCTTCTTTTTAATGTTTCTCTTCCTACGAACTGGAGATTCATCATTTGAGACACTTTCCTCGGAAGTCGAAGGAAATACCTCTTTTACGCTGAGAACTTCGACATTACATTCGTCTAAGTTAGCCGTGTTAGTTGTATCTACTTGACAAAGGTGATCTGTAGAGTGGATACTGATAAAGGATTTTTGAACAGTACACTGTGTATCTTCACCAGATGGCGAGAATTTTTTTGATACCGTCACTGGAACGAAATAAATTAAAACAGTTACCTCTATAGATAACTATATACATACATACCAAAAGAAATGCTCATATCAAACATTTAGATATTTATTAGATTGTTATAAAGGAAAATTTTTGGTAAAGATGTTTTTCATAAAGGTAATGTTATGATAATGAAAGAAAGCAGACAATATTTATTTATAATACTAATTGTCATATGTACAAATTTGTAGTCTAATAAAACTAAAATTTTACTTACCAGCATAATTATGACTGTCGTTTGGAATATAACTCAATTCACCTAAAAAATATTATTAACCAGTAAATTAGTATTTTTTCTTAAAAAAAAAACTACATACATACGTTTTACCTTTATTATCATTGTCGTCGGTCTTCTGCAATTCTAATCTACTTTTATCCGTTATTTTGTTAGCATTCTTTGAATTTGACATATTTAAACAATGAATTTCAGTTACCGATCTCTGTCAAACAGTTTTCATTTTTATTTTGTCTTTGCCATTTGATCGTTCTTATTTTGTCTGTCACTTTATTTTTTATATTTATTCGTTGTAGGACAGAACTTATACTAAATCAAATTTCAACTACGCTTTTTTCAATGTTAATATTAAAAATGTAAGAAAAGATGCGATATGATTCTGTAGACAAATATACCTATTGAGATTACGGTCCTTAAAAATATTTTTGACTTAATTTTTTTGTTCGTTCGTTCCCCAATATTTGGTCTTTTTGGTATCTACGCAATCGTTGATAATAAGTGCCAACATTTCTCAATAAAACAAAAGTATATTGAAAATAATAATTATATTTCATTTCATAAGTACAAATCATTACAGAAATTACTCAATGTTACAAAAATAACAAAATAGTTTTAATTGTTCATTGCAATATGGAAATACATTAAACAATTAACGTAAACACACAACTAATACTATTGTAAAAAACATTGCTAGCAACTAGAGATGGGCGAATATGAACGATAAGAACGAACATTAATAATATAAATCACACAATAAAAAAAAAGGTTTATATGAAAAAAAAAATCTATAATATATCGTTCATCCAATAGAACCATACAACTGTAATGTTTATTTATTAGGTATTTTTTAAGTTTTCTCATGAAGTTATCAAACAATATTCATTATAGTAAATTAACATAAATAATATTATAAGATTTCATAACAATGATTAGAAATACATTACATTTCCCGTTTTTAAAACAGCCTCCTTGAAAACAGCTAAAATGTTATTACGTTATTGTCCCATTGGATAAGCGAAATTTACTACAGACAAATAAAAAAATAATAATTTAAATAAAACTCTTTACTTTCAGCTAATTCCATTCGTTCTCACAACAAATCGTTCACAATCGCCCATCACTACTAATAACAATCGGCCATCATTCACTCGAGTACATGATTGAGGATATATTAAGGCAATAGAACTTTGCAGTCTTTATCGTTGCCATGCAAAAGTGCATATAAATCCCAGAGTTAGTTTGAACAATGTTTTACGACACCAGCCATTATTTTTGAACCATTTCACTTGTAATGTTAAAGTTGTTGTAATTTATTTATTGAATATTATTATTGAATCTAACTAATTATCAAAAAAGCTATTTAACACATTCCGTTCCGTTAAGCTGGTAGAGACCTAAAAGATCTCGCAACTGAACTATCCCTTGGTGCATACGAGACCTAATCGGTCTCCTAAAACAATAATTTCGAGAATTGTTACAACAAATATTTTTAAATAGGAAGCTAGTATGGGTTTATTTGACTTATACACAACAAATACAAATTAAATCGTTCCAAGGCCTGAAAAGACCTATTTTAATTATCTAACAATACGAAAGTCCAGCAAGAGATCTAATAGATCCCCTAACGCACGAAACGTGTTAACGGATACGATAAGAGCTCAGATAGTTGTGTACTTAAGTTTTATTAACATTAAAATAATTGTATATAGATAAGATATATAAAAAACATTTAAAAACCATGCTAGCTACAGCACATGTTTAACTAGCAACTACCTTCATGCTACAAATAGTTAAAATTCAATTACAAGACATTTTTAAAGTAACATTTCTAACATTTCATGGGTTTACTATTGAACACATGTATGAAGGTGATATGATGAAAACTTAGATTCTTCGCTTTTGCGTCAATATTTTAAGGGGTATTTATAAAGTGAGTTACTGTTATTTGTTATTATAATAATATGAGCGGATTTAGAGTACAATAACTTTTCCACACAACGATAGTTTGAATTAAAAAATATTTAAGGACACGAAAATTTCTTAACAAAATGGTATAAAATGAGAGTAAGTCTCTACTTTATATGTACTTAAAAATGAAATTTCCAAATTAAAAAACAATGCATTAGTGGCATACCACCTCCACCCATACATGTCTTCAATTTGTATATTTTCAATAATATCTGAGCTGGTTTAATTATTATCACAGTATACAAAACGTGGCATACCTTTCTATAGATAGCATAATCTATCTAGCGAGTCCAAATGTATGAACACACACCTTTAATTACTATTTCATATTAATGTATAGGGCTGGTCAGTAGTCATGGAGTCACTGAGTCGAGATTATTGCATTTAAAAGATTAATATAACTACATGCATTTGTTCGTTATGTGAGCTTAAAATGAAGTCTTTTCTTTCAATCAGTCTATTGAAGAATTCATTACGCTATTTTCGAGAGTATATTGAATATTCTTACGTAAATGGAACACAGCGTATAATAAGAGATCCAGGATCGGCAAAAGAAATTACATAATTTAGAAAACTTAACTATTGCCGTCCATTTAATGGACAACCTAGAACAATCTAGAACTTATACAACGGGCAGTACCGAAATAATTAACTAGTCATGACAATATCGTGTGATATGGCGATGACGATCTCATATCGGCCTGAGAGATCCTGCAGGCAGGTGGAGCCTCGTGGAGACCAGTCCTTGAACCGATTAAATACTGAATATTCGCTATACAGAGCTCTTTCTTTCCGATATGGAGGACCGTTTGCGACTTTGGATGCTGCCAGACGACATTTTTCTTTTGTTCTCGTTGCTCGGGCCCGGACTCGCCGATTTGTTAAAATTACTAGCCATTCTATTGGCGTTTTGTAAGTTGGAGGTTTTCCTGCGCACCGACGGCGACGCCTCCGCGTTGTTCAGCTTGGCGGTGGTGGTCGGGGGCTTTTGTTCTATGATCACAGGTTGTTGGTACTTCCCCACCGCGTTCCAATGTTCTCGTTGCGCTTTCAACGACTCCCGCATCTTTTCTTTGGCTTCGGCATTATCTGCCAGCATTTGGTTGAGCATTTGCACTGTCTGGTATAACGCTACCGGACTGAGTAGTCCAAAATCGTGTAACGAACACATGTGCAATATGAAGTTTCTGTAGAGATTCTTCTCGAGTAGTTCCTTACCCTTCATCTGTAGGAACATTTGGCAAGCGAGGGGTATCTGACAGTCGCCCACGTAGTTGTACTTCATGACGTGCAGGTTCCACATCTTCATGAGCTCCTTCTCCCCCTCGTTGACGTCGGTAAACTCGTCTATCATCATCATGGTCTTCTGTTGCAGCCACAAGGGGTCGGTTTCGCTTTCCGAGTCGATGTCCAGCTCATTGGGGTATACAGGGAGACAGGTGATCGTGTGGTGATACAATCTATAATAAAATAATAATTCTTTATTCAAGTGACCAGTGACTCATTACGGTTAGTAAACAATTTTTCTTATAGACTAGGTTAGTTACTATTACATTTTTTTACATGTTACAAAACACACGAATCACCGCTGTACCATCCAGTTTGCTAAGGAACAGCAATGATTCATGTATATGCAATCCAGTTTATTGGATATCATGTTCAGAATTCTGTTGGCCCTACCCCGCACCCTACACGCCAGAGACATTGCATCTTTTTCTTAAGAAATAGTAAGTAAAATGGAATTAAAATTACACATGCGACATTAAGAGACAAGTACACATAAAGAGACAAGCTTGTATGCTACATGTTCTATTCTTTGTTTATTTTTTTTTCATCAACTTTCTTTATAATGGTTTTATTTAAAATGCTTTAAAAATGGATTATTACATTATAATAAGATAATAAGAACAACAACATATATGACATTATAGAACATTACCTATTAATCGAATAGTGAGTGTTAAGGCCATCGTGGCAGATTGGGATACGCGATAGTACCTATCGTGCTATAAACGCAAGTGATTGTGGGTTTGATTACTCATTCGGAGGCATGATTATATCAAAATTACTTTCATTTCTCTACTTTAACACGTAGCACAAAACACAGAATCGATTTGCACCCCTAACACAACACATCGAATTCAAACTAAAACTGGACAATGTGAAGTTAGTTGTAGGGTTCACTATCCTACTAAACCTAAAAACAGAGCATAAAACCTTACCTATTATGCCCAGTCAGATACGGCCTCTGAGCGTCCAGTACATCATTATCATCCAACTCAAGGAACTCAGCCAAGCTGTGCCTCTGCGGACGACGTCGCGCTCTAGGCCTCCATACCAACAAATGAGTAAGCGACGCACGACGTGTTGGACCGGCTCGGGGACCCCCCGAACCCCCTGAACCCCCTGAGGGACCCCCAGGGCCCCCTAAACCCCCCGGACCCCCTAAGCCCACCGCTCCACCCGATCGCCCCGCAGCCGCTATCAAATCGTGAGGGGAACCAGTGTATGAGCCATCGTATAACTCGTTGATAGATACGTCTATACGGGCTCCGCCTGGGATTGGCTGGTGAATATAAAAAATGCAGTCAGTACAATAAAAAATACAGTTACAGATATGTAACAAATCTTATGAAAAATCAATGGTTTAAACCTAGTGGCTCAATTATATTAAATTCAATGTCAATAATCGATCCTAATCCAAAAACTGTAACCTTCGATTGATTTAGCAATCAAATTTTTGAGTATAGTAAAGTTTGAATATGCAATCCTTCGATGGTTAATGGCAATAACTTGACTTACTATTATAAACTTTATTAAAAAAATATATTTACTCATAAAATGAGTGCTACATCAATCTAAAGATCGATAGGATCGATTATTGATAATGGGCATAACCAGTGTATGAACCGTCATATAGCTCGTTGATGGATACGTCTATACGCACGCGGTCCGGGATTAGCTGGTCGATAACTTGAATTACTTTTAATTTTACTTTACTCAAAAAAAATGTTTACTCAAAAAAATAAACCAGATCAATCTAAGCTTGCAGTTTTTGGATTAGGATCGATTATTGATATTGGACCTTAGTGGGTAGCGTTCATTATCTCAGATCAGATATGAAGGCAATGCCCTGGTATCGTATAGGCGTCTTCCCTCTCATCCGAGGGGTAGCAGAGAGAAGAACCTCCTGACAACTCAACAGTTTAAAAAACAAGTTATTTTCGAATCATTCTCAGCGAAGTTTTTCATTTTATATTCAAATTGTAAGAGTCAATTCAAATTGTAGAGATATGCCATTTTATTTGATATCTTGATTAAGGCTAGTCTTGATACAGGGGCACAAAGTGTGACTGTAAACAACCAGTCGGTTGTGGGTTCGATTTGCATTCGCGGTATGAAATATTTGGAATATAAATATTTCCATTTTATTTGATCTAGTGCCGAGGCAAAGCAAGGAGTTGAGTTCCGCTCATAAACGAATGGTATGGTAAAAGAATATTTGGAAATTAGGCCATCGTGGCGTAGTGGCACAGTGTCTGAGTGTAAACGCGGTTGAGTGTGGGTTCGGTTTCCGCTCGGGTATATGCTTATATTTATTTATAAGCTTACACAAATTATTTTCATTCATGAACACTAGGCTCTCTCTGACCCTGCTCTATGCTTCAGAAACAAGCGTTAAGTAGCATTGAGTAAATGTAATCTAACATTCAATTATTTAAAAACAAATTAGACATGACGATAAGCTTTTCCTTGGCCGTATATGCAATGGCGACACTTTTATATACAAACTTTTGAGTCATTCAGAATATGTTAATTTTTTTTACAAATATATTATATGACAAACATACATCATAATTTTTGTGTTACTTTTCTAAATTACGAAAATATATGCGTAGTAAATAAATTGTAATTCCATATTTCAACATAATATTATAGATTATTTCTAAATAAGATTGCCACCCCACGCACAACGAGACGAGACGCGGTAAGTACCTAATACTTAGCTACCTTATGATTCTTTATTTTTATCGACGCTTTAGAAGTCAGTGATTTATAACTTTAACCTTAGAAACAAAAACAATGTATAATTCATTGCTGTATACATTTTTTGCTTTCAGTGTACCCTTATATTTGGTATTTTAAAATAGACTTTTTAAAATGTTGCAACCGTTTCATTAGAATTTTAAAATTCCAAAAATATAAATTATTCTAGAATTATAGGTATAAAACAGGATATCATAATTTTACTATATTAAGATATATTTTAACCTAGTTTAGTGTTATAAAATATCTATAACTTTTGAGCCTCAAAATTTGACTGCATTACGCAGTATTTGAATAGAGACTAGTTTCAAGACAATCCGTTCTCTGTTTAACTGGAACTCAACACCAAGCCTTATCTTCTTACCATAGAGCAGGGCTTCTCAATCTATGGGCCGCGACCCCAAATGGCGTGGCAAAATTCTAGGGTTGAGAGATTTTAATGTTAAATAGCCACTAGAGTTGGCGAAATACAGTGAACTTGCAGTGCCTAGACACGCGAATTCTAAAACTATATATTTTCATTTGTATATTGTTACTTAATAAATAAATAATCAAAAAATAATAACTTATTATTCTTTTATATTTGTATGGAATCGTCAAGAATCATATACCTATGGGGTCGTGAGTGAAAAAAGTTTAAGAAGCCCTGCCATAGAGGAAAAATGAACCATGTAATTTAAATATAATCATTCCCTCTATTAGGAATAAAACTTACTTACCAACCTTACTTATAGTAAGTAGGATTGGTAAGTAAGTAACCAATCTATAATTAATATTAAAGAACTTAATATAAGTCTAGCTAAAACAAAATAAATAAAAACTTACAAAATAAGTAAAATTGAAGCGTGAATGGCACAATTTCAAATGTTTGAGCAAAGAATACAACGTCCCGCAGTCCAGCGAGCACCACGGACAGTGCAGGTCGTCGCACGCCTCAGTTTGCTGCCGCGAATTATTATTGTATAGAAATTGATATATTATTTGTTGACGTTTCGATTCACCTTCACTTGTTTCTTGTTTTAATTTTTCACCTGAAATAAGAAAAAAATTGTGTTTTAAATAAGGCATCAAATTTATTTATTTTTAAGCATTTTCTAGCATAGCATAAAGTAAATTTCCACATGAATAGACTTAAGTTACGTTGCGTTTTGACTTGTTCAACATAGTGGAGTAATGAAAATAATTAAATTATGATCATATTCCACCAAGTGGGAATCGAACCCAGAACCATAAGCGACAGTCAGACGCTGTCGGAATAAAGGTATATATAATATTCAATGTTTATGTAGAAATATGAAGATTTAACTGATGTTGCACGAATTGGTTTGCACTTTATAGTTATCACGTTTAGTAAGACTCGCTAAAAAAATAATTTCAATGCAAAGACGTTGTACTAAACGAAATAATTAATCACATTACGTATAAAAGAATTATAAAAAATGGTGCCTTAAAAAAAAGAGAAACCACCTTAAAATTGTAAGTAATGTACTATTTCTTATACATGCCATCGTATTAAGCTGTTTATTTTGTATGACGAAAAAAGTTATTTGATATGTGCATAATCACTGAAATTATGGACTGTTGCAATTTCCTGACTACGGCTTTAGCCTTAGGCTTTTTTCTGCATAGCAGGAAGTAGAGAGAGAGGGTAGAGAGTTCTCCACAATTTGAGTTAAGAATTAGTACCATTGATTTGAGATGAAAATTAGTAACATATTAAGTTTTTGTTATATATTTTAATGTAATTTTATTTTAATGAATATGGCTGTATTGTAAACATAAGATTTTGTCATTTACTCATGTAATATGAAATAGGTAACATTTCTAGTCATTTTTATTTTTATATAATAATCACTTTCTGAAAATCAAAAATGTCAATATGCATGTAGAATTATTGTTAATCCCACAAAGTCTTATTTAAGTGTTGTTCCTTAGTCAACAATCGGAAAATAAGTATTTCGGCACGACTTTCCACCAGCTAGCACATTTTTTTTTACAGCTTCACATTGTATTCCGCATACAGGAAAAAGGAACTTAGTGTTAAAACACTCGTGGCGCAGAATTGGCTAGTATATATATATATATATATATATATATATACATATATATATATATACATATATATATACATATATATATATATATATATATATATATATATATATATATATATATATATATATATATATATATATATATATATATATATATATATATATATATATATATATATATATATTTTTACTTCACGCCGAATTCCGCACACAGCAGGGTAGGGAGAGGGAATCTAGTGTTAAGACACTCCATTCTCCATGCACCGCCGAATTCTGGAGGGATTGAGTGTTAAGTGGCGGAACACAACAGCACCCTTTATCTCGACACCAGAGCAAAGAAAACGGAAATATTATACTTATTTCTACATTTCGAGTGGGAATCGAACCTACAACTGGACACATTACAATCACACTTTATGCCCACGACTGGGTAGTATAATATAATATCAAATATAAATACCATTTTTAATTTCACTAGTTGAACACTTCTGTGTAGAAAGTTTTTCTTTCACTGAGCTTGAGTCTTTTTTAACACCATTTGTGTCCTGGTAGAGTTTGGGCCTGTTCACTAAACCATTAGTAGGTTCTTGACTCCAACTTAATTTTAACTTTAATAATGGCCTCACTTTAAATATATTAAAAGGATTTGATTCTGAGTGGAGATCATTTTCCTAAAAAATAAATAATATTTAGTAATAGCTTTTAGTATTTCTCTTTAGGCTCCTTCCTTCCGGTCCCTTCCCTTGATTCAAAATATTGACAGAATATAATGTAACTTCAATTTAAAATTTTTAATAACAATTAGAACATTATAGATGGTGGAACTTTATTAGTTCAACTTTACATGCATAGTATTTTATTTAATTTTAAGCTCAGCAAAGTTATTATACTGAACTACTATATATATATAAATATATAGTTAGATATTTCCACTGCTCCATAATAAGTCCATGTCATAAGTCCTAGTCACCTTGAATCAGCGTGTGAACAATGTGAACAGGGTTATAATATTTTCCTGATACTGATAATACTTGCTACAGGGTTATTGCACTTCGGGCACACTTAACAAAGAAGACATGCAAACATAGATATAATAATCTCGTAGACCTATTTATAAAGATGTCAAACTATCGAGGGCATATTTTCTAGAAAGTATTTAACTTTACCTATTAATATTACAACAATTAACTAATTTACTTTAAAAAACAAAAACTTTAACAATTAGTATAATTATGACTAAAGGTTGGTAATTTTCTACATGATTACTCACACCAGCACAGCAGGCTACATTTCATTCATATTAACTGGTGGAAATTAACATTGCACTTTATCTTTTGATCAGAGTAGAGAAATGGAAATAATTTAAATATAATTTAATTAAATTATTAGTATTCCTCTAGTAGGAATGAAACCCACAATAATTGTGTATATATCAGATATGCCACACTACACAACAATAGACTTAAATACACACTTGGTAATTACAATAAAAATTAACTCACATTTGGTATTGTCTCCCATTGTGCCATTAGAGCTTTATGAGGAGACCTAGCTATAGTTGCACTGCGACCACCAGGAGTAACATCATGTAACACTAAATCATATTCACCATTTGTCAGTAAACAACGATTATGCTTATCATAAACTATGAGTTCACTACCATACAGTTTACTCCACTTGCAATCACTACTTGATGAGTTTAAGTCAGTAGATGATTTTAGACGTTTAGTAAGTGGTTCTGAAAACAATTGTGTTCATTGTTAATAACACTTTTACACTTACACTATGACATGAACTTACACTATGGCATGTAATTGGTACTTTAAAATATATATAGTTAATAGCTGTGTTATAGCTGTACTTACCATCATTTTCTCCATTAGTTATTTCTGTAGAACTAGCACCATTAGTATTAGCTGATGCATTTGTGACTGTGACTCTTAACATTAGCATATAAGACTTGACATTAGGGCCTTGAGAGGGGCTAAATGTGTCACTAGAGATACTAACTGCTGATGCCATCGCAGGAGGCTCAGATGTTGAGGGGTTTAGAGGAACAGAACAGCTCCCAACCTGTCATTTAAAAATCCAATAAATATGATTTTGGGAAATCATAGCACAAAATTTGAACAAATGGCAAATTAGTTAGAAAGATTGTACTTACTGATACTTCCACAATAGCAGATGAACTTTCTTTCCTTTTCTTGTGACATATTTTTAATAATAATGTTTCAACTTTGACTTGAAAGTCTCTAGGGTCTTCCAAGCTTTTGTCATAAAAGCCCAAAAATGTTAAAGTCATATAACCACCTAAACTATTAGGTTGTAATTCAGTACTCTTTTTTAAAGTTATTTTTTCCAACAAAGAATCTACTTTAAAGCCGACACGAGTTTTATTACTCCTGGACATTCTGCGTTTCATATAGGACAATGTCCTGTTTAGAAAAATTGGCTGCAATGAAAAACACTATATGAAACAATTGTTAAAAAATATGTACATAAACAATAATTTACACTTGAATACGAACCGACAACATATTACGCGTCCGTAAAAATCTATATATCTGTGTAGGCTCTGAAATCAGACAGATATTTAAATATGATGTCTAAATTATACATAAGAGAATGCAAGTTATCATCACTCACAATCGCGACTTACTTTCGAATGCTTGTAAAAATAACTCATGGTCAGCCTGTAAGTGGTCTATTTTTGAGTTTTTATTTGTTTCACTATCTTTTTCACGCTTCTTTGGAGGCATTTTAGGCTTTACCTAAGCTAACTTAGTACTGAAACCGCCAAGTTCATCAGTTCGTTGACTTGACAGCGTCAGGTCAAGCCATAGACAAATTGGAACTCTTGAGATTTGTGTTTATACGCTGACGCTACTTTACATAGGTATTTATACGTACCTGCCATGTTATAGGCACTTTTATTCGTTGAATAATCAATAAAATAAAGAAGTTTTACTGTTTTGAATAATATAAGTAATAATAATACGACTTATACAAAAAACAATCTTTAACACAAATGTAAAGATTTTATTACTAGTTATTATGTATTTAAAAATTGAAAGACGCTTAAATCCATAGAGCAAACAGTCTAATATGAATTGACAAAATAATTGTCACTTTATTTTGACATTTATACAAATATAGTTTTGAAAATAAAAATGTTCTAATTTTTACAGAATTTTACAAATATAAGAAATAATGACACTATGCAAAAAGCTACTATTGATAAGAAAATTATACGAAGAAAACTAAAACGGATTCAAAAACGCGTAATTGAAGGCGGCTTAGACCCAGTGTTAATTAGACACTATTTTTGTGTTAATAATATCAAAGAAAAATCGTTAATTTTACGTTTAAATACTACGGTAATAACAGTAGTGGTAGCATTTATATTAATAGCTGTAACTAGTTTCACAGTCGAATATTTATTAAGTGCAAGATGTTTATTACCTATTAATCACTTGGTGTGGGAAGCGACGCGGCCGCTCGCCGATTGTAACTATTGTACGAACGTTACGAAACCTATTATATTACAGAACATCACACGCCAAAATTTTAGGGTATGATGTTTTTGATAGATTTAAATTATTCTTTAGAGTAGTGGCTTTAAAGGGGTAATTTTAATTTTTGTTCTATTTATGTACAGAAGTACGCATATTCTTCAAAGCCAATAATCGTAAAAAATGCTATTAATCACTGGAGAGCGACAAAAGAGTTTAATTTTTACATGTTTAAAAGACTGTATGAGGAAACTACTGGTAGCTATGAGAGCTTGGAAGAAGGCTGTCAGTTTCTCAACTTCAAGACCAATCTTTTTACCTTGAAAGAAGTATTTCAGATGCCTGATGCTAGAGTAAAAAATGATCCTGGGCAAGAGCCCTGGTATGTAGGGTGGTTGGTATTTTAAATAATAAAAATGTTAATAGTAAATTTTAAATTTTTTTGGTCATTAATTTATATATTTGTTTTAGGGGAAATTGTCATCCTAACATATTAGCAAGAGTTAGACAGTATTATAGTCCTCCCGAATTTCTACCAGAAGATGCAGAATATCCTGGTACTGAGAATATATTCTTTGGATATGAGATAGGAGCTGTCATGCATGTAAGTTAAATGTATATCATAATTCTTATTATTTTTAATACTTGTTTTAAAATTACTTAATATTTTTACAGTTAGACTATATACCAAGATTAATGTGGCAAGGGCAAGTTAAGGGTAGCAAGACATGGACTGTAATCCCCGTTCCAGAATGTGAACCATTTTGTCAGAAGTTTCAGTATTATGTGGAACCTGGAGATATTGGTAATATATTTTTATACTTATCCAATAAAATTATAACTTTGAAAAAAGTTTTTATTAAAAGTACAATTTAAAAGACAATATTATATAATGGTAAAAAATGGATTTTATGAAAGAAATAAAAATTGTATACTATTTTGTTGCAGTCTTGTTGGACACACGTCTTTGGTACCATGCAACAGTTATTCCAAAAGGCCAGTTTTCTTTGACAGTGCAATCTGAATATGGATGATTATATTATTACCACCAGTGCTTCAATTTCAGTATTATTTACATATCGAGATGCCAAAGTTTTTATTTGTTTATATATCTATTTTTAAAGTGCCATTTTATTACATTGTATGACTATTTACATTTTAGCTTTAAGGACTATATAAATTTTCGTCATATTTATTTGTGAATAAATCTTTACACAACTGTGGTGTTTCATTAAGACTTTTCAAATAAAACCATTTTTAGTTTAAAACATTTTTATCTAATTCTAATATCAAATTACTGTGAAGCATTGGCTGGACTTTAAAAACAAAAATGCTAACAGCAGAAAAATATGTTAAGCCAAATGTTTACTTTCATTCCGTCCAATCCTTCACTGTGAATGAATTTTATAAAGTTTGAATAGAGATCAGGTTTTGAAACATAAAGGACAATAAGCTCATGACAATATGATGAATACTGCACTGAAGATGACATTACAATTCCATTGTTAGCATTGTTGTACAGCTCTAAAACCCATATGCATATAATGCAATTTTATATTAGCAAAAAATAATTTCTCACTTGACCAGATATATGCCAAATTATCAATGGACAATTTATAATTGACATAGCATAATGATATCACAAAACAAACAGTACCATTGTGAATGATACATGAACATGAACAATATATTAAAACAATGAATTTTATTGTGAGTTTTATAAAAAATTAAATTAGGAGTAGACATGAAATAATTTAGGTGGTTCTTATATAGAGAGAGCCCTAGCACTAATTAGCTTATATTACTGTAAAATTGTATAAGTCAATCATTATTATGAAATTCTAAATATAAAATGGAATATATCATGTAGAATGTGCTAGGGCACATTAGTTCACATTCACAATTTTAAATATATTGCAACTACCCAGGTAGATCGCATATGGTAGATACATGCAATATTATATTTAGAAGAACTGCCATACTCCAAATACAGCATCCTTTATGGCTTCTACATATTGTGCAGGCACCCAGTACACCCAATACCTAGACCCTTCTGTGGGGCCGAGTTGTAGACCCTGTAAGAAATTAAAAATAGTGTATAAGTAAATGTTAGTAAATGTATTGAAACATATCAATGAATATCTTAAGTGCATCATTAAAAAAATATAATATTAAATGTTATTTATATGGAAGTTTAATATTAATGTGGCTGTATTCAATTACTTACCATTATGTGATATTCTTCATGATCCTTAATAGGCTCAGATGTGATACCTGTTAAATAAGAAAGAAGAGCATTTATAATATTCATACACTAACTTGAGATAATATTAGAATGTGAGGACCAATCCATTGCATGCATTATAAATAATATTATTTCTGTAAATATTTTTTTAATTCTCTTAGAAATATATTCCTGAGTTGATCACACAATTTATTTACTCAGAAATTATATTTACTTTTTATAGAGGTCATGGCAAGCTTCTCAGTACGCTCTTTCGTTCCCAGCCACAGCTGATCCTGTTCTGGTTTGAAAGTGAGCCTCACTTTGCCTCCATGTTTATTTAACATCCCACTTAATGGCACAGGAGGAAGTGGTTCCTAATTATAAATAATAGCACAAATTAATTAACACAAAACTTAAATGACTTATTTTTTTAAATATCTGATGCTTTACTAAAACTCCTTTTTTCATAGTTTAAAAAATATAATTATAAAGATTACTACTATAAAGTTACTGGTAAATAGAAAAAAAAAGAATGACATTTTTTGTCCATGAGACATTATGAGAATAAAAATAGAATTGTTTTGTAGGACAGAAATGATGTTATTACTTACTTTTCTGTGTTAATCTTATTAAAAATATGTTCACCATTTGCAAAAAGTTTTTAATAATTATTCTTTTCAATCTTGTCTCAAATATACTTTTTTTTAAATTGTTATACTACTTGTTGATGACTGGATAATGCATATACTTTGTAATGTACATACCTTAACACCTTTTATTCCTGGCATTACATCTGGAGGGATTCCTTTGTCAAGAACTTTTCTGTGGATTTTTTGCATGCACAGTGGTTCCTTACTAGTCTGACTACTATTTTTTTCTTCCAAAATTTCCTATAAAAAAATAAAGTAATAAACTGTAGCCACACATGCCACGACAAGAAAAATATGTACATTTTTATATAAGGAGCATAAGTCAAGAATAATGTTGTTAAATATTAGATTTACCTTTGGTGCACTTTTCACAGCCAGGATGTCATCCATTTTAGACCCAACAAGCATTACTTTACCACCTTTTACTATTCCAGAATTTCTTAATGTAACATTATCCCGGGCCATGCCCTTAATTATTAATTTTTGAGCTGATTGTGGAACGCCGCATATCCTTTCTAGATGAGCTTTAAGTTCTAATACAGTAGCATCATAAGCAAATGTGATGTCATGTCTACTTTTATTAAAAACTACGGTAAATTCGATTTGTTCCGGGATCTCACATATTGATTCTTCTGTAGATTCTGAACTGCATGCAGCGGCCTCAGTCGAGGCTTCAATGTGCGGTTTTCCATTATCAACACATGCTTTGTTTTCCACAGCGACTTTTGAGCTGCCGTTGGCTATCGAATTGGGGTCTAAATTTTCTGCCGTATCTCCTTTTTCAGAAGCTAAAAAATGACATGAGTTAGCAAAATTCTAGAACAAAAGATATTTTCAGGACCAAACAAAATTGTCAAAAATCATTACAACGAACTTTAAAGAAATATGTATTAAACCTTACCCAGATGTTCCATGATTCAATCCTAATTGTATACTTGAATTTATCTAATAAACAAAAAATGTATATTTCTAGAGAAGTTGTTTTGAAAAAATAATTAAAAATACAGCCGACTGGCTGACGTGAAGCAACAAATTTTTCATTAATCGTCACTCTTTGTGTTGCGTTCAGAAACGCAAATAAAATGACCGTGCAGTAATTGTCAATTTTATATGAAAAATAATAATTTAACCATATGTAGTTTTTGTATATTAATGATTTAGTTTATTCATTAACTTTATTTTTTTTTATTTTAAACGTTTAAATAAACACACTATTTATTCTATTAAAAATAATACGATCCGCTTTTGTCTAGTTATACTTTACATTATCTGTAACACTATGTTAGTTGTTTGTTACTATGGCGCCAAATTCCTAAACAAAAAACATTAAAAAAGTTTCTCAGATATTATATAGAAATAATAAATCAAACCATGAATTTTAATATTGATGATCCATTAGCTGGAATCTTAAGTGATGGGAGTGATGATAGCTTCTTCGACGATGATATACTAGGAAAGAAAAAGCCACAAAAGAAAGCGGAAACTCCTATTGCGACAAAAAAGAACGCTTTATTTAATCTAAGTGATTCAAAAATATTGGAAAGCGATGTTGCAGACAACATAATACTGACTGAGGAAAAAACTAATATCCTCAAGAAAGAACCTTCATTTGATATCAAAGACAAAGGTGACTCTATAAGGACTTCTATTAATTTTAAGCACTCCGCTTCAAAGGAATCTATATATCAGCAAAGTGATTCTAAGAGTAAATTAAGTGAGACTAATACAAAATCACCCGCAAAATCAAAATCTGCAAATATTATTGATAAAGCTAATTTCAGTGAACTAAGTGGAGATGTAAAGAAAGAATCTATGAAACATTTAGATAAAGCTAAAAGCTCACAATCCTTATTGGACGACATTTTAGGAACACCATCAACTAAAACAGTAACAAGTCAGTCAACGCGACCTACAACAGCTGCAAAAAAACAAGATTTCGATTTAGATTCATTTTTAAGTAATTCAGAATCAAAGCCAAATTTGCCGTCTAACAAATCGAGCAAACAAACAACTTCAACTAAGACTGAGATTCCTAAAGAAGTTTCAAACAATCCGCAAAAAAAGAGTAAATCAAATGAAGATTGGTTGGGGATATTTCAAGATAACGAAAATACTATAAACGAAGAAGAAGAACATGTTCCAGCTTGGCTTGGAGGTAGCTCAAATAAAAAAAATAAAAATGTTAAGGATCCTGTGGCAGAAACGCGACAACCAGAACCTCCTAAGGCTAATATAAAGACTCATGAACCACCAAAAGCAAACGTTGAAGAATCTGAAAAACAGCAAAATAATACTACGCAAGAAATAAGAATTGATCAAGGTTTAAGAAAACCCGAAAGTACAAATATAACCACATTAGATAGTAAAGAAGATTTAACTATGGAAGGAGCCGCCCTTTATCTACAACAACAAGAAGCACAATTAATGGTAGCTTTACAGTTAAAAGCGCAAGATGAAAAGTTAGCGGCAATGCAGAGTAAGTTTTTTGTTTACTACGTTCGTAGCATCACTTAGAAATTGTTATTACCCAGTTTAGCTTGCTAAGAAGCCCAATTGTTACGATATTTGTAATATTTTATGTTCTTAAATAATAAGGTTGCCGTGGCGCAGTGGGTCAGTGTCTGACTGCAACCGCGACGGTTGTTGGTTCGACTACCATTCGGAAAAAGGATTATATTTAAATAATTATAATTTATCCAGACAGAAGGATTGCGTTCCGCTTATCAACACGCAAATCTCGATTTCGGGCGGAAAGTAGAAAACGGAGTGTCTTCACACTAGGTTCACGCGGAAGGTTATATATGCTATGAGAGAAAAAGCGTGAAGCCGAATAGATATACACTTAGCTCCTATTTAAAAATATTGAAATGTAACATCTAATTAGTTATTACAATTTGGTGGCGTAAAAATTTTGTAAATAAATTTTGCGAGTCTTAATTACTATATGAAGTAATTGCTATTTTGATATATTTCATTCTATTTATTTGTTTATTGTTTTCCCTACAAAGTGCGTCAGAAGGAAAGTCAAAGGGTTCAACGTGAAGCTGCTCTCGCCCAGCACGAACAACTTGACGCAATGCTTCGACGTCAAACAGAGAACAGAGTTCAGATGCAAGCGATTATAAGTGCACATCAAGAACGAATCACGCAAAGAATAAAGGTAAGGCATTGTAAGGAAATGAATGTTTGCGAGTGTGTAGTTTTTTAAAACAAGGTTTTTAAAATAGTTTTTATATCCAAATTGTTGTTATAAGTTCAATTTGAAAAGTATACTGGAATCCGAATTTTGTATAAGGGTTATGTTAATATATATTTCACGCTGTATCCCGCACACAGCACCCTGCCGTGGCAGAGGCAGAGGGAATCTAGTGTTAAGACACTCCGTTCCCCACGCACCTCCGAATTCGGCATTGCGTGTTAAGTGGCGAACTTAACGTCGCACTTTGCTTCGACACCAGAGCGAAGAAAATAAAATTATGAAATATTTCCACTCCACGAGTGGGCATCGAACCCACATCAACTTGCTTTACAGTCACACTTTTCGCCACTGCGGGACGAGTGGCCCCGATATATTAAAATATGTAATAATGATATTTTTTAATCAGTTTTTATATATTTTTTTTAGTTCTATCAGTATACAATATATCAATATACATAAACATAAAATATCATACAATATCATAAAATATATAAATATAATACATAAATATAAAATATCCATATACAATTTATTATTTATTTTCTAGCCACAGGTTTCGCGCGTTGTCTTAGATACCAGAGCAGAGAATATAAATAATTTAAATATAATCACTTCTCTCGTGGGAATCGAACCCACAACCACCCGCGCTTACAATTATACGGTAACCTACATAATAAACCTATTAATATAGATGTAATATTTAAAATACAGGCTTTATTAGGTGGCAGTAATACGGAAAATGAAATGCTTAGTGAAGAATTGAAACTAAATAGTGATTATCATGAGTCCGAGAGACAAGAAACTCCTTTTACGAAAGAAAGGAAGCAGTTGTTGCAGCTCGTTCAGTCATTACAAGAGAACCACGATAAGGAAATTGATTTGATGGAGACGTCTTATAGGTTTGTATGTACTCGTAGTACGATTGTATTACGACATGCGACATACTTGAAAAAGACATTTATAAAACGTATAAAAACTTGAACACAGCGGGATTCGAAGCCGCGCCTCCTGGAAACCCGTCCAGGCGTTCTGACCGTGTGCGCCATGCGTTCTACTACCAGCTGCGTCGAATTTCTTATACTTCTTATTCTGTAGAGAGATTTTTACAAATTTTTGCTATTCAAAGATCATTACTACAAACAATCGTTTGTTAAGAGCTATTTACTTAAATACCGTTAAGCATTTTTATAGTGTTCTTCCACTCTTGGGAAAATTGAAAAAGCCATTTAGAAAACGTATAAAAATTTGCTCACAGCGTGATACGAACCCGCGCTTTTGCAATTTTCCTAAGTGTAGAGTAACACTTTAAAAATGTTTAAAAATATTTAACTAACCTTTATTCCATCAACCGTAGTGGGCACTATGGCACTGCCTACTACCAGTGGCGTAGCTAGGTTTACAAGGGCCCCTGTGCATAGGGAAAGAATCGCATCAATATTTTTTTCGTTATATTAAGGTGATACTCTGTGGTCAGTGAACTTGTATGTAGATTTTAATAGATATTGATGAATTAGAAATTTCAAAGGAGGATTACAATTGTACATATGGCTTTTGTCGTTTTGTTTGCAACTAAAACTCGAATATTTTGGTCTCTCCTTTTTTTTGCAACTACTATCAAGCTCCAGGGCCCCTACGATAGCTACGTCACTGCCCACCACCTTAATTACTTGTGACGTCCTATTTTGGTCTTAAAACAAATTCACTGGTGTACGCCGGATATCCGTACCACCAAATCACCTCAATATAATAAAAAAAAAAATGCGAGTTTGTCAATGATAATTATATCCGTGTTCATATTTCTTTCGCACTTGGCCGATTTTAAGGTGGTTGTGACCACAACCTCTTTTAAAAGGCTGAATCCGCCTCTGTACTCCATGCGTAACTTCGCCTCAATTGCTAAAATAAGCAGGTGCAGTTGGATAGTGTCTGATTCTAAACGCGATGTTTGTGGGTTCGATTTAGGGTTGCCAAGTTTATTTTAGTATTTAAAGTAGTTAATATTATCGGCAAGAAAAAAATATAGAAAGACGGACACGTCATAGAGATCCATCTCTCTACTCACTAATTATTTTGGCAGACAATTTTTCTTTTTATTGTTTACTACAACCAATTAAATTATTTGGGCTTTGGTTTTTTCAACTCCCGCATACATGTTTTGGTTCATGTTTTTTTTTGCAACTACCCTCAAAACAGCGATCGCCGGAAAACGGAGAACGGAGTTTTTTACTATTAGATTCTTTCTGGCTACCTTTAATATGTGCGAAACAGCGTGAAGGTAAAAAAGCAGGTGCAGAATATGTAGATTTGATTCCAGGGAAAGAATTATGTATAGGTATTTATTTCTAAAATATTATAGTTTCTTTACTTTCATGGCATGCGTGAGTGTCACTGAAATCTTTTTGCATTAAGATAAAATTTACACACTGTCAATTATAAAAAGACACGATTCTGGGTGTTCATGTAATCAATTTTAAAGAGAATACATATACTTACCCACTTTATTCAAATTGAACACATTAAAATATACATATGTACTTATATTGTAGACGTCAGCTCGCGTTTCTAGAAGTTTCCTTTACTCAAACAGAAGAAAGAATGAAGGAAGAAAGTGATAAATTAGTCAAGTTTTACTCAGAAAAGATAACTTGGCTGAATGAACATCATTTATTATACAAGAAAATGGCGGAAGAGAATTTGAATTCTCTAGCGGAGAGACATAAAGCTGAGAACGATATGCTAAGGGAACAACATTTGGACAATGTTAAAGTATTACAGGAACATCATGCAGCCTTAATGGAAAATGTGAAGTAAGTTTCTTATATTGATGAGGAAAATTATGTTGTAGTTTTTTCAATTATGTAGTGATGTTTTTTACAGTAATATGGTTTATAGTTATTATTACAGAGAAGAAATTTGTGTTTTCCTTTTTTTTTCACGATTTTTCAACATAGCATGAATTCACGCTCAGTGTCAAGTCCCTCCGTATTCCATTTTCCGCCTTAATCTGACACATTACGTGGTTAATGGCGAAACTCAACGCCGCGCTTTATCTTGTAGAAGCGTAGAAATAAAGATAATTTAAACATAATCTTTCCCTCGATTGGAAATCGAACCCACGATCACCGCTGCATTATAACATATAAGGAAATTTATAAAATCTCATTATTTTATAGAAATGCAGTGAAACAAGAACAAATATTAATAAAAGATTCAGCTAATTTTTCATCAGATCTACAACAGTTATTAACTAATGTTAAAGAAGGTAACGAGAGATGCGCCATTTTGTATGACAAAGTTGAATCGTTGAGTCAAAATACACAAAAAGACGTTGAAAGAAGTATGCATATTAGGGAAACGCAAATTACTGGTAAGTAATTAATTTTTCAGGGGATAAAACCTAGTGTAGGTATTTACATAGCATCAGTAGCATCTTCAATTACATTTTAGGGAGCTGCAACCTGCAAGTAGGAGAAATGAAATTAATTGAATGAAAATAATTTGAATGTAAGTAATATGGTGGATATTATTAATGTTACCCGTTTATTATTAAGCTAGAAAACAATAATAGAAGTTTTTAGAAGACAGTGTCTGCAATTACGTTCCCAAAGATAATTCTATAAATAATCGCTTGTCAAGAGAGAATGCTATTTATTAAATATTTTTAAAGAACTATTTATACATTTAGGAAATTGAAGAAAATCATTTCATTTTCTTCGCTCTGGTGTCGAGGTCGCCACTCAACATGTTATGCCTCCAGAATTCGGCGAAAAATGGGGAACAGAGTGTCTTAACATTAGTGTCTTTCTGCCTATCACCCTACTAGGCGTGACGCCAAAAAAAAAGAAAACGTATAGAAATTTGAACTCGATTTGAACCCGCGCCTCTAAAATACCTTTAGTGCGACATATCTAGTGGATATATAATTGTCGTGAATAATTATTTTATTTTATACTTATAGATATGCTTGAACAGCTAAAGAAAGATAAAGAAAATTTTGAAAAGGAGAAGTCAGAGAGTAAAGATATGGTCAACATGTTGGAAGCTCGTTTGAAACAAATGACGTCGGTAAGTAATCTAAGCCTTGTAATAAATATTTTTTATAAGAAATAGAACCTCCTTACCTGAAATATGAGTTGATTATTTTGCGTATACCTACTAAATACTGTGAAGTAGTCTTCGCTAAACCTCTTTACTTATTTATATGTAGACTAGCGGCCCGCTCGCGGCTTCGTCGCGTGATCTACATGGCTCTTTCGGTATATTGCATCCCTTGGTGGTGGATTTTTGAAAAATAAAGTAGCCTATGTTATTAACCTTGTATTATTAACTATATATATGCCAAAATTCATTACAATCGGTCAAGCAGTTTTTTTTTTCATATAAACTTTCTCCCCTATTTCAACCCTTTAGAGGTTGATTTTTGGAAAACTGAGTAGCCTATGTTAGACCCAGTAACTTTTACTACTTTCATTCTAAATTTCATCCAAATCGGAGAGGTAGATTAGCCGTGAAAGCGTGACAGACATTCGCATTTATAATATAAGTATGGGTATAATATAATTATGGATAATTACTTTTGCTTAAAATTAATAAATGAAATTACTAGATGATTGAAGAAGAGTCAGTCACGTTAAGACAAAAGAAGATGGATTTTGAATTTGAAAAAGCAACTTTTAACAAGCAGACTGAATTTGCCAAAAATATACTAAAAAAACAAGATGAAGAAATTAAGGTAAGTATATTGCTCATACCTCACCGTATAATTTTTTACCTATTTTATTTATTTCATAATTAGACATATGAAAATTGTTTAGCTACGAATGGTCGTTTCAAAAACCCAATGTAGGTGCTTTCTTTATACTATTTTAAATATAAAATTTGATTTAAATGTAAATAATAAATAATTTCTGCTACTGATAGAGGGTTCAACATTTCTTCGTCTCGAAATATAAAAAAAAACCTCATATAATATTTCTGTTAAAGAGATCCAATGTTACAGATTCTTAGAATTACAGACGCTTTCTTGTGCGTACTAGAATTTACTTTTTTTATATATTTATTGAATTTCTTAGATTATATTTGTATTTATATAGTATTTTTAATCTAATTATTGATAGATTGTCAAAAAAAATATGGATACTGTGTGTATACACATTTGCTTTTTAAATAGTTTTTAGGTTTAATTTATAATAAACTATAGAGAATACAAAAATAATATTATTAACAGATGCTAAAAGACGATATCCAAAAGGAATATCAGGAGAAGAAATCTAAAATAGAAGAGGAGAGAGCGAAAGCCTTGAAAGACAGTGCGTTGGTCGCCAAAGAAAAAGCTTCTATACAAAGCTTAAAAATGGAGCTTGAGGTTAGTATGCTGTAGAATAAAAAATGTTATATTTTATTTCAACTATTTACAATTAAATATGAAATTTTAAGAACAAGAACATTTTAAATTTATTTTATTATAGTGTACTAGCGGCCCGCTCGCGGCTTCGCCGCGTAATCTATTTCGTTATATTGCAACCCTCGGGGGCACATTTTTAAAAAGTAAAGTAGACTATGTTTAAGCTTAGATTATCAACTATATTTATGCCAAAATTAATTACAATTGGTCAAGCGGTTTAGATTTTTCATATAAACTTTCATCCCCTATTTCAACCCTTTAGAGGTCGATTTTTGAAAAAATAAGTAGCCTATGTTAGACCCAGTCACTTTTACTACTTTCATTCTAAATTTCATCCAAATCGGACCAGTAGATTAGCCGTGAAAGCGTGACAGACAAACACACAGACTTTCGCATTTATAATATAAGTATGGATGTAGATGGCCATTGTGGCGCAGTGTGACAACGTCTGATTGTATATGCAGTGGTTGTGGGTTCGATTCCCATTCGTGGAAGTAATTGTTGAGTTTATTTGTATTTCTCCGTTCTGGTGAGAAAAAGCGAGACCGCTGAGTTCCTCCACTTAATTTGTAATGTCTTGAATTCAGGTGGGGAATTAAAATTAATCGTTGTAAATATTAAATGAATTTAAGAAGCAGCTTCATGCTTTGCCCGAATCTTGCTATAGTCAGAGAGAACCTAGTGTCAAGACCTTCCGTTTTCTACTTGATGCCCGTATTCACAATATATAAATATTGTTAGTTTTTAATAAGTTTATATAAATATTAAACTGTTCATTTTAGAAAACTAAAGCAGAATTACACGCGCAATTAGAGGAAATGGCTGAAGAGAGATCGAAATTGAATGCGGAGAAACAAGAGCTGCATATTGAGGAGCAGAGAGCTATGTCCAAGTAAGCCAATAAAATATTAATGGCAAAAGTGTTGTCGATCGTTAATGAGATATAGAGATAAAAATAATAAAGCATATTTTGATTTCTTCAAATATTTAATGTCAATATATTAGAATATACTGGTTAATCAAACCGGCCATCTTGGTGCAGTGGGACAGCATTTGTTAACACAAAGATTATGGAGTTCGATTTCTGCTGGAAGAAATGATTAAGTTAAAATTATTTTCATTTTCCTTTCTCTTAAAAGACAATGCTCGAATTCGAGCGGGCGTTGAATCTTGGCACTGCAATTTCTCTGCCTGTCGTTGCTTACATGTCGGAAAAACTTGACAAAGCTTGACTCTACAAGAATTATATATTATGTTAGTTAAATATTTATAAATGGGTACTAGAATATTTGAGTAGCATTACGCTTTTTTATTTTGTTTAAAAAAATAAGAAGTATGATATGCACTAAAAATTATACACTAAATTATATATATTTGATTTCATGCTTTTTCCTTTATGTCTAGAGTTGTCATAGTGAGCCTAATGTCAAGACACTCCACGTTTTGTTATTGATATGAATTCATTATGTTCTATTAATCCCTGTTGTGATCTGTTTCCAGGAGCAGAGATTTAGATATTTTAGCCAAAACGGCAATGGAGAAACAATCGCAAGCCGACAAAAAATATTCCGAAGCGGAATTCCTACAAAAGAAGTACGAAGATCGTATACGAAGAATACAAGAACATGTAGTGTCTTTAAATAATAGAGAAAAACAAATAGCTAAGGAAAAAGTCGCTTTGTCGAGGGAAAGACTAAGTTTGCACAATGAAAGGAAAGAAATGGAAGGCGCTCAGTGTTCTTTGTGTAGAAATCCACAATTTAATACTAATTCGTTTTATAATCCATTGCAAAGAAGCCAATATTCGGTTTCTAGAGATTATGGTGTCTATAATTCTATGGCTGTCAATAATATGGGGAATATTGGTAATGTGGAAACGGAAATAAGTCATTTGATGGGTAAAGTCACGGAGGATAGGGATTTTCAGGATGCAAGTCAAGTGCAAGAGTCGAGTGGTTTTAAGGTAAGTTATATTTGTAGATACGCTTTTTTGCTGTTTTAAGTTAGGGTAGTCAGAGATAATTAATGAACTGTCGACGAACGACTGTAACAAACAGACGGCAGGTTTCGAACGGATTCACAGTGGTGGACGGTATTCAGGAGACGCGGGCTCGAATCCCGCTGCGTTAAATTTTTTATACGTTTTCTGAATGTCTTTTTCAATTTTCCTAAGTGTGGATTAACACTTTAAAAATGTTTAAAAGTGACTGTAACAATATAACAAAAAAAATCAATTGTTTACGGTCTTAATTACTTACTTTATTTTCATTGTAATCTTATTTCTAAAAATATAATATAAAAAAGGAGGAATCATTTTCAATGTTAATGTTATTTGTTGGAAACAATAATTACTGTTACAATATTTTTTAATTATATATATTTTTGATTTCAGGATTACATGGACCCCAAGTTTATGATGCTACGTTTAGACGTACAACAAGTCATAAGTAATCTGGACAACACTAGGAGGGAAGTGGACAGGAATGATGACCAAGAATGATTTTATTAATATAGATAATTAATAGCTAGTGCAAAAATGGCCTAAATACAATTTAGATTTTCTCCAAATAAAAAAGTTGGAGTAAGTTTTTCTTATTAGTAAACGTGTAAAATGGTATATATCGTCGAATTTGTAAATACCGCGTGTCTTTTTTTAGAATTCTGAATCTGATGAAAATTCTTTTTATATCTAAATAATTTGGTAACATAAGTAATGTTCAGCGGTATTGTTTTGAGTGGAATAATTCTAAGGTTATTGATTAATTAATTTAAATAGTGTTATTGTAACATAAGCAAAACAGGGTTTAGAATATGTAGCTCTAATATTACAATTTTGATTTTTTCTGTTAGGCGGTATTTAGCGTCGCGGTATTGACGATATAATATTTTAATAGGCCTTTTTCGCACTAACATTTAGTTTTTATACGTGTGAAATAAAAGACTGAACATATATATTAGCATTGTTTCATTTAATTTAATTCGATAATGACATATCTTATTCGCAATATGTATTAATAGTTTTTATCAAAATGTACACAAGACGTCTACACTACTTATAATATAATATCATTGTAAAAATATTTAATTTACAATTTAATGGTGGCTACTATTTAAAAAATACAGAACATATGTGACTTACACAGAATTACCCAGTCTTTGAGAAATTAGGTAGTAACAATATGGACGGCCTGGCCTTATTAGTCTATCTTCAAATATACCTAAGAAATAATATGTTTGTTTTGAAATATATACAATAGATGTTATTGTTATTTTTTATTAGTTATCTAAGTAGTTAACATATCAATTTAAATTATTCATGAACTCGAACAACGCATTTGCTTAAGTGACCTATTAGTGGTGGTGATAAGTAACTAATTATAAACACTTATGTTTGATAACGAGGCTCTATATAATATGTAGGTATATATAGTTCAAATATATGAAATGAATTTATGCAATAATAATGCAAAACAAGAATAATTTGATATAATGAGAAAAAGTTAGAAAAGGTTTTATTATTACTAAAGAAGTTAATAAGATTTCAATTGAGATCTTGAATTTCATAAAGATTTTATTTTATATTCTTATTGATTGAACCAACCAGTGGTTTAATAGAAGTTTTGCATTATTGTAAGCATGAGCACAAAAAAAAAAGATGGCGCGCGTATAGTGTCATTATTTAAGATGATTTTCTTTATTTCATTTAAAAGACAGCTAAAAAAGTTATGTACCTACATATTATGTAATATCAACTGGTCTAAAAATTAAATTAAGGAACAATATTACAACTAATTGAACTAAACAATATTTATTTACATTTGAATATGCTATTTTCTATGTTATAATGAAAAATTACTCATGAAATATACTTTTTTTTATATAAATTATATTGCTGAATGTTAAACATAATTGAGATTTACGATAATGATAATTATCATTATTTATTTTTAAATATATTATAATTGAAATAATATAAATAGAATATAATATGTTGATATAATTTTCTATGATTCCTTTCAATAATTTTATCACAGTATTAATTATCAATTTCACAAATAATATATACGAAAATAAAAAAATAATATTAAATTGTAATTTACAATGTTTTAAAAATTCTCTATTCTTAATAATTAAATTAAAAATGAAGAAAAATAACTTTAAAAATATTTATACATTTTGGAAGGCTACACATGATTTTTTTTTATAAAATGGCAACACTACATATTTTACTAGTGTTTACTATAATTAATACTAAATTTAATTGAAGTAAGTGATATTCTTAAGTAGAATTGTAAAGCTATATGTTTGGCAGAGCATATTCAATAATGTTTTTCTACTATATTGTCAATAAAAATATATAATTAAGAAATCAAAACATAATTTTTAATAAAATATAAATATTTGGCCACATTATAATTATAATTTAATAACAATTTATTATTAATGTGTCTATTTTTTTATACATATATATATTTTTAAAGTGCTCTGCCGTTAACTTTATATAACATACGTTATGACTTCATATCAGGCTTTTGATATTTAACTTCGAGCAGTTGTGGATAGTTTTCTACGATCGAAAGCAAAATTCCGTCTATATAGTTTCTTAGCTGAACGTTAACATCTTGTTGTTCTTTTAAAGCTTTCTGCAACTGAAATTAAAATATTTTTATTAGTTTTTCTTATATGTTTCTAGAAACATGTAGAAAAGGTTCGTGCAATAAATGGAATGTGTTCAATGAGACTTCTTTTAGAAAGCGTGATATAGGTTATTTAATGAAATTATTGTGAGTTATTTAGGTATATATTATACTGATTTTTTTATTGTTAATTAATAATGTAGTCGTTTGAAAAAATATGGAGGAAATATTACGGGAGAAAAATTTATTCTTTTTCGTTAGGAAAATATTTGTATGTATGTATATAAAAAATTGGTTAGTTCAGTATAATATACAAAGGTATGTTTCGATGGGTCCTATATAATTTATTTTTAGCCAATTTATTTTACTAACGTCACAAAAGTCTTTGTATGTAGATTTTAAATTAATTGCTTGAATAGAGCATTATCCTTTTGAGTCTGAATCCGAGACAATGTAGTTGAGTGGCGGAACTTAACACCGCGCTTTGTCTTGTTACCAGAGCGAAATGATAAAAATAATTAAAATACTTCCCCGAATGCGAATTATATCTACAACAATCATCCAAAAGAGAGAACACAACAATTTGCCCCTTGATTATGCCAATATATCTTTTTTAAATATATTTTTTTAATTTATATCTGCATACAAACCTTACTTCACATACAAATGATACTTATTATAGGAGCCATCGATAACAATACTAGTTAATATTAACATATTAGTAATAACAGCATGCATGTTAGGCAAGGCACACGACACGCGAGTGTAAATGGCGTACCTTTTCCAACTCTATGCTGTGATCTGTGTGTGTGCTACCAACGAGCTGCAAAAACGCATATATATAAATAATGTTGCCTCGCAAATTATATTATAAATGTTTGGGAGCGTATTGTGATTTTTTTTTGTATTTCTAGCGGTTTCGCCGGGTGATCTGCAATTTTTGGCCCCTATTTGACCCCTTTTGGAATTCTCTGAACTTTCTGTTCAATCATAATAAAATATAATAATATAATAAATAATGTAACTTTTTAACTGTGAAAGAATTTTCATGATCGGTTTCTGAAGATTAGTCCTTACAATCAAAGTTACAAACTTTACCTTATATATTAGTATAGATAATGTTTAAATTCCAGCGGAGAGTGGGCATATGACTATGTCCACTCTCCGCTGACATATGACTTTCTCTAACAAAAAAGTGTCAAGTATTTATTTTATATTTTTTATTTTATCTTGTTTTTAATTTGTATGAACAGATAAAGTATTTCTATTTTTAATATATCTGATTATGTATTAATTTTATCTGTGACTTTTACAATAAAAATACATTTGTTAATTAGCGATTGGAGTTTTCATGTATTTTGTTTTAAGACTATTATGATATATCTTGGAACCGATAAGCACCTAATGTAGAACGATAAATAGATTTAAATATTAATGTTTTTAATAACAATTTATGGCTATGTAGTCGAAAACGAAATATTTTTAATTATAGTCATTAATCTTCTTTGGTTATACAAAAAAAAACACAGATATGCTCCATTATTAAAGGCTATAGAAGCGAAGCGTCGATAAAAAAAACCCAATCGATATAGCAGAAGCTATGTAAAGATGACCGTTAAAATGTATTAGTTTAATGATAATAAAATTTTGCAAAATAAAAATGAAAAAAAAAATGTTAGTAAATTCATAAATCGATATTGAATATTATCTAAGCCCAAGTATTTCCAATTTATTTATGCCATCTTTATCAATTAAACCTATTGTTATATTTAAAATAATATATATATTATCTATCTTTAAATTTGACATATATGAATTCCTTTTTTAAAGTTAATGACATCACTTTATTTTAACTTCATGCATTTTCCCGCGTAGCATTTTAGTCTTTTATACCGAAATCGGGAAATTGCAAATGAGAATTAATTGACTTAACTAAATAATATAGTCTTTTTATTTAAAAAGCAAATAATAATTAAAATTAATTATAACTAAATTATAATATTTACCTCGTGATCACTCATTTGTGAGAGTTCATGCGCTAAAGAGTTAGTGGCGACGAGAGGGCCGCTCACTCCGTCTAGTAAACTGCGACCTTCTTCTACGCCTCTGGTTAGGATTTGCGCTTGCAATTCCTCTTGGGCTTCTGTTAAAGCTGTGACATGGGAAAATATTTTTAAGTTTTTGTTGGAAAAATGTATATAAAATTGAACGTAGCGGGATTTGAACCCGCAACTCTAGGAAACCGCCCAAGTAAAAATGTAGAGAGAAAGAAGAGTAACAAGCGGTTGTCTAAAAATGTTAAGTGTATGCATAACATTTTTAAATATACGAATATTTTTTCATTAAGAGTCATATTATAGTTCTAGATTTTGTTCTATCTCTATGAAAAAATTGTTTATTTTACTAACTGGACCTTTAATGTTAACGGCAAATAAAAATATATATTCATTATAATGACAACCGCTCGCACTGAAAATGGAATCCAACTGGTTGACATAGAGTTTTTTTGTTAAAAGTGAGGTTTAATTTTGTTGAGCCTTAATATACTGACACGAAACGAGTAAAATATCCTGTGATATAACAGATCATATAACAGAGTAAATTATCCTGTGATATATCATATATTAGAAGAGACTGTTTTTGTATTTTTTTTCATATTGCAAAACTTCATAATTATGGGAATTAAATATTATATAATGAAGTACTCATTTGTTTATATCATCAACCTTTACAAGTATGACTTTAAATCATTTTATTGCTACTAGATTATATGTTACCAAATGTTTAAAATAACATTATAAAATGATGTGCGAAATTAAATACATTAATAATGGTTCATACAACATTATTACCCATATCTTAAATGCAACAAAGATAAATTAGCTGTGATATTAATTTATGTGTGGACCGCACGTAACGTCGATTAACATTTGAGACGTATCGAGAAGCGACACGCAACTAAAGTAAAAAATTATATACACTTCGATAAAGTAGGTTTAATAATAATAAATTTATGTAATTGTTGAGATTTTAATCTGTAATTTGGTACAATAGCTAGTAGTTTATATTAAATGTCTTACTGTATAGTAGTGTGTGAAACATTTGAAGAGGTAAAGTGGCGGTAAAAAAGAGATGTTAAATATCTAAGATCCCTAGACGAGTAATTTACCAAAGGTGGGAATCGTTATATGGGGAGTCAGCCATTGATGTATAGAATAGGGACTATGCAGTGGGATTAGTAGGTGGTTATTGTGGATAATGTCTCAAATCTAAGGACGGCGTTTAGTTTTATCGCTCTAACCGCAATTTATCAAAATCAGAGTTGAAGTATATAACATAGTGACTTCGCTCTAGGTTTTTGCTGTCTATATCGTGAAATTTTGGTATAGATAAACCAATAATAAAAAATATTAAAGAATCGAGGAAGAATCAGTTACAAAGGCCGTTGTCGTAAGTCGTATACCTATAGTAAACTCAACTAACGAACACAACTACATCAAAAACAAAACATACTCACATTTATTCTGATTGCGTAACAAGCACAACTCCTTCCTCATCTCATCTAAACGCGGATCAGGCGGTGGGCTGGCATTGACCGACGCGCTCAACGCCGTCAGTTCCCGTTGCGCGGCGTTGAGTTGCGCGCGCGCGAGCTCCGCCGCGTCCCGCTCGCGGCGCTCAGCGTCGCGCGCCGCCGCCACCTGCGCGGCGAGCTCCCCCGCGGCCTCCTGCGCCTCGCGCGCGTTGCGAGTGCATGTTTCCGCGTTTGTGCGTAGTGTTTCCGCTACGCCGCGTAGACGGCCCACCTGGTGGGAGATATTTGTTTGTTAGTATATGTTAAACTATCTTCTTTTCAAAGAATGTACATTGTTTAGAATATCTAATATAATAGTCATATCTATATGACTATTATATGACTATTACATGACTATTATATGACTATTATATTAAATGTGTCTTCGCGTTATTGTGAAAACCATAGTTACGTTTTGCGAAATTTCGCAAAGGCGACTAAGACACAACACACAGTGTGTAATGGAGTCATTAGTGTTTTCTCGCTCGTCTCGCTTACCGTCGCTTACCACCAATCAATTCCTAAAAGTCGGTTCTGCGTTGCCTATTGTAGCTAGGTTTCGATCTTTCAAATTAAAGTGCACTTGCACCCCATATATCAATAATCGATCCTTATCCAAAAACTGCAACTTGCAACTGCAATTGATCTAGCAATCAAGATTTTTAATGAATTCATTTTGAGTTTTTTTTTTTTATTGAATAAAGGAGGCAAACGAGCGGAAGGACCACCTGATGGTAAGTGGTTACCTTCGCCCATAGACATCCACAACACTATAGGGGTTGTGGGTGCGTTGCCGACCTTAGGGACGAAGGAGGGAAGGAGGAAGATAGGATGGGAATGGTGGGAATAGGGAGAGAGCTGGCTTACATGCTATTGAACCGGAACACATCAACAGATATTTGGCGGTTCGTCTTTGACATGCTAGTGGTCGCGAGCCAGTCGGAGAACAAGTCTACTACCACCAAGTTACTGGGTTACACGCCTTTTACGGGACGCTATCCCAGCCGCGGAGGGGAATTGTATTTTTAACCCGTCCCCCCACTGGTAAAAAGCGGGTGTGAGTAAAGTAAAGGTTGAATCTGCAATCCTTCGATTGGTTATTGGTAATAATATTTTGTTTGTATGTTGATTTATTAAAAGAACAATTGATTTACTGAAAAAAATGATTACTCGATCAATATGAAAACTGCATTTTTGGATTAGGATTAATTATTGATATTGGGCGTTAATAATAACTATGTTCTTTTTAATTAAGTTTGGACGCCCTTGCACCGTATCGAGTTGCCGAGGTTATCAGTTGTTCGACGACTGTGGTCAAGGGTTGAGAGGGCGGCTCATAATCCAATGTCATATAGTTAAACTATACTAAGAGATTATTTTAACTAATTTTTGACTGAAACATGTATGGACCTAAAGAATACAATGTTATGCCAAAACTTTCTTTTAAATATTGGAAATTTTAAACCAGTTTCTTTAAGGTATATTAGATTAATTTTAAACACAGTACAGTCAAACGTGATAGTCAAAAATATTTCAATATTATTAAAATCATTAATCCTGCCTACCCTGCTGTGTGCGGGATATAGCGTGAAGCTATTTATTTATATTTTTTTTATTAAATTTCACAAAAAATCAAGTAATTATAATAATTCGCATTAAATGGAGACGTTGACATAGTTTTTTATAACATTTTTAGTTTATATTCAAGTATATTTTCGGAATCTTGTTCAGCCCTTTCTAGGAGGAGGGCGTTAATGACTACAACAGAGTTTTCAACTAATGTAGCCATTATCGTACTGTATTTTGTGTATTTTTCGTAATTCAAACTTTACTTAGCGAAGATTCCAAAATCAATATTATATATATGTAAAATTTATTTTATGTGAAAGTAACAGAATGGTATTTAAAAATATATCAGGTTATTTTCTAATATGATAATTGAATATGAATACGAATACAAAAGAGTAACAAGGTTTTCATTAGAATTTCTAAATTAATAAATGCATCTCATTTATTAGTAGTGTTTCAATTGGAAACAGACATTTACTTAAAATAAAATCTGTCACTGTGTGTAATTAAAGTAAAGTCTGTCTGTTTGTCTATTACTTACACTTTCATGGCTAATCTACCGGTCCGATTCCAATGATATCTGGAATGAATATAGTTCAAGATCCAGGATGAGACCTAGGCTACATTTTTTTTCAAAAATCAACCAGTTATTTATCAACAATTCATCCCAAAGGATTGCTTAATAACGAAATAGCGATAGTTGTGTAGTTTACGCGGCGAAGTCGCGAGCTGGCCGCTAGTATACATATGTATATAGGTAGATGTTATACCTCTTGTTTGAATATATAGATAAATAGACATTATATCTCTTATATTATTCTTATATTATATAGATAGGTAGACTTTATACCTCTTGTTTAAGATGAGAAGCTTCCGATTCAGCAGCAGCTAAACGTTCGGTAAGCGCGGCGAGTTGCGCGTCCCGGTCGCGCTCCACGCGCGCTATTGCCTCTCTACATCGCCGTTGTTCTTCTGCGATGCGCTCCTCGCATCTGCATTCGATCTGTGTGGATGAATTATGTTTTGTTTTAAAATATTGTAATTTCTGTTATTATTTCTTATATTAAGAAAGAAAAAAGTACGAGACTCCTTTTGTCCTACATCCCCGAGGCTGGCAACGCATCCATAACTCTAATGTTGTGAATGTCTATGGGCGAAGGTAACCATTTAACACCAGGTGGGCCTTCTGCCCGTTTGCCTCCTTATTCCATAAAAAAAAGAAAGAAAAAAGTACGAGAATGAACTGAGCATCTAAACTGTTTAATAGGACCTTAATCATATTATATACAATATATACAAAATATATCTATTAAATATGTTAATGTGATATTAAATCAAAATCAAAGAATTTCGATTATATTTAATTAAAATGTATATTTTTCTTGTACGTTTCTCATACTGGAGGTTAGCCAAAAGATACCAAGATTCGTAACGTTTATTATTGCATTTGAAATATTATAAGCTCAGCTTCGCAAATAATTAAATAGCTCTATCTTATTATTGTTAAAAATAATTATCAATATACATTAAGGTCTAATAATTGCAGTGTAACGTATACTAAACTTTCATAGACTCATCGATCATTCACTCATCCCGTTAATAAAAGTGTCGGCTAAAATTAATGTAAACAGACATTTATTAGAAAACTACTAGATAAATAGTGATGATAGCTGAATGAAATTGACCACTTTTCATTACTTTCACACGTTTTCAGTAAACCGGATCTGACTGTTAGTGTGATAAATGTGGGTTCGATTCCCACTCGGAAGAATGATTATATATATTATTTTCATAACGCAAAGTGCGGCGTGAAGCCATTCAACTTGCAAAGTCTCGATTTTGGACGGAAAATGGAGAGCCTTGATACTAGGTTCTCTCTGATTAACCTACTTTGCGGAATAAAACGTAAAACGTGTTTTGGGGCAAAGCTAACTTTTATAAAACAGTCCATGGTCTCTTTATTGTTACTAAAATCTTTGACAGTCTACACAATAAAAAGATGAAGTTACTACACATAACGCGTAAAATATAAATAGTAAGATATTAGATGTGTATGACAAAAAACATTACATTTATTATGATATTTTTACTATTTTTTAATCACTTTCAAATCAACATTCATTTTAAATCAACTTCACGACTACAAAGCGGTAATTAGATAATTAAAAAAACAATTAATTATTTCATTTCAGTTCTCATTGGCTTACTGTAACTGGCTTTTAACATTTAACAAATTCATGCTATGTTCATAGTGAGGTAGGACTTAGAATCAAGACACTCTATTCTCCACTTTCCGGTCGAAATCGAGGCATTTCGTCTTGGATGGCGGAACTAAACGCTGTGGTTTGTCTTAGGTACCAGAAAGAAACAATGAAAATGAGCTATAGTCCCAACTTCATGCGCGTAAACTATAAAAAGGATAAGTCTACGATTTTTATCTTATTACTTCTATACAATCTCTCAAGGAATGTATCCTAAATTCCCTGCTGTCCTAAGGTTCCTAATGTCTTAATACTTTCGGCTGTACCTTCTGTCAGTCTGTTAATAACAGAAGATCTATATGAAATAGAAATTAAAAGATATTTTTTAATTTACCTCCCGTATTTGCTCGTCGAGCATATGTACGCGAGCCTGTAGCACTGCGTTGTCTGCCTTCGCACGAGCGTATCTCTCGTCCGCCGTACTTTGAGTGTCGGCGAGAGATGTCACTTGTTGTTGTAAAAGTTGGACCTGGAAAGAAGAATATAAAAATATTTAATTTAATATTAATATTTAGTAGTATTACTAATACTATGCTTAAAAAAGAGACGATAGTGGCGTTGTAAAAAAAGTACCAGACTGCGAACACGATTGGTTATACCATGTAATAATTCCTTCGAGTAAGACATTACTAATGTGTAAGTAACAATGTTAATAATGTTTTCATTTTCTCACTATGGTAAGAAAAAGCGCAGCGTTGAGTTCCACTATTTAACACGCAAGGTTTTCATTTCTAGGCGGATAGTGGAGACGCTAGACGCTGCTGGTCTACCCTGCTGCGAGAAATAGCGTGAAGTTAAAAAAAAACGCTTGACAAATTTGAAATAAGTTTACTTTATTATCTTGTCCTTGAATTTCCTGCATAAAATCAAGTGAATCCGTAAATAATTACTTTTTGAATAATTTCTCGCTATTTACCTTCGGCTTAGTTCATAGGAACTATAGTGATGATCATTTTTTAATTAATCAATTCAAAATAAATTTATGCTAATAAATTTCTGTATATAAACGCTACCTAAATATGTATATTAAATAACAATTAATATGAGAATAGATAGTTATTTTCTTATCTAATGAAGTTATTTCCGTAACTTTGAATTATTGGTTCAATAAGATACAAAAATTTAACCCAAAAAAATACATAAAGAATAATCTATTTCAGGTATAAGTATATAAACCTGTATGCAAGGATGTTTTTCATTACTAATTCTCATTTTAAAAGTGAAGAATGGTGCAAATAAATGGTTAAAATAGCCACTTTATCATCGACGATGTTATATTTGTCAGAAACGTTTTTAATGTTATTTAATCTATATTATTAATAAGATGTTCAATAAAACGTTAATTAGAGCACAGAACTACCAATTTGTGTTTGTAGGTATTATTATATATTTTTCCTTATTTATTAAATGATGATCGATCGATCTCAATTCCATAGGAAAAATATTATTGTTTTCTAAACATCTACCATGATTTGTTCAATCAATACGAATCAATACGAGAGCAAAAGATATTACAGACATTACACGAGTACAAGACAATACAGTCTCTTACATGAAAACTATAACTAAAGTTTACTCATTGGTATAATATAACAGTCAGTGTTAATAAACGTTTAATATTTTTGTTAATGAAAAACAGTCGAAAGTAAGAAAATAGAAATAAATAAATTACTACAAAAGTAAAGATTTTATATAGAAAGTTATATATAGCCATAACAATATTTTATTTGATTTTTAAATACTAATTGTTAGATCCAGATTGGGGCCAGTCGTGGCGCAGTGGCACAGACGTGTGACTTAAAACGACTGGTTGTGGGTTCGATTCCCACTCGAGGAGTGGAAACATTTAATATTTCCATTTTCTTCGCTCTGGTGTTGAGGCAAAACGCGGCGTTAAGTTCCGCCACTTAACACGCAATGCCTCCGAATTTGGCGGAAAGTGGGGAACGGAGTGTCTTAACACCAGGTATATCTGCCTACCGTGCTGTGTGCGGGATACAGCGTGAAGCTATAATTGTTAGATTCGTCAACAATAATATATTATACAAGAATTCACAAGTTAATAATTAAATTATGTCATAAATATTCATATGAAAATTCCTAACACGTAATTACAATTATTTGTAAATAATAAGGCCATTTTTGGTTAAAATAGGTATAACATTCATACTAAAGATTCATAGTAGGTACTGTAAATCTCATGTTATGAATAAAGCGAGCGTGACTAATGTTGACGTCAAAGGAGTCCAGTACTAGTGCGTATGCTCAGTGACAAACAGGAAGCAGCGTTTAGGCTTAGAGACCAATGGGCTATTCAGTATGCAATGAATAAGACGGCTGTTTGTTATACACTCGAGTTCAACATGTACGGTCAAAAGACATGATCAAATGCAATTAAATCATCTAAATTGGGACCAATTCTGTGTAATTGTATTTTATGAGGAATAAGATCGTGTTACCACAGTCGTATGGCTGCGTATATTTTGTTATTTAATTACTTATACTTTAAATGGTCAGTAAACCAGTGTTTCCTAAATTTTAACAACGTACTATTTATACTTATGAAGTAATTTAGAAGGAATTGTATTAGCAGTAAAAATACATCAATATCATCAAATAACATGAAATTTAAAAGAGAATATTAATTTTCACACATGTGAGAAATCTCGTGCTGCCTGACTAAAGCGCCGTTTTATAAAAAAATTGGTCGTACGCCAGGTTATGAATCATATTCTAAGAAAAGTGCAATAATATATTTCTGTATAAACAAAAGATTTCATGAATATTTTCAGCTCACAATTTTAGCTTGTCGTTTTATCATCTTTTTTATATTTGTTGATGAATAAACATTAAAGGAGAATATTTTATAGACAATTTGGTACTGTTACGGGTAAATATATTCAAGTAATTCTTGTTTTTACTAAAATTACTATGGAAATAGGCTTTCTGATCCAATTACAATTGTAAGAATGGAATAATGTAATAAAATTGCGTGCTCGGCTCGAAACTAGATAAGCATTGAACCGATCTCAGCGATGAGCGTCGCAAGCGCAGCTCATTATAATATTGTTAAGGTATTCAGAGAGGCAATACAGATTTTTTCAGGTTATCGTGCTATTTTATTATAATAAATTGATCCTTCGACAATGATATAAAGAGAAAACATTTGTATAAAAAGTACTTTACTGTTTAAAAGAATTTATCATGATATTTAATTTGAACCGTCAGAAAAGTACATATTATAGTAATAGGTCAGGTTGATTAAACATACTTGTCGAAAGTAACTCACAGAGTACATAATTCATATAAAATGATGACATAGATGCCTCTATTTTTTATACAATACAGTCTACAGTATCGTAAAAGTAATAAAACATTATAAAACTGATATAATTACCAATTAATCTGGATTTTCAATCAACACATCTATTGCGTAATTATAAGGCCTATCGATAGAAAATGAAGTTGGCATTAAGCATGAAAGAAGAGAAAGTGAAATTGATCGTGAATCAATCCATTCTGAGATGAGAAGTGGACTTATTTAAAATTATTATGTTTTATATAATAGCTTATAATATTCAACAATTTATTTTATACAACAATTTTTAATTACCTTCTACGAGATGGTTTTGCTTGACACAAAACAAATTTAATATCGATTTAATATCGTTACTATTAATGGGTACATTTATATTCGACTAGCGACCCGCTCGCAGCTTGATCTGCGTATACTAAACTACTATTTTACTATACGACTATTTCATTATTTCACCCGCTGGCGCCCTTATTTAAATCACAAAATTTGTAATTTATTGCTTAAATTAAAAAAATATATTATTGTAACGTTTCAAATAAAATCAACACTAAATGGAAGTCTACTAAAATACAATAGTCAAAACTGCATTTTTATCGGTTAAGCCGTTTCGAAGATCTTGTACAAGTGCACGAAAATTGTTAATAAATGGTCCATTTCCATTAATGATTTATTAAAGTTCTTTGTTAATTATAGTTTAGTTATAGTTAGTTTTATTTATAGTCTAGTTTTTGTTTTATACATAACAATAATAAATAGCTATATAGACATAACATACTTTTAAAAGTTAATGGGAATTGTGTGGAAAAATAACCGATAACCTCTACTAAGTGGCTGCGATGTGAACAGAATTATCTGTGTGCTTAATTGCTGAGATCATTTTTGTAGGTATCTATAATACATGTGAGGAATTCATGATAATATGCACACAAACAACGGAACTTGCACGATGATTTAATCATTTTACAATATTAAACAAATTTATAGATAGTTTCGAAACTTTGCCGGTACAAATATTCTATAGAAATATGTCAAAATTAATCTACAGTCTATCTTTAAACTAAGACATTTTTACTAATTGTCACAATTTTATATGGTGGCCAGTCGTGGCCCAGTGGCACAAGAGTGTGACTGTAAGCGACTGGTTGTGGGTTCGATTCCCACTCGAGGAGTGGAAATTATATTTCTATTTTCTTCGCTCTGGTGTCGAGGTAAAGCGCGGCGTTAAGTTCCGCCACTTAACACGCAAGCCTCCGAATTCGGCGGAAAGTGGGGAACGGAGTGTCTTAACACTAGGTTCCCTCTGCCTACCCTGCTGTGTGCGGGATATAGCGTGAAGCTATTTAATTTTTTTTGTCACAATTTTATAACAAAGACGCTTAAAGAGCCTATATAAACGTCTTTTCTTGGCTTGATTTTTTGTGGTGTATAATTCTGAAAATTTGTGAACCTCAAACTTAAAATATCGTAAAGAGAGTAGTTACTCTCTCTTTTATATAATATTTTTTTGAAAATTCGTTACACGAGCTCAAAAGGCTGAATACCTACATTGTGATGGTGACGCAAAATAGTTTGAATTATTATTTTTATCTGCGTACCAATAGGCTTGAACTGAATAGGAGCTCGTGACTTCCCACCGCGGGCATTTTCCTGAAGTCGTCATGCAACTTTCCAGTGTTGCCAACTTTACATATAGAGATACTTATTACTCGTTCAATTACTGTCGTTAGTGAATGTTTTGCTGATGTGATGAAAAAGAAAGTGTCCTTCAACTTACTAAATGATTCTAACTGGCAATGTATTCCATGCCGGTCGAACTGGTCTCCATATTCTAACACTATTATGACAAGTATCAAATTCATAGGGAAGGTGTAACATTACGAGTGAAATAGTACTTTCGTCAGAGTTTTAGAAATGCAGTAAATATTAGCTAAGTTGGTTATGTAACACATTCTTGTAATATTATAGTATCAGCATTAGATACAGATTGTAAACATTAATTAGGAATAATTAATTACTTTAGAATAGGAAAGTCTCATGAATGATAATGTAACATCCATTAAAAGAGATGTAGTCTCAGTTGCAACAACTGTGAACATAGGAAGCATTGTCATTCTGACCTAGCTGAGCAATACATATAAGTCAAACGAACTCAATGACCGGAGCAACGAATCGATATGCAGCCATCGCGGTACTAACGGTCGGGCGACCGTTGTCCGTGTCGAATTACTGAGTGAAATAATTAATTGCACACTTTTACTGCCACACATTAGCATACTATTACGCTGTACCCAGCATTCCCGGAGTAAACTTTCTTGGCACACTCTTGGTAAATGTAGTTTACATTGTAACTTTGCGAGTAAAAACAATTGAAAATATAGAGTTGACTCTGTAGAGCCGTATCAAATGCTGTTTCTATATACGAATTAAAGAAACAATAAATAAATATACTACTAATAGATATACTACTTTTGTTTTTGATATTAATATAAAATAAATAGTAATATTACATAAGTGATAATAGGATCAAAACACTAACAAGTTTAACGTTTTACATATTGCTAGGAAATGTTACGACGTTATAACGGCAGCTTAGATGTTTCTTACTAAATGAATATTATTGGATTGGTAAGACGGTTCTGAGTACTTCAGTAATCAGTTTAAATAAGTCTTAATTTATAAATAAATAAGTAAGTAATGACGAAATAACCGGAACAAACGGAAATTTAGTATGTAGAGTTTAGTTCTTTAGGATGTTTGGGACAATTAAGAAAGGTGTTTTCAGAAATAATTGTTTCATTAAAACAAAAGTATCGATATTTCGATACTATGGCAGATAGAACTGGAAATAGAATATAAAAAATTGTGAAATCCACACAAATGACATTGCCTGCGAGCACTTGTAAAAATTACATAGATACCTAGTATTAGATAGTCAAATTACTGTATTGGATTCACTAGCTTCTATTATAAATTATTTATAGAGGTTACATCGAATGAATAGAACAAATATGCAGTAATGATGTATAATATTGACACTCACTCTCTCATTACCATTACTCAAGGTAAACAAATAAGTAATACATTTTCCGGTCGTTTTACTGTTTGTTAGAAATCTGTTCTACGTTAGTTAATAAGTACGAACTAAAGTATAGCTATATAAGGGTTTATAGACAAAGAAACCAAATTAATTATAGGAAGCAAAATTTCTTGACCTGATTTTATTAATTAACCAATGTATGACTTGTAGGAAGATTGCGAAGACCTTGGCATAGTTTGTATTCGATTAAGTTTTATTTATATGTAGGTATTTATTAATTACATTAAATTATTAATATGAAAGTAATGATACATTTACTTATAATGCAAGTAATGTTTGATTTGATTTATTACAGTTGAATGAAAACTATCATTGTTTAATTGTTATTTTTTATAGCATCTATGTATAGCATACAGATCATTTAGATTTATGACGTTTTAATTTGTAAGACTTAACAGTATAATTTTAAAGTAAAATCTTAACAATTTAAAATAAAAACATTTAGTTAAAAAATATTTAGTTTTCATATATAAAAGTTACCATAATGACTTATAAGTCACAACAAGACAAAATAGAAGAGAGAATGAGAACAGGTTTATAATTAACAATTCTTAGCTTTCTATTATCTTAACGTTTAATACGTAACACGTCTTGTCAATGTGTCGTTAGTTATGTGAAGCAAGCCCAGACGTTTCCGCTTATAGCCAATTGTTTTATTTGACAAGTTGATTGTACGAGTACTGTTTCGGTTGCTACACATGTAAGCTGTTATATTTTACATCATAAGCTTAATTGCCGGCTTGATTACCCGTAATATGAGATTATAGTTATCTTTGAGCTTCGTGATTTTTTCCCACAAGCAGTGTAGTCACAAAGGCGAGACACTCTTTTCTCTAATTTTCGCCTGAATTCGAGCCTATTTTAAGTAATTTGGACTTAATGTCGCGCTTTATCCTTAACTGGTGAAGTGATAAGTAAATTATAATATTTAAAATATATATAATCATTCCCTCCAGTGAGAATGCAATCCATAACAGATACCTTTATAGAGCTCCTACTGCGCTACGGTGACGATGATATTGTATTTGTTTATAATTTGTCAAATTCATATAATTTAAGGTATAGTATATTTGTGTTTATCTTACTCTGATAGTATCAGTTATTGATAGTGATTTCGGATAATATAAGATAAATCTGTTTGTTACCGAAAGTACTTATGGTTTATTATCTATTCAATATATTGATAATATATATTGAAATCGGCCTATTGATATAATACATATATGTATATATACATAAATACATTAAAGAGCACTACTGTATAATCTTCTCAAACAAATGAAAATTTCAAAGAGTGTCTGATTGCATGCAATTATGCTGCCGATTTATAAATGAGTTGATAGGTACATGCCATGACAAGTGATTGTAGATCTTACGATATATACATAGTTATATAATACTTCGGTATGTACACTAAATTAATTCGACTATAGCGTTCATAGGAAGATCGCGTGACATCAGTAAGTGGCCGCGATGGTACCAGCAGGTTGAGGAGACGTCGCGCTCCAATCACCCGAAAAAAAACGCACTTTTGTTTTCGATAGAGTTCGGTGCACAGTTATGATTCATTTTGACGACGCTATAAAATAATGCGTTTATTGTAATAATCCTTTTTACCATATTCTTTTAAAAAGTGACATATGAGCCTTAAAAAACATATACATATTTGGTATGTAGAACTGAAATGCAGTGAATTACTGAATAGAAATAAACAATAGTTTTCCCATAATATTTTACTAAATATATAGACTTACTTGGTCAGACAAATTGTCACACCATTGATGAGCGGCAGTTTTCTTGCCACCATTTAAACCATTAGTCAAATGAGGCGTCAGAGGCCCTCCAGTAAACAAATCTTCGGTAACGCTATTGTCAGAGGTGATCCTTCCTCTAACAGGCGGATCCTGGGGACCAACGAAATCGAACTGCCCATCCCACATATCATACTCCAACTCTAAACTATCCTCTACTTCTATAGATTCTCCCATATTGCCTCTTGAGCGGTTAAATATTGTAGATTTAAACATTTAAAGAAAGGCCCAGAAAACCTTCAGTCTTTGGAACTATTTAACTTAAATATTGCACTAAATATCTAGGATTTAATCAACATCTAATTTGACTTTCAAAACAGATTAGATTAGTAGAGATAACTATTTGAATGGCACATTAAATTATGCAAAGTCGTTGTAGCTCGTTACACAGGACCATGTAATCGGCTCCTGCTTAACATAACACTTGTAACTAACACTTAACACTTTGTCTCACAGAGTCAATATTAAACAAAAATTAGTTTTCCTCACTTTAGCTGGTATGACGACAATAATCGAAAATTAATTATTGTCGTATAATAGGATCAAAATATCTGGTAAAAAGAGACTTTGGCGAAGTTGATTTAAAACTTTAAAAGGTTGCTCTAACATCGTTGTGAGAAATACCACGTTGTTTCACTGCACTTCACTCATAAATCCATTGAGCTTTGTCTTCAATGAAGCTACACAACAATGTTTTGGATAAAAAAATAAAGTTTTATAATGAACAAATACGTTGTGTTAAGTCACCGTCGCGGTCGGCACTGAGCGGCGCGGCCGGCTCGCCCCACCCATCGGCACGACGTGATTATCAGCTTGCCAACGCCGCAGAGCCATACAAATAAACTTTATTCGCTCCCTACAGTCTACACATATGCACGATCTGATGGATAGTTGCAAGGCAATAACCCCTTGCATTCGCTCCCCTAGTCTGTTTGCATCTCGTAATTTTATGGGCGAGGGGCCACCTTGATTGCTGGGTCATTCAGACAAGCAACTCCTCACAATGCGTATTGCATAGTAATGTCCTGTGCGTTACTTGGCTTTTTTAAAACTAAATGTTTAATGCTGGCTATTTACTTAGACTAAGTTTAGCTTTTGTTTAAATATAAAAATATTCGATATATATGTATGTATTATAAATATATCATATTTATTTATCGAAGAGGAACTAAAAAATGAGCTACAATAGTCGATTTTAGAAATTTGATGATCAAACTATATGAATAATTCAACCAAAAATATGTGATCGAACTGTTATATTATATTTTTTAGTAAAAAATGGGAACTTTCAAATGTATACTGCCGACGTTATTAATACTTCTAACACTTTAAAATCGAAAATATAAATTAAATTAGAATAAACTACTCAGGTAGACCCTAGATTTTAATGACTTTTCGTGGTATAAATAAAAATATTTAGACTTGTATCATTTTTGATATTATTTACTTTAGTTCTTATTTAGTTGCTTTCCTATCAATTGTCCATTACAAGCGGATGTTTTCTTTTTTTTTACACTTCTCTAATTAGTAATATATCTTTCATTTCTATACGAATTTGCTTAATGTGCAAATCATTGAATGGGAATGCTAGATCTTGTGGTTGAAATAATATGGAGTTTAAAAATTACAGAACAATAAGCTATTATAATGAACTTTTTGTTAATCTGTAATAGCAAGTAGTTAAAAGTTATGTCAGTTTCAAACAATAGAATCATGAGATTAACTTGTTCCACATAAGCTTCATGACATAGGTAACTTAACGTTCTCCCTACATATTAAGATATATTACTTAAAACTATCAGCTCTTTTAAAATTAACAATTATCTTTATCTATATTAGATACTAGCGACGTGCAGCTTCGCTTGCGTACACTTAAATACCAAACTTCTTTTAAATTTATAATTTGAATTGTTGTAACTTTTTGTTTATGAACTAATTGAAATAAATTAACCATTAAATATTAAATGCAGTTTACTTAAATATTGACTTTTAGTCAAAACTGCATTTAATTTCGTTCAACCGTTTCAGAAATAAGTACGTACAAACGTACGGAAAAACAGGAAGAAAATATATACATATATATATATATATATATATATATATATATATATATATATATATATATATATATATATATATATATATATATATATTTTTATTATATGTACAAATAGCTTTTTTGACATAAAATTTATGTTCTTTTCAGTGATATATTGAATCAAAAACCAACTTCAGTAGAGAATTACTAAGTCAAGATTGCTATTGAACACGCAATATGTCGTTCGTATTTCCCCCTTACTCATTCTATGAAAACTATAGGATTCATCATACTGAAAGGTAAAAGAAAATGTTTCCTATATATTTTTCTATTTATTTTGTATATCTATAACATTATGAACAAATTTCATTTTTTATTGTATTCTTAATTTAATTAGTGGACATTTATTAGGGAGTTTACTTATATTAAGAAAAGTTGCGTAAATCTGTCACGCATTTCCCGCATAGAAAGTCGGGAAGTCAAAGTGATTTTATTCTACACTTATATAAAGAATAAATATAATATAAAATATTATAATTTATTTTAAAATGCCCATATCCCTACTTCACTTTTTACTAACTTTGGAATTGATTCTAGAAGAGACGAAGTTATTTAAAGGCCTTTAATATAAATGACTTTGTCTTACTTTTCATAGAGTTATGAAGGTCATATTCATAGTAGAGTTATGAACGTCAAGTACTTTTGTTTAAAAGATGGTTGTGAACTTTTTTTATAATATTTGATTAATTATTAAAAAGGTTAGGCATATTTTCTAAAAACGTATTAACGTAAACATTTTTCATAATAAGAAAAAACAGGTTTGTAATCTTAGAAAATGTAGATTACAAAATTTCTTAATTTAGATTTGCAATTATTAAGGAATTTTATAGTTCCATCTAAGTAAGACAACTAATTTTAAAACAGAATTTCAACGTAATTGGTGCCATTCGACCCCTCACGCTACGTTTATCCCACTCAAAGTCTAATAATAGCAATTAGTCTAGATTATAAGATCTAGTACAGATGGTTTCAACATGTGTTCTGCCTATCGTAGGCCAATTGTTACACTTTTTACATCTGTGATCTAAATTCTTCTTATTTACACTAATATACTTATTTTTAATTATAAAATTGTGATCAAGAGAGAAAATTAGAGGCTTTATGGCGCAATAGTAATCATAGCGTCTGAATGTAAACGCGATGGCTGTGGGTTCGATTCCCACTAGCGGGAATATTTTCATATTTTTTAGTTTTGATGTATGAAACAAAGTGCGTGGTTGAGTTCCGCCACTCAACATGTGAAAAATTGAGAACGGAATGTCTTGGCACGTGGTTCTCTCTTACTGCCCTCCAATACGAGATAAAACGTGAAGCTGATAAATAAAAGCTACATAATTGTATTTATACGCAAACAAGATCTAGGGAAACTATTTCAGATGGCGTCCACCATTGCAACATCAGTAGGAAAGGTGTTGTACTGTATTTCGTAAATATCTTTATGCTATTTGTTAGAAGTACCTACCTACTGTATTATATACATATTGTATACTCGTAGCATAGTACAGCTGTCTCGACATGCGACGATTACAAGCTAAAATATGATGTATAGCAGGCCTTATGTTTTACATACAGGTTACCAGATTAGAGTGCGGTTATATTTTTGGGTATTAGCACTTGAAGATGAGCTTTTGAGTGATGCTTGAAATGAAAGCAATGAAAATCCATACATAGGCAACAAAAATAGAATTTAAAATACTTAGTATTACTATTATTAAATATTTATATTTCGTATGTCAGTTATTTAAAATATGAGTATTTTTTTATAGTGGCCAGTCGTGGCCCAGTGGCACAAGAGTGTCACTGTAAACGACTGGTTGTGGGTTCGATTCCACTCGAGGAGTGGAAATTATATTTCCATTTTCTTCGCTTTGGTGTCGAGGTAAAGCGCGGCGTTAAGTTCCGCCACTTAACACGCAAGCCTCCGAATTCGGCGGAAAGTGGGGAACAGAGTGTCTTAACACTAGGTTCCCTCTGCCTACCCTGCTATGTGCGGGATATGGCGTGAAGCTATAGCGTATAGCATAGAGCATTTTTTTTATAATATGTAATGTACATACACAGTTATCATTAAAATCTCGACACCTACCTGTAAAAAGATAACCCGCGAAAAAAATGAGACGCTGTCAGAACGAATATATTATATTTTAAAAAGTTTAACTGATATATGTAGGTATATGTTAGTTTATTAGAAGCTAAATCTGATTAATATCACATACCCAGTATCAAATACGTAACTTCATTACAAAAAACAGGTAGATTGCATCTCAAACAATACTGAATACTTCGCACGCGTTCCTTCACACTAGCACTTTCTGTTTCACAGGTTTTTTAAACAATTTACGTTTTAGAACGCATAGTTAGATAACCTTAGGACGACTTTACACTTGTAAGGCTTTGATAGATTGAAGACGATGTGACGGACATGTTACACTAATAAGATTATATGAACACGATAATTATCACTTCAAGCGTTGTATACGTCCTGTTATATATAATCTTAGTAGAAATATTAAATTATTATATTGCATTAATTTTGGTCGTTTGTCTATAATAATTAAGGCTGCCGTAGCGCAGTATGGCAGCTTCTGCCTGTAACCGTGATGGTTGTAGATTCGATTTCTATTCGGATAATGTTTATATATTATTTTCATTTCCCCGCTCTGGTACCTTAGACAACATACAGGGTTCAGTAGTTGCAGCAATGCATGCAAGTTGCCACTTAACGCTCAATTTTGGGCAGAAAGTGCAGAACGGAACGTGCAAACTAGGTTCTCTCTTCGTAAACAAGAAAAAAGAATTATTAAGTAAATTTAACAAAAAGTTCAATAAAACACGGAAATAAAAACTTAACATGTTTGAAGAAGTGCATGCAAGGCTATTTTTCACACTTACACGATAAGACATTATCGATAGTGACATACTTTATCATTCTCTTGCTTATGCAACGTCCATCGATCTTATTTCGTATTTTAAATTACGATGATCTTTTGCTTGATTGATGGCGTGAAAATGATATAATACTGATTTCTTTTTGTTTCCAGTTTTATATTTGTTTATACTTTATAGATGTTTCTATTAATAGAAGTAATTAGTAGCTATATAAATATTTCATTTACAAAATTATAATATATTTTATTATATACTTTTAGACATTTTCAAAGTGTTATAGGAAAATTGAAAAAGACATTTAGAAAACGTATAAAAATTTTGAACACAGCGGCATTTGAACCCGCACCTCCTGAATACCGTCCAGGCGCTGTGACCGATAAGCGAGTAGAACGCATGGCTTATCGGTCAGAGCGCCTGGACGGTATTCAGGAGGCGCGAGTTCGATTCCCGCTGCGTTCAATTTTTTATACGTTTTCTAAATGTCTTTTTTATATTATATAATGTCACTCCTTACCTAGAGAACACACACAAACACAAGACACCTGAAGACAGTCCAGACACTTCGTTCTCCACTTTCCGCGCTATATCCATATTTATCGAGCTAATAGTAATTTCATTCCATATATGTATGTCGGTAAATTTTAAAAATTGATGCGTTGTTTGAGCAATTTTTATTATTTAATTACTTGTAATTGTCGGTATAAATATTTCGGATATCTCGCTGCATCCTTGACACATTTAATACGCCCACACAACACCCACTGTACGAGCATATCCTATTGTTTACTGCAGTATATTATACCTACGTCTAATAAATTATGTAGATTTAAGCAAGTTTAGGTTATGTATTAAAATTTGTCAAGGAGCAGGAAATTAGGACCCGATTTCTAAATTTATAAAATTTGCATAAATAATTACAATTAGGTTTTATTTTACTTCAATAATAAATAAGTCTTTAAATGATAAATTATTACTTCCAAAAATGAAGAATTTCAAACAAAAAATAGTTTTAATACTTACGTAGTGCAATTGCATCGAAAATATATATGTGTACAGTATGTATATCAATAACAAAAGCTCAAAAGTTTATAAGACGTTCAGAGTTTATAATTTAATGAGAAAAAGAATAAAAATTAAGATGCTTGAAATTATATTGCATAATATGATACTATAATAAAAACCAAAAGTCATTTTTTGCATGCACAATAAATTTATAAAATTAAACATAACAAACCTTAATGACAAATTAATTCAAGCATACAGTTCGCTGTTTGTTCTAATGCATTATTTATGTACACGCCTATCTAGGTAATGTTGCGTGCAGTTTCTCCCAGGCCCATTGTCCGTTGCATTATGAGCCAGTTGCAAACCTTTCAATACGTTCATAGTGGCCCTTATTGCGTTAAAATAAACACTATTCTAACTTTCACTACTGTGCCTGCTACTACAGTTTTAGAAATGCCGTCCAAAGAAATCGCCCACGTAGTCAAAATGAAGCTTTGCGTATTTCAAGAATTGAAAACACTTGAAGGTCCGCGAATGTTACGTTTTTGTTTTGAACGAGAAAGTGAAATTAGTATATGCCTCTTACTTTACTATTTAACCCATTAATTATAACTAAGAGTTTGTTTACGTCAATTAAGTATAAAATGTCCTTCCTTCAATTAATAGAGTTACGTCAGTTAAATATTTGTATAGACACTAGTCGTTTCCTGCAAATTCCTTTGCATAAGCTTTATGGCTGTATACTAATTCTATGACTATCATCTGTAACTTTTACAGAACGTGAATTCCTTTTTTTATATGTGCTCATAAGAATTTTGGAAAATCTACCCCAGAGATCCCACTCATATTCCACCATCTGCACTAAATGTGCAGTGTAGTAGTTTAGGCTGTGCGTCTACGTTTCTTTACTATTTAAAAAGAAAATTATCAAAAAATTGACGCATGAATTTTAAATCTGTTGATGATTTATGGTTTCTTAATTTGTATTTTGTTCTGCGTATTTGTAAACTATCCTTTCATTAAAATGATGATTCTAAAGAATAGGCTTTGCTTAATTCGGGTGTTTCCAAAAGTGATTGAGTTATATATTCACATACATTCACTACAGCATGAATTAAAGCTTTAACTTTCAAAATCCCCAGTATTACTCTGTTAAAGAACAAAACAAAACAAAACCTACTGAGCTCCATGTACGTCGCACATACAAGTCATATATCATATTATGATTGTTATTCCACATCGATTGTTTATCATATGCACACGCATCTGACCGGAAGGTGCGCACGCGCTGTTTCCGCCCGTCGTCGTTGTCGCTACGAACTGTCTAATGAACCGGCACGCTCTATTGTTTTAATTTTTTCCTCTACATTCATATTGGGGTCATCGAACAGACATTATGGATTATGTTCCTTTAATGGACGCTTATGCCTTTATTGGGTGTAATGGTGTTGGTGTCTTTGACAATTTCCGTTCATACATAAATCGTAATGAATAGTGATATTACGATATTAGAATAGAATATAACGTACTGATTTAGTATTGTTTATTATGAAATGTGTATGCTTATGTGCATTAATATTATAAAGCGGTAAGCGTTTGTGAATAATTATGTTCAAGGTAGATAATTTTCAAAACTATTGAACCAAATTTGATTTATTTTTCACTGTTAAAAAGCTACATAGCTACAGGCTATGAATCATTTCGTGCACACGTTGGTTTTCATATAATTCTATGAAATTATACTTTTTTTGGTTCACGTTGTGTCCCGCACACACCAGGGTAGGCAGGGGGAACTTTATGTTAAGACACTCCGTTTCACACGCCGAATTCTGGAGGCATTATCTGCTATGTGGCTGAACTCAACTCCGGGCTTTGCTTCAACACCAGACCGAAGAAAATGAAATATTAAATATTCCAATTCCTCTATTGGGAATCAAACCCACAACAAGTCGCGTTTACAGTCACACTTTATGCCTCTGCGCCACTACTGGCTCCTATACTATATTTTAATAGTATAGGTCAAAAAGAGTGGACAGTTTTAAATGCCATTTTATTTGTTTTAGGAGCATGTTGTCATGTAGTGGAAGGTAAAAAATACAATTGGGTTGTTCCGGCCGACATCGCCGATTTAACTTCGCAATATAATTTGCTGACTTACGAAATGACGAAACCTTAATGAAGATACAATGAATTAGTTAATTAAAAATTGGGTTTGCAGAAACTTTAACTATAGTAGAATGTAATTCGTAGACAAGAATTGCTCAGCAAATTGACCTAAAGATAACTACATACTTCAATCAAATACTAAGTAACATCATATTTCTTTGTGTTATAAGTTTCAGTACTCTTTACTCTTTGATATCTAGCATGTTCTTTTTGTGGCATAGCTTTAATTTTTATGTTCACCGAGTCATGTCATTTTCAATCTTAATCGTTACTATATCTTGTACAAAATAGCTTGATATTTTTGAAAGATGTAAATTTTTCTCATCGACATAACTTTGCGATGACGTACATATTATTTTCTTAATTTAATGCATGATTCAAGCGTTATCCGAAAATTTTAATAACTTTTATTGCTTCAACGTAAAATTTAAAAACGAACACTGAAAGTAATAGACGCTTGTACAATACTAGACCGAATGATGGTTAATGATGCGCTGCGTCCACTTCAACAATTTTATCGAACACGAAATAATAGTTAAAGTTCAAGATGGTGACACAAACTCCGACGACTCTGGTTATGATGATCTTGGCTGTGTTCCTCTTCCTTAATAAAAAATATTTTAAAAGATAAAATTATTTTATTTTTCAACTTTAATTTTACATACAGGATTATTCTTGGATCAATAGTCTCCAATAGGTGGTTCAGATCATGGGACCAAACAACTTTTCAAAGAAACATGAGTCAAAAAGTGTAAATCTCGTCCAGTTAAAAGTATTTTAAATCGTGAATTTTTAAACTACTAGATATTTTCTGTTTCCCATCACTAGCCCATCTGTCAAAGAGATCAAGCTATCTTGTACAAAGTAAGTTATCGCGTTCGTTAAAAAATTATAGAGTGTGTTTATTTCAGCTATCTTTGTCACTAACATAAAAAAAATAAGTTTATGCAGTATATGATTAATTGGTATTAATAAAACATCTTTCTACAAATCGCTGTTGGTCGTAATGTCAAACTTTAAACAATATTACAAAATCATATCATATCGTTGGTTTATTTTTAGCAAATAACGAAATAAATGTCTTGACACCAGATTATCTTTGATTACTTTATTATACTCGTATGCTGAAGCTAAGAAAATGATACATTAGTGGTGCAGCCATCTCGGACCGTGTTTGATTTTAAGTACGAAGACAGTTGTGAATTCGATTATCAGTAGGTTGATTGAATCACTAGACGGTTTTTTGCAATTAACCGGCAATCTTAATTTTAAAATGTCTTCGTTGACTTTTTACTGGTAATAGCCCAAATTGTATGAGAATAAGAATAAAGTAATATAATAAACCTACATTGCTATTATAAAAAACAGCGTTTATCAGTTTCTATGTTTGAGGTGGGGAACTAAGTGACTTAACACTAGGTTCTCTCTGCCTACCCTGTTGTGTGCGGGATACAGCGTGAAGCGAAAAAAAAACAGAAAAAAAGTTTGAGGTAAGTAAAATTTCTGTAACGATGTCAGCCAGATGAATTTACATCTATAAAGTAGTTGAGGAAAAGTGCGTTAGGTATGGAGAATCTTATTCACATTATTCTATTAAATATATAATTCGATAAAATTGTAAATTTGAGCAGTTTATCGTTTAAGCTCTGTAGTTTACCTTTATATATAGCATATACAAAGATTTCATACTCTTAAATATAGTTATATACTAATATGTTACACTTATTAGGATGACTGCTGCAATGCCGTCATTCGCTTAATATGATTAGCGAAATATTTATTTTTGGATTTGGCCGGGATCCAACTCGACCTTGAATTGACTTACTAATAGGAATACATAAGACTTATCCATAAATTCATTTTTTATATGTTCTTCGTTTTTTATATGTTCTTTGGAGTGTTAAAACGCAAGAGATATGCAAAAAAGTGATATATAGCTGTGCTTTCTGTCCAATCTTGAGTCTTGCTAGTCTTGAGTCTTTCACATTAGCCATGGAATAATGCCTACTGTTTAATTTGTAATATATATGTTTTGCAAGCGGCCTTTAAATTAAAATCACCATACACAATAGTAAATATCTAAAATGCACTAAGAGAGTAGTATTAAAATGAATTGTTTACAGTAAATTGGTAATATAAATAAAAACAGTTTTCGCGGACACCATGAAGCATTGATATTTATAATATATCAGGCACAAGACCATTGGGCAATAAATGATATAAGAATGTATTTTTAAGTACGGCCTTCTCTGCGTTAGTTCAGGATTCGTTATTTTCTACTTTGGCGCTATTTTACCCCGAGTTCTTTTCAATTCATCAGCCAAAAGGCTCTAAACTCTTGATTACTTATTTATAGTTTGTTATTTAAAAATAGTTATATCTAACTATCTATATGTATAAAATTCTTGACTCGAGTGACCTTCAAACAACGTCTAGCTGAAGCTACTGGGTGTGAAAATCTGAAATTTGACATGTATGTTCATTGCTGGTTAGAGAAACACTAAGACAGTATTTTCTAACATTCCTACGAGAACCTATCTGTGCTATACTATTCTAAAATTTTTTTTTTCAAGATTTTATGCTTATTGCTTATTGCATATTGCAAGGACACGATATTGCACATGCAACATACCTAATGAACATTATGAAATTTTGTGTTTTCAAGGAAATTGAATTTGCGATCACTAATAATATATATTAGTCACATTATACGCATCAAGCTAGCTACGACTACGACAACTACAGTTTGTGAATAAGTGTCTTCAAGAACTAAATAAACTCTCCTTAGTCATGATAATGACACATCTCCGTGAATAATTCTTAATTTGTTTCGTTCGTGCGTGCCGTGCGTGTGTTTTTAAAAATTGTTTGAGTTTCATATAATAGCTTATGTCAAAATTAGTAAATATACTTGGTGTAACTAAGACTAAGTTAAACAGATTTTAACGTATCAGTATCATAATAACAATCCTAGGAAGATTTATTTGAAATTATAATCTTAATTCATTTTATAATTCTATATAATTTACTTTAAACATTTTTAAAGTGTTATTACACACTTAAGAATTGTCAAAGCGCCTGGACGGTTTTCAGAAGGCGCGGGTTCGAATCCCGCTGGGTTCAATTTTTATACGTTTTCTAAATGTCTTTTTCTATTTAGTTTGTTGTCATTTAAAAACACGCTAATAATGTAATAAGCATTTAGTTTTTGCAATTTTTACACATTTTGATAAGAAACCATTTTCACCGGATAATTAGACTACACCCTCCTGTGATTACGGACTACTGTAAAGTATACGAAACGTCGGGATATCCATACTTATATTATAAATGCGAAATTGTGTGTTGGTCTGTCACGCTTTCACGGCTAATCTACCGGTCCGATTTGAATGAAAATTAGAATGTAAGTAATACAAGTGACTGGGTCTAACATAGGCTACTTATTTTTTTAAAAATCGATCTCTAACGGGTTGAAATTGGGGATGAAAGTTTATATGAAAAATCTAAACTGCTTAACCAATTGTAATGAATTTATGCATAAATATAGTTGATAATCTAAGCTTAAATATAGGCTACTTTATTTTTTAAAAATGCACCCCCGAGGAATGTAATATAACGAAATAGTTCACGCGGCGAAGCCGCGAGCGGGCCGCTAGTCTAAAATGTATTTTAAAATAATAAAAATTTACTTGATTAATTTTGGTAATACACTTTTATTTCAAAACGCTAGTATGTTAAATGTATCTTATGAAAATTTAAATGAACGAAAATAGTTTCTCTACCAAAACTTTGTGAAAAACTGAAATAGCATTAATAATGGTTTCTTATTTCTATATCTTCTGTGTATAAACTATTTTCCTAGGTAGTTTTAGTCGACATTGTCAGGAAGGAAGTTGACATAACTGCTATCAAGGGTGATGCATGATGACTTGCCAATGACACACGATAACAAAACCAGCTTACCAAGAATTTAAGGTAATTTTCTACGAAAAACATGTTTCTTATCAATTTTATATTGCAAAGAAAACTTCGCAACTTGTTCAAATACCATTCAAGTTTTTAATTTCTGCACTTATTGTTACCTATGTAGGTAAATTAGATACCGGTTAGGACGCCTTATTATATGTATTTGAATGTTTTTATTGACAGACTCAGATATTTTTCCTCACATAAAGTTTTAAAAATAAGAAGTAAATTAATAAAATTGTAAAGAAATGAAATGTAGGTGATAATTCACTGCTATTGTAAATTAATTCACGTTCTGCGCAGCATGTAGCAATGGCGGGAAAAACTGCCGGTAGGTAATATAGGAAGTCTAGATTTTGTAATGCATCCGCATTGATTAGCCAGCTAAACTATTTTTATTTTTAATAATGAAACGTTGTTATACAGTTTCATTCCAACTATATCTATAGTGCTGGAAATAGAAGAATAAATAGTGAATATATGTTAAACACTGACCTTGTAGTTAAGACCTTGCACATCCTCTTCAAGTGAGACATCAGAGTACATATCGTCAGCCGGCTCCCCACCCGACCCGCACCCGGATGAGTTAAAGGACGACGACCGGTACAATTGGCTAAAACAATAATAATGCCTCACTCCATTAGCTATTCAGGACACCTCAGGAGAAGATTTGAATGGAACGATTTTAATTTGCAGTCGATAGCGACATCTGTTTTTGAGAGCAGTAAACTACGACGCCATCTATGATTGACGTTTATAGTTACTTTCGTTTATACTTTAGTTACAACTTGATGCCATAGATGGCGCACATTGCAACTTTAACAAATACAAATAAAATGCAATTTTGTTATTTGTTGCGTATATTATATTAATTATCATATAATAAAATAAATAATAAAACTTAAGCAATAAATATATTGTTGGCTTTTTCAATAAAACTTTACACAGACTATAAATAATAATAATCAATTGATTACCTTGCTAAGACATTGGCGCCAATTTGTCGCTTCCCTGAGCTGAAACAATGAAGTTTGACGACAATTTAATTAAAAAATAAATAAAAATACATTTATACTTGAGTATATAATGAAGCAATTTTGTTATAAAATGTAAAAGTAGGCTTCGCTCGTTACAAGCAAATAGCAACTATGTACGCGTATCACAATGGTAGTGCATGATGTAAAATAAGATATTATAAATTAAATTACTATATTACTCTTATGTATCTCGTAGTTACAATTAGAGTAGAAAAGTGCGTTCGCGTTACGGAGAAAGAAGGAAATATTTTTGCATGTCGAGCGCAAACAATTATCGCTTTTGTGTGCATCTATCTGTACGTAAGCAATTATATTACATAAACATACTATTTCGACGTTTTTAACAGCCGTTGTGTATTGCTTTAGAAATAGTTGGAATTTTTGATTGTTACTTCACTAATTTATTTTAGCTACATAACTTTTTACTTCTCGTATATTAAGTATCTATTATAAGTATTATTAAAGGCCGTCATGGCGCAGTGCAACGGCCTCTGACTGTAAATGCGATTGGTTGTGGGTTCGATTACCATTCGAGGTAATTACTATATTGAAAATCTCTGGTACGTAAGACAAAACGCTTTTAGTTCCTCTCCACTCTACCCGCAATGTCTCAATGCCGGGTGGAAAGTACATAAAGGAATATGTTGACACTAGGTTCTCTCTAACTACTCTGCTATGGGGGAAAAAGCGTGAAGCTATAAGTATTTTCAAATTAAATTAACGCGTTAAATTTTGATTCTTTTTTATTTAGTTTCACGCTGTATCCCGCACACTGCAGGGTAAGCAGAGGGAACCTAGTGTTAAGACACTCCGTTCCCAACTTTTTTAAAATAAATACAACAAGTTTTAGATATTTTTAAAATAAGTGCATTTATAATAAAACTTACGATAAACAATAATTGCACATTACGTGGCTATCTATGCTACGTCTGCACAAAAGGGGCGATGGTGAAATCATGGATACGCGCATGCCATGAAATTGTGTAAGAAAGCGATGCACTGAAGCAATGCGTCGTGGCTGTGATAATTATATTGATAACTATGAAATGTGTTTCCTTTCGAATCTAATGTGATTGATGGTAAAATGTGACATGTTTTTAATTTAAATACAATGACACCTTAATGTATTTTTTATATTTAAAATATGTGCTGTATTAGGCAGCTTCGTAATCAGAGGGAACCTTGTATCAAGAACTCCGCTTTTCACCTTTCCCCTGAATTAATGAATTCGAAATATTGCATGTTGAGTGTTGAAACTCAATACTGCGCTTTTTCTTTGGCATCAGAGCAAAGAAATGAAAATTAAAATATAATTCTTCCGAGTGGAAATCGAACCTACAACCATCACGTTACAGTCAGATACTGTCTCACTGCGGTACGTTTTGAAGTTTTTTGTATTGGGTGGCGTAACTAAATTAGTAATTTGTCAATACAGATTAGTACATGTTACCTCGTATAAGTTTGGACCAATACTCAACACATATTTATAATCAAAGAAGGTTGAAATTTATCTTAAAAGTTTTTTTTTAAATACAACAAGTAAAGTCTATAATAATGCCTTTTATATCATTTTGCACAACGTAATAGAAAAAAACTATTTTGTGTTTTGAAGTAAAATTGTTATTTATTTTCTTATACTCAAACATATTGTGCTCTATATTTAAAAATTAGAAAGTTTATATAAGTGACGGAAATAATAATGTTTAACTACAATGTCCATTTTTACCAGCATTAAATATGATTGACGACGTAAAGGCACGACGATTGGCTAGTTAAAATATTTCTTCAATTATAAATAGAAAATTATGATATATTTAGATTATACTATAAATAATTTAATCAATTATTATAAATTATGTTGTGGTTAATATTTATTTTATTTTATTCTGTCTTTTTTTAAAAAAAAAATCACTCATTTAATCTCTAGTATTGAATACGTTCAAGAGAATTCCTGTATTCTTTGTTTCAGAGATTTAGGAGTTTTTAAGGTTAATTTTATTTAATTAATTGAAATTAATTATAGTGTAGTGTGAGATTTACAATGACTTGTAACGCGTGTATCATCGTTATTCATCAAGTGTTGCAGAATTTTGATTCTCGTCTATTTTCTCTTACAGTAATTACTCTGTGACGCTTCGTTGCTATCAAAAGGTGCGTGTCGCTTTTATACTTTTTGTTTGATATCAATATTAAATATAATAAGAATATACAAAAAATATATGAGGCCACTTGGCTCAGTGGGGCATCGTTTAACTGTAAACACGATAGTTGTGGGTGCGAGCCTCTCTCGAAGGAATGCTTAAATTATTTTCAATTGTTCAAATATCCGTTCTAGAAGATAAAGCGCAGCGTTGAGTTCTGCCATTCCATAGAATAGGTCACCTTTTGTGAAATGGGAAATGGAATATGGAAAAATAAGTGAACCTGTTTTCTTTTAAGATTATATTATACTCTAAGGCCACAAAAAATAGACATAAGATGAGTCTTTATACATATATGTTTAATATTTGCAATGAAAGTATAATGAATCATGACTAATGTATAGATAATGAATCATGACTAATGTATAGGTAAAAAGATATGGAGTAACTTAGCGTCTTCACATAAAAACGATAGGTTAAGAGGTCATTTGTAACATACATATATACCTATTTCCTAACACATATGTATAGCGAAACGTTCAGTTTTATACCGGTGTCAGCACAAAAGTCAGTTAAAATAGTGATATGCTGTGTACAAAATCTTAATCTTATATTGCAGAATATAATAGACATTAAAATATTCAACGTATGTTTTATGTATGTTCTGTAGCTGTCGAGTATATTCTTATCTTCATTAGTATTACTTATTAGTCACTCCCGTTCTCCACTTTTCGCTCGAAATTGAGGTAACGCGTGTAAGTGGCGGAATTCAACGCTGCACTTTGTCAACGCCTCAGATGTGCCTGGACAGAATTTCCGCCTGAATTTAAGATATTGCATGTCGCATGATGCTCAACGCTGTGACTTACAGAAATGGGTTAATCAAAATATTATATGTTGTACAAATTTAATGTACAAATTTAATGTATAAATAAAAAAAAAAACGAGTTGAAATAAACGAGTCCATTGCCATCGCATGTTGAACATCATTGATTATCCAAACAATAGAATGGGCACTATAAAATACTCATGCGTACACATTGTTACTTTGTCCACGGACCAATAAAAATAGTCCTGAAACGTACAAAAAGAAGCAAAGAGCTTAAAGGTAATGCGATTTTGTTACTGGGAAATATCTGCACAACGTTTTAAAATATCTATAAAATGATTGTATAACAAGTTTTATTGCACACCTATTTCTTGTTAATTATACAAAAAATATATATAATAAGTTACTTAACATGTACACATATTTCAATAATTTTAACAGAAAGCTAAACTATTTAAGTGAATGTGATTACAAAAATTTTATCAGACCGTAAATTTAAGGTTAAAAATAAAATTTATTGTAATAAAACACAAGGCTTTTTGGTACATTTAAAAAACTATACTCCTACATTCTAAATTCAGAGTAGCTGTCGAACCTTGGCCTTGTTTGGTAAAAAATATCTAACCTGTAGGGTCGCTTTCTGTAATGCATGTGGAAACTGTTCCGCTCCAGCTTTACAATTATTTGTGTTGCTATTTAAAACTTATATTATCCGATGTGTTTCGGAATGCGAGACGCGACACTCAGTTACCTACATTACATATATCCAGGCACGTGCAAACAATTAACAATAACATTGAAAATTCTACCGGATATTATTTACCGCGTTTTTGATAAATAGCTTTTTAGTTTAATATCGGACCCGCGTAGAACGTGCGAGCGGTCGCGATGAACTGACGCATCACAGCACAACAGTGCAGACGTAATGGTGGACAAGCACCAGGCATGAATTATCCACAATGGTTGACTGCGAAACGTTGGCTGTTATTAAATTATTAAGGCTGCGGTGCTAGTCCTACATTATTCTTTTTTATATTTCGCTCAAGGCGTCACGTCTGTCCGCGGCGGAACAAACGAGTAAATATTTTATGTTTATTACATAGGTTTGTTTAGTTGTTTATCTGATTGTTTGTATTTGTTTATGAATTATTGTCACTGCTAACAACAAACTCATATGTAGATTAAAGGTCTTTTGGTATGTCTAGGGATGTCAAAATCAGCTTCAAGCTTTTTCCTGCATTGTAATGTATCCTGTGGTATAGTCAAAGAGAATTTCAAGACTTTTTGTCCATCACCGCGCCGCACTCCACTGACATGAGAAATGGCATGTTGCGTGACAGAATTTAGCACCGCGCTTTATTTTACGTAAAAGTGCGAAGAAATGAAAAATTTAAATATAATCCCGAGGTGAGACTCGAACCGACAGCCGTCGCGCTTACAATCCGACGCTGCCATACTGCGCAACGATGGCCATAAAAATCAACGTCCAAGTGGTGCTCGTTTAAATTTTATAGAACGTTTGACAATCAATAAATTCCTACAAGACTAGAAAGAACTTAAAACATTTTTTGACAAGGAAGTTCTCAATATTGTTTAGATAATTTGGCTAAATGTTTTATAACGATTGTCTTTCATACTGAAGTTCTAGTATTTTATTTAGTTTTTCTTTAATCTCAAATGAACTTGGACGTAGTGAAACCTCAGTCCCTCTTGTTCCAACACATAAACACCTAGATGTGCATTTAAATACATTAAAGTGTATATTTTGATTTCATTTACCACATATAGAAGATGCATCGAGACCTGAAAATGCGAGTTATCTAGACCATTAGAAGTTAGCGATATATTTAAAACTGTAAGTCAATGATATGAATAACAAATAATTATTTACACTTAAACCTATCGCGTACTGCGCTTGGTGTGAATGAGAACAGGAAACGGTTGCCATTCATTAACCGTTAATACGCCTTCCAAATCTAAATACTGTAATTAAACTTGAACTAAACATACATTTTCTGGTGTTTGTATACTTTTCTCATATTACTGTTTTTACGCCGTAAAAGCTATTAATATCTATACATAGCACTAAGTTTGTTAATTTGCTTTACTGCGTTCTTTATGACTTATTATATACGATTTTGAGCGTTATATGTCAAAGAAATGGACATTTTTGAATTATAGCACGCTCCCGTCTAATTTAATTTCCCGTCTAATTATTTATAAGCTAAAGCGGATCTTAAGTACAATTAGTAAAGTTACGAAACAGTGATTGACAGAAGACCTGTAACATTTGCGAATAGCATCTCTCATAAATGCAAATGGTCAATTTTTTTAATTTTTTAAAATCATAAAAACCTTCATTCCAGTTCTGAAATGAATTTAAATAACGAAAAAAATGAGATAAAAAACAAATTCAGAATGAAAACTGGCAAAATTCTTTGCTGATTTCATTTTATTTGAGCTAATGATATTCATATTATATTGCTATCCGAAAATTCTTCACATGTTTTTTATATTTTTAGTATAAATAGAAATATGAAGAAATGTGTTATATATAACTATTTGTATCAGATAATTCACGCATATTCAAGTTACATAACGCTTCATTAGGACGGCAATTAGTGAAAACGGAAAGAACTTAGCGGTATTGTGGGCCAGTCGAAATTGCCGTGTTTAACGTCTCTCTAACCACAATTACCTGACCGTAGGTGATGCAACATTAACATTATTTCGATTGTTGGAACGTAAACTGTTGTGTGTTGGGCAAAAGTAAGACTACGTACAAGGACAATTGTTTGTAAGATAATTACTAAATTTTGGTTTGGAGTTTATAAATTTATAGTTTCATAAATCATAATAAATATTCAAAATTTAGATAGTTAATTGAGTTACTTTTTCTTTTTATTTAACGCATAGTATATTTTAATTAAGTTTTTATTGACTTGGCCAAGAATATACAGTTAGCATTATGTGGCAACGATAAAGGAATTTCCAACTTAAAGATTTTTTATTCAAATAAACTTTCCGAATGTAATAACGCCTAACAGCTGTTCCACTCGCGCCGTAAACTAAAAATACGCAGCGTCACTACATAACAATAGATTGAAAATAGATTAGCAAAAACTTTGTTATTTGCGGATGAAACAAAGATAGGCCTAAGTCTTCGTTAACCTTTTTACAATGTCTGCATCGCTAGCTTTACGTCTATCGATTAATTAAGCGTTTAAAATTTAATTAAAATTTTAGATACATTTAAAGGAAACTAAGTAAATATTAAGAATTGGATTTTTAGAGTTCCTTAAGACAAGGATGTTGTTTAGAAAAACAATAGTCGAGTATGCCGTACAATTTAATTGTGACATCTGAAATAGAAATAAAGTAAAAATATGAAAATAACGGTGATAAAACTGTTTAAAACTAATTGTCTAAATGACGTAAATACTTTTTGTTCCAACTTTATGTTATTATACACCTACTTAGCAGTAAAGACATTAGCGTCATAGTTTTCTATAAAAACGCAAATTACAACAAATAATAACAAATCAGCTCCACGCTTTTCTCCGTACCTATAGCAAGGTGTGTAAAATCTAGATACTCTGGTTTTCACTTTCCGTCCGAAATCAAGGCATTATGTGTTACGGCGTTGACAGAACTCAACGCCGTAATTTGTGTTATTATCAGACCAGAGTAATAAATATATTTTTTCAGCTTCATGCTGTATCCCAAACACAGCAGGGTGCGGGATACAGGCAAAGGGAAAGTCACTCCTAGTGTTAAGACACTCCGCTCCCCACACTCCGTTCCGCCGAATTCGGAGGCATTGCTTGCTTGTTATGTGGCTGAACTTAACGCCGCACTTTACCTCTGATGCCGGGGCGAAGGAAATAGAAATATTAAATATTTCCACTCCTCGAGTGGGAATCGACCCACAACCAGTCCCCAGTTTTTCCCCGTGGGGGGACGGGTTAAGAATACAATTCCCCCCCGCCGCTGGGTAGCGTCCCGTAAAAGGCGGGTAACCCAGTTAGCTTGGTGGTAGGAGATTCGTTCTCCGACTGGCTCGCGACCACTATCGTGTCAAAGACGAACCGCCAAATATCTGATGATGTGTTCCGGTTCGATGGCATGTAAGCCAGCTCTCCCTATTCCCATCATTCCCATCCTTCCTCCCTCCTTTTGTCCTACATCCCCGAGGCTGGCAACGCATTCATAACTCTAATGTTGTGGATGTCTATGGGCGAAGGTAACCATTTAACACCAGGTGGGCCTTCTGCTCGTTTGCCTCCTTATTCCAAAAAAAAAAAAGTCGTTTACAGTCACACGTTCGTGCCATTGCGCCAAGACTGGCCCCATAGTAATAAACATAATTTGAATATTATCATTTCCTCGAGTAGGTATTGAACACACAACCAATCGCTTTGACAGTAGTAGTATGTGTCTACATACTGTGCCTTTTACAGTGGTTTTTAGCAACAATATATATCTATAAATGTAACTGTAACTATAATGTGTAGTATTTAAATATAATATGGATTTTATCATTGAAACTCTCTCTACCTCTCCGTCTTTTCGGCATTATTCCTATTTAAGTGTGGGGTGAGCTTATTTAAAGCTTAAAATCTGATTATGTTATTGTATAAAATAAATTGAAATATAAAGGCAACCAGCCAGGCATTTTTCAAAGAATAATTAGCAAAGGAATTGTGGGAGAATACAATATAATTGCCCATTTATGTACTTGTGTTTTACAAATACTTATTAAATAGACGCCGGTCTATGACTCATAATAGCTAAAGTTCAAATCTTACTACCGGTTGAGTCATTAATAATCTTGATATAAATATGATATAGCAATTCGCTTTGATTTATTTTTAACAGTATCTATAAAATAAAAGTTATGACTTACTCGTATTTAGAGGGCTTTTGTTTAAATTGTCTTGTATTTTTTAGCCTTTCTAATGGTAAAATTTTTAATAACCGCTTTGTGTAAAATGTATGTGTTTTTACTAAATGTATATTTTGTCTCTCTTTCTGTTTGTTCTGGTTAATTCTGGAACGGCTGGATCGATTTTGACAGGACTTAGATAGTTATTATAGTAAATTCTAAATGGATGAAATTGTACAGCTAGCAATAAAATAAAAACTAGAATTATAAATTTACACGCGCTAAGTCCCATACATAGCGCCATAACTCCCCGCCACTTAATTTGAAAAGATTAACTAACTTGTTTCCAACTGATCCTTAATATTCTTTTTAATTGAAAGCAAAATAAGCAAGAACCTAAAAATTTTCTAATTATGAGTACAATTAGTTTGCACTAAATTGTTTCTTTAAAATGACATTTTTGACAAAACGTTCCTTATATTTGTTGTTAATTTGTTATTTTCCATTTATATAAAAAATATATATTTATGTTAGAATTTCCTTTTCCAACAACTTTCCTTTATAATGTAACTAGTAAGTAATGTCGTAATATGGTTACGAAGGTAGATCAGGAAGGCTTTTAACATAATTTCCTGTGGTCACGCCTGTCATGTTACTTATATGCTTAAAGTGCATTATAATGTACTTGATGTATAGCAATAATGTTTATCACACGATATGACGGTGCAATTAAGAAATACTACTATGAGTACGCATATATGCAGGAGTTAGTTGAAAATCTGTAGTGTTTAAAATCTGAACGCCATATGCGTTCAGATTTTTATACAAAATATGGAATATGACAGAAAAAAAAATAATACTTGCATTTTTCATTCAATTTTAATAAAGTAATCAATCCGTGAAATTAGAAAATTTTAGTTGTTTTTAAAGCGAATGTATTAAAAGTTGAAAGATAGAACATTTTAATCATTTAGATGTTATAATAGGTACTTGTGTGCTATGTTATTACAAAAAATATATAATAACGTCATAAGATAATTCTAAAAAAGTTAAAAAATACCAGATTAAATAAACACTTTTTTAATTACTATTGGTTAAGCGATATAATTTGTAAGTGTCATGAATTAAAAATTTATCTTACACTTAAAAAAAAATATTTCTTTGCATATATGGATGAACACTTCAATGAGTTTCTATTGTACAATTTTTCTCAAATAAGTACCTACATTATATACGTATTTCTTAATTAAATAAAATACACACTTCTTTTACACTATTACTATGGTCAAGATTACTATTTTTATTATAATATAAAATTTCAAATAATAAATTCTGATAATAAAAAATATTTTTTTTTCAATATTCGATAACCATAACTGAAATGAATTTAGTAAGTATGACATGACAAAGCTTATTTAAGCGTGAGTAAAGTTTTAATGTAAGCATGCAACAAAATAAAATGTCTTACTGTCGCATGGAGCCCCATCGCCGATGCGGCAGGTTTTCTTGGTGGCTACGAAAAAGATATAACAGTGATAAGCTAGCACTAGCAAAAAATGTGCAAAAATTAAAAATATAATTATGCAGCAATTTTTAACAGCAATAAATTATAATAAATGGAAATTAAAAGTAAGTTTATACATCATTTGATATGCCTATAGCACTTATAAATAACTTTTATTCTTTGTAAATGTTCTAACACTAACTAATTTTTGGAATAACAAACAAATATTTAACCTTTTGCTTTTAATGTGTACACAAATATAGTAAATCGTATTTGTGCTACATAATAATATAATAATATGAATGTTTTTAAAAAATATGCATACCTGGGCGGCGTTCGTCGAAGACTGGTCCGCGTCCATGAGTGACGATTTAATTGATTTCCAGGACTTCTGGATCCGTTTTCCAATCTATCAACACATAAAATTATTTTAATATTTTCTTTATAAGCAGTTGCTATATTATATGGAGAAAATAGTGCTTGACACTAGGTTCTCTGAGACTAAACTGCTATGGTAAAAAGCATGAAGCTGAAAGACATGTAGGGTATTATCAGAGAACAATTGCAAAAAATACATATATTAATATGTATTGTAAATATATTATAAATATATTATAATATAAATATATTAATAATAAATATATTAATATACATCATGTGACAAAAAGGATTATAATAAAAAAAATATAAGTAGGCACCGAAAGAATTCCTTCCTAATGATATTTTAATTTCCTTTGTTTGGAAATATAATGCGTTATTAATCTAATTATCACGTGTAGCACGTTTAAGAAACTCTTAAAAATCACGTGCTCCTAAACGTTCAACCAAAATTCTTTTAATAAGCTTATCAGCTTAACTAGAAAAGTTTTAGTACTAAATAGGTACTTAGGCGGTTCATTGAACTACATATACATGCGACCAAAGTCTTTGAACCATAGGAACTTAATTTATGGTCTATTAATACGAAATTACCATTAACAAAGGTAAATGTCGTAGTTCAATTAGATTTATAGTTGTAAGAAAAAATAAGTACTTTTTTATACTAAGTATAATACTTAGTAGGAGGAGCCTTTAATAGATTTTTTATTATATTGCTTAGAATTTATTATACAGTAGTATAATAAGTAGCTACATAGTAAAGTAGCTACTTAAAAATATGTCTTGAGATACTCAATCGAGTCGCAGTGAACTTTGAGTAAAGCATTTTTTAATGTTACACTGTACTCATTTTGGTAAAATACATGTAATAAAACGTTTTCAATTAATTTAATTTTTTTATTAATTAAATTTAATTAAAGCGAAGTGTTATAATTTGTGTAATATCAAATTGCGTTTTATTTATCATTTTATGATTTAAAAATTTAAAAAAGCAGTATGTAAAAACGGTTTAGTGTCAAGACACTGCGTTTTCCGCTCTTCATCTAAATGAAGAATCTAAATTCATGAATTTACGTATTGAGAGGCACTGCTTAAAGTCTTAACTTAACTATCATCATACCTGCTAATGGAGATTGAACCCAAAACAATATCATTTACATTCAGATACTATTTCACTGTGCTACGATGTCTACTTAATTTTATATTCAGTAGGTACTAGGAATAGGCACAATTTTAAATCTATGTTATACTTATGATATTCAAAGGAACATATTAACCAATTTCCTACCATAATTATTCAACCATGCTTAATTATCTCATTCAATTATTTTTATTGTAAAATTATAAGTACATTTTGTCCATACTAACGTGTTAGAACTGGGTGCATCTGCATCCGCTTCACCGTAGCATTCAAAATTTTCAGCGTCTGACATTGAGTTGCCAGGGCTTGAGTCAGCCGTCGCCACTGACTGGCTTCCTGATTCTGTGCCATTCTGAAAAGGAACAAGTACAATTTTAGTGTATATATAAATAGTCAATTTTAAATGTATACACAAATTAATTATTACAATGAACATTTCTTTTCAAGTAGTAGCGATTATTATTAACCGATTGCGGGACGCAAACGAGGATAATGTTTTAAACGTAATAATATGGATAAATTTATGTAATAAAACAAATTAATTAACCTTGAATAATTTGGAAAACCATAAAAGGATGTCCATGGAGCCCTTATAAATTAAATTTACATCAGGTGCGACGGATACGATGCAAAAAAACGAATCCTGTTAACGAGGGTAGCTAAATTTTTATGTCAATAAGTAGATTGAATAGTATTATAGTTTTTAGTTCATGTATCTCATGGTAGTTGGAAGTTTAGAATCCTAATAGGTATAAATGATGTGTTTTTATATATTACATCTTTTTATTATGAAAATATTTTACTTTTCTAGTTAAAACAAATGAGTTTATGGGTAATGAATTACCAGCATTTATCGCATCAGGTAAGCAGAAGTTGAGAATAAAATGATATATTTGTACGTTCTTATCACTGAAAAAAATATTAGGATTTTTTTACTCTAATTAGATATATTGTCAGTTACCTGTAATTTTCTAGGCAAAGACCCTGGTGATGAGCGTGGCGACTTAGTCTTCTGGAAGAGATTAGGCGCCATCATGACCGCCTCAGGCACCTTTAATTCTGGAAATAATTAAAAAATATTCCTTAAGCCCATAACAAAGTGATCTAATATATTTTTGTTATAGTCTAAGCATCTATTGTGTGTATTAATGATTGATCCATATCTACATGCAAACGTATTAAAATACCAAAAATGTACTCATCACGAATGTCCTAGATGCGATAGCAGGTACATTCAGTTACTATTCAGTATTTTATCAATCCTGAATTGTTTTAATCAACAATTAAGACATACAGTACTAGATAAGTTATCTTTATAATTTTTATCATATTCGTGTTATCGGAATGAATTTGATACATAATATTTAATTTATACTGTATGCAGTAGCAAAATAAGATTGAGAGATACATATTTTTTTAAAATAAAATATAAGTGTTTCATGAAAAAGTATGTCGTGAGCTTCGTTTGTGTAGACGTATTTAAGCAAATAATAAAATGTTTAAATTGCAATACTGGGCGTGAAAATTAAGATATTTCAACATTTTTTTATTGTTATATTGTTTGTAATACATACGTTATAAAAAGAATAAAATAATACATGAGAACTGGCATTGGTTGCTTAATTATTTAAAATCAAACAATGACTTCTTGTCATACATATGAAATCAGACTATACAAGTCTGTGATAAAAAATAAAGTTTCAAAATATATAGTTGAATTTCAAACTATACATAATAATAAAATATAACAAAAATAAATGTACAATATTACTATGCCTACCATATATAATTTGATTGAGTATTCTGCAGCAATATACAAATAGACGAGCAATGAGTAGCAGTGCCCGCCACCATGCCTCTAGCAAACGAGTGCCATCAAGCGCGTCACCTTTCAACACTATCACAATCTCCGACATATAAGTCAACATTGATAATAAATATCATTTATTTACACTTTTCAATTTACACTTTAGAATTGATGCTGTTTTCGCGTTTTAATTACGCATTTAATTTATTTATTGTTTTTATTTAGGCACTGAAACTAGATTAACTTTGGCGCAAGGTAATACAATTTGTGTTTGTCTGTAGCCATTTTAAACATACGCACCTTGAGATCGTGCAAGGTAAATAAATGCTAGGAAATTCAAATAATACAGTTAACTTCTTAGTTAGTTTTATCAATTTTGTTTATTGTTAACTCGGAATCTGATAAGGAATTGTGTTATCAGGTCTCACAGTAAAAGGTGCGGCTGGTACCGAATACGCGAATCGCGTTTTCACTTTTTTGCCATTGTTTGGCGGATTGTAATATTTGTTAGAGGTATGTATGTGATTTATTTTACATTGTTGAAAGTATGGGACTTTTAAGTACCGTCTATTAGTACCGTCCATAAGTAACATCCATTCTAATTTTATTATTTACATTTACTTTATAAAGTGAATTATTAATTTCAATGCATTTATGATAAGTAATATATCAAATTGAAGTTACTTAAATCTAATAAAGAGGTTAAGTGCATTTTTTTATTACAAAATATCTCAAAAACTTCGCATTATAAAAATTTTGATGTTTAATAATTTGTTTTCACACATTACAGACTTCACGCTCTCTGCACAGGTATCTTAAGAAATATCACATTGCATTCGCTCCAATTTGCTTCATTGATCAAGACGTCATCTACAGTTATCGGTATAAGATTATAGTTGCATTTTTACATTACAGCTTACAGCTGTTTTATGTTCTAAATAACAATATTGATACTTATGCCATCAAGATTTTGTAACGTTATTTGGTTTTCCAGAACGAATCAAAAAAATGTGCAATGCAAACTGTGTAAGTATTTTTAAATATATAAAATGACAAATTTTATATGTATTTTAAATAAAAATAATATTTAACATATTCAGTGAGATTGTGAAGAGAAGAATTTGCTGAGATACTTTAGCCCCCACCTTCTTTTCCTTTTTAAAAATGTAATATTTCTTTTTAATTTGAATACCTACATGTAACTCAGCTAAATAAGCAAAAACAATCATTATACACCTGCAGTGTACAAAACGTTACGGACGTTTTCATTGTTGCACAAGCAATACATCCTTTGTACGATATAAAATCGATTCACTGGGCAATTACTTATATCGATTCAAAGTGTATGCTAATAAGGCGACTACCCGCAAACATAGAAAATTATTAATCATTAATATTCGACATTAAAACGTTTAAAAAACAGCAAAACGACATTCTGCGACAACTGTACAAGACCAGTTCGTTCATCAGTATTCCGAGTTTCGAATAAACTATTTGCAAATGCAAACTTTCCTTCCTTACACGTACTTTAATGGCAACAGACTTTACAACTTAATTTCACTACACAGTATCAATTTGTTCATTCTATCCACAAACCGTTATAATCACTTTAAACACAAGTAGTTTGAATTCTGTTCACTATATTTATTTGTTTTCTTATAAATATTGAGTTCTGGCCGGCGCCGACGACCGACTGCCGGCGTCGACTGCCCTGCAACGTAGTTCTTATGCAACATCTAATAGTACGGTATTAGCTATAAACTACATATAAAAACAGTTATTGTTAACAATTACTAATAAACGGTAACAGGCTTACAAAAAGTGTGATGTGACGAACACGTTTAAAATGAATTATGTAGTTACTAAATCATTATTCTTTGTAGCTTTATAATGTTTAGAATCTATTGGCGTTACGAGAACAAATTAGGGCACAGATCGAGATTGTTTTTTTAAGTCAATTACGTTAGGCACTAATAGGTTGTAAAGCAATAGCGAACGAGACTTTGAAATCGGTTAAGTTGCTTTAATTGCATATCACATAATTATATTAACAATGTTATATAAATATAAAAACGAAATTTTCAAAATGCACATTACACACAATTTTTAATACATGCATTTGTTAATAAACGCTTTTTTGTATTACCTATGTAGTAATGTATAAATTGTTAAGATAAGTATGACAAAATTAATACGTTTCTCTATGGATATAAAAAACGTGAACATTTGAATATATTTAAAATCACGTTAAAACTTTTGATCAGACTTGGATGAGGTAAGGTTAGTTTATAACGACGGTTATGATACAAGATCCCTTTTTTCCGGCTAACAGCACAGTTTAACGACTGTTGCTAATTTTTAAAATACATCTTGGTATTATCACTTTATTCTTGCTCTAATTTTCACTTTATTTTGCATTTTCTAAAAACAAATTCGGTAGCTTTAGCTTGTATAAAATATTACAGAAAATTGGTGAACTGTAATAATTTTCAATTGATGCACGAAAATTGATTTATGCCACCAGAATTAGAAATCGACTAAACATGCCGTTATATCTTTTTAAAATCTTAAGAAATAAATGATAAAAACAGAATGATAAAATGGAGCATAATCATTGAAAATGATTACTTTAAAAAGTTATCAATTTTACTTAATATAATGAAAGATTCTTTCAAAAGACAATTGATTAAAGCGTCATAAATTATTGCAATACTATATTTATACAATTTTATTTTTGAAGTGACAATTATTCTGCAGTGATTTTTTTTCGCGCATATAGCAAATATGCAGTCATGCAGTTAATTAAAATGAAATGCCATGACAAATCTCATGAATGGTTCAAGAGGTGCATTTTTAGGCTTTATTTTAGACAATGTCGAAATATTTCTAATTTTCATTGTTATATTCATCCATAAAAAAAAGGATATAAGTATATAAGAGCGAATAGAAATAACTTTCACATTACTAGAAGAATTGCCAGTTCCTTCATTTCCAGAAACAAAAATAGAAGTCTGAAGCAGTGTCAAAACGTGGCAACAGAACCACATTATGTAGTTAGTCTAAATTTTCATCAGCTGATCATCTTATTATATTTTAGGAACCTAGTGTTCTTTTTGAAAAGCAATACATCATGTATTCCAAATCGACTTTTAAGAAAGAATCAGGTTTTTTTAGAAAATCTATGAAAATGTATACTATGTCCTCTCATGCGTGCGAATAAATCTTTAAAAACAGTATCAATTTTATTGTATCAAAAAAAAACATCCTAGATTTATAATGTATTTCATTACACATTGATTAAGGCTTCTGCTCTTTGTATTTTTTTATTTATATTATATTTAATTGGTCTTTAAACACCTTTAACTTTAAACATGACAAAATTAAATTTTATTATTATTTTTAAAGCAAAACAAAATCTTTACATTATACACAATCATACTTTTACATTTCAATCTTCTTTTGTTTCGTCTATACAACTCGCCTTTGCCAATGCCATTTAGTAACGAAATTTTACCAAATAGACCGAGAACACACATTCACTCAAATTTAAAAACCGGCAATAGCAGCCTTGGTATTTGAATGTTTGTGAATATATAAGAAGTTCTATTCTATTTAATAAATTAAAGCATTAAATTAAATAATTTTGTTATATAATATTAATAAATTTATAATATATTTATATTAATAAAAAGATGTATGACAAAATTAGACTAAAGCAAAAAAATCTATGAATATTGGTAGAAATATATCTTTTAAAATAACTCTTAGTAAAACTTATTGAAACTTCTCACACTTTTCAACACTTATTTACAATACTTAGAAAATCGTTATTACCCGCGACGGAACGGCGACTGTATATGTGTTTGGGGTGAGAGGTTGTTTGTTTGTTTGTTTGTTTGTTTGTTTGTTTGTTTGTTTGTGTGTTTGTGCAAATTACTATGTCAATTATTTCCAAAACTATAAGTCCGATTTTGATACGGTTTTCTATGATAGGTTCAGGTTCAATTGGCGTATGTTCTTAGATATGTCTTATTGCCTTAACTCACCAGGGGGCGCTGCAGTAAGCATTTAACGTGAAATCGAATGTTTTCAATTATCTCAAAAAATAGTAGTCTGATTTCGATAGATTTTCAGTGATAGATTCAGATTTAATTGGTGAATGTTCTTGGATATGTTTTATTGTGTCAAACCACCAGGGGGCGCTGCAGTAAGCATTTGTTTGTACTTTTTTGTATTTATTTATCTAAAACCGAAACTACTGATCCGATTAAAAAGAGTTTTCGGGAAAAGATTCAACTTTGCTTGATGCATATTTTAAGATTTTTTTTTTTGTTACGGGGAAATCTCACTAGGGGGCGCTGCAGTAAACATTTGTTTATGCAAATCAAAAACTACTAGTCCAATTTAGATGTAACCTTCAAGGGTAGGTTCAGGCTTAATTGGTGCGTCTTTTCATATATATGTTATGGTGACCACTCATCAGGGGGCGCTGTAGTAAGCATTTGCTTGTATTTTTTTTGTGTAAAACCAAAATTTTTCTTGTATTTATTTGTCTAAAACCGAAATTACTCATCCGATTGGCTAGAGTTTTCAGAATTAGATCCAACTTTGCTTGCTGCATATTTTAAGATTTTTGTTTTTTTGTTACGATGAAAATTCACCAGGGGGCGCTGCAGTAAACATTTGTTTATGCAGAGCAAAAACTACTAGTCCGAATTAGATGAAACTTTCAATGATAGATTTAGGTTTCATTGGTGCTTCTTTTCATATATACGTTAAGGTGACCACTCACCAGGGAGCGCTGCAGTAAGTACATTTGTTTGTGTAAAACTAAAACTACGAGTCCGATTTGAATTCAGTTTTCAATGATAGATTCAAGTTTACTTAGTGCATATTTTCATATATTTGTCATGTATGTTTACTTAGTGCATATTTTCATGTATGTGTCAACTCTCTAGGGGGCGCTGCAGTAAGTAGCTGCTTCTATTTTTTTGTGTAAAACCAAAACGACTAGTACGTTTGTCAAGAGTTTTCAGTATTAGATTCCGCTTTACTTAGAGCATGTTTTTAATTTATATTACGGTGACAAGTCACCAGGGGGCGCTGCAGTAAAATATTGTTTGTGCAAAGATAAAATGACGAATTTGATTTGGATGCAGTTTCAATGATAAGCTCAAGTTTAATTAGTGCATGTTCTTGGATATGTTTTATCGTGTTAACTCACCAGAGGGCGCTGCAGTAAACATTTGTTTGTAATATTTAATGCAAAACCACAACTACTAGTCCGATTGGGCAGAGTTTTTAGTATTAGAGTTGCTTTTACTTGGTGTAAGTTTTTAGGTCTTTTTTCACGTCAAGAACTCACCAGGGGGCGCTGCATTAAACATTTAATTATGCAAAGCTAAAACTACAAGTCCGATTTGGATGCAGTGACACCTCACCAGGGGGCGCTGCAGTAAGCATTTGCTCGTATTTTTTGTGTGAAACCTATTTAGATGCGGTTTTCTGTGATAAGTTCTGGTTTAATTGCTGCGTGTTTTTATATGCCATATCACGAACTACCACGGGGCGCTCCAGTATATATTAGTTTGTTCAAAATCAAAACTACTAGTGGGTTTTGTGATTTTCACTGATTTGGTTAGACTTAAGTTTCGTGAAAATGTTACGGTGACAATCTCCCAGGCGCTGCAATAAGCATTTGTTAACCAGAAAGCATTGGATTTATAATTTCTTTTGGGTTTGCATGAACATTAATATAAAGTATTTCGATATTATGTAATAATATATAATATGTATCTATTCACTTTAAAAAGTTTAAAATAAAAAGCAAAATTAAAAATTTTGAAAAAACCCACGACGGTTTAATTGTAATTGTAAAAGGATAAAATAACTATAAATCCCCCGCCTAAAAGAATATATGTAACGAGATGATAGGGACGACTTCGTCGGGGGCTGCCAGTTGCAACCTCTATTTTAAATATAGTAGCTAACAGTATAGATTTCGTTTTAAAGTCTTTAAAATACCAGTTATCAAAACTGTAAATTCATATTAATATTTAATTTTTTTGCCAAACCTGTTTTAACAGCAAGAAAACCTATGAGAAGGTTTTTGCAAACTTAAAGTAATGGCAGCCCCGACGAAGCCGTTCCTATCATCTCGTTACATATATTCTTTTAGGCGGGGGATTTATAGTTATTTTATCCTTTTACAATTACAATTAAACCGTCGTGGGTTTTTTCAAAATTTTTAATTTTGTTTTAGAAAATCATTTCCACTAGGAACCACGTTTTTATTAAACGATAACAATAATAACGTCAAAAGATACAAAACGGCTCCGAAAGGGACAACAAATTGGATAATATGAAATGGAAAGTTAAAAAATATGAAACGGCAGTGAAATGATTCGAGCGAAGTTTGTATAAAGGAACAATAAGTTTCAGCTCACTGCGGGTGCGATGGCATCGACCTCCATTGCGCAATCCAATGCACTAGTTTTTAAATCTAAACTCGTTTACCACAATTATTATTACACCAAAAAAATTGGCCACTGTATACATTTTTGTTTTTATCTCTTTAAACTAATTAATTTCTTGTTAATTAAAAAAACCTGTTAAATATCTTTCCCTTTAACTTATTTTTTATTCATGGTAAGTAAGATATTGAATATTTTTATGATTATTATAAAAAAATACGAAAAACTTACCGACTCACGTCCCCTTCCAACAATAGTCTTCGAATTTAAGTATCTGTAAGAGAAAATAAGCAATAAATATTTTTTACAGTGATAGTAGGCTGGCATGCTGGTATGATATAAATGATAATATACACGACTTATTAAAAAGCGTTAAAAAATCTTAATTTCTAACTGAACTAAGTGTCATTTGGTTGAACATAGGAACTATAGTAATATTGCAAATTTGTTATGAATTTACTGCAGATAAAATTAATAAATAGGAATTGGTCAGTTGAGTCATCCTTGACATGGCGACGATTGCATTTAGATGCAAAAAACTAAAGCTCTTAAAAACATCTAATAATTGGCTTTTTCAGTCCTCTTGCAAATTTCGGCGTTGCCCATTTTTACTAGCAACGGTAAGGAGACTGTATATATATTTGTTAGCAGTCTCGAATCCGCCCTACACGCATTATTGCAGTATAAAATGCAGTTGCTAGGTGCTTGAACTTTGTAGACATTACATAACTATCTTATTTTCAGACACTTAAATAGATAAAATTGCTATCGGCTTAGCTTAACAAAAAGAAAAGAGTAAAAACACAAAGTAAAGATTAGTTAATAGTCGATTTCGCTGCGATACGAATCAAACTTGTTTTTAGTCACGTTCGAAATGCAAGAATTGTGCGATTAGACGACCTCGTGCATAAAACATTCTTTGTTGCAGATTCATGAAAGGCAACCAATATCTTATTTAAAGTCTTCGGATATAGTAATATAATGTTTTTATCAAGAATTCCTGTGTTGTTCTGTAACATACTTATCATATGGTAATCCAAAGTATAGGCAAGATACCATTATATGTTAGGTATGTACGTTGAAATTTATTCTTATTTTAAATGAGCAATTTCTTAACAGTTAACAACCTTTATATGCATTTTTGATAGGAAACTCAATATTTTAGACAATGATTGTTATATATTAAGAAAAAACAATATTGAGCGGAAAAAGATACTTTTTAAGCATAAGCACAAAAACCATCCAGCCAATTTGTAAAAATAATGTATCCAAACAATAGTACCTTCCTACTACGAAAAAAACATTAGCTAACGTAGGTTTTTTTAGATGTTACAGAATGCAGTCTAGTCTAGGCCACTGTAGGAATTAACATTTTGTATTTGTGAGGCGTACACCTACACCTAAGCTCCACTATTGTTCGCAGTAAGCCGACCACGCTGTAACGATTTGGATTATGATAGTATACTATCTAAAGCATTTCACATATATAGATATAGTATCAGAAACTTTCTTGTCATTCCAAACCGTATACATATATTTGGTACCGTTATATATAGCGAGTATTTGAAGATAGCATTAATTTTCTGCTCTTTTGCTTAATATAAAATTATATAAACAGTGCTATTTATAATAAATATAATTCAATGTCCAAGAGCATAAAGTGACTCATTTTTGTTATTATTATTAATGTATGAATTTTGAAACCTGACGTAAATGTTCCTGATCTCCTACTGTTACACAGTCGTAGAAAAAACATAATAACGGAGAAAAAAGGCGAAGTGTTACTTCTATAAAAACTATTCTGGTATGCGATGTCCGTTGTCTTGGAATACTGTAGTAAATGGACAGCTAGGTGTCATCAGGGTTGCTATGTAGCAGGGATTTTTGTAGTTTACACCTTTCGATGAAATATGAACTTAAACAATATCTTTTTGAGATAATTAATTGAAATAATGGTTATTAGTACTTATTATTGCTTGATGAAAACTTTTTTATAATTTCAACGCTTTATTTCACATAGCAAGTTAGGCGAATAGAACATGATATTTTGTTCTTCACTTTACAACCGAATTCAACATATTGCTCTTTGAATTTGAGCGTTCACAAGCAACGATCATATTTTAAATACAATCATCATTTCTATCAATTATTTAGTTTTGTTTGGATTAATTACGTTTGTAAGAAACTGCTTCGATTAGACGCAGTCCCATTACGCCGATTATTTAGTTGATTAACTATAATTTTTATTATTCATATTTATTCATTTTATGAAAATTATTATGGCATTATTATTGCGAAATGTGGCAGCCCTAGATGTAATGGCCGCCGTATAACGTTTACGGTCTGCATAGCAGTCACTACCGGGTAAAGATCGCTCTGATTCACAAGCTCCAGGCGCGAAGATACGTCTTCATGTTTGTTTTTCTTTAATAAATAATGCAATAATAGACTAGATTTGACTTCCGACTGCGGATGCGTTTGTATTATTTTCAAAGTTTTTACGAGATCGCTTACCCAGTTCAGACGCATTGCAATTTTGCTCTATATCTTGTTGATATTGATTTACTCGTTTTAAAAATATTTTTGACTTTAACTTATACATGCTACAAACATAATAAAAAGTAAAAATCTAGGTTTGATAAGTTTATAGAACTCCGTAACTCCGTTCTCAACTTTTTGAATGTTAACGCCGCGCTTTCTTATAAGAACTTGAATGACGCAGTTTATATACAGTCATTCCTTCAAGCGGGAATCGAACTACCAAACAGTCGAGATTACAGTAAAACTGCGCAACGACGGCGTCGGTAATTTATTTATGTATTTTTAGTATATAGCATAAAAATGTTATTTTTAAAAGTTAAGTTTTATTTTGATTTCAAGTGGTTTCAAACTTGACTCATTAACGTTTATCAAGAACGCCTTCAGCTTGAATGTTCGGCACCTTATTAGGACAATCATGAATGGCGCTTCAATGTAGATTAGTCATAGACCTTTTAATCACGCTACGGAACCACAATAACCCACTTTTTTATTTTTACACTTCATATTTAACTTGAGGATATCGTGGCACAGTTGGTCAGCATCTGACTGCAAACATGATTGATTGGTTGTGGGTCATTTTTCCGAAAATCCACTCGGAAGAATGATTATATTTAAGTTATTTTCTTTTTTCTCTGGTATCTAAGAGAAAGCGTCTCCGTTTCGGCCGGAAAATGGAAAATGGAGTGTTTTGACCCTAGGTTCTCTCTGCCTTCTCTGCTGTGTGGGAAAAAGCGTCAAGCTGTTTTTTGATTTTACCTATTTTGTACTTTAGTATCTAATAACTGATCTAGACGTCAGGCTTTAACGGATTTTAATTGCTTAACCTAAAATATTAAGTTATAAATACAAATATTTGAAAAACAGTTGTGTACGTGTATATTTCAGTTTCACTTAGTAGTTTTATATTTTGATAAGTTAAATAAATAAATAAAACATACATATATGTATGCATAATGATTACTTATAACAAATCATAATTTCAAAAGATCAAATATTGGAAGGGAATAAATAATAGGGATATTTAGAAATTTCTTTGAAGTAATCTTAGAATAATCTAAGATAATAAATACTGAGGATTTCACAAAAATGTGTGATAAGTCTTTGTAGACATAGCCGAGAAGTCTTTAATGTACAGTTACATTCCACATCGATTCGAAATTAAAGGGATAGGGCTGATATAAATCTTAGTACAACATGATAGGATTTCAAACGTTGATATAAATTATCTGGATGAGTACCTATGTTACTAAGATCTCAATATAAAAAAAAAACTGATTAAATTAATTCTCGTACAACATTTGGGATGTAAAATATAAAAGTAAAAAATCTGCATGACTATAATAACGATTGGATGTGTGTTCGATTCCTATTAGGCGGATAGATCTTTTTTATTTTCATTTACCTTGCCCTGGAGAAAAAGGGAAAGTGTGACGTTGAGGTCCATCACTCAACAATGACTCACACAATGTACAAGACACATCCTAGTGGAAAATGAAGAACGGATTATCTTGAGCTCCTCTCTCACTACTCTGCTATGCAGGAAGAAGAGAATAAATCTTGTTGAAATCGTCATTAAAATGCATATCTTCAATAATCACTTTTGTACTATTATTTATTTTCTTATACTACATTTATTAAATGATTACATACTATATTTAACAAATAATTAGATTTTGAAGAAAATAAATTAATATAATCAATTAAATTTTTATTGGCGACTCTGAGCTCTATTGTCGCGCTACTCCTTGAATTATTGTGACATAAACTTTAACCTAATCGAATTTTGTTATCAATAGTAACAAATTATTATTACTTTTAGTATGCGCCGGATACGAACCAAAAACTTATGGATATCAGAGGCGAAGTAGTAGTAAGCCGGCGATAAAAAAATAATTAAATTTATCATTTTTCCTGGATGAATAATTCCTCGTCTTCCACTTTCCGCCTGAAAATCGAGACATTGCGTGTTGAGTCTTTGATACCAGAGCGATGAAATAAAAATTTTATATATAATCATTCCTTCAAATGGGAATCAAACCACAACCATCGCATTTACAGTCAGAGGCCACAGGTTACTGTGCCACAACGGCCCCTTTATTTTAAAACTTAAAAGAGAAAAATCGCTTGTCATTGAATGAATACAAACGAATATAATAATCAAATACGTTTCAACAAGTTTTATATAAAAATGAACGACCACTTCCAGTCTTATGATTTCATTGAACTCAGTTGGCATTATTCCAAGCCGGTATACTCGTATTTCACTCACAGCGAATAGTCTTGCAGATATAAAGTGTACTATTAATGTTGTCTATAATTGGCTTGCGACGTCCCACAGTCTGCTGCGATCAGTTTTGACAAAAACTTATTGCTTAAGCAAAATATAGAGGGTTCTCATTTAGTGAAATAAATTATTATGGCCATTTCATAATAATATCTTGACAAGATATTCTGTATCTGTATTTATTAAATATGTATAACTCTATAAAAATACATCAGTATGTTTCCACAAAGTAGTTTCATTTTAAATGGTGATGTGGTATTATTAAGTGCTAAATGACATAAATGAAACATAATAATTAATACATACTTAAAGAAATAATATGGACCGAGTTTTGTGATAATTAGGCAGAAGTCGAAATCGGAACCTTGGTATATTTAAGGTATATATGCAGCGGCATTAGCATATTTGAAGTATGTATGTGTTTCACAAAGAATATACTGTTGTTTAAGACAACGGATATTTCACGCGACAATGGGCTTTCTATTCTTTTTCCAGCTTTATATGAGGTATTAAATGAATCGTCTCTCTGCGATGACACTGTAACACCTCAATATCGTTTTCGCTCAAATATGTACTTGATATTTGAACTCAGGGTGATGAGTTTTGGCTTTTAACAAAAGCGGTATTTTTTAAACGCAGGATTGAAGGATACCCTGTGTAGAAAACAAAGTCGACCATCAGAGCCTCGAATATCAAGCAATTAGAATTTACGAAATGTCACGTTGTCATCACAAAAAGATGATATATAATTAGGAATAACGTATGTTTTTAAAACTTAAAAATGACAATATTACTAAAATTTAAAAGATATTAAGGATAAATATAATTTTTTCCTCAATTTCACAAAGGGCTTTCGACACAGGCTTTCAATAATTACAATGCAAATCATATCACTGCAAGTGCATGTTGCAACGTGTAATAATGTGGTTTATACTTCATAGTACGAAACTGTGACTCACTTTACATACTGAATAGTGAATACTGATGCCTGCGCTTTGTAAAAACATTTACGCTTAATGGTTGCCTATATTGTAACCGCTTTACCAGTACATACATATTTTTTTGTTTATTTACATATGATGTGTATAATATGATAATGCCATGAAAGTGGACCAGGTGAAATCAGATATGTTGACTAATAATTTTGTTAATGTATTTATGTTTGCATATGGAGGGAATGAATATTAATTTCAAGCGAGCCTTGCACTTAGGTAATACCTATGTACATATTCGCTAAAATATTACTAAATATTTCCTAATGATCAAGAAGGAAAGGTTATGTTGAAATAAAATCAGAATATAGTACCAAAATGTTTTTAAGTAATGCATGAGGTTATTAGGGTATTGAACTATTTTGATCGATCGCGGTTTTGTAGGGCAACGGAACCAGCGCGAGTACAATTTATGCCCTATTGTGGGCTAGAGTACAGGCTGTATGCGTTTCTAGGTCACAGATAGCTGATATAAAGTTACAACGGAATCACGTGACGTGCCCTGCAATAGGATGTAGTTTCTCAAATCTCATTACTTAGTACTATTTTCTATAGTTTTTATAACAAACTACATTAAAGTTTGTTTTAAAATCGGTCGATAATTTTACTTATTTTGATTTTGATTGACCTAATCCGGGGACCCACCTGCATTAGTGGGTGGCGAAGAAAACCACGTCCAGAAGGCTTCGCCCTGATATCTTTTCTCCTCTCCCCCGCTGGGAGGAGAGAGAAGAAATTCACCAAATTAACTTATTTTAAGCTGAATTTATATGTCATTATACGGATAATTCTGATCTGATCCATTACGTAAATAAAGAATGGCAATGGAAATGGCAAAACGTCGTGTGATTTGGCAAGGACCGCCAATGACGTCAGCGTAATGCGTGAAGATCAAGGCGTTTGTATACGCCTTGTGTACAAGATGCTCTTTTTAAGGTCTATATCAATGAGAATTGAGATTAAAGGTTTCAAATTTAACGAAATAAATTCATATAGTCACTCTTTCTCTCTTTTATTCCTAATAATTATTCTATTAATTCGCCATTCCGTCTTGGTCCATTCGATGTGCTAAGAATTTTTGAAAGAATATTTATCATATTTTAACTTTTGTTGCATTGACTAATAATTTAGAGAACTAGCTCATTTTTGGTCTAAAGAAATGGGATTGCGGTTCAACGGGGAAACACAGTCAGTGTTCTTGTAACTTTTGTATACGTACACGATTTATATAACAATAACTGCAATGAGTAATAATGTTATTGTACAATCGTAGATTTCTCTATTAAATCTATGATAAAAATATTTTTTAAAATTTTATTTATCTAAAATGTAACAATTTGGCAAACCAACTTAGCTAATCCGATAGTTACAAATTCATACAAAAAATATTGCTAAAATTAATTCTTGTAAGCTTAGAAATTTTATTATTATTATTTTATTTAAAGTTTACTTTCTGCTTTACGAAATAAATTGTTGTAGCGGTTATGTCGCAGTCGTTAACGTGGCTTGTATATTTTTTACATTTGCGTATGACCATTTTAGCTCTGTAGGTGTTAATTTTATTAGTCATTGCTTACCGTCAAGGTTGACAACGTGTGCAAAGTGAGAAAATAAACAATAAGGCAAATCTTACATTAGAGTAGCTATATAATAAATATTTTCTGTTTTGCCTTATGCCTCCACCCATATAGCAAGGCCTACCCTGCTACCCGCTGCTAGAGTGAACCTAGTAGAAAATTTGTTTGTTCTAATTCGACGTTTTTTCATTCCTCTCAGTGTAAATGTAATATACAAGCAATCGCGTCTGCAGTTGTACACTCCAGTATGACAGCCTTTATGAAATTAACACATCCATACTTATATTATAAATGGGAAAGTCTGTGTGTTTGTCTGTCACGCTTTCACGGCTAATCTACCTGGATTTGGATGAAATTTAGAATGAAAGTAGTAAAAGTTACTGGGTCTAACATAGGCTACTTATTTTTCCAAAAATCAACCGCTAAAGGGTTGAAATAGGGGATGAAAGTTTATATGAAAAATCTAAATCGCTTGACCGATTATAATGAATTTTGGAATAAATATAAGTGATAATCTAAGCTTAAACATAGGCTTTATTTTTCAAAAACGCAACGCCCAAGGGTCGTAATATAACGAAGCAGTTACGTAGTTCACGTGGCGAAGCCGCGAGCGGGCTGCTAGTATAATTATAATTGACTTAATAGTTGAAACAATGTAAGGGATATATAGTATGGTGAAAAGTGTTTAAATATTCTGTATTCTTATCTATGAGTATATATATAGTATAGTTCTATATATAGTTATATATAACATAAACGGTAATTTTTATTTACACAGTAGTATAGATATTAGAATATGTTTTCCTCATTATATATTTATACAACAAGGAAAATGTTTACATTGCTAATGCATGAAGTTTCAATGGATAGTTTTACAGATTTGTCTACTGATATGGTATTTTTACAAGAAAAATATTTTTAGTTTTTAATATTCTAATGCTAAACTTGGCTGAAGGTGAACAGGACATTGTTAATGATTACACCTAATTAAGGACAATAAGCTCGTCGTGAAATAGTTAACATTTTTCTTAACGAGCCGATAGTGGCCCTGAAATTAAAAATTTAAATATGTCAACAATATAAAGTATATATGCATATTTATTTTTTGAATTGATTATTAGAAATTGAATCCTGGTTTTGGTAGAAAACACGTTCAAGAGTCTTTACACAGCTACACGCTTTTCCCCGCAAAGTAGAATAGTCAGAGAGAACGGAGTATCAAGATACTCCTATCTTAATATTAGATAAACAACAGGCAGACACTGAGAATTTATTCGTGTATCAACATTATATTCTTTTATTAAGGTGTTGTAAATATGTATTGTCCTTCGGAGTTAAGAAAGGCCAGTCCAAAGTATCGCCTTTATCTAATTCATTAATGTCTCAGGTATATTCTTTCCTTCTTCCGATATTTATTAAAGATACATATTATTAAGCCGACAAGGTTAGTTGTTTCAATTTAAAAAAAAAAAACATTTAATCTTGTACGATATGTGTACGACATATCCTTAATACAATCGCTTCCAACGGCGACAAAATATATAGAAATTACAAAGCGCAAACGTTTTGAAAGTTACTTTAGTCTTAACAATAAGAAGTATTTACTTTTTAATTATGATAGAGAACAAAAAATATACTGAAAATAGATACAATTACGTAACTAAGTCATACAAAAACGTACTTTATTGATTTGACCGACATATCGATTGGCGCAAAATTATATACCTACTTATTAATGTTCTATTTCACCTGTAAATAGTTCTTTGTTGTAGTTTTTGTGAACATAATGCTGTTATATGACAATAATAACAAAACAGTTTTTATATATTGTCGTCATATCCTGTCAACTTATAAGTGCGTGTCTATAAATATACTTGATTCTAGTCTTGCTAAATTTGTAACAAATAAAAACAGGTATACCAGATGTTGTCTAAATATATAGCAGTAGCAATAACCTACTACAAGGACTGGAAAAAAAATAATTAGCATTTCTTCACTAGGTTATTTAATTAAAGTCCGGTTTGGTTTGTCAAAGCAACTTGTGTAGAATATTGAAATATTATTGCTACATAAAATTTGAAGTATTAACTTTCTATTATTGTTTTACCTAAGAATGCAATTACGCACGGTTACTACCACAGTTTCACAACATTTCCCGTATAGCAGGGTAGTCACAGAGCACCTAGTGTCAAAACACTCCTTTCATCACTTTCTGCCCGAAATCAAGACATTGAGTGTTAAGTGTGGGGCCAGCCGTGGCGTAGTGGGACAAAGTGTGACTGTAAAACGACTGGTTGTGGGTTTGATTCCCACTCGAGGTGTGGAAATATTTAATATTTCCATTTTCTTCGTTCTGGTATCGAGGTAAAGCGCGGCGTTTAGTTCCGCCACTTAACACGCTATGCCTCCAAATTTGGCGGAAAGTGCGGAACGGAGTGTCTTCACACTAGGTTCCCTCTGCCTGCGGGATACAGCGTGAAGCGTGTTAAGTGGCGGATTTACATGTTAATTTACTACATCTTTTTAAACTAGGGAAACCAAGTAGAGGCTAATGCGTTCATAAATAGAATACCTTTTAAGGTAACAAATGCACACCGCACTTTTCAGTGTCATTAGCGAGTGACAAGTGAGCAATTTGTACCGAAATAGACTGATACACGCCCTATTTGTACGACGCTATGCAATACAACTAACAAGAGGTTTTCATCGCTAATGATTACCAAAATAGAGTTCAGCTTCCGCACTATATCAAAGACTTTACACCTAATGACAAACAATAACCAAGGGAACATTAGCTCAGATATCACATAAAATACTATGTTGTATAGTTAAGTACCAGCATATGTACCAGCGTAATCTGAAGGCTCTAATTTTTTTTTTATAACTTCACGCTGCATCCTGTACACAGCGGGGTAGGCAGGGAACATAGTGTTAAGACTCTCCGTTCTTTACTTTCCGCCGAATTTCGGAGGCATTACATGTTAAGTGGCGGAAGTTAACTCCGCGCTTAGGGTCGGTAGCAGAGCGAAGAAAATGGAAATATGAAATATTTCCACTCCTCGAATGGGAATTGAACCCACAACCAGTCGTTTGAAGTCACACGTCTGTGCCACTGCGCCACGGCTAGCTCTAATCTGCTTCTATAAATATTTTTAAAAGTATTGTAAATATGTGATTTTTATTGTTTTAGTTTATATTAATCTAGAAGTAAATATACTCTTAACATTAGTTACTACTTTCAGTTGGGTTACTACTTTTAGTTGTTGTCATATATGTTTTTCATAAAATAAAAGACATTTTAAGTATTGTTATTTTAGCACCAATTCCACCTTGAATACAATCATTCTTCAGAACATTCATAAAACATATGTTTAAAAAGAAAAGTCTAGAACATACATAACATTCCGATATGAATGTTGACATTCGGATAATATTGCCGACGCTCTAACATCTGAACAAATTAAACGTTTATTGTTCTCGACTCACTTATTGTCTATTTTCATTATAATTATTATTTCATTATTATAAAAGTCCGTAGAACAATTGCCCAAGGTCTTTGCAAAGTTGTCGATTCGATAGACTTCTTACTTAGTTAATTGTTGAAATATTCTTGTTGAATTTTATTATAATTACATATTGTTTATAAAAAATATTGATTTGAGGCCGTCGTGGTGTAGTGGGACAGTGTCAGTTCTGTAATGGCGATGGTTATGAGTTCGAATTCTACTAAGGGAATGATTATGTTTTGTTTTTATTTTGCCGTTATGGTACCTAAGACAAAGCTCCGATCACTTAACATGTAATGTCTTAGTTTTCAGATGGAAAGTAGAAAACGGAATGTCTTAATTCTAGTTTATCTCTGACTACCCTGCTATGCGAGAAAAAACGTAATATTGCAAAATAAAGTTAAATTCAGTATATATACAGTAAGTTTATCATGCCCATTTTCCTTGAATATTCTTCGCTACGTATATAATAAAAAGATTCTCTAAAGAAACCTACAAGTTACAAGTTAACACCTATGACGTTATGGCCTTAGTTCTATCGCGTGAAGTTTACCTCAAGAGCACGTCCACATGCAGTCAGATAAAATAAATGACACAAATTTCCTAAGATTTCCAATCTAACTATTGGTTGTTGCGTAAAACGATTGTCATAAGAAATCAGCATGACCGTGATCGTTACTAACTGTAGTAAGTAGTAACTACTGAATAATAACGGTGCGATATCTATTTTAGTGATGAGTAAATAATGTGAATTATATTGATTTTAATGCCGACAATAGCGCGTTAGTTGGTCTGAAAATCATTTACAAATTTAATACTAATCCTCAATATATAACAGCAAGTAAAAAAATATATAGAGACAAATAAAGCGGGTTTCCATAATAACCATAAAGATGCACTATTATATTAAAAACGGAAAAAAAGAAAAAATATTTTTTCTCTTTCTAACATTTTCTTTAAGTTACAAATAGAGGCCGTTATGGCGCAGTGGGGCAGCGTCTGACAGGTTATACAATGTTTTGGGTTCGAATTTCACCTTAGAGAATAGTAATACATTATTTCCATTCTTCAACTCTGGTACCTAAGACTAAAGCGCAGTCAAGTTCCTTATTGAAATGTCAATAACATGAAATATCTTAAATGTCTGTTCGGCTGGAAAGTAGACAACGTAATGTTTTGACATTAGATTTTCGTGAAAACGCGTGAAACTTTACTAAGTAAAGTCTATTTGAGTGTAGCATAGCAATAGGTTACCTACACTTTTATTTTATTTCGACGAAGTGGGAAATGAAAGTAGCTTAATAATAAAATAATACTTAAAATGTCATTACAATCGAATAACGATTCTTTTGATGTATAAGCATTTTACTGTAATTGAATTTTGATTATATATTTATCAGTGAAATTTAATATCCATCGTGTACCATATGTGAAAACGCCCATTTTGTGGAATATTCAACACAATATAGTAATTGATCATAAATTGATCGTTGCACATACATTTTGTATGGTAAAGAATTGACGTCGTTCTGCAGTTATCAACCGTTTATCTATATACTTTTTAGGCTTTACGTTTTTTTCCGCATAGTGGAATAGACAGAGATAATCTAGTATTAAGTAAAGACAATCCGTTTTTCACTTTCCACCCGAATCCAAAAAAATGATGTGTTAAGTAACGGAACTCAAAATCATGCTCTATCTTGTTATCAGAGTGAAGAAATAAAAATAATTTAAATGCAATCATGCCCCCAAATGGGAATCGAGCTCACAATCATAGCATATACAGATAAACGCTATCACAATCTCTAGAGCAGTGATTCTCAACCACTGTGCCGCGGCACTTTTGTGTGCCGCCAAATTTCATAAGTGTGCCGCAAATATATGATAATGCTAATATTATTAAATTATATCACTTAATTTTTTTTCCATTGTGTGCCGCCTAATTTTGAAATCGTTAAATATGTGCCGCATCAAAAAAAAGTTTGAGAATCACTGGTCTAGAGACTACTCTATATCAGTCTATATCGATTAATGTGGGTTCAGATGTGAATCCCACTTTAGAAATTGTTATATATACTTTGTATGTATTAGTCTTTGTATTCTAATTAGACATACACATCTGGTCCGTCATATATTTAGGTTGCTGGAAAGTGGTATGTGGACTAATGCTGTGTGCCAATAAAACATTATTATATATTTTTTTAAAATGATGATATTTTGACAGGTTAATGTGACGTCAGTATAGTAACTACTGTAAATTATTATTTTTTTACTTTTCTAAAATGTTTTTTTTGGATACCAATCCATCAAAAAATAACAAACAAACAAACAACAAAATATTTTCATTTCGACTGTTAACATCTGTTTTATTTCTGCTATGCACTACCACAAATGAAAAGTCTAACTTGTCATAATTATTAATATTCAGTTTCCACTAATCTAGCTCTATTGTTTAGACAAGACGTATTTCTATTGTTTGATGACTAATTACTCCGTGACAATGGCCTTCGGTGACAACCGCGTATTGTGAGAAACGTTGACTGATAGATCATCAATACACCGTCATTGTTAAAACATAGTTAATGGGTTTACTTACTCGGGTAACTATTTTACTGATATTTCAGTTGATATTGTAGTGAAAAGACTAGGTAGGTGAAGCTATAATTATATACATATAATGTTAAATTCACATTTTGCTAGTTGACATAAGATATTGTGCTACTTACATGTAAATAAGAATAGCTTCACGCTATATCCCGCACACAGCAGGGTAGGCAGAGGGAACCTAGTGTTAAGACACTCCGTTCCCCACTTTCCGCCGAGTTCAGAGGCTTGCGTGTTAAGTGGCGGAACTTAACGCCGCGCTTTACCTCGACACCAGAGCGAAGAAAATGGAAATATAATTTCCACTCCTCGAGTGGGAATCGAACCCACAACCAGTCGTTTACAGTCACACTCTTGTGCCACTGGGCCACGACTGGCCACTAATAAGTTATTTAGTTTTATTTTCTTATTTGATATATGTGTTCACAAATATATCAGAGCCAAGCGCGGCGTTAAGTTTCGCCACTTAACACGCAATGCCTCCAAAATTCAGCGGAAAGTGGGGAACGGAGTGTCTTAACAATAGGTTCCCCCTGCCTACCCTGCTATGTGCGGGATGATTGATTTAATAAATCATTCATAATAGGAATTTCCGAGTAGGAGTAGGACAGATATCATTTATACTAGGATCATTTATAATAGAAAAAAATAAAAGTATTAAAACGTGTATGTGTATTAACTATTGTATTTTTAATAATTGCAACAATTCTTTTCCATATATTTTTCGTATCAAATATCAATATAGAACAGACAAATCTTTTACCAAAAAATAAAGTCAAAATGCATATTTTATAAATTCTTCATGTATTGAAATATCTGCGATAAGATTTAACTTTAGAGTGAGTTAAAACATGATATGATACGATATTCTCTACTAGAGAGAGCAGCAGCAAGCAGAGAGCAAGGTTCAGGCAACAAACACGTTTTATCACAATGTTATCTTGGTGCATTCTTAGAAAAACGACGAGAGTGACTGCTTTACACGCGATCTTGATACTTGAGTTTCATTACAATAAAATTATGAAAACAATGTTTAATTATTTATTCGCGTTATTTCTCCTTTCTTACCCTGTTTCTTAAAAGTAATATCAATATTTTTTTAATAAAAAAATGTATATTTTAAAAAGACAAGGTGAATTACCTTTAACCTACTATTATTGTTTTTTATTGCAGTTTAGCATTTTTTCTCGCATATCAGAATGAAGTTAGTGTCAAAACACTCAATCCTCCACTTTCCACATAAATTTGAGACATTGTGTGTTGAACTTTGGAAGTCAACACCATACGTACTTTGTTTCAAGTACCAGAGCGAGGAAATGAGAATAATTAAAATAGAATCCACCGAATAAAAATCGAATCCACAACTAATAGCGTTCATAGTCAAACGCTATCCCACTGTGCCACGACTATCTCTATATTTGTACATATATGCCAAAAGTGAACATTAATAAAATAAGAATATTCGTGTCATAGTTAAAACAAGTCACCATAACGTGATAAAAGCGTGGCAATGGAAATCATAAACCATTGCTGATAAGAAACCTCAGAGAAAGTTTCTGTTATGCTCTATTTACGTTCTCGAACATTTTTCTAATGTTTTACATTCGTATGCATATGTACATGCCCTATTTAGTACAATTTTTTAACAACTTCTATTAAGTTCCGTCACTTAACACGCAATGTCTTAATTTCTGGTGGAAATTGGAGAACAGAGTGTCTTGACACTACTTCTTCTTTTGTTACTCAGTTATGCGGAAAAAAGTAACTTGTTGAGAATTTTTCACAGTAAACGGGGTTATTTCTTTTTCTATACGAGTCCATTAAAAATATAATGAAGTTTAAACTCTTTGGTATTTCATTTTAAATACAATCATTCTATACCACATTAAAATAAATAACGATAAAAAAAAATTAGTTTTTAAACGTACAATATATACAGAAAACGTTAACGTCAATACTTTAATATAATATAGAAACGTTTTAACTTTCATGTTAATAAGCGTTTTATATATAATCTTTCCTTTGGAACTTGTGGATAATTCACAAGAAATATTAAATGAAAATAATGAGCAAGTTTCCTCAGATGTCACTGGGAAAGCTGCCATTGTCAAGATTGAAGTTGTTAATATAATTTCCTTTTTGCTCACTTCGTAACTTAAACAATAGTAACACTTGTGAAAATGAAAACGAGTAAGTGGTAGAGATAAACTGTCATTATTTTCTAAAAAGTAATTTTCTGAAAATTACTTTTAAAGTACAGTGAAGTACCTTTACGCTGTATCCCGCACATAGCAGGGTAGACAGAAGGAACCTAGTGTTAAGACACTCCGTTCCCCACTTTTCGCCGAATTCGGAGGCATTGCGTGTTAAGTGGCGGAACTTAACGACGCGCTTTGCCTCTACATCCGAGCGAAGAAAATGGAAATATTAAATATTTCCACCCTCGTATTAGAACCGATCCCACAAGCAGTCGATTTACAGTCACACTTTGTGCCCCTGCACCACGACTGGCCCCAAATAGTGAAGTAAATTTTTACAGAAATGAATTTACTTTACATAATTTTAAATAAACGAATTTATCATAATTATGTTGAATATATGTTGTTATATGTAAGCAAATTGGGACAGCGTACCACGCTAATGGTAAACGCTATGATTGTTGGTTCGATCTTTACTAGGCATATAATTGAGGCATTCGCTACTCCACACGTAATGTTCCAATACGGGCGGAAAGCGAATAACATAATGTTTCAACACTAGGCTCTATCTATCTATTTACCTATATGGGACAAACAAGAAGGTGTTTTTTATGTAATTGTGAAAAATATAAATCAAGAGTCAAATTGAGTACGACATTCGCTTAATGGTAAGAGTCACGCTCGTACAGCGTAACATACATTTTGTCATTCATAACTTTGAAATATAAACCTATAACAAAGCTAGCTAATCACTCAACTCAACTCAACAATGCCACATGTTTTTTACAGTTACAATCTGAACATATAAGGTACTTTAACTATGTTTTTGTTCTCCTTGTTATCTATTGTAGTAAGCAAATATTATATTTGTCATCTAAAAATACACTTACTAGATTAATGTACTTTTGTTAAGGTTTTTTATTAAGGTTTGTCTTTGGCCTCCTCCTCCGAATGCTTTTACTATAATGATGAACACGCAACCTTCGCCAAGGATATTATATAAAAAAAGGGTATTTTAAAAGTTTTTAGAAGTTTTTCTTTTAATAACCTATTTCAACATCATCCACTAATCTAATAACAATATTTACACATTTAAAAAAAATCTGCGCCAAAGTAGTTTTTTCAAATTATTTAATATATAAAGGTACTCACTGCTCGTGCCTTTCGAATGTAATTGCATTCTATAGGGAAGCGCAATATGAAAATTAAGGCTATGTGGCAATACGTTGTATAATAATATAAAATTTAAGTAATTGAATCTTAATTTAATCGTGAGATATGGTTACATTAAAATGAATGTACGTCAGTTTCGTGGCATAATTGGGCATATTATTATTACAACATAATAAACCTCATGGTAACCAAGATCCATTCCTGATAAAAACATACGGAGTAAGTTAAACACATCAATAATATTATTTGTCTCTCTTCTTCTATGTACATTCTTTTCTTCTCCGTTTTTTTCTTTGTATCTTCTTCTACATATAAAAAGTTCACTCATTGTGAAGTATCAAAAACAATGAACGTACAAGAATGAAATTTGGTTAAAGTTAAAGACGCACGCTAAGAACCTATTCCGCAACATGATCAGCTTACGTAGGTACAAATTTTGCGATAAGAAGAAATTAGACAGAAAGATCTCCATTACGAGTACTACTTGGACAAATTCACGGACAACAGCTAGTTTCATATAAATATAGTGATCTTATTAAAACTACATTAAATCTAGCTCTACAATACATTTCCTGTTTCTTTTTAATAAAGTAATAGTGAACAGGTAAAGCTAATGTTTATTACACTCTTCTTCATCACTTTTCTTCCTAACATTAAAAAATCTTTACGTAATATATTAGCTATTAGCCTACAAATTGTCTTTGTTTAGAAGAGCCATCATAAGCTGCTCTCTGTGGTATTACATCACGATAATTAGATAAAATGGTACAGAGATTACGTGTGTAGTAATATTATGTTGTTATTAGCGCTTTAAACAGTTTTCTTATTTTAATTCTTTTACCATACATAATGAATATGAATAACTCATGTTTAAAAATAAACAGAATATGTATATAGTAAGTAATATATGCTTTCTTTTGTTTTTGATTCTGTTACTCTAATTTAGCTGTCAGTCAAGGCAGAAGTATTACATACTTAGAGCCAATTAAATACTTAGAGCCAATATTCAACAACTAATAAAATAAGTTACATTTTCCCGAATAGTAAATTTGTTTTATTAAGTAAAACAATATCACAACTTCTTTAGAGCGAACTTTTTTAGAGCGGGTAATCAGGGAGAGACTGTTCTTCACTGTTCCCCCGAAATCGAGACTTTGCATGTCGAGAGGCGGACCTCAATGCCACGCTTGCCAGAGTGGTGAAATTAATTGAACAAACAATTTATAAACAATGACAGGCTCTATCACACTGTGCCACCAAAAAGTAAATGAATTTTATATTTTTAATATATAACTTTAATATGGTTATAATTGTTGGTAATATATATATACTTGCGTTATTTCTTGTTTAATATATTTTTGGCAAATTAATCATTATTACTATTGCACATTTAAAATGCTTAAGTAATTTTATCATCCTAAAACATAAAAATTACCAGAACGAACGAAAGTTATAATAAGAAATTAACGAACATAAAATTAATGATCTTGACTTTCCAATGATAAATTAAATTAAAAAGTGCTTCACAACAATTTGAAACATTACAAAACCATTAACTGAGCTATATATATTTTATTTATATGTCAATAAAATTGACCATGGTTTCTGCACCCGAACAAGTGTGCAGCGTACCGTGACACTTTCCTGTTTCGAGTGCGGTCTATGGATGAACAAAATAATCGACGTGACATAAGTTACATTTCTATACGTACAAGTATAATAAAAACGTATTTGAACTTTGTATGTATATGGAAGATGTAAGAGAAAACTTAAAAATTATAAAAAAATGGGGGCATTTATCAACAGAATTCAAAACAATGATTTATATTTATTATTATTATAGTAAAAAGTATTAGTTTTTATGATAAACGTCCAAAATAATTTTGGACGTTTATCATAAAAAAGGACCAAAAACAGTGATTTTTATTTATTTTTATGTTAGTCTGTGCGTTTGTTCACGATAATCTCGTAAACGGGTTATTCGATCCAGTTTTGACTATTATATTTTGGTAATCTTCCTTTAACAGGTAGTATTTATTTAATTTCAATCGGTCCGTATATAAATTACGATGCTTATATTTTTTTTGCTAAAATTGATATGAAATGACTGTTTTAATAAATTCGTTACAAATTCAATTCATGCAGGCGAAGCTGTGAATGGGATTCTAGTATTAAATATTATTAAATTTATTATTAAGTAAATATAACTTAAATGTTTAGAAGTGGAATATTTTATTTCATAATCATATAATATTTTTATCATATAAACTATATTTGAAAAATATATAGACATATGTTGAACAAAAGAAAATGTGTAAACTAGAATATTTTTTACAATCAGATCAAATTACCATGGGATCATCAAAAGATATTATTAAATCGTCTTAAAGCTATGGCAATTACGAACAGTAATTTCTCGTATACCATTTTTACAAGTTTACTTATCAACATATTCTTTGTCTTGAGTGTGTAGGAATGTACGGGGAACTCTATCATTTTTTTGCGCGGCTTCCTGTAGACGTGGGAATTAAGGGTTATCCTCACCTTTCCCTAGGGAACGCTAATGAATGCACTATACATTGCAAAGAATGTATTTAGCATAATAACAATGAAGCATATAGCTATAAAATTATGACTACGATGAAATAAAAACGAAACTAAATAAATACTTTAAACGATGGGAAATCTCTTAGGAAAGGGAGATAAGATATATATGCTTAAGAAATCTTATTGTTTTTTAAAATATTCTATTATAATTGAAATTAATAGAAACAATATGATAATTAAATATGATATGTTAATAAATTTCATAAATATAATAATGAGGTGCAGAAGATATTTATATACATTTTGTTTTGTTTTCTGTTCATTTAATAAGATACGTCATATGTTTATCATAGATATAACCAACTCGAACCTAAGCTATTTTTATAAAAAAAATACTTACTTGCTATTGTTAACAACTATTATATTGCGTAAAGTTGAAAGTCCCAAGGCTTATTCAAAAGTTATGGGCCTACACGCTTATAAAATTGATAGTTTAATTGATCTCATACGTTAGTATGAAAATACTTACACAAATGGTCACAGCTTAAGCACAGCATTGACCTACATTAGTCATTTTTGAAATAGCCCTTTATTAATAAACCTAAACAGTTTATTTTTGTTTAAGATTTATTTACCCAGTGACTTCACTTCTCACCATTTTTCACCCGAAAACGGGATACTGCAGGTTGTATAGCGGAATTTTAAGCTAAGCTTTGTGTCACGTGCGAGCAAAAATAAAAATATTGCTGTCCTATATTTATTTATATACTAAAGTTATTTACATTTTTAAACTTATTATTTTTATATTTTGAAAGAAGACTTTATTAATAAAATGTAAGTTAAATTTTAAAAAATATTGTATTATAAAAATAGAGCTTATATTAATTTAAAATATACATTAGTATTTGAGCTTTTCACATTATTACAAAGAAGCTAACATTAAATGTCACCTTCAAAAAAAAACGAAAGTATTTCGTGTGGGCGCGAATGAATGTAAAGTTTACAAAATAGTTTCAAAGTTTGTAAATACGCTAGCTCATGAATTGAGATAGATGCTCTTATTTTTAAACATGTGCTGTTGAAATATGATTTACGGTCTTGTAAATAATGCTTTTTACAATTTTTACGAAAATTTAACAACTAGTTAATACACGCAACTACGTTTGCGTGCACTTTATGACCTTTACTATTTCCAAATCTCTCTACCTTCTCTATTCTCTGATTAAGTAAATCTTGTGATAAGATTTAAATATGTTTAAAAAAATCAGCTTCACATTTTTCCTCTCATAACGGGGAGTCATAGAGGACCTAGAGGAAAAAAATCGATCCTACACCCGGCCCAGAATAGAGAGTAGAGTGGCTCAACACACCGCGTTTTGTCTTTGATACTAGAGCGAGCACATGAACAATTATATATAATCATTTCCCCGAATGAAACGCGAACCCACAACCATAGCATTTACAGTCACAGCCTACGCCACGAGAGCCTCAAAGAAAGTTTGCGATAAAGTTGAAATATATTTGAACATAAGGTATCATTTTGTATATATTTAAATTTTACACTTATATTAAGATAAAAATATATTCTCTACTCCTTCATTATATACTAATTGATAAGTTCATTTAAAATAGTCTTGGTTTCTAGGACCTTATAAATAAATCTGCACAGTGATTAGATACATACCTATCTCTACACACGCGTGACGCACGAGTTATTAATATGTGTAACTAATTTCGTGACAATTAAATTAGAGCGCAAATGCGTTACATGTAGATTTCTTTCAATATAACATAACATATATGCATATTACAATAGGTTGATAGTGTTTAGCAATAACATTAAAAACTTTTTTCAATATAAATGATATATAAAGTACTAAATACAAATAATTAATGTTTTTTTTTTAGCTTCACGGCTGTATCCCACACACAGCAGGATAGGCAGAGGGGATCGAATTCGGAGGCATTGCGTGTTAAGTGGCGGAACTTAACGCCGAGCGTTGCTTCTAATACCAGAGCAAAATGGAAATATTTCCACCCCTCGAGTGGGAATCGAACCCACAACCAATCGTTTACCGTCACACGTTCGTGCCACTGCGCCTTCTTTTTTATTTCATCTATACCTACGTATAATAAATCTAATATATACAGGGGTATATTGAAGGTCATATAAGAACTTTATTTGTATCAAAATCAATTCATGCATATAATAAAAATATAATTGATCGCTGTCTGTATATGAAAGATATATGGGAAAAAATATAATGAGGGCAGTTATTAATGTAAAATGAACCCAAAACAAAGATTTTCAATATTTTATCTGTTTATCTGTTTGTCTGTGCACTTTTGCACACTAATCTTAGAAACGGCTAAATCGATTTAAATGTAGTTTGACTTTTTAATGTTATCTGAATCCTGAACTCATAAATACATTATTTTTGTTCTACATGTATATATGCAAGCCAAAGTATTTAAAATTTTCCTTCCTTCTTTGTAAATGTAATTATTATTTATACTATTTATAGAGATCGTCGTGGCGCAGTGGGACTGAATGTAAACACGATGGTTGTGGGTTTGATACTCTCACAGGGGGTTGTTTATATCGGTATGTTTCTTTATATGTACATATAAAGTGTAATTGTTTTAGTAAATGTGTGTATTATTTGTTTTATTAAATGTGTTTACAATATATTATTATAAAAAATAATGGTAGTATACACTTCTCATACTGAAATTTCATACTTCTCCATTTGCATAATTTTCGTAAAATCAGGAAAGTGAAGTTTGGCAATTACATACATAAAAGCAGTTTTATATTAAATATTGTAATTTTTAACATATTAGGTGATCCAAAAAAACATCAAGTTTGATTCGAATTATAATCAACAAGAATATAGAATATAGACTACACATAGGTATAGAATATAACGTAAATATCATTATCGCTGCAAGTCTACTGGATAAACGCCATTGAAAGTGACAGAAACCCACACATATATTTTTTAAGCCGCCGTTAAAATCTACGTCATACGTATTACGCTGCTCGGATGACAGCCTTTGTATAGTGTGTTCTCGCTTTATGGTAATAATAAAATTAACTTCTTATTCAGTACTCACGACTCACTTAATACAATGCTTCTAAAGCTCCCATGTGTACTTTAAACAAAATAATTAAAAAAACAATAGGTAAGCGTAAAGTATTTTGTTTAAGAATTTATCTTTTATGTTTGGTTAGTCTACATCTGTTTTAGTCTATTGTATGAATAGGTACTTTTAAAGTTTGTGTATAACAGCCACAGTATGTTGAATTTAAATTAACAATAAAATAAACAGCTTCACCCTTTTTTCGACATAGCAGGATCGCCAGTGAGTGTAAAGTGTCAAGTCACTTCGTTCTCCAGTTTTCTCCCAAAATGGAGATATTGTGTGTTGTGTGGTGGACCTCAACGCCGTGCTTCGTTTTAGGTGCCAGAGCGGAGAAATGAAAATAATATATAATCATTCCCCTGTGTGGGAATGGATCCCATAATCATTGTCTTTACAATCAGACGGGACAGCCCATTGCACCACAACTACCTCAATAATATACAAAATAAATAAATAAGTAAGGAAAATATCAAAATAACTTCTTAATCTCTAAAAAAGTAAATTTCAGAATAAAATAAAGAATTTCTTAAAATATTGTGATCGTATCCGAATGCAACATAAGAGTTCTTATAGGCTGTTTGTCAAGATGTCGCAAGCGAAATATCTTAAGTAGAACCAGTTTATCAATACCAAATTGGCCAGCGAAAATAAATTATGCAATTTTATAAGACAGAATCTTTTGTTTCGGTGCGGGTTGGAACACACCGGTGTGACATCACTGCATTTCGAAAGCATGACTCATTGAACTACCACGTTTACTGTAATATCGCTGTAAACTAATTTGAGACGCTACCTCTCGAATTTGTGAACTTTTATACGGTTATTTTAGCACTTGACTAAGAATTTTGCTTAACTTTTAAGTGTAATCGTCATGCTGGATTTTGGCTGTTGGTGCTTTTTTTATTTTAAAATATGTTTACCAAACTACTTTTGTCATCATAAAAAATGTATTATAAAATAATTTCTAATAAATATAATTTACTTAACATACTATGTCTCAATTTTGGGCGGAAAGTAGAGAACGAAGTATGTTGACACTAGGAACTCTCTGACTACCTTGTGCGAGAAAACGCGCGAAAGTACGTTATAATTTGCAGCATAATTAAAAATGAATTTAATAAATGCTTTTAATACATAATCTATATGGTTAGATTACTAAATAACGTTCAAAAATGATGAATAAAATAACAATAAACATAAAATGTTGCATCCTCTACAACCTTATATAGAGTTCTAGCGTTAATATATTCTTGCGGCATAACACGTTGAAACGAATTAAATATTCAAAACGAGATTACACTCGTAGGGTGACCCTCGCAGGTAGAGTCGGCAAACAAGCCACCCCAAACACTTGTCAGTGCAGGCACCTGTTAACTGCTTTACCTGCATTAGCTTTTTATATATATATTTTTTATTTTGTAGCTTCACGCTTTATCCCGCATAGAATGGTAGTTAGAGAGAAATTAGTGTAAAGATACTCCGATCCCTACTTTCGGCCCGAAATGGAGATATTCCATGTTAAGTGGCTGAGGTTAACATTGCGCTTTGTCTTAGATACGAAAGTGGGGAAACAAAATAATAAATTATTATTCCCCCGGATTGGAATCGAACCCATAACATATGTTTCAACCAAAAGCTGTAATATTGCGACGCAATGGCTTCGAATTCAATATAAAAATATGCTCTCCTATTTGACTATTATCTTAAAAATATAAATTTAATTTTTAAAGAAGCTTCATCTTGCGTACCAGGGAACTCTATTTTAATAACTTTGCAACTTAGCGGAAAACCTGTTTTATTTGCGTTGCTAAGATGTAAAATAATATTTAAAACGGATTTGAAAAACATTAGAATTAAGAGAAATAGAAATATACCTTTTCAGAGCCTGATATAGTATAAAACATATAATTTTAAATACTTTTACTGAATAATAATGATACACTATAGTGGTTATTACTGTTCCTGCATCATTACAAAGCGTGACCGTGTTTCTTTTAGATGTGAATAGAATGAAAGGACAACCGACATTGCATTGCAGTTTTCTTTTTGACATACTTTCTTATTAGTTATAATATATAATAAAAATAGCTAGATCTTATGAGATTACACTCAAAAAGTATATATAATGTAGCACAATATCTTTTAAAACAATACAATAACAGGAAAATTATTGACCATATATAAAAACGCTAGTTGTTTTTTAAAATTGACATAAAAATATATGGCAATTTGCGTAAGCTAGCTCATGCTAGCTTTCTATTTGCTGTGTCCGGTTGCAAAGGACCAATTTACGTGGATAACCTGTGTTTCGTGTCTTAGGAGATAATGTGGTTACATCCGCCACTGAACATGGGAAAAATATATTTTATCCATTACACTATAGAAACACTTTAACTACAGGTTTATTTGATTATAACATATTGGATTACAATGCTTTACGATTAGTTTAACATAACGCTGTGAAAACTTATATCTATCAGAACAAGGTTTTGTTTTTGTGTTTATAAAAATAACACAATATATAAATGTATTAAAATTCAAGGTTTTATATTATATTCTGAATTATATTAAAGTTTTTATGAAAACTAGTCGCATACCTTGGCTAATTGCCGTCCAACGAGTATGAAGACGAAAGCCGATAGAGCCTCCGAGGCGGGGACAGCACTATAATAACTTGTCACTTTAACAAACACAATATTCCACTGGAAACACTTTTAATATTATATAATGTTTAGAATAGCCACTTATTGTCAATGTTTTAATCACGTTTTGTACACAAATATGTTTTATTTACACACATAACACTAAAATACGTATATTTTCCACGCTGGTAGAGCGTCGACTGAAGGCAGGCCGACAGAGACGGCGTGATGGTGTAGGAAAGAGATACGCGTGACGTGGGAGGGACGACCGCTAAGCTTCAAGAACACGCACTGTTTATCCAATTTTATTTAGACAAAATTTATAAAAATATCATATTTATATCCGTTTTTAATAAAATATTTTTATATATTATTTAGTATATACTTAAAATATTTAATAATAATATTCTTTAAACTAAATTTATGTGTTTTTAATAACATAATTATTATAATTAAAGCGACATATTCATTATTTTTTAAATTTTTATATTAACTTTTATTTTTATACTATAAATTTATTACAATATTTTATTTATTTAAACAATATAAGTAACGTATTTCAACGTATTTCGTCCATACAAAGCGGTTTGCGCTCACGCTCAGTGTCAAGCCTCAAGCGCCGTACCTCCTGTTACCTGGCACGAGCGATCACGGCGCCTCGCGCCCCGCACGCTGCCTCAAATTTTAAACTTTATGGCCAACTAAATAACATATAGAAAGATTACAAGTGTGCATTACTATCGTTTTAACACTAGATTTAACAGGTATTTAAATATACCTATTTATATTCATAAATACAAGAAATATACTTATTACCGTTATATATAAAACAATAAATTAATTCTTTAGTTATAGTTACAAAAGTATATATAAATATCCTTACGAAGTAAAAATGTTACATCCTGTAGGAATTTTAAATTGAAATTGACCAGGCATTTTGATTAGGTTGGTAATAGTGTATGACACACTCAAATCGCTCAACTTATAAGTCATAGAACCACAAAAAGGCGGACTACGAGTGGCCTTTTAAAAGTTTAGTGATAAGTTTTGTATGAGGATGAATGATTTACATAACTATATCGTTCATGATTTGAATAGAAAACTGTCTTTAAATAGTTAAGCGTGTGCCTTTTACCTTCATGTTATTTATAATGTTATATATTGATATTTTTTTATTTTATTATTTTTTTATTCTTACATGTTTTCCCATATTAAAGCCAGATTACGTTTTCTTCTTCGCCTTATTTTCTCGTCATGCTGTTAGTATAAAATTTTAAAGCAATTTAAAACAGTAGATATACTTAAGAATGTCAGCAGTATTCGTCCCGGGGGATGATGATTCAACTTTCGTATATAGCGGCTTATATGTACTTATAGTCATAACATGTATTGAATTATTATGAAATTTAGTAAAATTATAACGATTTCTCATATTATATAACTTTTTAGGCCCGAAGCAATTTCCATATTTAATGTAAATGAAAGCTGTTAGTACGCCATAAGTCCACATCACATACCATTATTTACTAACTACTATGCTCTAGGACAAAATAAATAGTTTTGCATGTTTTTCTTTATCTAGACGCCGATAATATATGTCGGATGACATATGTCATCCTTGAAATTGGAAGTTTAGTTTAGTTAGTTAAAGTGTGAAGCTTCACACTTTATCTCGCATATTAGAGTAAACTAATTAAAAAATAGAGTAGGAAGTCACTCTTAGTACCTAGACATTCCAATTTCCATCAGAAATCGAGATATTACGTGTTAAACTGTCTTACCAGGGCGAAGAAAGTACAGGAAGCAACATCTAGCTTTATATTGTACAAACTATTGGAACTTTAATGAAATAGAAAAATATTTCTGCTTCATGGTTATTTACTTAGAAATATGGTAGTGTTAACGGAATCGTGCAGAGACTACAGAAGGCAATTATAATGCATATTACGTATGTTAAGTATAATATTTTCTACTGCCTAGCTGTCCATGAAAAAATAATAAAGTAATAATGTGATTTAATATAATGATGGGAACTCCATTTAAATATATTTGTGTTAATAAATTTCTCTGCTTGTCTCCTTTTTATACTTTTTTGCATTTATTTTTATGTCTTGTCATTATAATAATTTATAACTATCGCTATCGATAATGTACCCCTAACGACGTAACATTTTTAACCACCCTAACGCCACACAGTCCTCGACAGGATACCAGATCTTGACTTGGGTGGGAGATTCATATTGTAATTTTAGTATAGTATACTGTATTATACTCACCAAGCCCTTTATTTTGATACCCATATTGATGGGATTGAAAACTACATTGATTTTAATTTTGATTTTATAGTGCACTAAATTCTACTTGACAAGCCCTTTCATTTGAAACCCATATTGATGGGATTGAAAAAAACTAAGTTGTCCGCTATCTTGTAGCGGCGGCCATCTTGGATTCACAATAATATTGAATATTGATAATTATATTGTCACCAGAATCAAAGGCGTTAACCAAATTTCAGATCAATCGGTTAACGGGAAGAGGGTTAAATTTCAATTACTAAATTTGACCCAAACAAACAAAAGGGTTGAGCTAAATAAAACCGTTTAATAATAATTAAAGGGAAAATATCACGAATAATGAGTCTATTGGAATCTCCATGACATCTGTATGACAACAGTACAGCGCTATTAAATCGTTTTATCAGTTATCTTATCAATCGCTTTAACTGATATTTTTAGTCTCTCTATATACGGAAGCATGTAATACTACATGGCAACAACTTTGCCGCTCACTTGCTCACGTTTTCTTTCACATAATCTAGATGCAGGTAAGATTTTAGATAGAAATAACGTAGTGTCAAGACACTCCGTTACCCGCTTTCTGGCCAAATTGTTAATTTGGCAAATTACGTCATGGGTGGAGGAACTACATAAATGCAACAAAATGAACCTGCGTAAAGGGTAATGGAGCTAACCATACCATAAAATGAAAATATTTTAAATTCATCTATCCGAGTTGGTATCCAACCTACATTCAGAATTTCAGATATTATCCCATCACACTTTAAAAATACATGACTTGCTAAGTAGTATTTACCTAATTTACTATAATTGATTAGAAAAACATTAAATAATAATATATAACAACATAATTATTAAGAATTGTTCAATAGTGTAATAATTAAAGTAATAAAGAAATAACTATTAGTTGTATCGTAAGTCAATTAGACTTAATTATATACTTTGAAAAGTGTTATCATTTTTAAGTTGGTATAAGTACTAAAGTAATAAAATAATAATTGTCGCAGGAAATAATGTTTTACTAGTGATTGAAATAAAGTTTTCAGTCGAAACTGAAACAATCATTTGCTCTGGCCTCTCCGACTTCTATGATATGTTGAAATTTAATAATACTTTTGTTACTCCAAATAATATTTTATATTTACTATATATTACCTTTTTACCTACATTTAACCTTTCCTGTTAAAAATCAGAAAAGGTTCAACAAATGTCAACTGTTGTATTTTTCATAGTGTCCGACTGAAGGTTCGGTTTCGGCCAGTTTCGGCCAAAAAATGTAGTTTCGGCTTCGGCCAAAAAACGGCCGAACCTTCGGGTGGACACTAATTTTACATAATAAGTGGCAATTAATTTTTATACTTATATTAATTTGATAATTTTATCCATAATTTTATCCACAGAGAAAACCTATAGTATCTCCAAAAAAATGTAGCAAATCCGCAAACTGTCGAAAACATAAAGCTGGCAAAAGGAAGCTGTGTCCACATCCGGGCTCATTAAGAGCCTGTGGAATGTTCCATACACTTTTTTCTTATATAGAAAAACCATGCAAAGAAGTAATAGGAAGTAGTAAGTAAGTACTGTAGGTTTCACACAGTTATCTTTACCCAAAAACCTAAGCCCAGTCAGATACAAATACTGAAACAAGAGCCGAAACTAGAATTTTTGGTCGAAACCGAATATTATAGTTATAAGAATAATATAGTTCATTCAATTTTCATTAATTTCCACTATACATTTAATCACATTTTTAGTAATATCTGTGGAAAAGATAATGTATAAAATAGAAATTTTGAAAAGTATTGGAATTGAATAAATAATTGTAACATGTAGATCGTGACTGTGATGTTTTTAAATTATTCTATTGAAGGCAATTGTCGCTGACTGAGGTATAGTTCAAACTCGGTGCTCGGACGGTGTGAGACGTACATACTGATAAAGATATTATTATTTTACATAAATATATATTTTTAATATATGTAGATAAATGTGTTTTGTGTGCCTAAATAATATAGGTAATTGTTTAAAGTGCAGGTGAAATTTTGTGGGTAAGTGTAAAGTATTAAAATTAATTTTATTAGATTTACGATTAAATAAAACAATCTCATGGATCATTATAATATAATTCTAGAGAGAAAATTGTTATAATTTTAAAATTTTAACTACGAGAGATGTAGCGGAAGCACTTGTTACAATGTATGAGTTACGTCGCGATTAATATCAATAACGGTATGTAATAGAAAGATTTGTTCATTCCTTTTTATTTTCTCACGTAAAATAATTCATCTGATCTAATAAATTAAGTCTGCCGTTATAGTTTAAGTCTTGGAAGGTTTTTGACCAATTGCTTTAAATTCATTTAAAGTTTATTACTATCTAATGATTGTACGAATATATTAGATTTTTAGTTAATATTTTTCTTATTTTGGGTTGCCAGTACTTTAACCACCTTGAAAATGTAATATTCATTAATATTAAAATTGAATTATAGAGTAAAAATACCCTGTGTTCTGTTCCCAATATTTTACATACAAATTTAAAATTACGTACAACACGTTACAACACATTATACAAATTGTAACTTCAATGTATCACAAAATGCAACAACTACCGTGTACAGGAAGGAGGGGTCAATTATTACCTACTTGGATGGCTTGTAAAGTCACTTTTATTATAAGACGTTATATTATTTACATTATCAACTTCGACATGAGCTAAAAATACTATAAAACCTCTTGGTTCTTTTTTTGGGAAATGAAAATAATTTGCCCACAGCCATCGCGTTTACAGTTAAACGATATCCCACTGCACCACGGTCGCATCATTGTCAATACATAATACCATTATTGAAATACACCCTAGCCTGAAGATGACTTAAAAAATAAAAGAAGTCCTTGTTTCATTTATATCTCTATAAAGAGAAGCAAACATGGCATCCCGACTGGCGAGCTGGTGGCGACATTCTCTGAAACGGAGACCGGTAGTGACGAACACGCTTGTGTACGCGACATTCTACACTGCAGCGGAACTATCACAGCAGAGCTTCAATAGAATGAACATGGTATACATATTTGATTCATTATAAGTCGTAGAAACCTTCTCTCTGTCTATCTGTAAATTTGTAAAGATTAGTATAGTATTTCTAGTCGTTGTTTTATTTTTTTTTATATATGAATCCGATATGATTTTTTCAACGACATGCAACATATATTTCACGAAAAGGAAGAACATATATTTCCCAGTCATATACAACTATTATATCTTCCCATCTATTTAGCAACATTGACGTGGAAATCTTTAAAGTGAATATTCTGCTGAATCAAATTTGCATCCATAATGTGGACGAACAAATGTCCTATTTTACCAAACTTTATTTTACCAAAGTTACAGTAAGGCTGAATGACGATTTGTATGCAGATATTAAATTAAATTGTTTTAAAAGAGAGAATGCAACAATAACGGATGTGCAAAATTGTTATATTATCTATTATTTTAAGAAATTAATTTCGTTTAAAATCTGTGTATAAATCTATTTCCAGACTTACATTTATTAATAAAATAAATTTACGATACTACGCGTAGGAGGCATCGATATGTTACGTTTAAGATGTTAAAAACAATAAATATATTACGTTTCTCACAGCAAATATTAGGTGCAACTCAATTCTAATCTTTCGTGACAAAATTTCTTAATTTATAAAAAAAAGTGTATTTTCTAAGGTATGCAACAAGGTATCAAAGCACAGTGGGTGTGTGCCGCAAATTTACAGACATGTGCGTCTTTATCAGAACTAAATGATAATTCAAAGGTTGAAATATTTTTGAATAGTGTTAAAACCGATATCCCTTATAGTTTATCATATAGTTTTTGATACTAGTGATAAACGCAAGATACTTGCAAGATAATTTCGAAATAATAAAAAAAATAACATAAAAGTTGGTAAAAAATACTATTTCTAAATTTCATACAAATTGAAACATTCATTTTTGTAATAGTTTTTATTCACATATTTAACAAAATCTTATACAAAAAATTCAACTTGGCAGCGGTGGGATTCGAACCCACGCCTCCGAAGAGACTGGTGCCTTAAACCAGCGCCTTAGACCGCTCGGCCACGCTACCTATACGTCTGTGACACGTATTTCAGGATAGTTCTCTACAATGAAATTAATGTACTATAATTATCTTGAGTTAATATCTATGTATGTAGGTCAAATTGAATGGTTATAGATAAATTAGGTCACATGCTCACAAATATGTAATCACTATCTGATTACATATGTTTTTATTTTATAACAGTATCAATAATAATAGCACAGCGTTAAGTTCCGCCACATAGCACACAATGTCTCAAAATTGATAAGAACTTGGGAAACGGAGTGTCTTGACGGAGAACAAGTAGAGCTTGTTCTCTGTCTATTCTGCCATACCTATGCGGGAGATTGTTGGAAAAAAATTGTTGTTATTATTAAAAACCATAAGTAACAGAAAACGTTCCAATATATCAATAGAATAGTATTTTTATTTATGTCGGTGGCTACTATGGTATTCAGGCGGAAATTGAAAGAACAGAGGGTTTTGACACTAGTTTTTCTCTTGTGGGTAATAACAAGCGTGAAGCTAAAATGTATGTCCTTTTCAGTATTTTTTTCTCTCTTTCTTTTATTCTCTTGAAAACAATTTCCTATAATTATCTAGATATCTAAGTAACATTATTAAATGTTATCAAAACAGAAATACATACTTACATACCTATAATAAAAAAAAACATTTAACAAGGTGACTCTACCATTTCTTAGTGACATGTAAAGCATTTTTATAAATAACAATTTATTTCTCATAGAGCTTTAATGAAGCAGGCTGAATATTAATTGATCTATTGTTACTTCTTTTCATGTGAATCAATAAAAGATAGTTATCGTGTTCTAAATAGGTACTTGGCGTGCAGTTTGTTGTTACAAATTCAATTAAATAGAATTAAAAAAATGTCGGGTAAAATAGTTTCAATAAAAATATTTTTTTTAATAACTTTCCATGTTTTTAGTTTTTACCTATTTTAATTATCTTCTCCTGTATGTATCTATCAATTAATATATAAAAATATTCCGTGTATTTTTCGATTTTTTAGAAAAAAATCTCAAGTACTTTTTTACGCATGTGTATTAATTATTTTTACCTTAAATAAATAAAAAAAAAACACCTCCATGCTTTTTCCGCTTCTGCATAGCTGGTGTCATGTCTACCCTGAACAGACAAAAATTAGTGTCAAGACACTCTGCAATTCATTTTCTGCCCGAAATTGATATTGCGTGTTGAGTGGCGGGTTCACATGCGTGTTCAACGCCGTTTTTGTCTTAGGTACCAGAGTGATGAAATGAAAATAGTTTAAATATAATCATTCCACGAATGCGAATTAAACCTAAAATCATCGCGCTTAGGTACATGCTTCGCGCTATCCCACTGTGCAACTATGGCCTCTTGTAAACCCTTGCAATTAATTTTCTATATGTCAAGTAATTTAAACTCCTTGTTATTATTATTTATATATGTATTTTAACATTACAGCCGGAAAAGCCAGAACTCGATTTAGCATCCGCGGGCCGCATCGTGACTGTTGGCAGCTGCTTGTATGCTCCCACTTTGTACTATTGGTATGTTTTAGTTATTTATGTCATTATGACAATAAGCATTATTTATGTTTATATTGGTCAACAGAATTCTGGTACCATTCTGACTGGTCTGACTGAATGCGGTGATTATAGGTTCGATTCTCAATCAGGGGAATGGAATCGTATTGTTTTAATGAAGTAGCCCTTGCTTGCTAATCCCCAAAAAAGCAGGAAATGTGAGGAGATATAAGTATTTTTTCAACCTTATTTCTAAAAATATAAGCTTAGAATAAGCATTATAAATAGGGCCTAGGGAGTTTCTTTATTTTGGAACTCAATATAGTGTTTTATATACACGACACATATAAATATTTTTGTAAATTAATAGTTTACTGCCAGTTTGAACAATATATTTAATATTTATTTTAGCAGCTTCGCGCTTTTTCCTGCGTAGCAGAGTAGTCAGAGAGAACATAGTGTCAAGACAATCTGTTCTACACTCTCCGCCCGAAATAAAAATATTGTATGTTAAGTCGCGGAGCCTAACCCCGTGCATAGGCACAAAATCAATAGGTAGGAGAACGGAAAAATAAAATTAATTATATTCCCCCCAGTGGAAACCGAACACACAACCATCGCGGTTACAGTCAGACGTTTTCCAACTGCAATATGACGGCCTTATTCAATGTCTATCTAATGTTAAAATACTAAGGAAATAATATATGCGGAAAGAAATCAATATACAAAATGGGAATTAATGAACGTGCTGTTACGTTTTGCATAATCGTTAGCAATCGTACAAATTTAATTTTATTACAAGTAATTACTACTCGTTTGCTAAACTATATTGCAATTTAAAAAAATCATTACAAATAATTTTTTAAACATAATTTTATTGCTATATATTAACATTCGTATTCATATATATTGTAATCATTTATATTATAATAATTTAAGTTATGTGTTATCCTGATTTATTCAAAAATTTTAACAAAAATGTTTCAATATGTAGAGAACGTTAAAAATGCATCGTTTAGTGCACTTGGCTACTTGCGATGGGCGCAGGTTCAAATGCCGCTTTATTATTTTTTTTTAAACGTCTTCTAGAAATAATTTGAAAAATATTAAGCTCAATAGAACAATTAAAAATAATGAGCTTTTCTTATCAAAATACTGACGCGTTGTCCGATTCACACTAGACAATGACACTTTACTCTCGAACCTGCAACCCCTATTGTATAAATTATTATTGAATTTAAAATATATATATTTATTTAGAGTTTAATATTTATAATCTGTTTTAGGTACAAATTTCTTGACAAGAAGTTTGTGGGAACTGCCGTCAAATCAGTGGCAGCTAAGGTGGCTTCAGATCAGCTGATTATGACTCCTGTGTTACTGGCAGCTTTCTATACATGTTAGTATTTGTTATTTATTAAATGTAATTATAATAATTTGTCATTTTTATGTAAGCATTGTAGTTTTTAGTTTTTACTACAAAGTTATATTAGCGAGAGAGAAGTTAAGAATATATATTTATATTTGCCCAAATTGAAACCTTCTTAGTTCTTATGTATGGTAATTGCAATCACATAATTAATGGATATTTTTTTTAGCTTCGGGCTGTATCCCGCACACGGCGGAGGCATTGCGTGTTAAGTGGCAGAACTTAACGCCGCCCTTTACCTCGAATGGGAATCGAACCCACAACCAGTCGCTTTTAGTCACACTTTGTGCCTCTGCGCCGCGACTGGCCCCTATAATATAATAATAATAACTATTAATATATTTGAATGAGAATATAATACAAAACATACTATTGAGACCACTGTAGACGTCGCCACGATTTTGGGGTCACTCCATTTCCCATTCGGAGAAAGAGCAGAGAATCCACAATATTTTAATTATTTTGATTTCTCTGCTCTCGAAAGACAAGGCGCGGCGTTTAGTTTCGCTACTTAACAATGTCTTGATATTGAATAGACGAGAATAAAGTGTCTTGACACTAAGCTCTCTCTGACTTTTATAGACAGACACTGCAGAAATTATGCATGCATATGCATGGGGCATATACATTCATAATTTGCACAATAACCAATCACTCACAAGCCAAAAGTATAATATTTAATAAAAATTTACAATATTTGCGAAAGACACTAAAATAGAAGTATAATTTTCAGTGCTAGGTGTTCTGGAGCGTAAAGAAGATGTTTTTGAAGAGTTAAAGGAAAAATATTGGAAAACTTTTCTCGCAAACCAAGCATTTTGGATACCGGGACAAACTATAAACTTCTTTTTCATACCTTCTAATTTGCGTGTTGTTTACGTCGCGTCTGCTTCGTTCATATGGATAAACGTTCTTTGTTTTATAAAGAGACAAAAAATTGAAAAACATGTAGAACTCTAGTACATAATATTGGGTACTAGTAATTTGTTATTTTTAGGAGTATATAACTTTTTTTTAGCTTGATGCTTTTTCTTGTGCGGAATCGGAAGAAAACTTAGTGTCAAGACACTCCGTTTTCCACTTTGAATGGCACAGAGCCGTGCTTTGTCTTAGGTACTAGAGCGAAGAAATGAAAATAATTTAAATATAATCATTCGCCTAAGCAGGAACTAAACCACCAAACAATTTCGTTTATAGTCCGACGCTGTCCCACTATACCACGATGGCTTCAAATATATACCTAATCTAATTATACAAATCCGTCTTATTTGACTTTTTTGTTTTGTTAGTATGTAAAGAGATAATTAGATATTGATTTTGGTATTCCACGTGAAATATTGTATGGTCTCCTTTATTTAGAGCCGATTTATAAAAACAAAGCTGTATTTTAAGTAGGGACTTATAATAAGAACACTCATATCATATAATTATAGGTATATACATATCTATATAGGGTTTTTTTAGCTTCACGCTGTATTCCGCACAAAGCAGGGTAGTAACCAAGTGTTAAGACACTGCGTTCCCCACTTTCCGCCGAATTCGGAGGCTTGCGTGTTAAGTGGCGGAACTTAACGCCGCGCTTTACCTCGACACCAGAGCGAAGAAAATGGAAATATAATTTCTACTTCTCGAGTGGAAATCGAACCTTCAACCAGTCGTTTACAGTCACACGCTTGTGCCACTGGGCCACTACTGGCCACTATCTATATAGGTATAACTTATTTAAATGTTATTTATATAAATATTTGTTAAATTTATTTTTGTAAATGAATTATTAGTGCATAAGAAGTTATTAAGTGTTGCGTTCAAATTGTATAATCACATACATATTTAAGGTATATTTTTGTAATGTTTCCTTTTCCTTTTGTATTTATGTCATTTACGGGTATATTAGTTTTTATTTACATTTTTAAAGTAGTATAAAAAATAATAAAATATATGCGTACATTTAAAGAATTTTGATTTTTTATTTGCTATTTACCAAGTCTCGGAGATTTAAGGAATTTTAAAAATGCATTTATACCTATTTACTACTATTATTGACATACAATTTAGAATTTAAATATTTAGAAAAGTAATTAATTAAAAATCTTCAATATGTACCGTAACATTTATAATTACTTCTAAATGAAGATAACATCTTAATAAATTAAAAATTGTTAAAAAGTAACGCAATTTGATACATTCATTTATAATTTCGGAATATGTTATATAAGTGTTATATGAGCACTAACATTAAAACTAATTAGATCGTGTACCGTCTTACAAAGTCCTAAGGCTTCATTCTTCTTTCTAACCACATTTACCGAGTGTATTCACTTCAGTTGGACTTGAAGCGCCTCGCAAGAGACACTGGACAGTTAAAATTTAAAAATAAATAAATAATTAATTATAATGGATATAAGTGCAATGTTGAATAGTTCGACTCTGAACAGCGATATTTCTTCTAACATTGTTAATTCATCATACAATATGAAGACGATAGAAGGAGTGGTTATAACGAAAGCGGCTAGCTTTGGCGCCGTAAGCGGGGTCTTGTTAGCGCTGTTTATCAATTTTCTCTTTACTTTTGAGGTAAGAATTAATTTAATTTGTTTTTGAAATAAAAAAAAAGACAAAGGCCAGTCGTGGCCCAGTGGCACAAGCGTGTGACTGTAAACGACTGGTTGTGGGTTCGATTCCCACTCGAGGAGAGGAAATATTTAATATTTCCATTTTCTTCGCTCTGGTACCAAGGCAAAGCGCGGCGTTAAGTTCCGCCACTTAACACGCAATGCCTCCGAATTCGGCGGAAAGTAGGAAGCGGAGTGTCTTAACACTAAGTCCCCTGCTGTGTGCGGGATACAGCGTGAAGCTATAAAAAACAAAGAAGATTTTTTTTATATTATTTATTACAAGATAAATTATTATTAATTTTCCACTTTTAAAATAAGTGAGATATTGCACCGGAACTCGAACCTACATTCATTGAGTGCAGAGACATGACAACTGTACTATAATGGCGACGTTTTTTTTTCATTTTCATGTAATTCCAAATTCATTTTTTATTTCAGTTTGAAACGTTTAAGAAGAAAGTGAAAATAAAAATAGAAAACGAAACTGAGTTGCAAAGAACTTTTATGGTAGTTATTATAATCTTAGCCTTACCGTTAGTACTCGCATTTCTAGTCATAGCTTATTTTTATAAGACCCTATGTTCTATAATTATTAAGAGAAAAGACAAGCATTTTGCGGGTTTTCTCGACAGTTTCGATGTGTTTTGGAGTTTAGAAGACGATGCTACTAAAAGCATAATTAATGTACTGGGTGTAGTTGTATCTAACTCGTCGGAGGAATTAGTTGAACATATAAAAGAGAAATTACAGAATATCGTACAAAATACCGACAGCGAAAAATTATTTTACAGAAGAAGTGAGGAATATGGTTTTTATTATTGGCGGAAGTGTTGTTACATCGACATTAGCCAATATGTGCGAATAATCGACGTAGCGAATACTACAGAGCTAAATACATCTGATTTGGAAGAAATTATGAGTGAGATATCATACCAGCCTCTGCCTTTCAACGACGAGGGAATGTTTCAAGTGTTGATAACAAATCAAAAGATTAAAAACAGAAATGGGACAACAGAGTTTGGCGTTATATTTAGAATTCATCACGCGGCAGGTGACGGAGTTGCTTTAATAGAGTTTTTATGTCAGACTATAGCCGATGGTAAAGATGACCCCAATACGTTTTGTATGCCCGAAACATATCCCGTAGAAAGCAAAAATACTCCTGCTAATTTGTTAAATATGATTCGTAAGCTGTCTGAAATGCCGTTCTGTTTAGTTGATGGTATATTGAGACAACCTGACAAAAGTTCTCTTCACGGCCCAACTTTAACTGGTAAAAAAGTATTCAAATGGACAGAGTCAGACCCAAATTTATTTCGATTAATTAAAGAAATAAAGGATACGACAGGGGAATTTAATTTTTCTGATATTTTAGCAACGGCTCTGTCTTGTGGCTTACGAGAATACTTTCTGAAGGTAAATTTAACATACAGTAACAACATTAAAAATAAATCACTATCTATCAATCTATCATTGATCAATTATATTTCTTTGGCAGAAAGTTGACCCCGCGCCAAATAATGTGGCAGTGATATTACCAATTAGATTTCCTCAACCTAAAAATAACGAATTAAGATTGGAAAACAACTTCACTGTAAGCATTTTTGACTTGCCGATAGGAAAAGGTATATACGATGTACGAAGACGCTTCAACAAATTACGAAGAAGCGCTGATCCTTTGGTAAGAAATCGAATTTAAAATATTTTTCAAAGCATATGTGGTTGGGTGGAAAAAAATTGTCTTGTCAAACTAACTCAATTTGAATAACATTTGTAGAAAACGTGTAATAATTTGAACGTAACGGGGTTCGAATTCGCACCTCTTAGAAACATTGCAAGTTCTCTGGCCGCTAAGCTATGTGTTGAAATGAAACGGTTTTCGGAAGGCGCATGTACACTTTAAACAAGTGAGGCAAATTTCACTTTGAACATTTTTTTATTCATTTCCCAAAAATCTTTTTCACACTCTTAAATCTTATTCATAAGTGTATAAATAAAATATTGCCATTATAGTCAATGCAGTGCTTATAATATCGTAAGTTACATGTATTTATATTCATACTATATACCTACGTACACAACGCACGCACTACACAGACGTTTCGACTGGGTACAGACGACGGCAGGTCACAAGTAGTCGTATTGTAAATTTTTGTCTATCGTTCATAAATTTTCTTCATTTTAATATTATAAACTTTTCTTCAACAAATAAAAAATAAATATAAAATAATTATATCTTTCACAAAATCTTTTATTCAAATTTTATGACATTTGTCTCAAAGTAAAAAGCTTCTAATACACTAGTAAATTATTATTGAGTGAAAAACTGAGTGTCTTGACACTAGGGTCTCTCTGACTACTTCACTATGATGGAAAAAGTATATAGCTTTTTTTCTTATTACTATTTAATTATTTTTCGATCGTAAATTAATTTACATATCTTTCTTTTCAGACAAATCACTATATTCTAAAGATATGCAGTATATTGCCCAAAGAATTACTGTTCCCCATGTTCATTAGCAGTCAAGCCACGATGGTGCTTAGTAACATGCCCGGACCAAAACTTCTAAGCATATGTGGTGGAATTTTGAAATCTTTAGTATTCTTCGTACCGAACAAAGGGAACACAGGTTGGTAAATATTATTTAAAAATTAACAAGCGGTAACTCAATTGCGTACGGCCTGGTTGACTTAATGCCCTGTAATGAAATTAGCCTCGATCAGTTTCGTAACCCCGTAATGTGGGACATTGTAGACTGGCTTATTGAATTTTCTTTATCCTTTTTTTATGTACATTATTTTTATTTTAGCTTCATGCTTGTTTCCTCATGGCAAGGGAGAGAGAACTTAGTGTCTAAACATCTCGTTCGGGAAGTGGAGTGGCGGAAATCTATGCTGTGCTTTGTCTTTTTTTTTCGTTTATTTGGGTAAACAAACAGTATTACATTATTTTGTTATGACATTATTATAAACAAGTAAATAACAGTAATACCAACACCGTTTACCACAGCTTACTAAACATGAGTAAACAAATAATCGGCTGGGCAATTTTAGACGCTATTTTAAACGCGAATCACTAATATAATGTGAGAAAATAAAAATAAAAAGGAGAACTACTTATAAAATCTATGTATCTTATTATGTCTTATTAAAATCACTCCTTTGAGTAGGAATCAAACCAACAGTCATTGCTTATACAGTCAAACTAAATTATAAACTTAATTAACATCTAAAAATATTTTTTAAAAACAGCATATTTTATTATACTTTATTAGATTATACTTTCGCTACAAAATTTTAAGCTAAGCTGAATAATTTGACCCATTTGGCGTTCAGAGCGTAGCAAAGAGGTGAACGTTTCAAAAAGTATGTTAGCACTTAAATTGTATTAGCGAAATAAAATAATCTTCATTAATTACATTAAACTTGTTATCTTTAAATGATATCCCATTTTATACAGATGTATTTAGTATAGAGAACGGAGTGTTTTGACACTAGGTGAGAGCCACCTTCATTGATATGCATATGAAAAAGTGTGGAGCTGCTTTTTTAATTAAAATCTTTTAATGAAAATAATGGCAGTAAAAGTAATATACATAATTAGTATAAGTATTTATAATTATGAAAATGTTATATGAAATAACATTTTTCGTATAATTTTTACCAGGTAGATGCCAGCTAGTGCTAGCCAGTAATAAAAAGATGAAAAAAAACGCCATATTCAAAATTAGTCTTGCTTTATCAATAGAAATTCATTATTTGTAAACAAAAACATTAAAGGAACATATTTTTATTAAGTAGATTATATTCAGAAACCTTATCACAATTTCAGAAGAAACCTTAAAATTACTTTAGCCGCGATATCTTCCAAATTGTGTTGATGCATATTCTGGCTTCAGTACAGTACAGGATTTAGAATAGGATTAAATAATTTTGATCACATTATATTTACGTATTTTTGTTAATTCATCTTACATTTTTCTGAGGAAATCAAGACATTGCATCTTAAGTGGCAGAGCTTAACGCTGCCTTTTGTCTTGTTACTAAAGCGGAGAAATGAACATAATTTAAATAAAATCATTGCTACGATTTGTAAGCCCAGAACCATTGCGAATACAGTTAGACACTGTCCTACTGGGACACTATATGGTTAATTCATGCTTTACTGTTTACTCTTAAATTTATATTTCAACCACGGTGGTCGCGGATTCGATCCCCACTGGGAGGAATGATTATATGTCATTTTCGGTTCTCAACTCTGACCAAAAACAAAAGGCGTCAAGATCCGCGTGAAGTTATTTTTTTACATTTTACCTTCTAGTACAAATTGTTATTTATTTGTATGTCTTTTCATACAGGTTTGGGTATAACGGCTCTATGCTACGACGGTGTTCTTAAGTTTGGTGCCATGTCGGACTCGGCTATCATATCGGATTCAAACGAACTGGCCATCATCTTGGACGGTATGGTCGAAGAGATTAAGAGATTACATAAACTATACGTTAATTAGACGTAGCGGCTACTAATGATTCGCTTTTGACTTCTCAGTAAAAGGTGGGTCCGTTATATAATAATAATTTTACCGGAAATCATTTAGTTCGTTCATTATTTTTTATGTTTTGCAAAAATACTTGAAATATATAATAAAATATTTGATGTATTTATAATTATTATATATAGCTACATATTTAGGAAAAGGATATCGTAGTGTAGTTGAGAGAGAATCTAGCTGTTAATACGATTGGTTGTGGGTTCGATTCCCTCTCAGGGGAATATTTATTTTGAAAATTAATTTCAATTCTCTGATCTCTGGTGAGAGAGCAAAGACACTCACCATGAATTGTTTTGAATTTCGGGGGAAAGAATAAACGGAGTGACTCCGCGTTCTGTCTGCTTACTCTGATATATTTTTATAAAACATGAATTACTTTGTTCAGAGAGTTTATATAAAATTAGAATTACTTTATTTAGAGCAGGGGTTCCCAACCTTTTTTTGATCAAGGACCACTTTACATTATTCTTGCTATCAGGACCTATGTACGTAATTTTTGCAGTTTCTGTCATTTTCTAGTTCAATTAGTTGTATAACTTTGGGTAAGGCTGGGTACAACACACGCTAAATTTAAAATCGTTCGCGGACCAGTTTATGCGGGCCACTGGTTGGGAACCAGTGATTTAGAGTGAATTACAATTTGTTAATAATTCAAAATGTGTTAATAATAAACATTTCACAGGTATGGAGAAGATCAAAAGAAGATCGTGTTTAATTTATTATGATTTTAACAATTATAATAAGCACAATCTTTTCATCTCTCGACTCACGTAGGAACATGGCAGCTGGCCGGTGCGATGCATGTTTTTAAGTAGTTTCCATTAACTTATAATAAAATATTATTTATTGATCTTTATTTTCTATTGTTTTTATTTTGATATGTGATGAACCCCTTACATTTTTAATGTGTAGGGTACCCCTTACACTAACACACACTTGGTACCTTTCTGTTTGAATGTGATAACTGATGAATTAACTGTATTTTGATAGGTTTCTCGTACATACATTTTCTAGCGTGGCCAAAGCGTTTATATTCTTGCAACTAATCCTCTGTAATTTTGCAATGTATGAAAATATGAAAATCAACTTAGAATAACTTGTTAAACAGGTAAAGCGCGGCGTTAAGTTCCGCCACTTAACACGCAAGCCTCCGAATTCGGCGGAAAGTGGGGAACGGAGTGTCTTAACACTAGGTTCCCTCTGCCTACCCTGCTGTGTGCGGGATATAGCGTGAAGCTATTTAATTTTATTTATTTTTTTATAACTTGTTTGAATAATGTTTTAGCAACTTCAGTATTTAAATTCGCCCAAAATCGAGGCATTGCGTGATGAGAAGCGGAACTCAACGCCACGCTTCACCTTAAGTATCAGAGTGGGGAAATTAAAACAATTTAAATTCAATCATTATAATCATAATCCTCTCTTGGCCTCCTGGTCTTTTCATGAAATCTTAATTTTATTAAGAATAAAAATACATATAATGGTAATTAATATATTTTTTAACATTTAGGTAATTGAAAATTAAAGTTTTACAATAAATTTCTTTTTCACTGTACCTACAATATGTTAGTCCAATTCGTACCGAGCTTGGTCTATAGCTTCCAGTATAGTTTGGATTGCGATCTTGAGGCGTTGAATCTTTTTTTCATACCAAATTTTCTGTATAAAATATTTAAAACAAGTAAATAAAATACTGTTACAGGTTTATATATAAAACATTCCTTAAATTTTTAGTTTGGAGCAAAAACTTTTTAAAATTTCATTTCCCAGAGAAATGATTCCTCATTATAGTACCTACTATTAGAGTACCTACTCAGTATACCTACTATTAGAGCATGTAACAGTAAGAAACTGACTATAGTACGTATATGGATGTATAATTTGGCACTAACTTGATATTGTTCGTCAGATTTGAATTATCTTAATCAATTTGTGGCTCATGGCCTACATTTATTATTACATGGCAACAAGTATTTAAACGATAAGTAGATAGGTAAATAAATAAATTATAGGTTAAGATATAACTTGTAACATTTAAAGGTGATATTCACACATTACAATATTAGAAAACGTATAATAATTTAAATAGCCTCTTTCGAGTTAACCCGCGCTCTGACCGTTAATCCATACGCTTAAAATAACGTTTGGATGGTTGGTTTCCAAAGAAGTAAACCGCGGATTCGAAGCCCGCTACGTTCAAATTCTTCAACCTATAATTTACTAATTAAAATTAAAATATTTAATTAAAGCAGTTCTTACTTGCAACATTTTTTTCTCTTTAAGAGCTAAATACTTTTCCCCTACTGTTATAACAGTTATGTTCATATCCGCAACTTCTTCATACTTATCTTTTATACGGTTACGAAGTTTTATTAGCCTTTCTTCTTGAACTGTTAGTTTGTTCAAAATATTTTCGTATGCTTGGAGAAGACTTCCATGTTTTCTTGTTAATTCCTCATATCTATACATAAGTTATTGTTTTAGTTTTACATTTATTTCTTGATAGCAGAGTAAGCAGAGAGAACCTAACGTCAAAAAACTCCGTTCTCCACTTTCTACCTAAGTCCGACATTTTGCTCAGACATCCAATACGCAAAAGCGTATTGAGTGTTTGAGCTAAATGCCGTGCTTTGTCTTCATTAGAGCGGAAAAATGAAAATGTTTTAAATATAATCATCCGGAGTGGCAATCGAACCCACAACCACTGCGCCAGGGTGGCCTAATACAGTAGGTTTTTGCGTTAAGAGATACCTCCAAATGATGTAAAACCACTAATGAGACAAAAGATTATTTAGAACTAACTGATTCTGAAGGCAGGTTATGCTCATTGCAGACCAGGTCTCCGATAGATTGGTGGAATTTTTAGATTGATCTGGAAAAAAGAACTTAACTAACACATCATAATTAGAAAGTTGGCAAACGTTACGTAAAATGAAAATAAATCTAAATTGACATAAATATTAATTATAATAAATATAATGATTTTAGTCTGCACTGCTTACTCACTCACTCAGTAGCAAAATAATTTATAGAAATCATACATCACATTAATTAAATCAAGAAAATACAATGTAAAAATTACTTGAAAGTTTATTTTTTTACAGATTTAAGGGTCATATTAGTTTTTCACTAAAATGGTTAAGAATAAAAATTAGACGTTTAATTATTTTATATGGAAATTAATATATGAATATATGATAATAAAACGACTCATTTAAAGAAATCGTTTCAAATTAATCATTTTTACAGAGTTCGTTATATAGTAGTTTACTTGACATTTTAATGTTTAATACAAAAGCAAAACAAGTATAACATTACCTGCATGGTATTTAGATTTCATGTTATCAGTGGTATATGTGGTAATACTGTTCATAGAATGAGAATGGCTGCTATGCGACTTTCTGCATTCCAGTAACCTGTCTTCATACTTGTTCGACTTTTCCAGGCTGTATTCAAGACTATTTAGTAAATTTAAAGCATTTTTAACACCACATTGAAATAACTGTTTTTGTTCTAAATTATTCTAAAATGAAACATTATCATTAATTATTGTAATTAAATACCACTATAACAAAAACTAAATTTTTAAATGTATTCAGTTACCAATGAACCGTTACTTTCATCACATTTGATCATCTCTAAAAGAAATAAGTTATTTCTTTTCAATATTAATGAAATAGTCTTTTAATGTTAATAATAAATCTAAATCCGATAAACATTTAGAATTCATTAAAAGAAAGGGTTGACACTTTTTTGACAACTTTAATGAAAGATAAAATGAAAGATAAAAAGTCTTTGAATAGACAAAAGTAATAGAACAATTTTTTACGTAATTTTTAATTGTTCAACTGGAACTCGTTGCCATAAACGTCATTTACGACTTAAGCTGATAAATATTGTTATAATAGGAGTGTAATTAAATCATAAATATATATTTTTATAATTTTGTGCAATATAACAATAATTTTCAGCAATTCCACAAAAAATGTAGCACTTATGTATAGAACTACGAAATTCTAAAATCGTGACATATGACCGTCAACTATATGACTATTGTAGTGTAAAAAAAACTTCATGAAAACTTTGTCAGGTGGTTTATTCAACTACAACAAAAAGCATAACTTTTAATAACTAAATCAGTCTAAAAATATTCTACCTCCTGCTAATATCACTACATATTTCCATCTAAAAGTATTAAAACTTTTCTATTTACGTGCTCGTACATTGAACATGTGAACCAAAAATAAAATAGGACGCTCATGATTTCTGTCGAACTAGCGAATACTTCATATATATTATATTTAAATTCGACTTGTAATTCATTTTGTATAAGAAAACAATATAATGTGGTAAACATTTGAAAGTAAATAAACATAAAATAATTTTTGGCCAATTCATAGGAACATGGGGTGTGGAAAGTGAACGAAGTTAATGTATGATAGAATGTATTTTTTTATGAAACAGCCAAAAATCGAACTAAACCAATATTCCAAAGATTTATATAAAATTATCCGATTAAAATGGAAGACATCACGCTTCAAGCAAAGAAGCATCAACATAACAATCAAAAAGACGATCCACTGGCTAACAACTATCAACAATTTATCTTTACAAGCTAGAACGAGTTAAAATACTGACTCCGTAACTTTTAACATTTGTATATATATTTTGCGATGAAATGTATTGCACATGTTGAAGGAATATTTTAACCCTTACAAATACAATTGTGTGTATACTTTATTTAATATCACAAAGTTATGGTACAATTAGCAATTAATTTATTATGAAATGGAATAATTGTATTCGAAATGTAGCATATATGACAAAGTTTAGTGAAAATTGCAAATATAAGGGTTAAATAACAATATTAACTATGAAGGAACATCTCAAATAGGTATAATAAAGGGCTTGATTAATAACAAAAATGTGTACACAACACATTATAGATAAAAAAACAATATATAACTTAAAAATTTTAGACTATTAATAAAAAAAAAATCAAAATTTAAAAGAATAAAAGGTACATTTTAACAAAAAATGCAAAAAAACATACTACAAAAATCGAAATTTGCTAAATGTACTTAGGCACTTACAATGTTCAATAACAAATATGAGTTTAACAGAACAAGTACATACTCGTATATATACTGATTGGAACCATATTTAATTACCTTGTACTGTGTTAATAAAAACTTTAAGATTTGAAACTTTTAATATTTAAACAGTCTTTATCTATGGTTGGAGCATGATTTAAATCTAATTCATCTTATTTACGCAAATGTATGAAAATACAGGTAGATAGATGACTTATATAAAATGCTGCGAATAATACTTAGATTTTAGTATGACTTGACAATAGCCCTTACCTATTTATAATTCATGAATTTTATTTGGCAATACATGCTTTTAACATTAAAATTCTTTGGTATACATGGTTCAGAATAATTGAAACATAAATAATAAAAAAAGAACAACATTCATTCAATATAACAATCTTAGTAGAATATTGGTTTGAATGCAAAGCCAGTTGCAAATATAATTGAGCTTTGGAAATATTTTCTTAACGAAATAAGGTGTTACCTACTGAGATCCACAATCAACTGTAGATTACTAAATTCATCATTAATTCAATTACTTGAAAAACTAAGCGTTCACAAGCTACATGTATTAATATGAAACATGCATCACACTTCTTATAAGTAGAATCATATTGATATGAATGAGATTATATGATTTAAAAATTGCCTCACAAAAATATCTTGCTTTTATAAATGTTTATAAAATTTAGTAAACTGCAATTGATTGTGACTTACGCTACCAAATTTCATGTTCCCACTTTAATCCTGGATAAGTCTCAGAGAGAGTTTGTGATGTTCTGGAACAGTCTTTTTCCCCACCAAGTTTCAAGGTCGAAGGGTTTAAAGTCATGTAAAACAGGGCTAGGTGCTTCATCTTGGTAATATAAATTTGAAGGTGGAGCCGGAGATGAACTGCCAGATCCTGCAAATAAATGGGTCACTATGACAGTAAATGCTGGTAACAACTAAAATAATATGTATGAGTCATACATGTAGCTTATCAAATACTCTAAATATTAGTATTTTATCACTCCCAGATCTGAGATAAATTGTACACAACAATATCTGTGATTCACTAAAAAACTGATATTGTTACAATAATATGTGAAGCTTGAATTTTTAATAGAAATACAGTAATAGGATTATGAAATTTTACACACTTTATATTTTGAGAGGTGCAGAAAGACAATATTCTTAACAAGTGTATTGATAATAATAATATTCTTACACCGTTGTTAAGAACATTGACTACCTCTGCACTTCTCTAAATATATGTAAACTGTGTTTTCATTTACAAGAGCAGAACGCAAAATTCAAACACATTATCTTAATATAAAATTAATATTTTGTGTAACACTATGACATATTTGACATACACTTTTATAAAGTGACATACACATAGCTAAGGTACTGCATATTTTACATGACAACAGGTTGCTTATGCAGCAGATAAAGATGAGTGATGAGATATAAAACAATATGAAAGTAGGTTAAGTAAGGTTAATGATTTCAAAAGCATAACTACGCTGGTAGTTACAGTATATTAAAAATAAAAAGAAGAACTAACAAATAATAAAACATAAGACACAACCAAATAAGTAATAAAATATTTAGAAAAATCATATAAAATGTTAAAGATTTTGTTCAGTGAGACTGATACCATGTTTATGAATGTAATGATAGTATAATTCAAGAAATACTGTACACCTTGAATTGACATTAATTCATGATTGTTATATGCTCAATTGGAAATATAATGGAACATGTTAATGTGTTTTGAAACATAAAACTTTTAACTATTCCTTGTTTTATTACTTGAATAATAAAAATTGTTATTATGCACATCTACATATAAATAAATATGTGAAGGAAAAAAGGTGATGCCTTTTTTTTAAGTATTACACAGATGGAAAAATGAATTTTACACTTTTAAAGTGTATATGAAAAAGTGTAAAAAGTTATTTTTTTTAATAAACTGTTTGACATATTTTATAATTGAAAATACCATTATATTTTCTATCAAGTATTTGTATAGCATAGTCATTGAAAAGTGTGTCTGAAACTGAAGTGACTTTCATGTTGCCAAGGAAACTTTTAGAAAGGATATAAAATTGATAAAATAAATATTAAACTAACTACTGAGTATTTGTTATACATATTTGTATAGTGATATCTGTGTTGCTGAGGCAACATAATCTATAGGGCCTTATTGTTTTTTATTATGATAATTAATTAGAATTCAGGGTTTATAGTTTTTAGTACAGCAGTTATATAGCATTTTTAATTTAATCAAATTATTAACATCGTGAATTTGTATGGCCAATTGGCTAAATTGTGTCAAAGAAATATTGAAAATAATTACCAATTGTGCTTGTTGGTGTGGATGGCTCGCTGTCTCCACTTGCAGTTTGTGTCCAAGCTGAAAATAAATATTGCAGCACTGATTAATTGATTAGTGTTTCAAACCAATCCTACAGTTAAAATATTTTAGTTTAAGAAAATAAAATTAGAATTAAATAAAATAAGCAACTTACTCTCACTAATATATCTAATCATTTCTTCATGCTGAGGGGAAAGCACATGTTCACGCTGTATTCTTTGGTGTACTGTCTTTTTACCATTGGAATGAAATACTGGTTTGGGCATGCTGAAAATGGAATTTAAATATGGCATTACTACTGTTACTAAAGTAATTAAATTAAAGATTGATGTTCTTTATGAGTAAAAGTCAACACAATTGATAAATAAAACCAAAGATGGTTATTGAAATACTTAGAGCATTCAAGTGATATCGACCTCCGGCCGGAGGTTATGTAAAAACAGTGATGAAATTCATTAGTGTTCTTTATTGCATCATAATACTTAATTTTGACTTACCTTACAATTTCACCATTGTCAGAGTCTGATGATTTCCTATTATAATCCTTACGACTGTCTAATCTTTCTAAATTTTGTGTTAAACCTGAAAATTAAAATAATACTTTCTTACGGTTCTTCGGTTCGGTCATTATGTGTAACTTTTAAATTAAGTATAAAGTATTATGAATTTACCTCTTCGTGTTTTTGCCACAATTTTGCTAGGTCCTTTTGAGACAGTATACATTTTAAAATTTTAAACACGATAAATGTAACTAAAACACACACCAGTACTGTAAGACACTAACCTGAAGTAAAACTAAGTATTGCCATATTCCGGTAGTTTACTGCAAATTATCTAAATTAATGGATAAATAAAAAACACTAAGTCAGTTTTCAGAATTAATATGATATGTAAATATTTTTATTTAGTTTGTAATATTTAAAATGTATAAGTAATCATATTTGGCAAAATAAGGAAAAACGAATAGGCTGTAATTTTTTGACGCTTGCTACTCGATATTTGTATAGCAATAAACATACTTCAATAACATATAGCGGGACTTTTAAAATGTTAATGGTAGTTTAAGTTTTAAATGACCATATTGATCTAGAAAACGTAAAATTATGGTTTTCTTCATTACAACAACAACTAATGTTAAAAATAAACAATCTATAAATCAAATCAATTTTGAGATGGCCGGACTTATTTTTTGTTTATTGAGTAAAATAATAAAAAAGTAGATACGCAACGTATTTAATAATAAAATATTAAGGCTTTTATTATTTTCACATAAATTAGTAGATAATTGTTTTAATGATTTATAAATTTTTAATTTTTACTTTTTTTTAGCTTAACGCTTTATCCCACAAACAGCAGGTTAGGTACAGGGAACCTAGTGTTAAGACACTCCGTTCCCTATTTTCCGACGAATGTTAAATATTTCCACTCCTCGAATCCACAACTAGTTGCATTTTTAGTCACATTTATGTGCTCCTGCATCACGACTGGCCTCTTTTTTAATGGAACTTCTTAATGGAAATTAGTTTAGTATTACATAATCTATACCGGATCTATATAGTTTTTGAAAAGTATAATGTGAATATACTACGAGGTCAATATTTTACTTGTTTCTACTTTTTAATTTTTTATATGAAAACTTTTCTACGCTTCTTATTATCATTATGTAAATCATATTGACTTTTACTTTAGATGAGAAAATATGGGTTCTTTATTACTTTTAAGAAAAAATAGACAATTATTTCGTGTATTTCTAAGCTAATTCGCAGAATTTGCCTATAGTACTGTTTTGTAAGTTATAAGTTTCCTCATACTTCTTATAGGTAATAAAAACATTTTTTGTCACTAATTCTTATCTTATTTTCTTACCATAATTTCCGTTCGTTTACAGAATTAGTAATAATTAAGGTATACCTACAGATTTATTTGTCGAATTGTCGAGTTTTAAAATTGGTTTAATTTTAAATGTTTATTTAATATTAACATATATTATCAATCATTTTAATAACTAAGTACATAATTTTCAAAGTCTGGCATAATGTAATATCAGAGCCATTTTTTTTTCTGTTTTTTGTAATCATTTTTAAGATATATCATATTGAATAGAATTCTGTAGAAATTATTTTTTATTTTACAAAATTTGTGTGTTTTTATTTTTGCATGGAAGATACCTATTGCTATTTTAGCAATAAAGTCGTCTTTTGTACATGCAATTTACGTTTTTATTACTGGATTTGTATATTTTAATTTAATTTTCTTTTTTATCTCTATTTTTTGTTCTTTCTATTGTTTAGGTCTACAATAAAGATTTATTATTATAATAATTATTTATAAAAAGTTAATAACAATCAAAGCTAAGGTAAAGGAAAGTTATCCTACTTATACTGATATCTTACTAACATGTAAGTAGGTAGATACTCCAAACTTTCGCTACTCCGTTACTTTCACTCGACGAGCGTTTCAAATACAATTCCGCGTGTGTCCAATCTGTATTTATTTGCAATACATGAGAATACAATATGAGTATTGTCGCACGGAACAGAATTTATATACGATAAATTTGAATGTTTATTAGCTTTTATGTTTAACTAGCTAAGTACACGAATTCGTCCGCGTGGATTTTTTACAAAAAAGTCATAATTCTACATTAAATGTGACCTACGTTACTCCTTATTACATCAGCTATTACTTAGCTATTACAGACACACAAAAATATTAAAGTTTTAATACATATGCGTATAAAAATTATTAAAAATGTGTACTATTTTTACACTACAAACAAACATTTTGATTTTATTCAGTTATGTAGATAAATAAAAAAGTTTAATGTCCCAGAGGCCAACGCAATGCGCAATGGGATAGCGTGTGACTGTAAAAGCGATTGGTTGTGGGTTCGGCCGGACGAATATATAAATTATTTTCTAAGATAAAGCGCGGCGTTAAGTTACGCCACTCAATATGCAAAGTTTTGATTTTGAACGTATAAATGCGTTGAACGTTGAAATAGTTTTGGAGAACGGTGTGCCGTGACATTCGATTCTCTAGAATATTCCGCTTTACGAGGAAAAGCTGGTATTTGAAAGTAGTACAAAAATGGGTAGTTTAATAATAAGTCAGAATTTAGATTCTGACTCTAATTCTTTAAGAAAAAAAATATTTACTGAGTCAGAAAATTCTTATATATTATAAAGTATAAATAACGCTGAAAAATTAATAGCAATAATAATTTTAAAACAGTTCTTTTAATACGTGTGACTGTGTGACCTGGGACTTATAATTTTAACAATAAATCTCTATCAATGCATCGATACCGGCCTGATTAAGCTCAGTTAAAATTAGTTTAATAAGCCCCTTGGCACATTTCATTAAATATATATAAAGTGGAAAAACTTAGCGCTATGATTCTATACAAAAAATATATGAATAATCCTTATTAAATAAAAAAAAAATTAAGGTTAAGAGTTTTAATTATAGACTTGCTAATCTGACACGTTTATAAAATTTATTTAGAAACTAGAACATTTCTATTTTCATAAATCACGAATGGAAATTATGATAAATACAAGTGATAGAATCGTAGAACTACTAGCGCACTTAGCGCAGAGTCAGACAATAGCGTTCCACACCATGACTGCTCCCACGTCGAATGCAGCTAACGGGAAAGTGTTGGGCAAGTTGAAGCACGACCATAAACTTACTTGAATCGTAAGTACCTATAACTTTAGAAACTAAATTATTATTGTCTTAAAGCCTTAATACGTTTAATTTTCGAGAATATATGTTCGTATTATAATATAACGTTACTACGTAAGTAGTGTAAATAGCCATATTGCAATTTCGTTTGAATAGATTGCAAAACTTAAAGCGCTATTTTTCCAGTTCCTCTTGAAATTACGTTAAGTTATCTTATAGTGCATCTCTACAATCTCAAAGTAATCTATCCATATGCTAAATTTGATTGTGTGTTGTATGTCAGTTAGGCACTCAATTTTATATACATTTATATATATACGCCGGAAAGCATATAATTGCTGTAAGTTAAACATTTCAAAATGCTTCCTGCATTGCAAGGTACAATAAAAATACATTCTGTCATAAACCTTGAAGGTTAACTAATTTAAAATGGTTTCAGGACTAGACTTGGCTCATTCGAAGATTGCAGATTTTCTTCTGATTCTAAATATAATCTAAAATATGAATTTATGTTTATATTCAAATAAATACAATATACACCTATTCTATCCATATATATAATATGCATATGTATAAGTTACTTGTTTAATGTGACTTTTAGATTGTGCAGCTTAAACAAAATTTTGTTTAGATTTCCGTTCCGATAGTATTTCTTTTGTTCGTTTATGTGGGTCGTTATAAAACGGTTAGTATTTCTTTTCTTATGGATTTAAAATTATAATAGAAAATTATTGTTCGTTTTATTTACAAGGTAGATGATATACATTTTTATCTTACGTAAGTATATCCTAATATTTAATGATTTGTAATTATTATTTTGTTCTAATTAATTGATATTTAATATTCTCGTAATAAATTAATATTTTGGGATTATTGCAGGGTCTTTTTTAGTTCGATATAAGCGTCACCGAGTTATGGCGTCCGTGTATGTTTAGCTACTTTTTTGAGTGAATATATAGCGAATTATTCAATAAAGAAATATTTTCTGTTTAAACAATTGATTTTAATTTTGATAGTTAAAAAAAAAGAATTATATTGAGTTTTTTCAACTAAAAATAAATACTACATACTTAATTTTCATATATTTTTTGGAATTAAGATAAGTTTTCGAATAGTAGGTACGTACTTTTTTTTTAATAATGGACCTGCAATTCTAGTTTTCTCGAATTTCTAATTTTTTCGACACCATCCATGCATATGATCATTTCTCATTCATCAGTGCGCTTCTTATTTATCATATGCTACATTGTTACATAAAATGACATTAGCAATTGGGAGCGATAATTAAGAAATATTTTTGGGTTACAATAGCACTTAGTATGAGATATATTACCATAAATACCATAATGATAGTGTTTTAATGATATTCTTTTTTTTTTTTAGCTTCACGCTGTATCCTGCAGTTCTAGGTTTCCTCTAAAGAACCTAGAACTGCAGGAACCGAGAACCTAGTGTTAAGACATTTCGTTCCCCACTAATCATGGTAATAATTGTGTAGAAAAAATAATAATTTCGTTTCAAAAAAAGATCCAGCTAGAAAAAAAAGGTAAAAAGCTAAAATTAGTAGTTACGTAAATAAATTTCTGAAACACTTAAGCCCGATATAGTACAGAATGACGCATTTTTAAGGACTGCATAGCAATGTTTTTTTAATGTAGGTACTTAAAATATAGGTAAAATAAACAGTTAAAGGTATTTATATATACTACATTGTGTTTAATATTTGTGTGGTGAAATGTGAAATAGTGGATGAGGAGGTGGCCCATTTGTGTAATCTGTAGGAGTGGTTTTGGCTACGTAGCTATTGACGTCATGAAAGCGAAGGGCTATTCGTGTATTTGCCTATTAATAAAATCGAACTTTACTAAAATAGGTCCCACGTATTTCAGTCTCTAATGGAATTTTTTATAGTGTTATTTATTTAACTTTTTCTCCTTTCTCTATCCTGACGTGTCTGTAATAGATAAGTTCTTTGGAACTTCTGTATTATATAATGTTATAGTTCTGCATAAAAAACTTTATTGTTATGTTTGTTGTTATGTTAAATATGATTTTACTCACAAAGCTTTGAAATGTAGATTGGGGCCTTGCTTAGAAATAATAAGGAACTACAAATCAGTAGCCTTTTATAAATTTGTCTAGGGTTCCTAAATTTTTGATATTTTTCTTAACGCCTCTACTTCAAATTCACACTTCGCCAGTGTTACATGATATATTGTAATTCCGTGTGTTCAGTTCAGTTCAGTTCGTAATTGTGATGGTCCTGGGTGCGTTCCTTTTGTATGCCGTAAAACGGAACTGTATATTTTTTCACGGATCTTTCATTCACTTCGAAGGACAGACAAAGAGTTGCCGAAACTAATGTGATCGTGCTTGGAAAGAAAAATATTTTAAGCATTAATAACTTCACACTAGTCATCGAGCCCAGAACCGTCGTATGGCATTTCCTAAATGCATTATATTAATTCAAAAGTAAAGATAGTTTAAATATTCACTCCTTGGTTATATTATTGATTGTCCGCCTTATTACATTGTGTAGGCTACGTACCTACCCACGGTAGCAATATTTAATTATAATGATATTTATTTCAACTTATTATTTAATGTAATTCCTTTTTATTGTGATTAAATATTATATCTTAAAGGGCACATTCAATTCATGATACACAAAACAATATAGAAAATAATCTATGCTATTAATTTCTATAAATAAAAAAAAAACAATAGCACCTCTCATAATTATCATACATTAGTTACATAATTGTGGCACGGAACTCCCGCCAAATAGCAGAGTTAGCGAGAACTCGTCGCCAGTCGTCCAATCAGAGCAGTTCGCGCCCTACGCTCGTACGGGCCGGCTTTATCAACGTTTGATAAATATGCTAAAGCGGCGTTCACTTAACCAAATTAACTACTTAAAACCATTTCAAGCAAGAATCTGACCATATTACACGCGACCCGCCTCGCGAACACCAGTGCGCATATTGCAAAAAAATATAAAATAAATAAAGCAAAAAGCTCAGTCCGGTTCAGTTCAACTTTCGCGGGAAAAATAAAAACACTGCTACAGGACACCGCGGTGCCGATTCAAGGTTACGAATTTAAACTTTAGACGCCTCTCGCTCTGTATTCACATTTTGAATAAATTTTGTTTTTAAAATTTCTAGCTCAAACAATTTTAGTTTTAGTCAGTTTATAATGTATTTATCGAAAGTGATAGTTGTGTGACTTGTGTGCCAGAAAAGTGACTGCGTTCGGGTCTTAATCTCAGACTAATTGACAAATATCAGTAAGTTATTATTTATTGTTGTTGTTTTTGTTTGTTTCTTTTTTTCTAAGTAATATATTTATATAATATACAATATTTGCCTAATGCTACCTTATTCAAACTACTAAGAAAAAACATATTAAAATTTTAATAGAATCAAAAGTAATAATAAAGTACATTATAATTTTTAGACTCACTTTACAATGACATGTTTCATTAGCCTGATTTAGTTTGCCTAATTTACACATATTACTTTTTTGTTTTAAAGTTTTATTTTAAAATAACAAATTAATTAACTAGCACTGCTTTTGTATACCTATATTTTATTAGTGAAGGTAAACACAATTTAATAGTTAATAAGGAAGAATTTTTCAAGCTATAGTATGGTGACTTTGGCAAGTTTATCCATAATTCTACTAGTCTATTATTATAAGTTTATAAATGATATATAATTTTTATCTCGTTGTGGTATCAAGCCATCAAAGGCGAAATGTCAAGAAATCTTTACATATTATGTTTACGAGATAATCAATTTATCATTATTGTGTTTAATCACGGTGACTCAACCCATTGTTATTTTAGATTTATAATAGACCTTTAATAGGTTTTTTTTGTTAACGTACTATAACGGATAATATTGGCAATAAATAAGTCGTCAGTTTGCGAATAGCATCAATATTTCCGTATACCTATACATACATATATTGTTTAAATGCTGCAATGAAATTTTCAATGAAACCGATAAAGTACAGTACTAACACAGAAAAATCAATATTCACACGGCCTTGATAACATAGGTGACAAACGATTTGGAATATTTCAAAATATTTTTGTATTTTTTTCTTTTAAATAAATAATTCTAAACATTTTGTGTTAAATTTTCTAAGAAGAGTTTTAAAAAATCGAAATTGAATGAATAAAAAAAGTCTATAGCCCGCGAAATTAGCTCCTCCTTTTGTTATTTTTCACATTTCCCCATACGTCATAATGATGTTATTGGTAATGTTGGTTTATTTATACTTATAATTTTAGTTTACTGAATTAAAAAAAATGTTTTAATAAACTTAAGATATTATATTTTTTCAATTAGATTTCAAATAAATATGAAATACCTGTTTTTTTCATTATCTTAGTTTAGTGTAAATCTAAAATTGACGTTTACATTTTACAAATATAGACAATTCGTAGAAGAATAAAATATAACCTTATAATATAAATACAAGTTATTGTATAAAGATATAATTAGTCAAAAAGAAGATATGAAGAACAAGAAAGATACTTTTAATGTTTATGAATTTTGTCATGTGTCGTATATGAAAACTAGTAAAGTAGGGATTTAGCTCCAATTTATTTAATTAATTTTAAATAAATTACGAGATTATCTACTTGTCACCCATTTAAATCTCAACAGACAGAGTCCACGAACGCAGATATTTTGAATATTGAATTTCGCTCTTATTTTTCCGTGTTTTCCCTTTTTGATGGGATATGTTTAATTGAGTATGTATAAAAACTTAGTAGTTAATAGATTTCTTTAAATGCACCTACTATGGTTTATAATATTATTATAAAGTCTGAAGTCGAACTACAGAAAATAATACAACTTGTTTTTGGTTGGTTGATTTATGTTTTCACAACTTGATAAATACTTATTAATAGACATTTGGACCTGTCACAGGGTATGGGCCTATGTAGAGATATATTTGGAGGTGGTTGACGTTTCAAAACCATTGTTTCACTTAATTCGGCACCAATTTGCTTGTTAGGAAATTCGGTTGTTATAATCCATGCCGTATTTTGATGTACAAATTAAATAAATCAAATTCCAACTTCATTGTACCTAAGAGATTTCAAACACATTAAAATAAAACAATCTTATAAAATATAATTAGTAAACTTTTCAAAACACATGTATTTTTATATATTTTAAATTCGTAAGAAATGAAGTTTGAATAATGTTGACATAAGGTTCTCTCTGACAAATGGGGCCGTAGGGTAATTAGTTTCGAGTCCAGGTTCTTTTTAACTACATCGGTAAAATGAAAAAAGACGTGACGCTGTAGAGTAATCTAAATGCATCAATAAAGCTCGTATTTCACTTTATTTGGGCAAATAATTCCAAAAAACAGCATTAGTAGATTTTCCGTATATCTTACGACCATCACAATGTTGGGTTACTAGACTTTGCCGTTTATTGTGACATAAAAAGAAAAAAAATAAGAACAATTGCATTGTATTTTTAATTAATGCATCGTCAGTAATCGTCATAGAAAAAATTGCCAATGGCCTAACTTAGGTATTGAAAACATAATTTTGCTATCTGTTTTATCAGTCATTACGTTTCCGCATGAACATCAACAGTATTTAATTTTACATTAACACAGTTCTTATACATGCTTAAATACTATGTACTACAAAGGAATATATATAAAAGAATATATTATTTTAGCAGCTCCACGCTTTTCCCGTGAAGTAGTAAAAATGAATCTAGTTTCAAGTTAAAGAACTTCCTCCTTCAATTTCCGTCCAAAATTGAAACAGTGCATGTGGAGTGGTAGAACTTTACGCAGATTTATCGTAGGTGCTAGGGCGAAGAAATGAAAATTTAAGCATAATAATTCCCCCGATTGTGATTTGAACCCACAGCCAATTTACAGTCAAAAGCTATAACTGCGCCACGACGGTGGCGAAAAGGCCGTAATGGCCTTTTCGACATAGAAAAAAGTATAACAAATAGAAGCACAATATTCAACATTTGTTATAATTATAATATTGTCGTGTTAGATCGCGTGCGGAAGTGTCGCGACTCTACTGCCATCCGACATGGAGTTCCGATAGTGGAAGCATCATCGCGATAAAGCGTCCCGTTAGTGCACGCAACACAACACATAACTGCATATGTATTATGTGCAATAAGTTGAATATTCATTTGATTTGAGTGCTTTCTATAAATGATCGTAAAAAAATTGTAAATGTTATGTTGTTGTGGATATTTTAATAAATTAAAAAGCCTTGTTAGTTTGTTATATTCAGAATTGTTTTGTATTTTATTATGTAACTAGCGGCCCGCTCGCGCTTCGCCGCGTAAACTTTTTCGTTATATTCCAACCCCTGGGGGGCCTATATTTAAAAAATAAAGTAGCCTATGTTTAAGCTTAGATTATATTCATGCCAAAATTCATTACAATTGGTCAAGCGGTTTAGATTTTCCATATAAAATTTCATCTCCTATTTAAACCCTTTAGAGGTTGATTTTTGTAATAAGTAGCCTATATTAGACCCATGGCTATTTACTACTTTCATTCTAAATTTCATCCAAACTGGACCAGTATATTAGCCGTGAAAGCGTGACACGCGTTACTTTTTATTACATCAGCTATCTGCTAGCTCCATCAAAGTAAGTCCACCCGTTCCAGAGATTAGCACAAACAGGCAGACAGAACGTTATTTTGATATATGCACAGTGTGCTTTTAGCAAAAATCCCTTATTTTAGTATAACAAACGACACTCCAATTTTATTTATTTTTAGTGTTAACCTCATATTTATATAAGGATCAGAAAATCATTTTAATATTATAATATAATATTTTTACGATATGCATACGTATATTTGTTTAAGCTATTTAATTCTCCGGTATTCAAATAGTAGGTCCAAGATGTCAATAACTCCGTAATGTCGTAACACTAAAAATATCTGTTATCTTAACATATAAAAGGGGCATTGATTAGATTAGATATAAGTAACAACCTAATTAAGTTTAAACATCGTAAAGCTAAACATGCTACTCGTATTATCAAAGTAGTAAAAATAATAAATAAACAAGTAAAGGGAAATGAAGTGGTACATATTTCGATGGCCTATTAGTGTAGTATCATATACTCTATTTTATCAAATTAAAGCCGGAAGACGATTTATATAATTGCTTAAAAAGACAGGTATACAAGAATTCCCGCATTCGTTATTGTTATGTTAAGCTATTAATTTAATTACGAATTTCCATCAAAAAAATTTCCAAACTTCCTTGTAACGTTGGTAAAATATAGTCACGATTTTTACATAGGGTTTATCGCTTCACTTGAAAATTGTTAAGGAAAAAGTCTATGATAATTGTTTTATTAGAATTTTAAGAGTTATTGTTTTGAGTTTCTTATATTGCAATCGGTTATGTTATATTACTATTATAATGTAAAGAATAAATTAAAATAAAATGTTTCTTTTGTAGGTACAAAATGACTGCACGGTGGATCATTGCCATCCTGGTGGTAATGCACACAGTGAGCTGTGACGAAGACACGCTTCATTCTAATATTACACCACTTGTATATGAGTAAGTATAAAATTAAAAGCTTGTTAACCTAACTATAGGTTTAATTAAGTTGCATTTTAAATCTTTGTGTACATATATTGTGTACATACGAAAAATACATAAAAATAAAATGATACTGAAATCTATTGAACAAAACGTTATAATTTTTGTAACCTTTATCCATATTCTATACCTAATATGGTTAAATACGATATTATAGAAGGTCAATAAATTATAAAACCAATTCTGCTTCAGTTTAAATTTGACACAAAGACTAAATAAATATAAACTTTTGCTTCTTATCATACCTTCTCTTAGTAAGTTAACTTTAATTTTATTGTATAAAAATGAAGCAAAAAAAACAATGTATTTAATGAATAACATTAACATCATATAAGTGTCCATACAACCTGAGTACCACGGGCTTATCTTTTAGTAAATTTTGATGAATAAATAAATTATTAATAAGTTTAATTGTTTAATAACTTAGTAAAATCACTACGAAAATCTATTTTAATTGATACAAGCCAATTTGAACGCAAAATTCATTTTATTATTTAGTGTTTTTAACATATAAGCCGTCTTAATGACTACTTAGATTTTTTTTTTTTTTATTATCGGCCTACCTCTACAAAAATGTCACACTGGTATGAATGTAGGTATATATGTAAATTATTGCGACAACCCAGTTACAAAATATTTTTTCAAAAATATATTCATTATCTTTATTGCTAAAGCAAATTGCATACTACATTTCTTAAGCATTATTATTTGCAGTAAAATTTCCAATATAATTTTAACTACTATTTTCATTTCTAGGCCATCATGGACGTACAAATGTGTTCCTGACGAAGGCTGCCAAAGATCTGACCGTCCACAACCCAGAAACAGTAACTCGTCGTCTTCCTTATCTAATTTTGATAGTATAGATGTATGCAGAACAGTTTGTGGGAGGTTCGGCGGTCTCTGGCCGAGGCCCGTTACAGCCGCTTTGAGTACTCAAACTGTGAAAATACATCCTAATTATGTGAGGTATGTATATATTTTTAGTGACTTTTCATTAATTTTAGGTAATTATATTTTATAAATAGTAAATAAGAAACCATTGTGGCGTTGTCGAGTTTTTGAGTGTTCCTAATGATTGTAAGTTTGGTTTCAATTTATTATTTTTTAATTAGTATCCTTAACCTCCATTACATTCTATCAATGTCAAATTATGAAGAGCAGAAAATAAACAACGGAGTGATGTATTAAAAGCTTTTTTCTTTTGTTTAGATTGGAGAAGAGTATTTAATATTGGAAAGAAAATAACGCGAGCTAGGGATGGTATTTAATACGGTTTAAGAAATCTTTTATTTTTATAAGAATTTACAATTTACTTACTGAATGTAGAATTGTTTTTCATACTACATGTAAATCCTGTTGCCGTCTAGCGAAGCTTACAAATATAATATGATCTTTTATTTTCGCGATTACAAATATACTTTTTGATAAGAACAAAACATAAAACAAGCACTAAAAACAATATTAACATATGTAATAATTAACATAATTACCTATAAAAATTAAAATAGGTAGTAATTGGCAATAGAGGGTAGTATTTTGTTTTTTTTAGTTTCACGCTGTATCCCGCATACGGCAGGGTAGACAGAGGGACACTAGCGTTAAGACACTCCGTTCCCCATTTTCTGCCAAATTCGGAGGCATTGCGTGTTAAGTGGCGGAACTTAACGCCGCGCATTGCCACGACACCAGAGCGAGGAAAATGGAAATATTAAATATTTCCACTCATCGAATGGGAATCGAAGCCACAACCAATCACGCTCGTGCCACTGCGCCTCGACTGGCCTCATTTTATATTTTGTTTTTATATAATGGACACTTAGGCTAAATAACAATCTTATCAATCATATCTGCGTATATGTATATGTATCTATAACATGAAGTACGTTTTTCAACATTATCAGATTAAAGCAATATGTTTTTATATCCGTATGTTGAGTATGCTATTATATATTACTCAATGCTTTTGTTATGTTACTTGCTTTGTATTATTTATTTGTATTTCGTTTATATAAACTACGTATATAATTTATATATACTAAATCTCAAACTCTACTACTGCATTTCTCTTAAAAGAGATATACAGTTTTTCCTTGAACCGAAAAAGGCCATTCGCTGTCATATATTTTTCTCTTTTTTTACAACTTTACGCTTTACCCTCACATATAAGGTTAAACCGAGAGAAAACCTAGAGTCAAGACACTCCGTTCTCTACTCTAAGTCAGATTTTTAACATAACTTTACAGGATGCATCCTAAACAAGTTTCAAATGATGTCCTATTTATTACAAACATTTTTTACATATATATAATAATTGTTAAACAATTAGTCAGTTAAATTACAGCTAAGAATACTTGTATTTTACCGTGACAACATATTATTTTGCATAATACATTATGCACCGTGTAACCTACTAACTACTTCAAGAGTTAGCAGCTACTTCATTCATAATTCATTTACGGCCGCTCTCAATAACCTACCAACAGTTAAGCTCGGTTACCTATCCGAGTTTATCGGTAACTTCCAATCTATATGTTACTGCCGTCTCAATAACAAAATTCTCGTAAGGCTAACTCTAGTTAAAGATAGATAGGTCCCTTATCTTTGGTTAACGTCTCCCTCTCAAGCGTTTTGTTTTTGTATTGAAATAAAATGGCCACTGAACTAATGTTGACGAATAAATAATTAAATTTACTTTAGCCATATCATTTTAAAACATCACATGCTCTTTTTTAAAGTTCTATCTTTAATTATGCATAAAAATAGTCTTGTTATTTTAGTTATATTAAAATAACGCAACTTATATTAAGTAATCTAAAAACTAAAACAACAAAACGCAATTTGACATTTGACAGCTGGTGGCGTTAACGACCAGCGCTTTATTTTGTTTCATATCTTTTGAAGTCAAGTCTTAAATATAACTAGCAACGGCATTGTTATTATAATCATAAACAAATGGCTGATCTACAAAACGTAGGATTACTTCTGAAAATTGATATATTGCTTATAATCATGTATCAGAACCAATTTAGAAACCCCATTACTAGTAGATCATACTTGTAATATTGTGTTGGGTGACGGCTGCAATAATGCGGGGGTAAATAAAATTTCCCCCAAAGAAATTAATTATAAACTAAAGGCTATAAGATACAGAATTTTATCTTAACATTCTTAAATTGTTTAGGTGATACAATGTATTTTTAAAATTATATTATTTACAGTGAACAAACAAAGGAAGCTCTCTGAGAAAGTGCAGAGAGCACAGAGAGACAGGGACCAGGAGCTAGCTAGCTTGTTATTTAGAAAAAATGAAAAAGTGGAAATCTAAAACCAAAAAGGATTGTTACAAAATGAAAAGCTAGCATTAGAAAAGACAAGGGTTCAGTTAGAAATTGAAAAATTAAATGTTGAAATTAACAAATTAAAGTTAGAAATGAATTATGATATAATTGATTTGTGTGTAATTTCTGTATAAATAAGATGATTATTGTTACTTTTTTATATTATAATTTTATTTTATATTATATTCTTTTATTACTCAGATAGCCAGATTTATTTAAAAAAATAAAGACAAGAAAGGAAATAAACATTTTTATTTGAGAATATATAATTTTTACAAGTTCTTTATTATATTTGTCCATTAACATGTTGTTATTGTGTTATCTGGAAATAAGATAGAAAGTAATAATTAATAATTATTTTGACTTAAAATGTTTATATGAATACATACACAACAATTAAAATTATTATTAATCAGATAACTCCTAACACCATGATGTTGGTAAACAACTTCATCAAGATGTGGAATATCAGGTTGCTTCCGAGGTATATCTACCTCTGGTTCTACCTCATTAATAATATTTAATCAACAAATGTTATGTAATACAGAGGTGGTGGTAATAGCAGCTGGTATTGTTTGTATTGAAAGGCAAATTCTTAGGGAAAGCACTGGGAATTGCCATTTCCATACACCAAAGCATCTAAAAAGTAATATTTGTATGATCTCTTTATATTTTATATAATAAAGTCATATATATAGAAAAACAATAAAAATTTTAAATGTAGTAAAATCATAAGCAGACCTTGGCCACCGAGCAACTACATTCATAAATAACAAATCTGCATTACATACACCTTGAACATTTATTGAAATTATTCCTTTTATATTTCTATATTCTTCTCTTATATTTGAATCTAAAAAGAAATCATGGCTGTGGTAAAAATACTTTTATTGCATTGCAACATGATAACAGTAAAAGTTTCTACCTACCAGGTGACTGTATGGGTATGTGCGTACATAGTTTTAAACTTTAACATATTTTGGATATAACTCCGCTATGGCACGAGATACATCAGAAACAATTCTGCTTGCTGTAGCCTTTGCAACTCCAATGAAGTCTTCATCAGATACAAGTATTGTCCCTAATGCATAGCCGTAGACTGAGTAACATCTGATGGCGATACGCGGAAATTCCTGAAAGATATCTTTTGCATTATTTTATGAATGTTAATAAATACACAGAAATGTATTCATTCTGAACTAGCAATGCTCATTAAAATTACATAGTCTAGTTTTTACTCACCGGAACGATGTTACTCCGCAAGGATAGTAATATTTTTATTAATAACTCATAAACGCTTGTTTTATTCAATTGAAATCACACATTTATAGTCGATACGGCTATACCCTCTGCGTTCTTTAGATTTTTGATTTGCAACAGAATCGAATACACCAGCCTCATACATTTCATTATCACTTTCATCACTGAACAAATCCATAATATTTAATGAAATTAAAAGTTGTCGAAGTTAACTATAGAATAATCGCCCGAATTTGACGGATAGCAAATTTTTAACAGACAGTAAGTAAAACAAACTAAAGATAGCTGTCAAAATGTTATTGAAACGCTCTAATGTCGTTTTCTATAGCTTTGTCTATCTCTAGTAAGCGGTAAGTCCTCCCGAAGATAGATCGATTTTGACAGTTGAAATTTTGATCTATCTTTGTTTATTGAAACGCAAAACTGACAGTATTGCTAACTCCAGTAGCAAAATTAACTAGCTATTAAAGATAGATAGGTTATTGAGACCGGCCGTTAATCTACACTACATGTGTGCCTTGACCTTTGACACAGTCCATTGATCCCGTTGAATCACTGGTACTGTGAAATTTAAAAAATATGGATAAAAAGTGATTGCTTCTTGCAGTTGACTGGCTATGTCCGCGACTTCTTCTGTATGGAATTTTAAAAAAGAACTAAATATCACTTATATGCAAGTAAAAGTCCTGTTAAAATTGGATTTCAGAGATTAGCCGGAATAAACAGACATACAGACAAAAAAAAAAAAAAAAAAAAAAATAGTTCATGTGTAGACCACACACATACACATTTAGAATATTATAATAGGTAATTATTTTAGTATTACAAACAGATACTCCAATTTTATTTGTAGGTATATTAGACAACAATTTAAGTAAAACTTCAGCCCCTTTTTCATTTTTTTAATTTATTATTAATATTTATACTGGTAACAGTATTAATATTTAACATACATACAGTAAACATTATTAATACGCACAAGTAGGTATTTAAAAAAATAATACGCATATATTTTACGCATAAGTTTATTCATAACTTAAGTAATATTATGTATATATGTTATTTCTAAATGTGTATAGTGTAACTAGTTTGAGATACTAAAATAGGTCAAAAATATAAGTCTACTGATAAACCAAATGTATTACAAAATACAAATATGGGTTTTGTACGAATATGTTTAAAGGTGATTTAAAGGTGTGATTTGAAGTAAATTTTGAAGTATCGAATGATATATTAACAAAAATAATTGTATTCTAAGTTAAAGAAATAATTATTTAATTTTTAAATCCTAACTAATCTATCTTATTATAATATTAACAGAAAATATTTCAAGCTTTTTTCCCCATAGCAAAGTAATGAGATAGAGTATAGTGTCTTAGGCTCCGTGTTAAAATATTATAAAAAATTGACAACATTAGGAATTTAATATTTTCAAATTTATAAAACTGGCTTAAAAAATCATCACAATTGGTTTAAAAAACAAAGAAGTCCCGCTGAGTTTCTTGCGTCGGTTCTTCTCACGTCTGAGGCATTAACTTTAGTGAACCGGTGGTAAACTATTTGAACTTCAAAAAATGAAGCATGTAGCTTCTGATTTTGAATAAAATTATTTGAAATGATACTATTTTTAACCGGATTAATCGCGTATATTTTTGGTATTCGAAAATACATTTTTAGAAACCCGACGTTTCGAACACTTAACAGTAGTCCGTGGTCACAAAATTATTTGACTTGGCTTTGATAAAGTACTTGTTGAAAATTTGATCAAAAACAAAACGAACTTAGTGCGATGAACTGATAATAATTTATTATTGTCAACTAATTTATTATGCCTTTAACGAATCTCTACGTGGGCAAGGCTAACAATGTACATGGGTATATGTGCATATTAAATTGATGAATAGTTCTAATAAAAAAAAAGAATTCCATACTTATGATAAGATACAAACAACACGGATATGAATACTGGTTGAAGCTATTATTATGCACAACAAATTACAATAATAGCTGGTAGATATGTAGTGACTGATATAAAAAAACCATTGTACTGTCAATAAAACATATAGAATTAGTATTTTAAAAATAATCTTTGAAATAATAAATTATACTTGAATTAAGTCAAAATCTATTAAAATTTTAGGTGTTATTGAGAAGTACAATTTTATGTTATTCAAAACTCAAAGTTAATTTTAGTTAAGGTCGTCGTGGTGCAGTGGGCCAGCATCTGACTGTGACTGCGACCTTTGTCCATTCGACTCCCGCTTGAAGGAATACGTAAATACGTATTATTTTAATTTCTCCGCTCTGGTACTTAAGACAAAGCGGGGCGTTAAGTGCCTCTACTTAACACGCAATATCTAAATTTCGTGAGGGAAGTGGAGAATAAAACTAATGCTTACATAAATTTCAATAAAATTGAAAATTATTTTATTAAAATATAGAATAAAAAATCAAAATAGGCAAAAAATAAATTCAGCTTATATAGCGGTTTCAAAAATTACTCATTGAATATGTAGAACAGTAATTAGTGCAACAAAGCACTTCACATAGTCAAATTGTTCTCTGAATAGGTCACTAGAAACTCATTAGCAATTTCGAAATATACAACATTGTTCATTTTACATGTTAAGTTTTAATAATGTTAGGCTAGCGACCCGCTCGCGGCTTCGCCTGCCTAAATTAAAGTTCCAGCCAATTAAATCAGTTATTTTATACCAGAAATACAATAATCAAAACTGGAATAAAATTGGTAAAGCCATTTCTGAGATTTGCGTGCACAAGCAAACATATATTACACAGAAAAGTAATTTAAATTCATTGTTTTGGGTTCTACTAAATTTATAAATGCCCATAATATATATTTTTTACACATCTTCCACGCTTTACATGGATCATTTACATTTTTATTATATGTATAGATTAGGCAATCATATGCATATAGACTTATAGTTGGTTAGTTTAGTTTTGATGCCATTGATATAACTCATAATTTGAACTACATGTAGCCCGCAACTTTGTTTGAATGATAAACATGAACAGTATAAGACAAAATCCCCAATATATACCGTTCTTGTTTCATTTTCAAGTAATCCACTCTTAATGGCTCATACATATGTGAATATGGTCAAATTTTAGTTTTCTACGTCCAATAGTTTCGAATAAGCATTGTCTGTCAGTCAGTTAGTAACGAATAGATATTTTCATACAAGGAAATAACAAATATAACTCTACAAGGTCTTAAAAATACAAATGCAAGAAACCGTGACGCTCATATAAGGTGAAACGTAATTATTTATTATAATACAATCTATATAAGACATTTAAACATTAAAAAATATATTGAAATTTTCCTAATATAAAATATCATTTTAAAAAATATACAGTGCATGTAGATCCCAATTAGAGGTGATAAAATAAATAAATTAAATACTTTTTATTACCCGTTAAATGAATTATTATTGAGGCCGAAATAAAAATTGTAATTATAGAGGCCGTCGTGGCGCAGTGGAATAGTGTCTGACTGTAAACATGACTGTTGTGAATTCGATTTGTACTTGGGGAATGTATAATTTTCATTTCTTCGCTCTGGTACCTAAGATAAAGTTTGACATTGACTCTTAGCCGCGCAATGCTTCAATTTCAAGTGGAAAGTGGAGAACGGAATGTATCGACGCTAGATTTTCACTGACTACGTTGCTGTGTAGAAGAATGACGTTTAGCCATTTTTTTAATTAAACATTAAGATAGAAGACCTTATCACTAAGTAAGCGATCTCTTCCAAACAACCTTATGGTAAAGGAGAGAATAAATAATTAAAATAAAAAGAGGTGTACAAAGTATTTCAATACAAAATACAATTCTGAATATATGAATCTAACTTCATTGTTGAATATGTGACTAAATGAGACGCTTAGCCCAATGTTTTATTGTTTCAACCTTGCACAATTTGCAGTGATTGCATAGATCGCGAAACAGTGCTTTGTATGAATACCTACTGTATTTATTTTTCTGGATGATTTTATGAAATTCTATATCTACAAGTCTATTGTGTCGATGACGTGGGTAAACACGATGTTGCGTGTTCGATCCCCACTTGGGGAATAATCATGTTTAAATTATTTATGTGTTATGTTAGATAAAGTACAATATTGAATTCAGCCAATCAACATACATTGTCTCAAATTCGGGCGGCAAGTGGAGAATAGTGTCTAATACAAGGTCCTCTCCGTCTTCCTGTTACGCGGAAAAATGCATGAAGCAAAAAAATATAGTACTTAAATATTTTTCAAATATTCTATGTAATATATTATAAGTAAGTATTAAGTATATATTATATGTAATTTGTAGTTTTACAAAGGCATATAGCGTATATATATGAACGTTTATACTTCATTCTTTCTCATTTCCCCTAACTATAAATATCTATAAATTATATACACTCTTCCTTTTTGATGGTTAAAGGAAAGCGATACTTAGAAAATAACAAGTCTATTTGTAAATAGAATAGAGGATATCGTGGCGTATTGGGACACCGCTTGACTGTTAGAGCAATTGTTCGTGTGTTCGATTCCCACTCGAAGGAATGGTTATATTTAAATTATTTTCATTTCTCCGTTCAAGTATCTCGTAACGTGACGTGGCATTGAGTTATAAGCAATGTCTCAATTTCGGGAAGAATTCGAAAATTCGTGAAGGAAGTGTCTTAACACTAGATTCTCTTTAACTGCTATTTTGCTGTTTTGGTTGATTTTTTTTTTTTTATGGAAAGGTGGCAAACGAGCTGAAGGCCCACCTGGTGTTAAGTGGTTACCTTCGCCCATAGACATCCACAACATTAAAGTTATGGATGCGTTGCCAGCCTTGGGAATGTAGGACAGAAGGAGGGAGGAAGGATGAGAATGGAAATAGGGAGAGCTGGCTTACATGCCATCGAACCGGAACAAATCATAAGATATTTGGCGGTTCGTCTTTGACATGATAGTGGTCGCGAGCCAGTCGGAGAACGAATCTCCTACCACCAAACTACAGGGTTACCCGCCTTTTACGGGACGCTACCCAGCGGCGGGGGGGAGTTGTATTCTTAACCCGTCCCCCCACGGGAAAAGCGTGAAGGTGATTTCTTTTTATTTGTAAATGTTTTTTTAATATTTGTGTGAAGAATTTGTATGAAAATTATAAAAATGTAACAGAATATATAGTAAATATTACACTGCAGGTGTCTTTTGTCCGACTCTATCTATATCGGAGTCCCGTGACACGACGTCACAGCGTCTACGTATCGTATTGTGGTGTACGATTTATTAAGAATATTTATAGCTTAGACGCCATCGCTATTTATTTTTATATCATACTTTAGAAATATCACGTCACTTATTACGCACTTTTATAATGATTCATTATTTTAGTTCCCGAAAAATCTTTGCTCCCATTTTCTATAATATGTTTTTATTTAAAAAAAATGAAAATGACTATGTTCGCTTACAAACCAATAAGGTTTCTTCTATGCAACAATTAAAATAAAATAAAAGAACGAAATGAAACGTACTAATGAAAATATGTGGATTTGATAAAATTACAAACTGTTTTGATTTCAGTAGAACGAAGGCTATGAAAGTGCTATTGTGGCAGTATAAAAATGATGAGTTACTATTTAGCAATTAAATATGCATACGTGGCAGTATCGACTATAAAAATAATATTCTTAGAATTGTTACAAATTAAAAATGCCAGAATAGATATTGTATACTGTATTGATAGTTTCTTTCAACTTTATAGCGTCTAACACAATGGTGGTGGGTTTAATTCCTACTAGGGATAATAATTACATTTAAATTATTTTAATTTTTCCGTTCAGCTAACAAGGCAAAGTACGGCGTTAAGTTTCACTTCTCAGAAAGTAATATCCAAGACATTCTGACGAAAAGTAGATAGCGTAGTTCTCTCTGCCTATCCCGCTATACGTAAGAAGCGCAAGGCTGAAAAAATAATTGTACTAAAACGAAGAATATTTAATAAGCATTTGTTTTGCTATTATTTATTAAAATCAATTATCATGCATATATTATTAAAAGCATACTGTTACTTGCCTTTTGTAGTACAAATATTTCGTGGAAATAAACAGTATATCGTGCCACTGTTGACAAGAGCTGAGAGCTCTATAAATGTAGAGCTGTTTCGATCATCAACTGGAGCTTTAGCGGTCATTGCTCGGCGGTCCCTTGATCCCCGTTTGGAAGGGCTCGCCATTATGAATCTTTTTATTTTATTCCTGGGAGCCATCCAACCACTTCGCAGACTGTAGCTAAATTTAGCTTATAGTATACGTTGTTTAACAGAACAGATGTCTTTGTAAACAATGTTGTACGCTAATGCTTAGAAAATTATAGTGCATTGTAATAAAATCGTTAATTGATAATACAAGTAGTGTGTTCGTACTGTTTTTACATAAAATAATAATAATTAATTAATTGATTAAATAATAGCTTGTATTTTAATATTTCATAAAAATCTTTGATGTTTGATATTGATCGAAGACGCATGAGTGCAGTAGAGTGCATGCAGTAATAAAAAAAAAAACACTATTTGCCGTATGTCATGGTACTCCGTTCTCTGCTTCCACCCAGAACATAAGACATCGCGTACTTAGTGATGGAGCTTAAAACTGTACTTTGTCTTGCCAAAGTCGCGAAATCAAAATAATTGAAATAAGTACAATCATCATTCCCCAAAGTGGGGATCGAATCCACAAATATCGCCTTACAATCGGAAACGGTTTTACTGAGCTACGATAGTTTAAATACGATTTGTAATTTTATTAACAGCTTCTCTACTTGCTAAGCATCATATAAATAAGGAATTAAGAAAAGGCAATAATATTCGTTTGTGGCTGCAGACTAAATTGCTTTCGCTATTACACCGTGACGTTTGTTCCGTTTGTACTACACGATAATGAACTTAAATGACTTCATAATTTAATTGATTGGTTTAAGCGTGCATTGAATACATTTTAATGAACAGATGCTATTACTCCGTAATGGATTTCGGTTATGTACACATTTTGAAGGTAAATTCAAATAGTGAAGTGTATTTGTGTATTATATACATTTAGAAATACTTAGTGTTGTAATACTAAATAAAGATTTATTTTGTACTTATATAAGAAAAATCACATTGAATTTCGACACTAAATGGAATGTTTCCAATTCAGGCGGAAATTGGAGTCTTGACACTAGGCTCTTTTTGACTATCCTGCTATGCTATATATTGAAGGAAAAAATGATTTAACAAAAGATGTATAAAATTATGCTAAAAACTTTTCACTATCCATTACTATCAATTTAAGTTGTTTGAAAACACTGTTAGACTGTCGTATTCGTTGATTGTAGTTAACTCGGAATGTCTCATTAATCAATTTGATTAGGCAAAATACGGCGTTAGGTTATTAAAGTAAAATAATCTGACTAATACCCTGACTTTATATCATAAGTTGTATAAAATGGAAACAGGTAAATTAAATATTGTAATATGTAACTCTAACTCTTAAATTTCGTAATAACTGGACTCTCTTAGGGTATAATCTTTAAGTCTTAGTTTAGAACTGAAATTGTAATCAAAGAAAAAATGTATTGCATATGATAAAACAAAAATTATGTTAAAAAGGTACAGACCTTATGTCCGTAGAGTGATAAAATAGAATTATAAAAAAAAATACCTTGATTTTCTCTGGCTCCTCTGTAAATTTCAGTAGATAAACCTTAGCAAAATTTGAATAAATTAAACGTCAAGCAAATTAAATTTTCACGAGTAATATCTATTTATGCCTACGGAAACAATAGTTTATGAGATAAATATTCATAAAACGTAGTAGAATAAAACTTAGCAGAGCTGTGACTGATAGTATACGAATAACAATTCGTTGTTCATAACAGACAACAAAACATTTAAAGAAATATCGTAAATTTGTCAATACGTTTTGCATCATTTATTTTAACTTGCCTGCTATTAGACATATTTTTGATTTTGGCATTTAAGTTTAAAATTTGGTCAGATTTGCAACAACAATTTATGTTTTTTTTAAAAAAAACACACGTGTCGATGAAGAAATTGTTGTCCATTGACATTATTTTTACAACTCTTATATGTAACTGCGGGTAATTCAAAATTGTACTAATGACTTTTGAAAATCGAGACGTCTGTTGTGAGTCAAAATGAACTGAGAGACGTCGATCCTTTCTGGAAAAATGCTTATGTTCATTTTCTTCCATTTCCCCGCTCTGGTAATACGAATGTTGAGTTCCGCTTGCATTGGTGTGCAGGCAAAAAGCGTGAAACTATAAAAAATAGTTTGTTTTCTATAGAAGTTTAAGCTTTTTCCTGCACATTGGAGTAGTCAGAATAAGCTTAGACACCTCTGTCCTCCAATAGGAAAATTCTAAAAGTCCAATGAACGCGATAGTAGACAAACAAATAATAGAAATGATGTCCAAAGAGATGAGGTCATCACACGCTTAATATTTGAATATAACAATATTTATTTAGTATTCTTGTAAATTTTTAAAGTGAGAGGGTGAACGACCGATTTATAAGTTGTAACGTTATTCGATCTATGATCTTTGATCATTTATTTGAAAGACAAATCGTGATTGCCAAGTCGGGAGTATAACCGCCCACTGTCTGCGAATTTATTATTCGCATACACCATATTTGGCCAGGGTCAACTTGAAAAGTTTTAAAGTAACCTTTGAATTTGGTGAATTACATATAATATTTTTTTTTATTAAAATGTAGAGTAATATTTTATATTGCTTGTAATAATATACAAATTTTTCAATAATATTTTTTTCTGCTTCGTCCACTTAGTGTCTTTCTCTGTTATAGAGAAAATTTGTCTTTAGTGAAGATTGGAACCTAGCACTGAACGCAGCGCTGGGAAAATAAAAGTATTGTTAATATAAATTGTAGCTTTACATTTCTCCCGTATCCTGCATAGTAATTGAGACATTGCGTGAACTTATCGCTATGCTTCGTCTAAGGCACCAGATATTCATATAACTTAAATAATTAAAACTTGAACCCATAACCATTGTAAGTCTATAACTTTCTAACTGTATTTCAATGGAGTCGTTATTTTTTACACCTGAACTCTTAAGTACAATGTACAAAAGTATGACTACTTATAAGCAATAACACAATGTAAAATAAAATAAATATTTCTAAGAACCTTTTATCGTATGTATAAAAAAAGATAGTGACGATTTCAACATGTGCTGTTTTTGTAATATCTTGTAGTACTTTTTTTATTACAATTTATTCTTAGTTATCCATTTAATTACTAGATAGATTGATTTTAAAGCAGTTCTCACAGTACCTACCGATTTTATATAAAACAATGTTTAAAATACTAAACTAAAAGTTAAATTATTTTTTTGCAGATTCGATCTCAGCAATGCTCCTGTAGAGACTCGTGAAATTTTAGTTGATATGACTCAAGTGGCTTCTCAATATCTGTTAGACGAATGTGATGGAAATGTAACCGAAGTTGTGGATACACCCGTAGTAGTTTATATCACGGTGAAGACAAGAAACTTAGATTTGACCTGGGACACAGATGAACAGTACCGGTTAGACGTTCAAAGCAAAGGTAAACATATTTAAAATTAGCGCCTATAAATAGTATAGTAATAATATACATCAACATGTGAAAGATTTTCTTACCAAATAAGTGACTTACATATATATGAGATATAAGTGAGACTTATGATTTTAAAGTTTTTAGAAGTGTATAAGTAAAATATGAAGAGTAAGGATGGTGTCACGCACGTGGCGCATTCTGACAGTGTTGTTGTATTTGCCCTTAGTTGTGGATTCAATTACCACTTCCAGGGATGATCTAAATTTAATTATTTGCATTTCTCCGCTCTTGTGAACAAGTCAAAGAGCAGTGTTGACTTCCGCCAACACTTAGGTCAAGTTGGGTCACTCTCGTATCACTTAGGTTGGGTGAAAAGTGGAAAACGGAGTAACTTGACTCTAGTTTCCCTGACTACCGCACTGTGCAACAGGGTGAAGTTGAAATAAAGTAAACACTAAGACTTGTAAAATCCATTATAACTAACAAAGTAATTTTAATCCAACGATGGCACGTTATTTTTTATAATACAGTGAATGACTTAAGTTAGGTATACGATTATTTATAATGATAAAATTTAATGTATTCATTCTTTTCAGAGAAAAGTTCCGTAGTTCACATAGCAGCTGAAACAGTGTATGGAGCGCGACATGCTTTAGAAACATTCACACAATTAGTCTCAGGAGATAAAGCAGATTACACTGACCAACACAAATGTAGCCTCCGTTTAGTATCAGGAGCTAAAATATGGGATCGACCAGTCTATAAACATAGAGGCTTAGTTCTAGATACTTCTAGAAACTTCATACCAATTGATGATATTAAAAAAATGATAGACGCCATGGGTACGGTTAAGATGAACGTATTTCATTGGCATGCAACTGATTCTCATAGCTTCCCATTGGAGTCTACACGAGTACCACAGTTTACGAGGTAATATTAATTTGTCAGTAATTTGTTACATATAAAGTAATCCTATGTATAGCATATATGTATAAGAAACTAATAATATGGGCCAATCGTAAAAGACTTGTGGGTTCGATTCCCACTCGAGGAGTGGAAATATTTAATATTTCCATTTCCTACGCTCTGATATCACAGGTAAAGCGCGGCGTTAATTTCCGCCACTTAACACGCAATGCCTCCTAAACGGCGGTGCGTGGGGAACGGAGGGTCTTAACACTTCCCTCTTATGCCCTGCTGTGTGCGGGATACAGCGTGTAAAAATAATATATAAAGAAATACAACTTTACATGTGAGACGATTCTATATAAAATACTGCGCTCATTGAAAAAAGAACAGCTTCACGCTGTTTCCTGCATGGCTAAAGTATAGTGATAGACCACTGTCAAAAAAAAGTAATACTCGAAGGACCTAACCTATTGCCTCGTATGGTGTTATATATACTTCATGCTTTTCCAGCATAGCGTAGTCAGAGAGAACCTAGTGTTAAAACACTCGGCCATCCACTTTTGAAGTCGACTTTCTCAGTCCGCCACTCAGAAGTTTTGAATGGTGGTGATCTTATCGCCAGCCTTAGACTTAATCACCAGAGCTAAAAAATGAAAATAACTGATATATATATCTTCATCATAACTTAGTCTAAAATGACTAAAAAATGTTATTTATTTCATAAATCACTTTATAAGTATTTATTATTATTACCCATAACAAACATTAATTGTTACCAGAAAAAGAGTTCCTCAATTAAAATTCGTCAGTTTGAACACTGCATGCTCCGTTGGCTTACCTCCTTATGCATTTCCGTCTTTACTTTCTTCGCCATTTCTACGGTCAACTGATTTGACACGACCACGCTTGATTTCGTTTTCACTAATAAAATAATGTTGAATTATTATTAATGAAATAATGAATTCGATTTGGTTTAATTAAGTGCTGGAAAATATCAGAGTTGTTGATTACAGTTTTAAATTTATAGTAATTTCTTTAATTTAGTTATTTTATATAATATTCTTTTAATTCACTTTTCTATATTAACAATTTAAATAGTTTATTTATATCAAAAACTAATAATATAGTCAAATTTTACCTGTTTCCTATTTATATTTTTTAAAGGTTTTATCCTTATTTCATTTATTATTTAATATTACTTGAACAGTATTTATGTTTGTTATATATATTAACTAGCGGCTCGCTCGCAGCTTCGCCGCGTGAACTATACAACTACAGTTGTTTCGTTATAGTGCAACCCTCGAGGGGTGCATTTTTGAAAAATAAAATAGCCTATGCTTAACCTTGGAATATGAACTATATTTATGCCAAAATTAATTACAAATGGTCAACTTGTTTAGATTTTTCATATAAACTTTCATCTCCTATATCAATCCTTTAAAGGGTGATTTTTGAAAAAAATAAGTAGCCTATGTTTGACCTTGACCCTGGATTTTTAACCACTTTCATTCTGAATTTCATGCAAATCGGACCGGTAGACTAGCCGTAAAAGCGTGACAGACAAACAGACAGACTTTCGCATTTCGCATAGAAGGATTACCGAGCATTACCGAGACAGACCATCGTAGGGCAGTAAGACAGCGGTAGCGTCTGACAGTAAACGCGATTGGTTATTCGATTCCCACTAGGGCGAACGATTATATTTAAATTATTTTCATTTTGAAAAAGACATTTAAAGAAAACGTATAAAAATTTGAACGCAGCGGGATTCGAACCCGCGCCTCCTGAATACCGTACAGGCGCTCTCACCACTGAGCACTGCTCAGCTCGCAGTTCGCGAGTCAGTTGCTCGCGTTCAAATTTAACTTGGAATAACACTAAAAATGTTTAAAAGTATTTTCATTTTACCTTTCTGGTACCTAAGATAAAGCACGGCATTTAGTTACACCACTCAACACGCTCTCGATTTCTGATGGAAAGTGGAGACCGGAGCCACCTGACAGTGGAAGCTTTTAAGTGTGTCTGAATATTTCCAGATACGGTGCCTATTCAGCTTATGAGATTTACACAACAGATGAAGTTCGTGACTTAGTGAATTACGCCAAGGTTCGCGGTGTTCGGGTCGTTATAGAAATTGACTCTCCGGCGCACGCGGGCAATGGCTGGCAATGGGGAAAGGTAAGAGGAATTTTTAGAAATCATAGAATAAGAAACTAAGAGTGAATTTATTGTAACAAGTCTAGATTTAGAGTTGAGGCTATTTTTAAAATAATAAAGAAAAGAAAAAAAGTATTTAAAAAATAGATTTATTCAGGGTATAAATAAATTTATATAAATGGCTTCAATAAGACACTCCATTCCCCACTTTCGGAAGCATTGCGTGTTAAGTGGCGGAACTTAACGCCGCGCTTTACCTCGGCTCCAGAGCGACGAAAATGGAAATACTAAATATATCTACTCCTCGAGTGGGAATCGAACCCACAACCAGTCGTTTACAGTCACACGCTTGTGCCACTGCGCCACGACTGGCCACAATGGTCGTCTGATTCGTAATTCGTAAAATAGAAATAACTAATATTAAAATAGAAATAAGTACCGTTCGATCAAATTGATCATTTCTCTCTTTTCTTGCTTATCGCTGAATGTCGCAAAATCCAGGATAACGGCTAATAACATTCTGTATGTACAGAGGTTTTAGAATGACTAAAAGTTAATAAATTCTGCTGCTGATAACCTTTTATTGCCTAGAAAGCTCTTGAAGACTGTAACGAAAGAGTTCTAAGCTAGGGGAAGGTATTTCGATGTAGTGAATGACGGCAAATTGGGATATTTTATTTTATCTTGTTTTTTTTTCTCACAACCAAAGGCAGTCGAGCAAAAGTAACAATCATTAACATAATTAGAAGGCTCTCGCCATAGCGTAGGAATTTCAAAGGACATTTTCTTTTGTTTACGTTTCATCCACTTTGACGGCCCCATATGACAAGAAATACATCACATATTAGCTGTCCACAGCTGTCATATTCTTGCTATTAAAAATCTGGAATAGTAGTAAACTACTAAAAGCTACTAAAACGTTGTGTCACTATATAACACATAATCAAACATGTTAATTGAAATATTATAACATTTCATGTAATTATTCTCAGATTTTGCCGCATATAACCTCTGTCTCTGTATAGCTTCATATACAACTACAAATTAAATCATTAATTAATAAAATGTCACAAATTGTTTATGGAAGATACTTGGAAATGTAGCCTAATTTTGACTGTTCTGATTGTATGACCCTTGTTCCCTTTTATAATATAATCGCTTTTAACTTAGCATAATATAAATATCTTAAAGCGTTATATCAAATATCAATAATTAAAATAACAATAATTATTGAAAATCCATTTTTTTAGGAATACGGTTATGGAGATTTGGCAGTGTGTGTAAACGCAAAGGCGTGGCGTAATCTCTGCATACAACCGCCTTGCGGGCAACTCAACCCGGCCAACCCAGCAATGTACACCGTGTTACGGGATTTGTACCGGGACATAGCGGAGGCACTACCTAGGCCGACCTTGTTTCATGTGGGAGGTGATGAGGTATAGTAATTTTAATGTTATATAGTTAGAAATTTCATAGATTAAGTAAGTGTAAGAAAAAATATATAAATTGTATCGTAATGTTTAATAGCATTTCAAAGCGAAAAATCTAACTTAAGCGAAATATCACATAGTATTGAAAACTGCTTGATTTACAAAGATGAAATTTCGCAGAGAGATAGTTTAGCTTTCGCATTTGTATAAAAGTTATTATTTTTTTTGCTACAAATTTGAAATAAAGTGTAGAGATCTCTATTACTACACAGACCAAGTTGCGGGCAACTGCTTCTTATTTATATGTAAATTCGTATTCGACTTAAATATTTTAAAATACTTTTTTTGAAGAAATATAACAATATTTAGATAAAATAACGTTATATATATAAAATAATTAAATATTTTTAAGCATGGTATAAAATTAAAGTTTATCCACTACATTATAAAATTAAAATTTCAGGTTTTCTTTGGCTGTTGGAACTCCTCAGAGGAAATAACAACATACATGCAAAATAAAGGCTACGATACAAGCGTTGAAGGCTTCATCAAACTATGGGCGGAGTTCCATGAAAACGCACTTAGAATCTGGGATGAGGAGTTAGCGGCTACAGGACAGACGGACAAACTGCCTGTTATGATATGGTCTTCGGAACTTACACAACCTCAGAGAATACAGAAGTATTTGGATAAGGATAGGTGAGGATATTAGCTTCACACTATATCCCGCACATAGCAGGGTGGGCAGAGGGAACCAAGGAAGACACTCCGTTCCCCACTTTCGGTCGAATTCGGAGGCATTGCGTGTTAAGAGGCGGAACTTAACGCCGCGCTTCACCTCGACACCAGAGCGAAGAAAATGGAAATACTAAATATTTCCCCTCCTCGAGTGGGAATCGAACCCACAACCAGTCGCTTACGCTACACGCTTTTGCCACTGGGCCACAACTGGCCGATAATATTTTTGTATAGTTAACGCTTAAATGAACAATAAGTATATAAGCTTTTATAATTATAATAATAATGAAATCTTGGCGCCGAAGCACAAAATGTGACTGTAAGAAGCGACTGGTTGTGGGTTCGATTCCCACTCTAGAAGCGGATATTTCCATTTCCGCGGATTTTTCTTCGCTCTGGTGTCGACGCAAAGAGGGAGAGAAATACTTATAACAAAATAAATATAACACACACTAACATGTGTATGTTAAATAATTTTGTATAGAATGACGTAAAGCGTTGAATTCCACTACCTACTTTAATGTAAATACCGTATATACGCAAACTAATATTTAAATTTATTTCTAACAATTATGGTTAAAGAATTTATTTTCCTCAAAAGAAAACTGCATATCATTTAAAGAAAATTACAAATTTAGTTTACAAGGTTGGTTTTAATATGCACAAAAAAAATAGAACAAAACTATGTACAAAGTTAAAAAATATGTACAATAAGAAAAATAAATAACAAAAATTACAAACTTCATTTCAGATATGTGATCGAAGTATGGGAACCTATAAACAGTCCTTTATTAACTCAACTAATACGTCTCGGCTACAACACGGTGTCGGTTCCTAAGGACATATGGTATTTAGACCATGGATTTTGGGGAAACACAAAGTACTCGAACTGGAGAAGAATGTATATGCATATGTTGCCGCGCGACCCGAACATGTTGGGTGGTGAAGTCGCTATGTGGAGTGAATATGTTGATTCTCATGCTTTGGGTAAGATTGTTTTATTGTTATTGTTAAGTTAAATTGTTTTTATGGTTAATATGGTTTTTTGAAAATTTTATATGTATGGATGTTTTTTTTGCTTAAATATTTTTCGACAAACTTGTGGAAAAGTTATTAAATAAAATTTAAGACTTTCGTATTGTGGAATTAATAAAAACGTATTTTTCACGTCTTAACTTCTAAAGTTCTTAATGTATGAGTAAGATATTTGTTTTCTTTTTAAAATTGGATTACAAGCGTGATAAAAAAAATAAAGAGATGAAATAAAACCCTAACGTACTGTAGGTATAATTTTTTTCATTCTTTGCATTAGACGGTTTTGAGGAAGACACTCTTTTAAAAATTGCTTTAAAGCATTCAATCAAGTCTCTGATTATGATTAGGGCTTGTACACACCAAAGTATAAATCTGTTGCGAGATCTTTTGGATCACTACAGCACCACCTAAAAGTTCTTTAAAAATATTTCCACAGAGAATGTGTTAATATATAGTTTAAATCATAAACTGATAGTATTATTCTATAAATGGTACGTGTATCAAGCACGGATCCACCGTAATAGGTACTACGGGCATGCCCACAAATGTAACAAAAGCTTTGTAACGTTACATTTGTTGGTCTTTTTACAAGTTCATTTAGTTACGCAGCATTTTATTGATATCATCGTATCATCTTAATAAAGTAGAATAAAAAAAATAGTGCGACTTTTTACATAACAACAATATTTTAATTAATATAATTTACATGAAATAATTATTTTAAATACGATGTTTGTAAACTTATACATTACTGGTAAAAACCCGAACTACGGTCAATCCTAAGATTTTCCAGTAAATTTAAACAATTACCAATTTTAAAAGTGAAAATGCGAACTCAGAAGTATTTATGACCATGGACTATTATAGTGTTCGAAATGTCGGCTTTTCTATAAATATATTTTCCCAATATAATAACAAAAAATATTATATTGGGGAAGTATATTGTAGTGTAGCGGAGATGAAAGATATGATATGGATGTTGCAAGGCGTATTGCTGCCGGTAACAGGGTTAACGGTGCCATTTCAGCATTGCCGCACGTTTAGCTGTGCACAATGCAGTGCTAGTAGCGACTGGTACCGGCTGGTTCAGAGGATGAGTGATGATAGAATGGTAAGAAAGATATATAAAAGCAAAGGTGGGTGGTAAGAGAGTCAGAGAGACCTTGGTTGACCTTCAAAAACATAGTATCAACTATGCTGGAGGAAGGTCACGTAAAAAGTACAAGGACCTCCCGGAGGGCGGGTATGAAGAGCTTGATTGAAGTGGACGTGGCGAAAGAAGTATGCAGAGATTGTGGCGTTTGGCGCTCCATTCTACCTGACTACCCTGCAAGGCATTCAGCGTAAATCAAAAAAAAGAATACTAAAAATATACGCGAGTGATTCGGGTAATAATAATTTTATTTCAAAAAGTGCAAATTGTTTTCTGATTATTATTTATTACTTATACTATATATTGAGTACAGTTCACTAGTTATTATTATAGTAGGGAATCTTAACACTTTGCACTCGCACAATATTTATGAGAAATGCCAAGGATAAAGAAATCTAGTAAATAAATACAAATTTATATGTTTTTTGGATATAAAGTTGTAGTCGCAATGAATGATCACATTTATAATATATTTTTGTAATAACATTTGTGTATGTATATTTTAAACAACTTATATTATTATATTTACTCTTTTTTTAGCTTTAAGCTGTGTTCCGCACACAGCAGGGTAGGCAGAGAGAACCTAGTGTTAAGACACTCTGTTCCCCATTTTCCGCTAAATTCGGAGGCATTGCGTGTGAAGTGGCGGAACTTAATGCTGCGCTTTGCCTCGACACCAGAGTGAAGAAAATGGAAATATTAAATATTTACACTCCTCGGGAGGGAATCGAACCCACAACTGGTCGTTTTCTATTACACGCTTGTGTCATTGTGCCACGGCTGGCCCCATGATTTCCACTTATACACACACTACACACATTACACAATAAGTAATATTTGGAGTATATAAAACATAATATTTTTTATAAGTAACATTTAGATCGTCGAATGCCCCTAAGATGTATATGTATACACGTACACACAGAAACCCGCGTGTGGCCGCGCGCAGCCGCCGTGGCGGAGCGGCTGTGGGCGGACCCCAGCAGCGGCGCGGGCGCGGCCGAGCCCCGTCTGCAGCGCCTGCGCGCGCGCCTCGCCGCCCGCGGACTGCGCGCCGACGTGCTCGCGCCCGCCTGGTGCGGGGAACACGACTCGCACTGCACCTAGACTGCAATGCCGCTAGGTAAGACCATGCGACTGACTCACTTACTGACACTATCCGCTATCTGCTTGCTGAGCCCACTCTAGCTATTTACATAAGTAAAGTGCATAAGCGCATGTAGTGCATGCACTTAGACTGTTTTTTTTCGTCGCTGGGAAATTTAGTTTACGCAGACCATCCGTACGTAACACAGTCAGAACTACTCTGCGTACGGATGATACTGTGGAACTGACCGATGAGTTCGATACTGCCCGCTAAAATCCAGCGTAAACCCTCTCCACCCTCGTGAGACGTCGCAGGTTCAATAAACACTTAGACTGGTTTAACTGCTTGATTGATTAACATATCTGCTATGTGCTAGGTAAGTCCACCGAAACTATTTACTATAGTACTTAAAATCTAACTGACCTAACTTGCAAACTGTCCCTACCCTCTATCTGATAACCGCAAGGTAAGTCGACTAAAATTTATTTATTTATTAATTTGGATCTCCAACAGATAAATAAATATGTACCATATTAGTAAATGCTTAAATAAATATATACCAAATTTATAATGTAAAATTTGTAACTAGCATTACCTACTCGATTTATTTCATTATAGCTTTAAGTTTTATCCGCTTAATAGGCTATCCTATTTAGAAAGAACATACATACCTTGGATCTTAATACTTTTGCCTAAAATCAAGACTTAGATTATTGAACAATAGACCTCACCACCACGTTTCTCTTGCCAGAGCCGAGAAAAGGAAATAATTTGAATACAATCATTTCTTGAATTAGAAATCAAACTCATAATAGCATTTGCAGTTGGACGCTATCTCACTACGTCACAATGGCTACTCGAATTATCCGAAACTAATCTCGATATTTTGAATAAAAACAAGAAAAACAGAAAATATCACATACTTAGTGGCATATATCTATGTACGTAATATATAGCAGCTTTACGCTTATTCCCACGTTCTTGGATAGTCGGTAAGAACCAATAGTCAAGACATTGTTCTTTACTTTCCGCCTGAAATCGATGTATTGCTTGTTGAGTGACCAAACTAAGCACCGAGCTTTGTCTTACATACCACAGTGATAAAACGAAAATATAAAATCATTCTTCTGAGTAGGAATCGAACCCATAACCAGTTGCGCTTATAATCACACTTTGTGCCCCTGCGCCATGACTGGCCTCTAATAAATAATATCATTGGCATATATTAACACGTTCAATGCCAAGAAAATTTATGCATCTTCCATTCGGGCCGCGTCGGTCAATGCTGACCATAGCTTCGGATAATTTCGATTTCTTAATACGGGCACTGCTATCTAATTAAAAACCATACGTATTGACCCGCGTGGATCACTAATTACTCTAAAATAAGTTGGTTTTAGAAAAAATTAAGATACTTGGAAGTAAGACGACAATTTCAAGTGCTGACCGACGTTCGAAGACGTCACAAATGGTCACATTTGGAGAGAAATGTGAATTTTGCTTGACCTGTAGGGATAGATGCTGTCGGTCAGCATTGACCGCGTTGGCAGTTAACGTGTTTCTCTTACGTGTTTATCTTGTTTTGTACAAAATACGTTTTTTTTTCAGATCCTATGACTCCAGTGTGATGAGAGGACTACCAAAGACGTCGATTATTTAAAACTATTAATTTACTTTCTATTAATATTAATTTTTGTACTTACTGAAAGTATTCTTACCAGCAGCATAATATACGCGTTACTATAGCAACGTATACGTCACTTAATACAAATGTATACGTCACACATATATATGGTAGTGTAATATTTATTTTAATTATTTATTTCTAAATTTTTATTATAAACATTATTTTTTGCTTTTTTCTCAATGCAAAGTTTCAATATGACAAATTTTATGGTCTCCGTCCGGTCTTTTTTGTATTTTTTTAAAACTATTTAAATATAAAAATGTATATAATTAACTATTTGTTAAATTGTATAGTATAAAATAAATATTTACATTTCACTAAATAATAAGAAGACTGACAACTTGTTTTGCTGCAAAGAAATTGGATATCTGAACTGAATTAAAAAATGCCTTATATTTAAAGAAGTATATATGTATTCGTATAGTATTCATATTATTTATTTTATATATTATATATATTTTTTTATGATAAAACGAAATAAGAATTATTTCTAATATTATTATAAATACGATATTTGTAAATTTATATTATGTTACGTTGATTAAAAACCGAACTACGATCTGAGCAGATTTTCCAGTAATTGTTAAAATTGACCAATTGTCGTGGTAAAAGTGTGACTTTGACCATTATTTATTTCAAATAAAAAACACTATTTTGGTCCTAAGAGAAACTTTCAATGTTGTTTAGAAACAATACTATTATCATCAAAGTTTGTAAACTTTAAGTTTTACTTGGAAAGTCTTGAAAATTACCGTCATTAGAGGTTTTACGGTAACATACATATATTTAACGAAAATATAACTTAAATGACAATAAAAAGACAATTATTTAATATAATGACGTATGATCGCAAAAGATCTCTTATTTTAAGATTTTTATTTAAATAGGGTTTATATACATTTAATAATACAAGTAAAATAAATGTTTTAAGTTATTTATTATTGTGATAATTGCAATAAGGCGTGATTCACACTGCGTTTTATATCTTAAATATTTTATGTGTATAAATTTATATATATTTTATATTATCACATCAATTATTAAAATATATAAGGCAGTGTGTGCCATGCCTAAAATAAGCTAAGTCAATTGCGTACTGAAATAAAATTATTTTTTAAAATTTTGGTCTATCATTTCCAATATTTTACAACTACAACTAAGTAACCAAATATAATAATTAATCGTCGACTAAATAGGATAAAGTGCTAACTTCTGTTTATATTACTTTCAAATTAAAAAAAAGAACTGGAAAAACATATATAGAAAAAATTTAATAACCCTTACTGTGGGGAAATTTAGTATTAGTCTTTCTCTCATCTGACAAAAATACAGAGAGAAAAGACTCTCTGAAGAAATAAAAAAACACTCCGTACTTACATTCCGTCTGAATTCGATATGTTGCGGGTTGAGTAGCGGAAATCAGCTTCGGCTTTTGTCTTACCAGAGCGGGGAATAATAAATAATTTAAGTATTATCCCAAAGTCAGGATCGAACCCAAAACACCCTTTTACTACGAACGTTTAAATAAGCACCTATTAAATTTCCCTAACTGAAATTTTAGCATCAACATTATATTTAAGTTTTAAAGTACCTACTTCACGTTATGTTGACGTGACACGAAATAAGACCTGTAATAAGACCTAGTGTAAAAAATAGATATTGGCTTAAACCTTCTTTTATTTCCTTTAACATTACAGCATTTAATTTAATTATAAACAAAGTTAGCACTTCATTCTAAATTTAGCAGACATAATACAGTTTAAATACATTTTTGTTTACATTGCGCTATCTACAATAGCATACTATGTTTATTTCACGTAAACAAATAGAACATTATCTACAAATCTATAAAATACCGTACATTATTGACTAGACTGTTGTCGGAATTACAAATATAGTTGCCGACCGACAATTGTTCTCAAAACAGTAAACTAATACAAAAGCGGAAGTTACAAAATTATTTATAAGGAAGTGTTTTTCCTTATGTAAAAGAAGGCAATATGTTTGATCTACTGTACACGATTTTTGAGGGACTTTAAGTCGTACATATAATATTTGTTTTAATTCACACATAGTATCTCAAAAAAAGAAAGATGGACAAAAACCTGGTGTTAAATAAGATGAATATTTTTAAATAAAAATTACTTATTCCTTGTCATAGGCTTATAAGAATATTCATTTCATTCATTAAAGTTTTTTAAATAAATTTGAATCACAGTTACTTATAAAACAGTTTTTCTTTTCATATTTGTGTGACAGGGATTTAAACAAAACTAACTGCTCTTTAAAAATAAATTACTTTGCGTTTGCATTTTTTGCTTATACATTGACAATATCTTTGCGAAATCTAACGTATAATTAGAAAAACACTCGAAGAAATAATTGCGTGTCAATACAAATCGTTATTCAGCACAGTAGAATTGCTATTTGCCTACATTAAAAAATGTTATACAGATATAAACACATACTAAATAACTGAAATTTACACCATGTGCGTCAACAACGAACACATTTAACATTTAGAAGAGAATTGCTACGGCCGCCATCAATCTACAGCTAAATTACATAGATACGTTCCTACCGACATTCCTGTCCATGCTTTTCACACCCATACTGAGATCGTTCGGCATTAGATCATGTAACACAGCATCACTCCGGAACATGTTCGTAGCTATCCTCTTAGCGAGTCTTTCCGATTCACGAATATCGTCATCTTTTGAATGGGAAGTTAGATCTATTTCCGTGTCGCTCTCGCTGTCGCTTGCTTGGTTTCGTCTGCGATACGCCAAGTTCTGTGGTTCATCCATTTCTTCTGTACAATGACAGTTGTTCTTGGTGATGACTCGCAAATCTGTAGGCGCTACTTCTGACTCGTGGCTCATTAATAAAGGTGGGAAAGGAAAAGACTGCTGCATCATGCGATTATCTTCCCCAGGGTAAGGCATTGGGGGCATTTCGTGTGGTATTGGTGGCATGTTTTCGGCAATGTTGCCGTTGTGGTGGTATGTTTCAGTTCGTTGAGTTTTTAGTTCACCGTTATTTTCTAAAGGTGGTGGCTCCGGGGAGGCTTTAGATGTGGGAGAGTCGCCTCCTTCGGGCGATGACTCTGGTGGTTTGGTGTGACCTGAAAGAGAGTGATATTTAGTTTTTTCCTTAATGTTGTTATTCCTTAATGTTATTATACAGTCTCCATAAAAACACCTATTTAAAATACTTTTGAGTCAAGCTAAATTTAATGTTGTCAAATAAATTGGTGCAAATTTTACAAAACTCGTAAATTACTAGTAAGCACTACTTTCGTTTCAATAAATTTCTTTATGTTTTAATAAGTTTAAAAATGTATAAAAGTGGCATATTTCTTTTTTTATTTACGTACGTGATATTGAAATTTATACGTATAAGTATTTTAATTGCTTAGTAATATGGAGAAAATATTTCAATCGCCATTAAGTAACGTCGTGGCGCAGTGGCACAGCGACAGTGGCGTGTGACTGTAGTAGTGGTTCGATGCTCACTCGAGGAGTGGAAATATTTAATATTTCCATTTCCTTCGCTCTGGTATCGAGGCAAAGCACGGCGTTAAGTTCCGCCACTTAACACGCAATGCCTCCGAATTCGGCGGAAAGTAGGGAACGGAGTCTCTTAACGCTAGGTTCTTTCTGCCTACTTAAAAAAGAAAAAGAAAACCTGTAGATCATGGCAGCTTAGTGTTCAAACGTATGTACACGCGACGGTTATAGGTTCGAATCGCACTCGGCGGAATAATTTTATAACCTTATATATACGTTTTCGGTTCCATATATTATTATATTATTCTCGTTTCCTTCTCTGGTGAGAAGGCAAAGCGAACCATAAAGTTCCGTCATGCAATATCTCGAATTCGAAGGAGAAAAAAAGTGTAGTGAGCCTAATTTGCCATACTTAGAAAATAATGTATTTTTAAAAAGAATGAACTCAAAGAAATTACTCATGCGAAACCAGAATAGGCTTTTATACTCATTTTTTAACTAAATATAAAGTTACAGAATTTCTGCGTATGTCATTTTCATTGTACCCATATAGTACACATCTGTAGAGTTATAAAAAGTAAGTGCAAAATGTATTTTGTTTCAATTATAATTTACAATAAACTAGCTACGCCCGTAATTTTATCCATGTGGAGTTTATGAAAAAGTTATAATTCTAAAATAAAAGTAGCTCAAGTTACTACGTTGCTCTATTTTCTCGTGAAATTCCCGACAATATGGATTTAGCCGTTCCAGAGATTAGCCTGAGGAAACAGACAGACTGACAAAAATTAAGAAAAATATTTTATTGGTATAAGCATCGCGTGTACACGTATGCAAGTAGTAATAAACAGTTATTTGAATATTATAAACAGAGATAACAAGTTTTCTACTCTCTATAGATAATATAAACGCTTCTATAACTTCAATGTAATATAAATGACAATTTTGGGATACAAATAATTTTCTTTATCATACGTGTTACTGATAACTGGTTGATAGTAATCGTCTAGCTCAGGGGTGCGGAACGCGGTCCGCTTAAAAATATATATATAGGCCGCCAGGGTTTTATTTATGTTACAAGTTTTCCTCCGTTATACCAGCATACTTTATACTGGCATCCTTTTTAGTGGGAAATGCAGTGTTTTGACACTAGGTTACTTCTGCCTACCCCGCTGTGTGCGGGATACAGCGTGAAACTACAAAGAAAAAACTATTAAGAAGTGTAATTGTGGCCCAAATGACAAAAATATTAAAAAAAATGTCTTGGAAACATAGGCCCGTTGCTAAAAAATGTTGCTCTTCCCTGCACATAATCTAAATTTCACATTTTTTTTACTTTAAACTGAAAAAAATCGAATCGTAAAATTTTGAAATAATTAAGACAAACCAGGAGACGAAGAAAACCTAGGAAGTCATAATCAGTCTTATAATCTTAATAAATTGTATTAAAAGAAGGTGCTACGAGAGCCAGTGGTACGTAATATTAATTTACTACTTTAACACTGAAAAATTGAGCTACAGGATCCAGGACATTCAAACTAATCGTCGTAGTCATTTAAAAATTAAAAAAATCTAATTATTAATTATGTACGAAGATTTTAATATGGTTTAAAATATTAATAATTATAGATACAACTATTTAATTAAGATACAAATATTTAATTGCTACAGATACAACTGACTCATATATGTCGCCAGCAAAACAAATACACACGTAAACAGTTAGATGCAGTATGAGAGGTTCTTACTGTATACATGATGTTTGTGATTACCATTCAGGTGAATACTTATATTTAAATTATTTCTCCGGCTTGGTGACAAGAAAAAGGACGCCGTGAATTTTCGCCACTCAACATTAAATTTCTAGGATTCGAGTAATAAGTGGAAAACGGGAGGTCTTATCACGTAATTGTTCCCCGCCTTCTCTATTTTGCGGGAAAAAGTATGAATAATTTAGCCATCAGTACAGGTCTATTAATACGATATAACTTTTAGAATTTACTAATTTTGTGATGCTAAAAGCAATAATTTAGCATAATAACTCTAGAATTTTTTTTTTTATATAATTCTTCGTATGACACATACATTGATTTTTCAAAAATAAGCTATAATTAGAAACCGCGGTATACAATTTTAAGCATTTAAAAAAAATGTACTGTAATATAATTTATTTTAAAGTATTTTCTGAGTAGTTAGAGAAACTTAGTGTCAAATCACTCCATTCTCCAAATACCGCTCGAAATTAAGACATTATATATTAAGTGGAGCAACCCTACGCTACGCTTTCTTTTAAAAAGGAAGAAATAAATCAAAATGTCTAAATAATAATTTTAATTATAAATTAACATTTAATTACCATGTTTATAAAATAGCAAATTACAAATATATATTAAACGTACAAGGGTATAAAGTAACGACAAAGAGAAAAACGCGTTACAACAAAACAGACATTTGAAAATATACACGCAATAAGGAGCCTCACAAAGGAGTGTAATTTGTACCGCATCCCCCGCTTTAATCACACATATATCGACTATACAAAGCAATCGCATCTGACTGCCAACCCCAATCAAATTTCTAACTACATATTTATGATTTCTATTCATAGGAGAAATCGTTAAAATATTAAAGCTTCACGCTGTATCCCGCACACAGCTAGGTAGGCAGAGGGAAACTAGAGTTAAGGCACTCCGTTCCCCACTTTCCGCCAAATTCGGAGGCATTGTGTGTTAAGTGGCGGAACTTAACGCCGCGTTTTGCCTCGACACCAAAGCGAAGAAAATGGAAATATTAAATAATGGAAATATTAAATATTTCCACTCTTCAAGTGGGAATCGAACCCACAACCAGTCGTTTACAGTAACACGCTTGTGCCAAATCATCATCATCATCTGTTCTTTTCAGCTTAATATCTGAAAATATTAAATATTTTTTTAAAATTTTACTCGAGAGGCCGTACTGGCGTAGTGCGTCCGACTGTAAGCGCGATGATTGTGGGTTTGATTTCTATTCGAAGCAATGATTAGATATTATTTTAATTTGTCCGTTGAAGCATATCTAAGTTAAAGTCCGACTGTGCTTTGGGGGAAAAGTGAATGCTTATCTTCCTTTTTATAACGAATTTCGTAAGTAGTGATTTTTTTTAATCGCACAAGAATAGGCATGCAGAACCTAGTGTATAGATATGGAATTACAGTATAGATTCCCTCTAGGTCTTTAATAAAAAAAAAAGTGTACAATTTCTATCGTAAACACAAAAATGATTCGTTCAGAATCTTTCGTTAATGTAACGTTATATGAATTTAAATAGGTATCGGAACTATAACAATGATGTTTTACAGCTTTACACTTTTCCCGTATAGTAGAGCAGGTAGAGATAGCCGAGTGTTAAGACTCAAGAAAGAGAAGAAATCCTCCGTTTTCCACTTTGCGCCCAAATTCGAAATATGCGTTTTAAGCCTTGGAACTCTGTGCTGCGATTTGTGTTGTTACCAAAGTAGAAAAATGAACCTTATTAAAATATAACAACTTTTTCAAGTTGGAATCGAACCCATAACCATCGCGTATATAGTGAATCACTGTCACACTGCGCCACGAGGCCTTAATTTAATACATTATAGTAATATGTTTAGAATTATAATTATTGAATTTAAATTCTTCATATGTTTTTACGAAAACCTTACAACAGCGCATTTAGATAAAAATAAAAAAGCTTGGCTTCTTAACCAACCTTTTTTTTCGATTATGATATATCTTTACATCTGAAAAATCTCTATTTTATTAATATTTGGTTGGTACCACTGTTTGGCCGTTTGAACTATTCGAGTGATGACAATGATTTTCAATTTTCCACTAGACCACTAAAATATCTGTATTTAAAACTATTGTAGTAGTTCATTACCTAGATTGGCACAGAAGTTATCTATCCCACATAATGTGGGAACTTACTATTTAGAAGCTTAGTGTAAGAGTAAATTATATGTTATCCTAATAATATTTTGCCTCGTAACATTTTCCTTAACACATTAGTATCTTCACTTGAAATGATTCCAAACTACTTATACAGCATTGAAATAAATGACAAAATTAAATAAGCTTAGATTTATGTTAACATACGATATCAATATATCCAAGTAAACGCAGCCTCATTTGCTACACTTTAAGATTTCCTGGATAGTTTTTTAAAAGTGGAAGAAATCAAACGCCCAAAATGATTACATTGTTAATATAAATGCGAAAGGTTGAAATATAAGAAACCCTTCAATGTACACATAAGGAAATTGATTTATAGTTAGTATACGTCCGCTAAGAATTTTGCGACAGGGTCGAACTAAGGATATCTCGCAGCTTTAGTGAGATTGTTTAAAAGTACTTAATTTATTTTCTACAATAGTTAAATTTGGCAAAGAGATATCCTTACGTGGACGAAGTCGCGTGCAGCACCAAGTGCATTATATAGAAAAAGAGATACAAACCTGGTATACCGAGTGGAGGGGTACCGAGACCTAAGCAACGCATCCTCCAGGCATCTTGGAGTAGTTGCAAGCGAGCTTGTTTCCGCCACTTTGCTCGACGATTTTGAAACCATACCTAAAATATTAGTGTTTATTAATATCCTAACGTTAACATTTAAAAAAAAAATATTAGTATTTTATTTCTTAAAGTATCCATTAGAATAACAAGCGAATAACTGCTAAGCTTCTTATGTATTGTTTTAATAAACTTGCTGTATTTTAAAATATTATATTAATTTATACTAGCTTTTTAACATAAGTATAAATTAAAGTTACTTTGCAACGAAGTATTTTTTAATATGACGCTTATTCAAGTTAGAAAATTGGATTTTTTTAGTATAATGCCTTAACATTTGTACAATAATTTATAATTACTGGAAATTTGGAAACTTACTTGCACTCTCGCCTCTGATAAACTGATCCTCAAAGCGACTTCCTCTCTTAAAAATACATCAGGATAATGTGTCTTCTGGAACAGCGACTCCAGTTCACTTAGCTGCTGCGGCGTGAAAGTCGTCCTATTCCTCCTTTGCCGACGTCTACCAAACATGTATTCTGTTAGAAGATCACCTGGCAGTGGAGACAGGTAAGGCCCAGCCATAATTTTATTTTATCCAAACTTTATCTTATTTTTTATTCCAATGAGGCATTCAAAAGCTTTTTATTATCAACAACTTCATAGAAATCAACAACAGCATTCAAAACGTAAGTAAAGTTCGAACGTGAATAGCACTAAACTTGGGAATCAAAAAGTCTTGCGTTAGGGATGAACGACACTACACTGTTTGAATCTGTGAAAATACTGTGGTATAAACTACCCTGGCTCCACCCCCTGCAATATAATGGAGACGTGCGATTGGCTCAATGCCCTAGGGGATGGAAAATCCAGCCAATCGTGTCGCTCTCTCAAGGGTTGTATTTTAAATATGTGTAGATTGAGTTATGGCGTATCTGTAAATATAAATTTTGTATAAATGCGGTTAATTTCGCGCTGAAGCCGTTAATGACATATTGAAAGCTAAAGCATTTATTCAAAGTTAATTTTGTATGATCTGGGAGTAGCAAAGTATGAGGAATAATATAAAAGTTACAACAGTTTTTATATAACAGTTAGAAAGTTACAAAAGTAACTTACAAACTGATAATTTATATAACTTTTAATATGTACTAAAATAATATTTTAAGAATTTAAATTTAATTTTTAGTAATTTGAGAGAGGAAATGTTTTATTGTAGTACTAATTATCATGGAGTGGTTTTAAATCCCTATAGATGATGAATAATCTATATCTAGTCTTGCAAAAATAATTTCATTAAAGGCTTACCGTAAAACAATATTTCCCTGCTTATTGCATTCGATGCGTTAGACATTCTCGTGATGTAATTATAATTACTTGAATTGATGCTGTAAATATGAATGACTATTTTTCAGCTTTACGCGTTGTCCATATGGGAGGCTGAATAGGAGGGTGGTGAGAGAAAGTCTAGCTAACCAGCCTAGACTCTCCGTTCTTTAATATCCGTCCGAATTTGATATAAGTTGACTAACAAAAACTCAATATCACGCTTTGTCATATCAGAGTAAGGAAATAAATTAATGAAAATAATATGTAATTTGGTGAAGAAAAATGTAAGTACGGTCACAATTACAAAACATAGAAAAGTATAAAATATTTGCAACAATAACAAATTTGTACTAAAATATTCGAAAACTAAAAACACAAAATACATTCACTAACGCATCTTATACAGCTATGTAAAAGCAGACCGCCTCAGGGCATTTTCTTAATTATTTAGAGTCAGCAAAATATAATTGGCAAAGGAACGAAACAAACAGCGAGTTCGCTAAGTGGGTTGCAGATAACGGAAGCTGCGATTACGAAGAGCAAATGAATGTTACTGCCCGCACCCCGCACTTCTCTACAGGGGTGACAGTTTGAAATGTGAAACTAGATTACCAAAACTGTTTGGTTGTTTGTTAAGAAATCATTATTTATTAACCAAATCAGGTTAGAATGAGATCTTTCGCTAGTTTTTTTGGTTAATATTAATGACTAATACTCCTTATGTCAAATGATATTTTACGAAATTAATTTATTTATAAAATATTTAAACTTAGCAAATCTATGTGCGGTAATGTGCGATATAGTAACTAATAAATTACGTTATTCATTTAAAATTAAAAGGATAACTTTATTTAAAATCCCCTTTTTATGTTTTATATGTTCAGTTCAGTTTAGTTCTTTAATTATGGGGCTTCGAACGTGCCAGTAGCTTTACTGGTAAGTAACAAATCGCTATTTTATATGTTCTGTGTTGGCTTAACAAGTGACGTTATATTTTAAATCTTTATAAATAAACGTCACTTACATCAGTGTTGCGACACACAAAAATAAAAAAAAACCAAAACAATATCAAAAATTGGAAAACACAAACATTCCCTATCCCACGACCAAACAACACATATCTAATTACAATTACCAACATAACATTGTCTCTACACAGTAAATACAAAAGCAAATGGCAGTTTAATATACAACAGTAAATTACTGAAATCCAGTCAGCCCTGTAGAGCGGGCGGGGCGGCCACCGCAGCGCTAAACGAGTTTCCGCAAACATTTTAATGAATAACACCTCCCTGCACCCTCCCACAGCCTGCAATGCGCTAATTAAACATTCGAGCCATATTGTTTCAGATACGATGCTGGATTTCGTTGCCTTATAATACGCTGATTAAATTTCGGCTTAATTAAACGTTGATTAAAATAATGAGAACGAAATTAAAATATAGTAATTTGACTGTTAGATGGAAATGGAAGTTGGATGTTTTAATGTGAATTCGCTAGATGTTTCGCTAGGGGTTTATATAGTTTTCATATTAAGTTTTTAAAGGGACCTCTGACTAAATATATAAATGATATACTTTGATAATGATATCTTACAATATACACAAAATATTGTAGCTTTTTAAAGTAACAACAGGCAATGTCTCGACTTTGGACAGAAAGTGGAAAACGGAGTGTTTTAGCGATAGATTCTGTCTCACAAACTGCCTAGCGGAAAGAAATGTGACGAGACTTTTTAAAATATTTTTAGGCATTTTAAAATGAGACAGAAAACTAATCTTTACAGCCATTTTCATTTATTAGACAGAAATTATTATAGATGAAAGTTTACCAAATGTAAAAAGGATATTTAAATGAATCTTAAAAGTAAAATAGAAGAAAAAACGTGAACATTATTTTAGCCTATAAAGCAAGCACATAAATAATGATTTATTTATGTATTATAAATCGTTAATTATAACCAAAATAGAGGAAAAGTCTTCCAAAAAGCATCATTAAATAAAGTTATAGTATAAAAATTTAATTTTTTTTAGAAAAGACATTACAATTTATTTATAAAGATAATATAGATAATGTTGAAAGGATAAGACATTGCTATAAACATAAATAAAAAAAATATAAAATTAAAATATTCATACATTTAAAATAAAACAATCGATGTGTTCAACCAAAATTCATAATAAATCAGACGCCAAAACAAATGCGTTCATCATATTTAAAACTTAATTTGTTTAAAAGCAATATATGAATAATATCCAATTAACGTATTTTAAAAAAATACGTAGACTAAATCGAATATATTTAAACCTGAAAAAATACATCAGGACAAAATTAACTTAGCATTAGGTCTTTAAATTTGTAGACATTTATTAAATATTTAATTTTAAATGAAGGCTAATTACAGATTTTTCATATCGCTGACTGATCCTGTCAATCACGTAGTATTGCCACCTGTTAAAAAAATACAAGAGAATAGTTTAGTTTGTGATATTCAAACCGTAACAATATACATAAATCCCTCATCGACATGAAAATCGTAAAGTGGCAAGTGTCATTAACCCAGACACAATCGCAAGAAGCATTTGCGTAGATGAAAAATGAAAGCTACAGTCAGCCGCTAGTCGGTATGTCGGGCAGCTCAATTAGTTAATTAATCTTTTTTTCCGCGTTAAAATAGCATTTATAAGCGAGACGCAAACCAGTGGGAACTGCCTCCCCTGTTACAGACTTGTTGTAGGGTTGGTACTATTTTTTTTCCGTTTTATGTGATTTTTTTGGCATATATTGCCATATTTATAGATTCAAATACTTATTCATATTAGATTTATCGTTTTCTACAACTTAAGTGGACAAACCTATTCTTGACGTATTTATTGTATAAGTAGTTCGAAAGTTAGATGTAGACGAGCACATAATATTTATAGAAATAAAAGAAATTGTTAAAAATACCTAATCCATACTAATGTGTTGCGTTAAATGCGGAAGTTTGTCTGTCTGTGACGCTTTCATGCCTAATGACACGCCATTTCACGTCTAAAAGTTAGTATAGAAAAATCAAAACTATTTTACCGATGTCAATGAATTTTCTTAGGAAAACAGGACATGAAACATAGGCTATTCGTTTTTTTTCAAAACTAACCCCTAAGCGATTCATATAGAGGATAAAAACATAAATCGCTTAACTTAAGCGTGGTCGCAGGCCGTCAACATGATGAAACAGCTGTATTTGTATAGATCACGCGGGCAAAGCCGCGAGAGGATCCCTAGTATTGTATATAATTTAAACAACGTTGCAGCAACCATTATTTTAGTTAAACTTTAACTCGTGTATCATACATACGTAAATAAATGGGAATGATATTAAGAAATCTTATATCTTAATATAATTTTAAACAATGGCACTTACAAGTATGACTATGTATTAAGCAATAGTAAACGATAACAAATACATACATACTTATATCATACTGATTTAATGAAAAATCTACATATATCTGAACGATACTGTACGATATTTGACTTTTTCAGTTTTGTTAAGTTTTTATGATATGTATATAAATTCACCTTCAAGCTTTTACCCGCATAGCAGAGTAGCCAGAGAGAAATTAGTGTCATAACACTTCTTTCTCTACTTTCCGTTTAAAATCGAGGCATCAATTTTTTGTATGTTTTAAATGAAAAAAACCAAGCCGTGCTTTGATAAAATCACTTTATTAAATGAAAAACAACACTATTCAACTGTCCAATTTCAATCTAATTTGACCCTTAACTGAGAATGTTCTGAATTACAGTTTTTTTGCGTAGCACTTCGTAGTACCACTAAATGAGTAATGAGTACCTACATGAGTAAGAACTGTCTACATTTATTTTATGCATATGCAATAAAACTATTATTAGATAATGAGTAAAGTCAAGTTCATGACATTCTTTTCTGTAATGTGACAAGAAAACAACCTCAACATCTGTTCCAAAACAGCGCAGTAGGCAAAGAAAGCTTAGTGTTGGGATGTTTCGTCTCCCACTTTCTTCACATTTTCGAGACACTTTGTATTTATTAGCGGAACCCAATACCACACGTCGTCATACCAGACTTGAGGTTTTTAAATAGTATAAATATAAACTTTATAATGCAAAATCGACTCCAAGCCCACGGCTATTGAAGGTGCAGTCAAGAAGAATTCAGAAGAAGAAGAAGAGTCAAGAAAGTTGCACGCATCACTTTTTACCCGTACAGCAGCGTGCTTCAATTTCTGGCCAATATAAAAAAAATGGGTGTTGACTGGTAAAATTCAACGTCGTGCTTTACTTTAGTCACCAGAGCGGAAAAGTTAAAATAATTTAAATATGATCATCCGCCGCGAGCTTATCGAACTTACACCCACAATAACAATCAGACTTTATCCAACCCACCAAAGTTGCTTTAAATGTAAATTACCATAAAATAAAACAATAGTAAACTTTATCAACCCTAGCGTACATGAACTAACAGCGTTTAGTTATTCGTCGGCAGAGCGGCAGACAATGGGCTGGGAGCTCGTGGACCAGAGCGAGTCTGCCGGCGACTAGCTGCTAATCAACTCACATACCTATCTCTTTAAGTGGGATTTTCATTTGCGTTGGCTGCTACCTATTGTTTATTGATCGAACTGTATAGGACGTAAGTACTTGTGTGTGTGTACGCTAATATTTACTTTGATACGCGATTTTCGATTTAAATTTTGTATTGGTTATGTTTTTTGCGTTTTTTTTTTGTTTATTTCATATTTATTTTTATATAGTGTTTAATATTAGAATAATTATTATAAATAATTAATTCGTTCATCTTATATTTTAAGGTTGGCTTTTGGTTTTTACTGATATTATATTTAAGTTTAAATTATATATACTTCATAGTTTAGTAGAATAGATGAATACTCATCAAAACATACAATCAGACATTAAATAATCTAACTTAAGCAAGATAGACATTACCATTGTTAATTTAACATAATATAAAACAATATCTATTTAAAAATACCAAAGCAAGTACTAAGAAAAAACATAACAACGATACCTTTTAATATGTTACATAGTATGTATAATTTACATTCTGAAAACAAACGTTTTAAGCAGATAGCAAAAAATCTCTGAGCTCTTTAGCAACAAAGCTTTGTGTACATAAAGATGGCGTTCATTAATCAAAATATGTTATGTATGATAGAATCAAAAGGCTTGTAATCGCAGGAACGCGTCGTTTCCTTTGTCCGAACTCATTCGTTTTGTTTTAACACCCCCTTTAGCAGCGCCCATGTGCATACCTCCTTCAAGTTGAGCTGCTTGCACACTATTGTCGTTGCTGTACTAAATAAATAAAGTTAGTTTTATATATAAGATTTTAGAATTAAATTATCGTTTCTTTGCGATGACAACGGGACAACACAAAATTGTTTTTCTCGTTATTTGATATCTTTCATAAAAAAGGTTCGGTATTTTTTTAAGCAAACTATTGAAAAATATCGTGCTTTTGCATAGTACAAAACCTATCATGGAGGCCTCGAAAATTAACCAATAAAAAGACAATTTTGCATAATTCGTGGCGGGTATACCTTCATAGTTACTTTTTATTATTAACATCTTTTACTATGAAACGGGGAGAAACACTCAAGTGTTATAAAAAATTGCGTGCATATTGAGCTATTTACCGGTATATCATATATCGTGTTTTGTTTTACTAAACCAGAAAAAAAAATAAAAGTAGGTACTGTTGCTTATTTGTTATTAATATAATCGAAGAGAAAACGATAAGCAACTTACCTTACCTTCGTACAATATTAAACGTATTTTCTTCGTGAAAATTAATTTATATTAATTTATGATTTATTTTTTATTTACGATTTATAATTTACGAAATGTATTTAAAAGATTTATGATTTAAAAAACAAATGTCTATTTCCTCATTACATTCAAAAGTATCAAGTGAAATATATAAAAATATATTGAAAAGTTATATTTTCAAAGATTTCTAACTCAGACATCACGATTCCCACTTTCGAACAACGTTCGATTCCCACTCAGACAAATGCTAATATTTAAATTATTTTCACTTTTCCGCCCTACCTACCTTAGATAAAGCGCGGCGTTGATCTCTGACAATTGTCAGTCGATTGACATACAATGTCAAATCATCACAATCTCGAAGTATCTTGCCATGTTTGCTGAAGCTCCTTTTTCACTCAGCTATATATAGAATTATACATAGTAGTAGTTTTTAATCCTTTTCAATATCCAATACAAAAGCTCTATTTATAATTATAATTAATTACGTTATTACAGCATTAGCGTGCTTTTAGTATTTATTATTAACGAGCATATACTTTATACGTGTTTGTATAATACATATGTAGATAGAATATATGTGACCAGATTCAGTTATATTTTTTTTCTTCTTCATTGATAAATTTTTGCCTATTGTCTCCAAGTTCCGGAATTCGAAGCATGGCGTATTGAGTAGTAGAACTTAACCTGGTTTTGTCAGTAGATCGAAGAAATGAAAATAATTGAAATATAATATTTACCCTGAGTGGGAATCGAATCCACAACAGAATGCTTAAAGGTGGTCTATTGTTAAAATAAACCTTTTTTATCAAAAATAATGTAGTATTTGTTTTTTTTTTTTTAGCTTCACGCTGTATCCCGCACACAGCAGGGTAGGCAGAGGGAACCTAGTGTTAAGACACTCCGTTCCCCATTTTCCGCCGAATTCGGAGGCTTGCGTGTTAAGTGGCGGAACTTAACGCCACGCTTTACCTCGACACCAGAGCGAAGAAAATGGAAATATAATTTCCACCCGTCGAGTGGGAATCGAACCCACAACCAGTCGTTTACAGTCACACGCTTGTGCCACTGGGCCACGACTGGCCACAATGTAGTATTTGGAGGCAAAAAAATGTATTTATTAGTTTTCCTTCATTTTTACATTTTTTCTGCTGTGTTTTTATAAGAATTTAAAGACATTAATTCATTACATTACACCTAAATATCCTTCGTAAGTGCGTATGGAAAATGCTGAGTTAATTTCACGATAATTAGGTGCAATGCTGGCGATCAGTAAGATAATTGATGCATTACTTCACAAAAATATTTCACAATAGATTTCCAAAATAATAGTACCTTTAACCGTTTGGAAGAATACTTGGAGATAGTTTTGATAATATATTGTATACTTTAGTTAAGGATAACTTAGTAAATAAATATATAAGTATTCTGATATCAAAACTACTGATTGTCAAATCTATTTCAATTTTGTTAGTGAATTAAAATTAAGGCCGTTGTCGCGCAGACTCTGTGCCAACAGCGTCTAAATAAATAGGATGGTTGAGGTTCCAAATCTACTTTAGAAAATATATTTAAATTTTCATTTCTTCCTTCTGAAATTAAACACAAAACACGACATCGACTTTCGCAGTTGAACCTAGAACGTCTCGATTTCAGGCTAAGAAGGAAGGACGGAATATCTTGACACCTTGACATAGGTCTACCTATCTGACTACCCATTGCTGAAAAACACGAAGCTGTTAATTAAAATAAAAAAAATTAAATAGCTTCACGCTATATCCCGCACACAGCAGGGTAGGCAGAGGGAACCTAGTGTTAAGACACTCCGTTCCCCACTTTCCGCCGAATTCGGAGGCATTGCGTGTTAAGTGGCGGAACTTAACGCCGCGCTTTACCTCGACACCAGAGCGAAGAAAATGGAAATATTAAATATTTCCACTCCTCGAGTGGGAATCGAACCCACAACCAGTCGTTTACAGTCACACGCTTGTGCCACTGGGCCACGACTGGCCCCAAGCTGTTAATAAATAATAGAAATATAGTTGCTAGTGTAGTCGGGGCCTACGCGTCTCCGCTTGATATATTTATGATTAAGCAACGCTTGCAAAGCGACATTGTCTTTGCGAGGCCCCTCTGTGGCGCCCCATCCGTCTTGCTTTCGCGCCACTTCCCCCTTTCTTTGCAGGCACGAGATTTTTTTAATTATGACGTTGGGCCTTTTTGTCTTCACTATACCAAGTGTACTAACGGATTTTTATTCGCTATGTGCGACAGTACAAGGTTCGATTTCAGTTAAATTATACATGTTTGTTTGAACAATAGTAAATGTGATGTAATATGTTACTTTTCTAATATCAAACAAATAGGCAGATAGTGTGCGTTCATGTTGCGGTATTTACTTTGGTCATTTTAAATAAAGTAATTAGTTATAAATTGCAATTAATGAATATATTTAGCAAAAGAGTGTTAATATTCATATTTAAATTTGACAACATATTATATTTCCAAAAATTCAATTTCAAAAAAAAACAAAGAAGAAAATATTATAACTTCAAAATCAGAAAAAAAAGAAAATAGTTTTATAAGTATATAGCGCAGTGAAGAAGTACAAAAATAAAGATACTTCGACATAAAGCTACGGGCGGGCGGGCGGCGCTCACGGAAGTTCTGATTATGTAGAGGAATTAATTTTCAGGCGCGACGAAACTGTAGTCTGTAGCGAGGGCGGGGGCTGTGGGAGGTAAACTACGTCCGCACCTGCAACGTAATAACTGCGAAATCCGTTTGCGAGTTGCGAGTTGCGAGTTACGAGTGCCGTCAAAGAATAAATTAGTTCACAACTGCAGATTGCGGGACTGTTTCGGTGTTATACTCGTATTTTTTTTTATGATTTTGTATATGGCAAAAATAATGAGCGAGTTTCGTTTGTTACTTCAAAAGAGGATTTTTTTGTTTTGAAAGTGTGCCGAATGTTATTATTGATGACGTAAATTAAACTTAAATATTGTTATTTGATAAATTTTAAATACATTTATTAACTAGTATCCTTATAAAATTACAAAGCATGCTGATTGTTTCAAAACACAACCAACAAATAAGATATATATATATCTTTTACATCTGCACGCTTTTTTCGTTTGTCATAGTTAGAAAATCATGAAACACGCTTTTCTCTACTTTCCGCCGAAAAACCAGAAGTTATGTACATAAAAATGCCAAAATTTCTTAAGTAAACTTACTTTAAATATAAAATATCTTTTATAATTAAAGCTTCTTTGCTAAAAAAAATAAGCTAACTTAAAAAATCTAGCGGTAAGAAAAACAAATTGGACATATCTTTAAAAAACACTAATTTCGTTTTCTCTATAACTTGAGAAAAAATATTTCATTCAATGGTATTTTATTGGTTGTTAATGTAAACATTTGGTACACAGAAGAAATAACGTTTTTTCACGTCAAAATAAATCTATCTTGTTCAATTCATTATTATTCATATGGTTGAAATATTATTTCAATTAATTAAGTAAATATTTTAAAAGAAAACAATAAACATTTAAAAAGGACTCTTTTCAATGCATCTGTATGGACTGGGGAAAGGACACGGAATGGATGCAATTTAAGCGAGATGATTCGGTTTTCAAATGGAAATATTCATAAAAAAGATAAATTTTCTATAGTTAAATGGTTAAGTAAAGCGCGACGTTAGTTTTAAAATTCAAAGTAACGCTTTCTATTTTCTTCTTTGTGAAAAAAAAACAGTAAATTAAACTTAGTCAAGGTTGAAGGTTCTTTCTACGAAGCCTGCAATCTAAAAAAGACTGAAAGTTAAAAGATGATCAGTAATAATACTGTCTACACTAGTTATTGACGTGGAACATATTTCGCTTAATATTTAGCATTTGCAGTTAAATCACTAAGGTGTTTAGTGGTACTCATCCATAAATCAAAGGGAAATGTTTATTTCATTATTTAGGTAATTTTATTCTTATTTTTCCAATAAACTATAATATTTATTTAAATATAATTATAGTACAAAAATGCGACATGATTAAATGGCTATGAACAACATGTTAGTAAGGGGCCGAAGCTTCTTGCTTTGTGAGTACCTCTCGACATGCTATTAATATGAAAACAATTCGTCCCTCGCCAGTTACGCGCTTTTACACTGCAGGACAATTTATATGGTACTAAACAAATATTCTAATCTAATATTTTTTCTTGTTACCTTTTTTTTTAATACAAGCCTTACGTTTTACGTGGAAATATAATGAAAATCTTAAAATTTGAAACACTTGACAATGAAAAATGTCTTTTATATATTATAATCTAAATTATAATAAATTATTCTTTCCTCCAGTTATTTTTTTTTACATTCTATTTGGCATTTCGACGAAAAATAAAGAGATATGCTATAATTTAAACTATCATATAAATAAGATATCATTGTATATACATATACGTCAATAACAGTAAATATGATTGATTATGCAATAAGAAAGAAATATCTGTGATATATTCCATATAAACATATATATTATACTAAATAAAATTTAATGGTATACCATTATTTGCGCCGACAAAACACACTAAGCGATCCCCAAAGACTATGCATATGCGCACTGCTGCAATCAGCGATCGTGCTATTGTGCCGCAGATTAAAATTTTAGGGTTCACCCGCTAATGTGATTGCACTCTTTCGGTACGGAACCGAACGATGTTATTAATCCCTATTATAGGGGCGGTGTGTTATTTTTAATCATATTCACAAATTGACGTACATATGAATGATGAATGTAATGGCCAGTGACTTTGAATTGGTGTAATCATTGGGTTTCGTAGATTGACTTTCGATTTGTTTGTTTGATTAAACATCTTTTTATAGAAACGTATAATATATATTTTTACTCTTAATTTACTACTATTAATATGTTGGTTTTCTTTAATTATCACCAATATACTCGATAACATGTAGAAAATATTGAAATTTTAAACCAACATTCAATTTCAGAGCAAAATTTATGAAAAATAAATTAAGCCTTTTAATATATTTCTTAAACAATATCTTCCATAACAAAACAAATCAACTGCCAACAAACATCCCTGAGCAAAGTTTTTAATTTGAATCCATTTTTCAATGGCGGAGAGATGATTGAATACACAAATTGATTGCACGGCGCGCATTGTCGGCTATCGGCTCGCAAAGTTGATTAAAACGCCCGCCCCGAGCACCCCGCCCGCCCCCCATCACCCATCCACTACTCAATCCCTTCATTAAACTGATTTGTTTATAATTTAATTGTTAATATTATAATACAATTATAATTATATTTTGGTAATTATATAGGTGCAAATTTATTTTTTCTGTACCTGTATGTTCTACACATTCATTAATTACTTTATACAAATCGTAAAGAAAATTGGGCAGAGGCACAAAGGGTGACTGTAAAGCGACTAGTTGTAGGTTCGATTCCTATTCGAGAAGTGGATATATTTAACATTTCCATTTTCCCTGCACTGGTGTTAAGGCAAAGCGCGGCGTTGCCTCCAATATACATTGCCTCCAGAATTCGGCGGAAAGTGGGGAACGGAGTGTTTTAACACTAGGTTCCCTCTGCCTACCCTGCTGTGTGCGGGATACAGCGTGAATAAAAAAAAAAAAAAGAAAATTGATAAGTATGCCCGCAAATTTCCAAATTTTCTAAAGCGATATATAAAATATCAAATTATTGTAACACTATTATAAGGAGTTACAATTTGAAAAGAGTTTGTGTTACTATAAAGTCTGTAGATTAGAATAAATAAGTGTATTGTTCAAGAATTTGATTAAGTTATTTGGATTTTTAATTGAAATGACATTAATTTATGATACCTAACTAAAATGATAGCTAATAAGGTAAGTACTCAACACATTTGTAATTTAAATAATAGTAACTTTCCACCTGTATTCATCATCCCTTTTGGAAAATGCAAAGCAGATTATCAATAAACATTAATGCGCACATCTCATTTCAAATAAAATCTCCTGGGAATATCACTTGATTTTCATTCGGCTCACATTTTGCGAGGCATTCATTCAATATTTCGGTATAAAATAAATGTATTCAATATTCAATATTAATGTATTCAGCAGAGTCGGCCCGCAATTTTCATTTTGTAATTTTTACCGAGTGCGCATTCGGTGGCTGTCAACATCTCAAAGAACATGAGGTTCTTTATAATAAACACATTGTTTGTTAAATATTGTTTTTTTTTATTCTAGTGCTCAGTTTTCTATATTCTGGAGATAATGAAAAATATTATTAATTAAATATTTATTCTTTACATCAAATGACAATAATACTAACATTTTTATAATAATCTGTCATTTCACTTTTTGTTTCACATATATGAATAAAAATTCAAATTTTAATCATCCGTACGTCTATAACCACAGATAATATGTAGTTGCAACAGTAAGGTGTTTTTTGTAGCCATTGTCTTGGCACTACAGTGACACCGTTAATTAGTTGCTCCGTGCGTGTCGCGGGCTCCGGCGAAGTAATCAATCTTGCACCTGGTTTTACTAAGAATTATTGTCAATGGAAGTAGTACCCTATAAAAACATTAAAAAAAAATACACATAGTTACACACATTGAAAGGTCAATGCAATCGTCATTTATGACATTGTTATGAGATATCCATAATTATAAAGGAAATTAGAGTGTCTGTTTGAAACTTAAAACACCTCTTTTTACTAAATACGTGTACGTATTTAGTAAAAAGAGGTATTTTAAGTACATACCTATGTACAAATATTAAAATAACATTATTAATCATTTTTGTCCGTCTGTGTGTGTTTGTTCCAGCTAATCTTTGGAACGGCTGGGCTGATTATTAAAGGCAATTTCGGTCAGATAACTGAAGGAATAAAGAATAGGCTTAGGTTACTTTTATTATAAAACTAGATGTAATCCGTGGCTTCGTCTGCGTATAATAAAACAAACATTATAATTCTAAAATAAAAGTATTCTAAATAACGCCTTATTACATCATGATCCCTACACTAAGCATGTATATATTATGAAATTTTTGTCATTGACTATGGGCGACGCACGCGGGGCCACGGGAAATGGCTAGTTTATAATAAGGTTGACATAAAGGCAAATAAATAAAAATTATAACTAAAAGAAAGGCATCGGACCATATAAGCGTACGTCAGTGTATACCTGCCATTAGCTTGTTTCAATTATTTTAATTATTTTACTAACTTATTTTAGCCTTGATTATTAACTAAGTATAGATTTTTTAACTTATGATAGAAAAGTTAAAAAGACAAGTTCATAAAAGATTTACAAATTTCGTTATTGAGGCCATCATGTAGCGGTGTTACAGCGTCTGATTATAAACATTACTGATTCTGTGTTTCCTTCCCACTGGGGGACTTTATTTAAAAAATATATTTTTTCTCTCTAGTAAGAAGACAAAGCTCATCCAGCTCCACCGCTCACTACGCAATGTCTCGATTTTGAGCACAAAGTGGAGAAAGTGGTATGTTCTCTCTAACTAACCTGTTATGCAGGAAAAAACGTGAAGGTAAAAAAAATAGCTATTGACTAAACTCCACTTAAGGAAAAGAGCCTTACTTAATTCCAAATAATACTTATTCCTCAGCTAGAAAGTTTCTAACTTAAGTTTGCTTAAAATCTAACTAAAAAATGACTGTACCTTTTATTATTTTGTCCATTTGAATTAACAAATCGATTCTCTAATCCATTCTGTTAAGCTTAATAACGCTCATCATTCATAGAAAAAAGTAAGCTCCACATACCACATACGAGTATATTATGTACTAGCTTATTACAGTAAGAGAGAGACGCTTCCGAAAGGCAATGTAGAGAGGACCTCAAGACAAGCCGTTCATTATTTCTGCCTTAATCCGTCACAAGGTAGCAGAATCCAACCGTCCTGTCAAGATACAGGAGAAATTAAAAAGGCGAATAAATATATTACTCCAAGTGGCAATCAAAGTGGTGTGGATTTCCACACCAATCGCGTATACACAGTATAAATACTGTCACACAGCACCATTATGACCTCTTATTTTATTAATAGGTGTAAATCAATAGGGGCCAGTTGTGGCGCTGTGGCACAAGCGTGTGACTATAAACGGCTGGTTGTGGGTGCAATTCCCACTCGAGGAGTGGTAATATTAAATATTTCCTTTGCTCTGGTATCGAGGCAAAGCGCGGCGTTAAGTTCCGCCACTTAACACGCAATGCCTCCAAAAAATCGGCGGCAAATGGGGAACGGAGTGTCATAACACTAGGTTCCTTCTGCCTACCTTGCTGGGTGCGGGATACAGCGTGAACCTAAAAAAAAAGAAAAAAGAATGTAAATCAAAGATTCTTCCATTTTGAATTGTGTTCGTGCGCATATTTAAAGAAAAAACTATTATTCAACAATAATAAATATTTTAAAATAAGGTATTTCCAGCAATTCTACATCGCGATTGCAATGAGATGCCTTACCTGAGACCTCACCTACGACAATCATCTCTGTAGTGCATTAGTTGATGACGTCACGCGCTGCCGCTTGCAGCGACGATAATATGAGCCACATTGTCTTCGGTAATTCGCCTTAAAAGATTGGAGTACCATTTTAGAGGTGAGATACGAGAAATTGTTATATTTCTTGTTACTTAATGCACAGGTTACATCAGCTTACTTTTTAAATATTCATTATCATCATCATGCGACGTGACACTGAATATAATGCACTGAGATTGTTAAAAAAAAATTAAGTGTTGTATTATTCAGTTGTTTTTGAGTAACTTTGGGAAACTGGGAACATAAACTGGGAACAATTAAAATAATAATTATAATATTGAAACATTTCGTTATACTTAATGACTGTTTCTCTTGTTGTATACTGTCGTGAAAACATTGAATTCATTCGAATCCGATGTGAACTGTATTTCCAAAGGACTTATCCTTTGGAAATACACTACAACCGGGCTAATTTCCAGTACTATTATTATTAATATTATTTGCCTGTAATTTCCATCAAGTATAAGTATTACAATGCGAAGGAAGGTTTCTGAAAAAAAAAAAGAACTACTAAATATCGATTAGCTACTAACACCTCTGAACAATATTATATTAATATGTAAATCTTAAATAAATTAATTAAAACTATTAATTTAATATAAGGATAATTTTTAGATCAGCCTGCATAACACTGATTATCATTGTGCAATGCTCTTATTTACCACCCACTTGATCAGAGACAAAAACGTTAATAATGAAGTTTTAATAATTTAATGCCGTCGTGGCGAAGCTGAAGGAGTGTAAACACGATAGCTGTGGTTTCGATTGCCACTTGAGGAAATAATTATATATTGTTTCTAGGTAAAGTTCTGCCACTTATCTGGTCCCGTGGGGGGACGGGTTAAGGTCCCGTGGGGGGACGGGTTAAGAATACAATTCCCCCCCGCCGCTGGGTAGCGTCCCGTAAAAGGCGGGTAACCCAGCAGTTTGGTGGTAGGAGATTCGTTCTCCGACTGGCTCGCGACCACTATCATGTCAAAGACGAACCGCCAAATATCTTATGATGTGTTCCGGTTCGATGGCATGTAAGCCAGCTCTCCCTATTCCCACCATTCCCATCCTTCCTCCCTCCTTCTGTCCTACATTCCCGAGGCTGGCAACGCATCCATAACTGTGGATGTCTATGGGCGAAGGTAACCACTTAACACCAGGTGGGCCTTCAGCTCGTTTGCCTCCTTTATTCCATAAAAAAAATATATATACTTATCACACAATGTCTCGAGCTTAAAGTAGACACAATGTCTCGAGCTTAAAGTAGAGAATGGAGTGTCTTGACATGTTAGGCTTTCCCTTATTACCCTGCTGTGCGAGAAAAACGTGAAGCTGTTAAAAAAAACATAATAAAATAAATAGTTTCAAGAAATTATAACGTATGTACACTACATTTAAGTTAACGCAGATATGTTTTAATATCAAAGGTAAATTTAAATTATTTCTCTTCTTAGTTAAGCTGAATAACATAAAGAAAGTATAAGATAAAAGCCTTAATAAAACCTTTGAGGTGAAGAAACAAACAAACTAGTTGCAATTTTCTATGCAAATGTGTTTTAAATATTAATATTTGCATTATAAAGGGAAATTATTATATTTAGATATAAATCTAGTAGTTTAAGTTATGTTATTAGTTTCTTTTAAATAAAAAATAACTTCACGCTTAACAGGTTCCGAAGCGACAGAGTGAATCCTCCTCCATTCCCCCTTTCAGTCCGAAGGTATCCCACTTTTGTTTAGCCTTCCATTTTGTAATAATGGCTATTTATTATATAAGAATAAAACAAATATCTAAACGTGCCATTCGTTCAGGGTTCATTCAAGGTTGATTTACAAATAATTTTAGATTCGCTATGGTATGATGATGAATGATCAGTTCAGCCATGAATTTATATAATCTGTTATGGCCACTTTGTGTGAAGAAATACGTCAACTAAATAAGTAAAACTTGATAACACCCGTTAGTAATTCAATATAACTGTCATAATTGTATAATAAAATAACTACAACAACATTATATACTTATAGCTAAATTTTTAATAACGCTATTACAGCCAGATTATACCAAAACCCAGCTTTCTTAACGAAAGCGAACGTAACCTCAAAAGCATTTCCATTATTCTTTCTTTTTTAATTTTATATTCTTGCTCAAAATTGAATACCATCTTAAGAATTCGCGAACAATGAACAGGTAAGTACATTATGATACAAAACATTCAAAAGGACTAAGCAATCACTAAGCGAAAACACGAATAAAATACAGAATAGGATGGTGAAATATGTAGGAGAATGGAAATTTTATAATACCTAAAACGAATGACTATGCAACCATTGTTAGCAGAACATCCCAATTACGTTGCGGTGGAGGGAACATAATCAAAAGTGATCCTCGCAAGGACAGAGGGAATGAAAAATTTTAATTTCGAATGCAGTTTGTTAAAGCGCAGAGTACGCTCTGGCAATTTTAACGGAAAGTGGATAATGTATAAAGAGCGTTTTGTTTGCATCTGATCATTATTGTCGGTTCTTTTTGGCGTTCGGATGATGAAACCGTAATAACTTTTTTGACTATGTACGTTTTTTATTTTACGATTTTACGTTAAAACCGTAGTATTTTTCGCTTGTCTTTTTGTTTTAAAAATGCGGTGGTATTTGCAAAGAAAACTTTTTCTGTATGAGACTTAATATTTAATTTCCGTAGGTCGAGTAAAAACGAATGTAATCAAAAATCTGACTTTTCATTTTATCCAATGGATTTTCGAGCAAATTTACTAGAAGCAATGCTGACCAAAGATTACGTTTTTCCGTTTCACTGAGAGCGGGCGGAGGAAAAAAGTAAAAATTTCATCTCGTTTGACCACCTGAAGCACTAACTGATCCGTTTGATCCCGCTAATAGAATATGCCGTCGTTACATACAAGCTTGTATGGATTCGAGCCCGGCAACTCTCATGTTGGCAATATTTGAAATTTCTAGTCGTGTTTTGTATTCAATAAAGGGAAAGAGCTTTTTAAAAGAGTTATAGCACCCGTTACTAATGTCGACGTTTTGAACAAAATGTCTACAATATATTTTATATATTAGAAATAAAAAAACTAGAAAGGCAAACAATAAAGATTGAGACTTACGCAAACTACAGACATATTATCTACATGTTGGTTCGTTGAATAGTTTCCGCATTCGATACGGATGAACGGTAACCGTGTTCGACGGGCGGCGGTAGGCGGAAAAACAGGTAATCCTTTAATTAAAGCACTGCGGTCACAGCAAAGACACAGTCCGGGTAGGGTGACTGTGTGTGCACAAACAGATTAAAGGAAAAGTACAAAATTTATTAAAATTCTTTTTTTTTTGCAGATAAAAAGGCACTGCCTTTTCTCCCATAGAAGGATAGTAATAGAAAATCTAGTGTGAAGACACTCCGTTCCCCACTTTCAGTCCGAAATCGAATCATCACGTGTTAAGACCAAAACTTGACGAGAAGCTTGGTCTTAGGTAACCGAAATAAAAATAATGTACATATAATCATTCCCCCGACTGGGAATCGAAGCGACAACCATCGCGTTTACAGTCAGACGTTATCCAAGTATGCCACGATGGCCTCTGATTGTTTATATTTTCTTTTTTAAGCTATAAATCCAATTTTCATATTAAGCCCAAAATATTTTAATTTTTTAAAGTAGACATATCTATGAAGATCATAACAAAAGTTTTTAAATAATAATTGTTAATAAACTGTAAAATTTTTAAGTAAATTTTTTATGCTTATAATGTGTTTTCAGAAAATTGACTTTTAAATAATCTTAAGTGAAAAAAATATGAGACAGATCATTTCCTTTCAATTTCTTAAAAATTATACGGATACACGAAATTAATACTTTGCTAGTTTTTAAATACTATCTTAATATTATATCTATAAACGAAAATAATTTTAAGTTATTTAATTGCAAACAAAAATTTTGGTTATTAAACATTATATTACTTGTCAAGCAAATCCTTTTCCGTTGTCTTGACATATACTCGTATTGTCAAATTAGATACAAATCTAGAAATTTCAAGGTTGTATTCTTTTGCTAATTAATTAGTAAACATTTATAAATATAAAACTATTATCTACTCTTGAACATTTTTAAAGTGAATTCCACACTTAGGAAAACTGAAAAAGACATAGAATTTGGACGCAGCTGGTAGTACAACACATGGCTTAGCGGTCAGAGCGCCTGGGCGGTTTCCAGGAGGCGCAGGTTCGAATCCCGCTGTGTTAAATTTTTTTATATGTTTTCTAGAATGTCTTTTTCTATTTTCTTCTTTACGTAGAAAGCAAAAATCAAGCATGTATGCTTCTTGGTGAAGAGCTAGTGAATAAAGGGAGTAAAGAACTACTAGTATTTAAAGAGAAGATTTCTCGAGATCCTAGCGGAAACGCGAAATATATCTCATTTTGTAATATGCAAACGGGTGCGAGTGACGACTCCTGTACTTGTCCGGAAGTACTCATTTTTCATTTAAAATTAAGGCAATATAAAAAAAAATGTATAGCCATTTATACTCTACCATTATTAAGTCCTTGTTTCTGTCTATATGATTAACTTTAAATTTTTACTCTAGTATTTAGTATTAAGACACTCCTTCCTTCATATTCCATCAGTTTAGAGACTGAATGATATAGTTTCATTCAGCTTCATCCTTCTTGCCATTTTGTTAGAGTTTTCAGTGAGAACTTATTACCAAAACACTCTGTTCTTGTCATCACTTCTGCTTCATAGTAGGTACCAATCTGTCGTGGGGAAAAAATATATCTATTTTCTTTATTATTGTAAAAAACCCACTATTATGTTCCGCAACTCAACAGGAAGTGTCTCGATTTTGAGAGCACATTTCGCAATGTGGAAAACGGAGTGTCTTGACACTAGGTCCTCTCTAACACCCTGTTAAATAAGAAAAAAAATAAGCTTTACAATTATAATAAAAGAACGCACATTATATTAACAAGAACGACAACATGGTGACCCCATCTAAACTAATTTCTATCGGCACGATTCATTTCGAGTAATTACTTTTACGCTTTACTTTTGCGGAGTAATTTGCAGACGTTTTAACGAGTCAAAGCTATCGGCGTCTCATTTATCTTAATTAATACCACTCTATTTGGTTTTCAAACAAATTTGTCACTAAACTGTGAAACATTTTATAATTAAGTTGAGCTTAACATATTTTGTTTAGCTGGTAGATTTAAGAAATCATAAAGTCCTCTGCCTTCTTATAATTGCAACATCTTTAGAGGAACTGAATTTAATGACTACAACATTATTTCAAATGATTCTTTTCTTCTTATGATTTGTTTTAAGCGTATAATAATCTTAAACTAAGAGAAAAAAAAACAAGAAGTATTACAACAATATCTAATAATTAGAATTTATGTGTGTAAAATTTTGACTAATACACCATACTTAGTATTATTTAATATTCAAAAGAGCATCTTAGTAGAATTATGGGATAATTAAGTAGTTCTGAAAGCAAAATTTCTATAGTATCCTAGCAATATATTGGCACGTTGTTAACTCCTCATATAAATAAAAAAGGATATCAGTGGGACAGTATCGGCTTGTAATCACGATCTCGTTTGTGGGTTCCTCCTCGGAGAAACGATCATAATTTAGGTATTTTTTTTCTCCGCTCTGGTAAACAAGATAGAGCTTGGCGTTAATGTCCGACACTACACGTAATGTTTCAACTTCGAGCAGAAAGGCGTATCTTGGAACTAGATTCTCTTCGACTACCCTTCTACGCGTCAAACGCGTGATGCTAGTAGCAATCAATGATTGTTTTTTTTTAGCTTCAGCTTTATATTGCATACAGCAGGGTAGGCAGAGGGAACCTAGTGTTAAGACACTCCGTTTCCTTTTTTCCACCGAATTCTGGAGGCATTACGTGTTAAGTGGCGGAACTTAACGCTGCGTTTTGCCTCTACACCAGAGCGAAGTAAATGAAAATATTAAATTAATTTATGCTTATAGTACCAATATATGGATGTGACATTTTCCGAATTGTATAAGTAAATAATTTATAAATTTTTCAAAGCCATTGTGACGTTGATTTTTTTACATTATCTTGTATTTGATTGAGCTTTCAATATTGTCATTAAATTATAAAGAGATAGATATAAAAAATATTCCTTCTAAATTTATAAGCATATATGTTTAATAAGATATAACTTTAGAAAAAAATATCTGCGATTCATTTTTGTATCGAATAGTTTTTGTCAATTGTATGTAAAGAAAAACTCTGTAAATGCTACAGTCAAAAAACTCTGTAGATGGTCGATCATGATCAAGCAGTTTGTTTAGGCAAAATATGGCATTAAGTTCTGCCACCTTGTACGCAATGTGCTGAAAATATAGAACTTAGTAACATATTTACTCCACTGCAAAAATTGTTACAATTTATCATTTTTATTAAGTTCTGTGATAGAATTACACACCAAAAGCTAATTTCGAAAAATGCACTTTTTCAAGACTTTTAATTTTAAGAATTTACGTTAAAAAGTAATGAGTTCTTAAAAAAATAATTACTGCCACACTAAAAAAATAAAGACTAACAATCAAAGAATGCTTACAATTAGCGTGAATTGGGTTCAGGCTGGAATCATTACTTTGGAAAACACATATTATCAAAAATTTTACGTTTTCATATCCATCATCCATATTACAAAGTTCTTCTTTAAAAAACGGATTATATCAACTTTGTAAATTTAATTCTTACTTTATCATTTCATATTAGACATAAACTATAAAAAAAACACAAATATATTATAATTTAAACGTTTAATTTACTTTTAATAGTTAAGATAGTAATGAATTAGTTAAAGGGATGTATTTACGGTAGAGTGGCAGTTTAGTGGATTTGCGGCGTGCGGTCTGGCTAATTCATTAGCAGCTGATTAGGGCACCGGCATTCAGCACGCCTTGATTACGTTACCGGTTACGGGAATTAATTAAATATATTCATTGCAAATATATATTATACATATAAAATTATAATATTTAGATGAATACTTAATAGAATACCATCCTGACCCAGAGGGATAGCTTCTGATGCGATGGTTATCGGTTCGATTCAACTCGGGGGTATTATAAATTAGATTTAAAGTATTGTCATTTTTTCATTCTGGTAAGATAAATTTGTGGAATAAGAAGAGAACGGAGTGCTTTATTAAAAAAAACGATAGTGTCTAGTATTTTGATCGATTTCTTGTAAGTTAAAAAGTCGAGAACTTTATAATTTTAAATTACGATTTGTATAATTGTTACATTTTCAATATAATTTTCCAAATTTTCAGTAGGTACCTATTACTTATCCTTACAACAAACCATTCTTTAACCAAGTCAGGTTTAGCAGTTCAATGTTATAAGCTTATAGACATCATGACACATGTATGATAAACAAGTTAAAAAACTAAATAGTAATGAAAATTTTCTTATTTAATTACTTTAACTAATTAATGTTCTACAACAACTACTACTTACTTGTACCAATACAGTACAAGCACTCATCTATCGCAAGAAAGAAGAGAGAGTAGTCAATTCAAATCAAAGTTTTCTCCGTTCACCACTTACCTCCCGAACGACGAATCGAAATATAGCGTGTTGAGTACCGTCACTCAACACTTTATCTTACAATAGCGAGGAAAATACAATACTTTTGGATAATAATACCCTCGAGTGGGAATCGAACCCACAACCAATCACATTCAGAATCCTATCATTAAACATCCACTGCACCACGCTAGCCATCTACAACGAATATAAACTTTATATTATACCAAATTGAAATCACTATACAGCGAGCGACAACCAAAACAATTAATTAATCAAACAAAACGTTATACAGGCGTAATCTGAAACTAAGATAAATTCACCTGTACAAGATTAAACCAATATAGTCTCCATAGTAGATTACACTGAATGTACGCAATTTGACCGTCCTACACACGGGTATTGAAGCGCGATTATCCGCGGGGGGGCGGCAATCATTGAGCAAATGTAATAGCGGCATTGTGATGAGCGCTCAGACGTTGCGCTGATTAATGCGCATCGACAGCTGTGGAGTCGGAATTGTTTAAATGTTGTTTTCATTTTTTTTATCTATTCTGTGTATATATAGGTATATTGGAAATGTAACTGATCGCTGTCTGTACTTGGGAGATGTATTAGAAAAAATATTGTTGGGGGCATTTACCAATATAATGGAACCAAAAAGAGTTAGGTTTATATTTCCTGATTGTCTATTTTTTTGTTTGTCCGTTTGTGCACGTTAATCTCAGAAACGGTATAACCAACCAATTTAAATGCTATTTTGGCTATTATAATTTCATGTTTCTTTTTATTATTTTTTATTATTTTCTTAAGACCAATGAAAAGTTGTCCTTGCAGTGTGGTGTATACAAACTAAATTGTGAACGTGACTTATTTTAGATTGAATCATCAGAATCAGAATCATCGGTATTAGGATGATGGAACACATCTCCGATCAAAATAATGGGCGTGTATTGAAGTCAACTGTATGTGAGACCGCAACGGATAAATCCAACCATTACATCAGGCTTCATTTCTCGCTAGAGAAAACAAAGAAGACGAGGGCTTGAAGTTACAAACCTATCAAGCCAGAAGGCAGGAAACAGTCAGCTTATATTCACAAAATCCATTGTAGTACGCGAGGTGACTAAGAAATCGTTGGCGGCAGTTTGATATAATAATTGTATTAACTGACAGGGCACCCGCGAGTGTGACCACGGACTACTGTATTGTTCAAAACGTCGGGTTTCCTAAAAATGTATTTTCTAATACCAAAAATATGCGTGATTAAATCCGGTTATAAGTAGTCTTGTATCAAAATATTTTGTTTGAAACTTATAAAATTTAAGACAATACTATAGTACATTTGTATGTAGTAAGACAGTAAATACAACGTTCGCGGGTTTGATATTTTGTATGTGCATGGAATATTACAATGTACGACGTTGGATTACGGAAAACAGTAAGTCTTGACACTATTGTCTCTATGGCTACTATACCTATAAAGAATGTGAAGCTGCAAAATATTCCTGTAAGATGTTCCAATGTTCATAATCGATTATATAAACAAATGATTTATTCTACTTTTTTTTTTATTTATATGCCCACTAACTATTAATCGGAAATCATAAAAATTAAAGTACTTTTTTATAAATGGAGGCCTTTCTTAAAGCAATGTTTTTATATTGGAAGTATAAAGGAAATTTATATATTAATATTTCGTTTCACAATACTCGCAAAAAGTCTTATTTTAAATATACTTACTTACTTTCCTAAATACAAAATGGTTGTTGAAGAAAGTATCTCATTATCCAAAACTTTTTCTTTTATATTCATCTCATATTTTAATGTCGAAACAATTTGCAGCTCAAAATTAAAGCTTACACAAAAGATGATAAAATTACAAATGGAATCTTGATTAAAACCCAAAACAAAATACAAACATCAAACAAACAGTTCACCACTCCAACGTAATTTCAGTTCTTGATTATATTTGCGACGAGCCACGGACACGCCCCTTCCATCCCCTATTATATTAGCAGCGGGAACCAAAACGACTTAAGTACACAATTAATCGCGAGATTTGAACCTTTTACTACTATTTTTAAGAGTTAATTCACTTAAAATAATCTTATATTATGTAAGTTGGTTCTGTTTTGATTTGTCTATAAAATAATACACTTTGAGCTTTGTCTGGCAGTCATTGGAAAGTAAGTGATGTTTAGCGTTCAATGAATTTAATTAATTAAAATAACTTTTGATTTGATTAATATATAAAAAAATATACAAATACAATTATTTAATAAATCTCATATAACTTTTTATAACACATTTAGCGATATGAGTTGTTTAAATAATATACTGTACTGTTTTGACACGTAGGTATACTAAAAAATCTTAAGTTTAAGTCACTAAGAATTATTTTTTTTATATATCCATAAAATAACCTTAATGGACCATCCAATCCTAATATTCTTTAAAACTAAACTATTTTAACAAAAACAATACGTTCATCATTACCTGCATCTCGATTTCGCTTTTGAAAAGAGTTCCGAACAATTTCTCGCAAAATTTTTATTCTTTGAATGTGCAATGCGAACGTTTGTATATAAATGCACAATGGAAGCGCGTTACTTGCATTGCTAAGAGGTTCTATTGTTTAATGCCACAATTAGTTGCGAATTCTGCTGCGAATGAAAGAAACTGCCCAAGTCGCCGACTGGACGTTGAGATGGACCGAAGCTTCTTGATACTAGATTTTTCAAATTGTATGTTTTTTTATATTAATAAATAATAATACATGCGTCTCGGATACTTCGCATTCGTACCCTTTTGTGCAGTTATCTTTTCTTGATTTTTGTGATTTTCTTGATTTTTCTTGATTGTTGATGTTTTAGAGAACATATAAACGATTTTGAGCAAAGAGAGATTGTTGATTAGTGCTCAAGTTCATATATGCTCACTTACATCACTTTGAATGACCTCCAATGTGTTAATAAAATTCTGTAAGAGATGTTTTTAGCAAAGAACTTCTTAAAATAGTAAGCAGATTATTTAAATGTATAATGTATATTCAATCATTTAGAAATGCCTTGCTTTTGATAAGAGAGTATAATATGATCCTTTAAAATGTATTTAATTGAAACAACATTATATATTAGTATACAAAAGTTATACTATTATTACTAGTAAGATCTTTATAATAAAGTTTAGAAAAATTATATTACATTAAATGAGTGTTAACTTTATTTAATAATCATAATTTTATAATAAATAAGTATATTTAATCAGTTATTTTTAGTCGTTATGCGATGCGATTATTAAAATACGACTTATCGAGTGTGGTTTATATTTTATAGTTAAATTGAATACAATGAATAATAGTTCAAAAATATATAATTTCATTATTTTGCTCTATATAAGACCATTGTACTTTAAGTTAGGCATAACATATTAAGATTTAAGTAAATATACTGTAGACGTTGTATCTATTTTTTTTATTAACAAAGAACGAAGTGTCTTAACACACTAGGCCTCCCTGATTACACTGCTATGCAGGTAATACGTAGAGCAGTAAAAATATATTTTTTATCTATAAAGAAACACTGTAAATAACCAAAGTATCAAAATGTACCAATCGCTTTGTACCATATTTGGGCGGGCGGAGTACACTGAAGGTGGCCGTTGTCCGAATGACGGTAGACTCATGCATGGAATATGGAATGGAATATTATGGAATGGAAAAGCATAAAATATTATGAATACATGAATTTGGAAGGTGTTCAGGAGAAAATACCACGCTATCAGAAAGCATTGTATCTCCAATCTCCCATATATTTTGTTATTTCATTTTTTGTATAAATTTACTACTTATCTTACTACTTTTATTTACTTATTATTTAATGTTAAAATAAATATTATCATTATATTAATAATTCATTAATATTATAATATATATATTTTTTTGTTAACCTCAGTATGCATCCACATCTGTCTGTATTTGTAGTACAACTGCCAAAACAATGATCAATTTAGCAATCACGCTTTACCGTTCGCTTCCTTCCTCATACGAGTGGTATTTGTCAGGGTTGCTTTCTAAATGTTTGGGAAAGTTTATTAACTTTTCATAATAAAAATAAAATATAGAGTTTTTTCCGTAAGTTATTTTGAATTTGCTAATAGTTACCATTATTTATAAGTTAATAATAAACAAAACTAAGTCGTTAAAAAAATAAATATTTAATTATATTTAAAATTATAATCAAAACACATCTTATACCATTATTCTCCTATTTTTTTTGTAAAAACAACACCTTTTTTCAATTCTACAAATGTGATAATCATACACAATTATTTACATCACATTTGGATATTTACTGGAATAATTAATTATTTTAATAAAACGCCTGTCTTATAGAGTGCCTGCTACTATTCATTTAGTGAAAATAAAATCAAGATATTAAAAGTCAGATGTACTAAAATAGGATTCTGAACAATGAATCTAATTAAAATATTATAAATTTAGTACTTATTTGTTTTATCTGAATTCTAAACAAGAATGGTTAGACACACAATAGTTTTCATGGTTGCCAACTCCTCCATAAAAGATTTAAAATATGAATAAGTGCTAAATTCTACATATATTGCTGAAATTTATATCTAAGTATACAAATTGAAGCTTAGATTGACTTGATTATAATAACTCTAGACTACTGCCTAACAAATAAGGTTTGACTCAATCCGTAGCTGCATGTCTATATGAACAAAATGAATACAAATTATATCTACCATGTGAATGCCAGTGACATCCCTACGTCCAAAATATGTCTATTTCACGTTCACCTAGCCTCTATTGTTATTAAGCCAAAAAAGTTTCCATTTTTCCATTGTTATGCTCTTTTGTTTTATGCAATGCATAGGCTTTAGATACTCGGTTTTTGTATAAATTGGGGAAGAGTTATACGGCACATAAATTCTACGTATCTATCGAGTATATTGCAGTATGCTTATTAAAGTTTTCTATGTGGAATACGTTGTGCTGAAAAGTAATTATAAATGACTTTTATATTAATTAATTAATCTTGTTTTCTTTAATGTTATATTATTTTCATTAGTTTGCTGTGTTAGCTAAGGCAAAGCGTGGCGTTAAGTTCCACCACTCAACATGTATGTCTTGATTTCGTGCGGAAAGTGGAGAACGAAGTGTCTCAACACTAGTTTCTCCCTGATTATCCACCCGCCCTTCTATGTAGGAGAAGTGAAACTGTAATTTTGTTTCCCAATTATTTTATATTATTAATTAAATCTGTTTATAATTTAAGTAGTACTAGTTGGACACAATTAAATGGATCAATTTGATTCAATTTGATCATGAACATATAAATAGCCCGGTTGTCTAAATTTAAAATATGAATATTTAAAATATTATCGTTATTAGCTGACAAAAAAAACAGTGAGAGAAGAACTTATCTAAGTATTGGTCGAGGTCTTTCTGCAATACGTTACTAATAAAAAGGTTTAATTAACAATATAAAATAATTTGGCTACAAGGTTACAGCATCGCGCCTTTTCTCGCACCGCAGGGTAATCAGAGAGAATCTAATGTCAAGAATTCCGTCCTAAATTAAGACATTGCGTGTTTAGTGCGGCGGAACTCAACACCGCACTTTGTCTTTGGTACCAGAGTGGAGAAATAAGAGTAATATATAATCATTACCCTGAGTGCAAACCGCACCCAAAGCCATCTCTTTTACAGTCAGACACTGTTCGACTGCGTCACGACGGCCTTTAACGTTGATTTATTGTGATTTAATTCAATTCTCTACAATTGAGACTTTGTGACTTAACAGACCGTACAAGACAAATGAATTTATTTATATTAATGTATAAATACCTAACATTTACATGTAAGTACATATAATTACAAATAATTAATAAGATATTAATTAATGTTATTAGCGTATCACAACGAATATATGACTGGTCCGTTTACGTGATAGTTGTTGAGATACAATTCACTGGATTTTAAATTTAGTACACAGGAAGCAATTGATAGCCCCTTAAGTAAAGCGTCAAAAACTTTATTATACCATTTTTAGATTCAGATGCTTCAATTATTTGAAAAAAATTTGAAAATAAAATTAATTTCAATAAGATACAAAAAATACATTTCATATCTGTAGTCATTTTTATAAGTAAAGAAATTGCAATTATAACATACTAATTTCTATTCACAGTTTCATTTACGTATTGATAAAAAATAAACTAAATTATTTTCCAGTCTTATTTTCATAGACAGACAAACGAGCAGTAAAATATTTAGAAGTTACTTTCAATTTTTTTAATTCCAAGTGACGAGTAATTAGTATGCTTCGTATTCCACTTATTGAAAAACATATAACAAAACAATTTCACTAGTCGTATACGGTTATACTTACGCCTACTTAAACGTTTAATGTCACTCTTTTCATGTCAATCTTAGCGTCATAGCTTTTATATGGTCCATATGATCAAGATGTTATTTGTTGTCATGTTAACTTTCTCTACTTTTTTTTTAGATTCACTCTGTATCTCGCACACAGCAGGGTCAGCAGAGAGAACCTAGTGTTAAGACACTACGTTCCCCATTTTCCGCCAAATTCGGAGGCATTGTGTGCTAAGTGACGGAACTTAACGTCGCGCTTTTCCTCTGTGATAATACTAGATAGAGCGAAGGAAATGGAAATATTAAATATTTCCACTTCTGGAGTGGGAATCGAACCCACAACCAGTCGTTTACAGTCACACGTTCTTGCCACTGCGCCACGTCTGGCCCGGACTGATGTTATCTATATTTATGTATAATAGATGTAAATATGTTTTTTTTATTATTATTTTTTTATGCTGCGCATATATATAATATAATAAGGTACTAGGTAGAGAAAATCTGATATTAAGACACTTCATTATCCGCTTTCCGCCCAAATTACACTAACTGCACAAAAATTTGGCCAGAAAAATATGTTGAGTATTGATTAGCGATACCCAAAGAAGGGCTTTATATTAGATTTTATGAATAAATCCAATCCAATCCAATATATTGTATATTGTTTTGATCTATTTATGTAGGTACATACCTAAATAAATGTAAAGGTTTATACTGGTATTTTAAGAAACTCGAATATTTAAAACTTATGTTAGGCGTTAATATTTTAAACATTATTATTATAATTTGAATTAAATTGATACATTTAATTGTTTGCAACTACTACATTTAACTACTTAAGCTATAAATAAAATAAAAGGCCTGTTAGACGAACAACATACCATATAAGCACATATTATCTTTTAACCAGTTTACCATAATATGTTGTCGGCCATGATATATTTCAGAAATTCACATCTCCATCACTAAGTCCAGGCTATTTTACATTAAATATAACCCATAATATTAAATCTGCAGTTAGATATAAAAAATAGCGATATCTACAAAAGACCTCATCTGACAAAGAGATAGTTTAGCAGCAACACACCTACTTCATTGTTTAGGATCGTGTAAGCAGTATACAGTATACAGTACATACTACATAGTTATCGAAGCCACGCCGCATATACGATCTTAAATAATGAGAGGGCGCATCTCATCTTCGCGTCGTAATTATTTCTCCTTCAGCCGCCTACCTGGCGTGATGAGGTTGCACTATGCATTAGGTGATGACGTCACTAGCTGATGAGTCTTGTATTAGCGGCTAGAAATATGCCAAAGTGTCTTCTTTAAAAGAAATGCTTTTTCTATATACACACATATGAAAATAGACATAGAGAATAGTGTGGTTTGATTTTTCACTTTATATGTTGTTATAATTTACCTGTTTTTAGGGTATGTCGTGGCGCAGTGGCACGAGCGTGTGACTGTAAACGACTGGTTGGGGGTTCGATTCCCACTCGAGGAGTGGAAATATTTAATATTTCCATTTTCTTCGCTCTGGTGTCGAGGCAAAAGCGCGGTTTTAAGTTCCGCCACTTAACACGCTATGCTTCCGAATTCGGCGTAAAGTGGGGAACGGAGTGTTTTAACTCTAGGTTTCGCTCTGCCTACCCTGCTGTGGGGATACAGCGTGAAGCTAACAAAAAAGAAGAAAATTATTTACCTGTTTACGATAAACGGAAGTGTAGTAGTGCGGTACTGAGTAAAGCAAATTTTATTCTTATCTAAATATTGCATAGATATTCAATGATAGGTTTCTAACAATTATAATGTAACTTTCACGCTTTTTCTCACGTAGGACCTACAGTCATGACATAACTTCTGCACTTACTGCCCGCATTGAAAATGAAAAGCAAGACATTCTGCTTTATTCAGTACAGACGTCAGGTTAGGTTAATGAAATAACACGTACGAATATATAAAAATACTAGCGGCCCGCTCGCGGCTTTGCCGCGTAACTACATACATAACTGTTGTGGTGTATTGCAACCCTAGGGGATGGATGTTTTAAAAGTAAAGTAGCCTATGTTTAACCTTGGATTATCAACTATATTTATTCCAAATTTCATTACAATCGGTCAAGCGGTGTAGATTTTTCATACAAACTTTCATCCCCTATTTCAACCCTTTAAAGGTTGATTTTTGAAAAAATAAGTAGCCTATGTTAGACCCAGTTATTGTTACTACTTTCATTCTAAATTTCATCCAAATCGGACCAGTAGATTAGCCGTGAAAGCATGACAGACAAAAATACACAGACATTCCTATTTATAATATAAGTATGGATGTGAACTAGCTTTTTTTGTCTTAAAAAAATACTCTTCATGGTTCTTTTTTTATTTATAAAGGATGTAGTAAATAAGTTCTTAATAATATAACCAATCACTTTTTTATTAAGACTACTCTCTTCCTGCCACTTTGAGTGTTTGTTGCATTCATATGTTGAATATGAATTTCTACTAGCTGTCTAACGAGATTTGTCGTATCCACATTTGTATGGACTATTAGTTCAAATACTTTTAACTGTTCCAACGCCTTCCAATCATCCTTATGTTTAACTGCTATATTAAAAAGTTCACTCATTACGTCTTTAGATTTCTTTACCATACTTAAAATGAATCCTACTTTATATGGTCCCTCGTCTCTGTGTATTTCTTTAAAATCTTTAATGGACTCTATTTTATTAACAGTGTCGTGTAGAGTTTGATCGATAAGCGTCGAAATTTTACTTTTGATTCTCTCATCTTTATCGTTGTCGTTTGCTTCTCCGCCTCTTAAGACAGATCTTACATTGAGATCAGACGTTACCAACCAAAATTGTCTTCTATTTTTTGGTACAAGTGAGGTTCTTCCTGCGGAAACGTTGCCTGCTCCCATTTGGTTAAGCTTTTTCATATCGTTAGACTGTAAATCTATATATTTTATCCCGATAGAGTAGTATAGTGTACCTAAAATAATCATCATAGCTTATAGTCAATATTTTTTTTTAATTAAATAATTTGGGCTGTCGTGCTATATGGTCTAATTATAGATGCGATAGTGGTGGGTTCGATTTCCACTCGTGGGTAATATTATATTTAAATTTTCATTTCTTCGCTCTAGTACCTAAAACGCGTCTTGATTTCTTGCCAAAAATGGATTCTTGACACTAGATTCTCTCTGCCTATCCCGCATAGCAGGAAAAAGCTTACAGCTGAAATAATCATCACTATAACACCTTGGCTAACATGCTGTGTTGTAAAAAAAAAATGATTAATGATTTTAAATTGATTTTCTTATAAACAACAAACACTTTAAATGTCCAATATCCTCTCAATAATCTTTAACTCATAAGAATACTTACATAAACAAAGAAATACTTGAAATATCATTATATTATATGCCTGACATGTTTTAAACACAATATAAGCAATCGCATATAAAATAAACTTTTGCAATATTTGCAGATTTAATACTCCATAACTACTTTATTGCATTTTAATTGTGTATACTGTTTATTCTAGTCGTTAAGTGAATTCCATTTATATCGAGTTATGCCAGCTCATTCATGTAACTTGTAATAAGAAATATTTATCGTTTAAATCATACAAAATTATATTTTATACTTATTAACAATTAATTGTAGGCATTCGTAGGGTAGTGTGACAACGTCTGACTTTAACAGCGATGGTTGTATTTCGATTTTCACTTGGGGAAATGATTATATAAATTTAACTTCTTCATTCTGATACCTAAGACGATGAGAGACGTTAAACTCCATCACGTCTTGGTTTCGGGCGGAAATTGGAGAACAAAGTGTCATAATACTAGATTCTCTCTGCCTACCCAGCGAATCTGGGGAAAAGCGTAAAACTTAATCAATGTATATTTTTATATATTATAATTTTTATATATATGTTATAATTTATATATTATAATTTTTATATATATGTTATAATTTTTAATTATATTTTATAATTTTTATATATATTTAAGTTTATAGGCTATATAATGATATAGGCGTCTTTCTAGGCAAGTTATTCAAGTTGAGGCGTTACCTTTACTCAGTCAAATGTAAAGAACAAGTTTAGATATCACTAGATCTAAATGCGTGAAATGGGTAATATTAAAAAAAATAGAAGCCAGCCAGCCAGCCAGCCAGTAATCTAGAAGATAAGCTTCTTTCAAATTTAATGTTATTGTAATAGTTGTGTTATTTTTTTTCTTCCTTACCTATTATTGGACTATTTAGCAGACTTATCCCTTGAATTCTCGCCCTGGTACAAAATTCTTAACATTTAAGGAAGAATTCCGATGCATAACACTTGTTTCTGGACTATTATTTCTGTATTATTTTTTTACATATCAAAGATATAATCGATATAAACTACAGTTATTAATGTTTCCTCTTTTTTTAAATGACATTTACCTAGTGACAATTTGAAGCGTGTTCTGTTGTCAATCACCTGACAAATTCTAATATGATGAAGCATTAACTAAATTAAAAGATGCTCGTGTTAACCAAGAGAATATTTAAATTCTTTCGTTTACCTTCGTATATTTTACAAAATAAAAAATGCCACGGCTTATTTGGAATCAAGGAATTAATTCAACAGGAAAAGGTATTAGCTATGATGAAAATAGTCTCACAGTGTAGTGTAATTGCTCCACACATTTATTTTCGTAATATTTATTTCTTAAGACTGGTTATGAGCGGTTATACGATGATTGTAAGCACCAGGCCTCTCCAGGGTTTTGCATTTGTGAATAATATGATAAGTATTTGTTAATAAAAAATGCATTGAGTTTGACCAACTAACACGTAAATTAGTAGACGGAGATATTTATCGCTATATATTAACTGTACCTATATATTCCATTAATTGTACCTATAAAATGACAATCACTCTAATTTTTTTCCGAATAGTAGAAGACATAATACTAACCTTATTCGTAAAAGTACTATGTACATAAGCAAAAAATATTATCTCACATAGGCATTATTTCACATTTAATCACAGTACGTTAAATGTATGTACGTATGTATATAACGTATACGAATAATAAGGAATTAGCACCTAATTTCTAACAAGAAATTAAATCGGACAAATATCATAACAGTGTAATTTAGATATCTTTCATTCAAAATGCTGAGGTGACTGAAATTGTGATATTTATATTTATTATACATATGAAATAAATATATTAAGCCTAGATACATATATACCCATGAAATTTAATCCTTAATTTTAATATATGGATATTTTTGCTTAATCCATCGATATAATCTAGGAGAAAGATACATTTTAAGATACGCAACAAAATAGCTACTGTCGTATCTTGTAGTAACAACCTAGTTATTGAAATTATTACATTATTTCTTATTACTTTCTAGCAAGACGCTTTCACTGTTTCACCGGTAAAGAGCAGCGACCACGAGATGGCTATCGACGCGGTAAAACGATACTATCTTCCAGAGCACGTGTTGGTGCGCGCGCGCAGTATGAATTTTTCTGAAGATCGTGCTATAGATGAATACCTGCTAGGGATTCTTAAACAAGGTTTGTTTAAAAAAAAATTATATATACAAGTATTGGAAATTGTCCATCTGAATCTGATTATATTTATATAATTAATTATCTGTTATTTTTATTTTCCGTTTTCGTGGACAAGACAAAGCGCGGTGTTGAGTTTAACCAACACATAATATATATCTCGAATTGGGACACAAAGAGAAAAGAAATGAAATTTTTTACTTCTTTCCGACTATACTGTTATGTAGGAAAAAGTGTGAATTTAAAAAAATATTTACTATTGGAAATTTGACAATCTATGAGGTTTTCTCGGGAAATGAGCCAGCAGATTTAAAACCAAAATATAGCATATAATGTAGTATATTCCATTAACTGTTGTTTTCCATTTATTTGTACCTATAAAATGACAATCATTCTCATTTTATTCTGGATAGTAAAATACATAATACTAACTTTATTCGTGAAAGTTACTACTACAAACATTAAGCAAATATTATTAACTCACATTGACATTAATTCATTTTTTTTCGTAAGAATAAAACAAATAATAAACAATATGCACACCCAATCACAGTACGTCAAAAGCTGTAAATGTACCTACATACATTAGCGTAGTAGGTGTCTAGGAATATAATATGAAATAATAAGAAATTAGAACTCGGATATTGTTGCTTTCGCAATTGTTACCTATTATTGACTACATACCAACACCATATGCTGAAACCAAAATTTATGAGCCTTAAAACGTTAGACCTTGAGATAAATTAGTTTAGTAATGATAACATAATAAGCTATTTACTGTTATTGCTTACTCACATTGCCGGAAGCTAGTAACTTTCGCAAGCTCTACGTATGCAAATACAGTAAAATTAAATCGCATATACGAATAAGATTCTATTTTACGTTTTAATACATTTATCATATTCTGTAATAACCCAAATGTTTTGACAATAACTCTGTTTTTTAATGGAAAGATGTTTTTTTGAAGTTCACGCTGTATCCCGCTCACAGCAGGGTAAGCAGAGGGAACCTAGTGTTTAGGACTCCGTTCCCCACTTTCCACCGAATTCGGAGGCATTTGCGACACCAGAGCGAAGAAAATGGAAATATTAAATATTTCCACACCTCGAGTGGGAATCTAACCCACAACCAGTCGTTTATAGTCTACTGGCTCCTAGATAAAGTCCTCCAATATTTTTTCTTACATAACTTACAATATGACTTTTTAGGGAATTCTTTATTTGCAAAAGCTGAAGATGACTCTGTAGCAGGTTTTTGTATAAACTTTGCTGTAAGCGCAGTGGACCCACAGAATTTGCGCAATTATGCTTTTTACAGACAGGTAAGTTTTGTCTTCTTGACGTATTTCTCTCACTTACCGACATAGACAGAGTCCACGTTAATTACATAACTTTATATTTTTAATGCCTTCGTGGCGTGCCTGACTGTACGGTTGCGGATTCGATTCCTACTTGGGAGAATGATTATAGTTGTATAATTTTCTATTTCTTCGCTCTGGTAGCTAAGACAAAGTGCGGTATAAAATTCTACCACTATGCATATAATGTCTCGATTTTGAGCAAAAAATGCAGGATGAAGTGTCTTGACACTAGGTCCTCTCTACGGCCCACACTCTCTCAATCTCTCTTCAACTAAATCTCAATCTTTTAACCTTTTATCACTATGTTTTTATATGCTGTTCATTTACAATGGGTTGCATAATAATATTTTTTACCTTATTACCTCAAAACCTCAAATAAGCTTATTGTTGTATTCTGTATCATATTAAAGAAAAAATAAAATAAAAAATAATCATATTCAAAGCTATGGCGCTACGCTGCCGCCGTGACAACGCCGACGAAACGATATCCATTCCTTAGATTTCTTTTCCCATCAACTAAAAATATATTAAAATTTAAAACTATTAATGTAAAAATTAATAACTAGTTATCATAATTTGAAAGGGAATATCTTCCTATATTTAAAAAGAATATAAAATATATACCAAAAATCAACTTGGCAGCGGTGGGATTCGAACCCACGCCTCCGAAGAGACTGGTGCCTTAAACCAGCGCCTTAGACCGCTCGGCCACGCTACCTGTGATACGATCGGGGAGAAATATTAATATGTTCTCATTGTCAACTGATAAATTAAAACTAAACTATAATAAACTACTGATCGATTAAGACTCCGAGTTCTATATATAGCAGAGACACTTGTGCCTATAATTTCTAATATAGTTACGTCTTTGTTTAAAATGTAAATAATATCATAGGATCCTAACACTAAGGATTTTCTAAATTTCACGGCGAAGTTGCAAGAAACTCCCAACATGTGGACTATTTTCAAACAACCTAAGATTTTTGAGGTAATTATCTTTCTTTTTTATTGTTGCTAAGTAACTTTGTGATATATGGCACTACCTTATCTTAATATTTTCCATAACATGTTTATTATACATAATTTTCTCCTCATAATTATAATGTAACATACCTTTTCTATATGTTTTATATATTTTGCTTCCCCATACCCTATAGCAGGACAGATAAGAGAGGACCTAGTGTCAAAACTGTCCAACTGTCCTATTCTGCTTTGCGTCAAAATTCGACACATGACAAAACTCATGGGTTACCAGAGTACGGAAGTAAAAATTATTTAAATATCGTTATTTCTCTTATATGAAATTGAACTCATAACCAACGTGTATACAGTCAGATGCTGAACCGCTGCGCCACGATGGCCTCCAATCATATTTGTTGTATGTTCTAATTCCCATATTACAATAGCTGTAATTAACGAACTGCAGTTAACAATTGTTCAAACTTTGAAAATGTTTAATAGATCAAAATGTTAGCCGTTTTACCAGAATATCGGAGACGCGGTTTGGGTGTTTTGCTCGCTAATACATCACAAGAGTTGGCTCGAGATCAAGGCTATAAAGTCGTACGAATGGATTGCATTAATCCTTACGAGTGAGATTTGATTTTTAATTTTATTCTTAGTAATTATTTAATTATAATATATTTAACTATAAAATAAAAGATGACTTAAACTTAATCTAAGGTGACGCAAATAATGTCATAAATATTTCGTTCTTCATCTAATTATGTTTATTTATCTAAATATTTGACGCCCTCGTGATGCAGTTACACAGCGACTGTAAGCGCAATGGTTATGAATTCGATCCCCAGTAGGGGGAATGATGATATATACCTAATTTTCGTTTCACTGCTCTTGTACCGCTGCTACTCCGACAAAATGGGAGTGTCTTCACACTTAGTTCTCTCGGATTATCCTGCTATACCGGAAAAGCAAGAAGCTAAAAAAAAAACTAAATCAAGCCAGAAGTCGAGACATGGTGGAATATAATGCTGCACTGCCCTAGCACTGTATAACCATTCTCCCGAGTGGGGATCGAACCCACAACCATTGTTTTTACAGTCAGACGCTGTCCTACTGTCCCTCGACGGCCTCCCAGACAAGACGTCTGACGACAGAATACTATTAAAAAGTACCAAATAAAAAACAAAATTATAAATTTTGAAAAAACCCACGACGGTTTAATTGTAATTGAAAAAGGATAAAATAACTAGAAGTCCCCCGCCTAAAAGAATATATGTAACGAGATGATGGGGACGACTTCGTCGGAGCTGCCATTACTTTAAGTTTGCTAACTTCTCTTAGGTTTTCATGCTGTTAAAACAGGTTTGGGCAAAAATTAAAACATTAATATGAATTTACAGTTTTGATAACTGGTATTCCTTTTAAAAACTTTAAGAACGAAATCTATACTATTAGCTACTATATTTAAAATAGAGGTTGCAACTGGCAGCCCCCGACGAAGTTGTCCCCATCATCTCGTTACATATATTCTTTTAGGCGGGGGATTTCTAGTTATTTTATCCTTTTTCAATTACAATTAAACCGTCGTGGGTTTTTTCAAAATTTTTAATTTTGTTTTTTATTTTAAACTTTTTAAAGTGAATAGATACACATTACATATTATTACATAATTTCGAAATACATTATATTAATCTTCATGCAAATCCAAAAGAAATTATAAGCCCAGTGCTTTCTGGTTATCAAATACTTATTGCAGCGCCTGGCAGATTGTCACCGTAACATTTTCAGGAAATTTAAGTCTAACCAAATCAGTGAAAACCACAAAACCCACTAGTAGTTTTGATTTAGAACAAACTAATTTATACTGGAGCGCCCCGTGATATGGCATATAAAAACACGCAACAATTAAACCTGAACCTATCACAGAAAACCGCATCTAAATCTAAATGCAGGTTTCACACAAAAAATACAAGCAAATGCTTACTACAGCGCCCCCTGGTGAGGTGTCACCATGACACATTTACGAGAACACGCGCTAATTAAGCCCGATCCTATTTTTGATAACTGCATCCAAATCGGACTTATAGTTTTAACTTTGCATAATTAAATGTTTAATGCAGCGCCCCCTGGTGAGTTCTTAACGTAAAAAGAACCTAAAAACTTACACCAAGTAAAGGTAAATCTAATACTAAAAACTCTGCCCAATCGGACTAGTAGTTGTGGTTTTGTTTTAAATATTACAAACAAATGTTTACTGCAGCGCCCCCTGGTGAGTTAACACGATAAAACATATCCAAGAACATGCACTAATTAAACTTGAACTTATCATTGAAACTGCATCCAAATCAAATTCGTCATTTTATCTTTGCACAAACAATATTTTACTGCAGCGCCCCCTGGTGACTTGTCACCGTAATATAAATTTAAAAACATGCACTAAGCAAAGCGGAATCTAATACTGAAAACTCTTTCCAATCGTACTAGTCGTTTTGGTTTTACACAAAAAATGGAAGCAGCTACTTACTGCAGCGCCCCCTAGAGAGTTGACACATACATGAAAATATGCACTAAGTAAACATACATGACACATATATGAAAATATGCACTAAGTAAACTTGAATCTGTCATTGAAAACTGCATTCAAATCGGACTCGTAGTTTTAGTTTTGCACAAACAAATGTACTTACTGCAGCGCCCCCTGGTGAGTGGTCACCATAACACATATATGAAAAGATGCACCCATTAATCGTGAACCTATCATTGGAAGTTTCATCTAAATCGGACTAGTAATTTTTACTCTGCATAAACAAACGTTTACTGCAGCGCCCCCTGGTGAATTTTCACCGTAACAAAAAAACAAAAATCTTAAAATATGCATTAAGCAAAGCTGAATCTAGTTCTGAAAACTCTATCCAATCGGATAAGTAATTTCGGTTTTAGACAAATAAATACAAGAAAAATTTTGGTTTTACACAAAAAAACTCAAACAAATGCTTACTACAGCGCCCCCTGATGAGTGGTCATCATAACACATATATGAAAAGACGCACCAATTAAGCCTGAACATATCCTTGAAAGTTTCATCTAAATTGGACTAGTAGTTTTTGATTCGCATAAACAAATGTTTACTGTAGCGCCCCCTGGTGAGTTTTCCCCGTAACAAAAAAAGAAAAATCTTAAAATATGTACCAAGCAAAGCTGAATATTTTTCTGAAAACTCTTTTCAATCGGATCAGTAGTTTCGGTTTTAGACCATTAAATTCAAAAAAAGTACAAACAAATGCCTACTGCAGCGCCACCTGGTGGTTTGACACGATAAAACACATCTAAGAACATCCACCAATTAAACCTGAATTTATCACTGAAAATCGTATCGAAATCAGACCACTATTTTTTGAGATAATTGAAAACATTCGTTTTCACGTAAAATGCTTACTGCAGCGCCCCCTGGTGAGTTGGGGCGATAAAATATATCTAAGAACATATGCCAATTGAGCCTGAACATATCATAGAAAACCGTATCAAAATCGGACTTATAGTTTTGGAAATAATTGACATAGTAATTTGCACAAACACACAAACAAACAAACAAACAAACAAACAAACAAACAACCTCTCACCCCAAACACATATACAGTCGCCGTTCCGTCGCGGGTAAAAAAACATTTATTTTTATAATTTTAAATTATATTTTATTATTCTATTACTATTAAACGAAGAATGGTGTGTCTAGGTTCTCTCTGACTATGGTTTCTCTATTACTCTGCTATGCGAGTTAAAAGGGTGAAGCTGTTTTTTTTCAATTGAGTATGTGATGAAAATATTATTATACTTTTAGTTATAAAATAGCTGAACGCTGTATGCTCACTTGCTTAGTGAGATTTCCTCTGCACAAGTTAAGAGGTGCAAACGCTCCCTTCATAAAACGCAGTTCGGAATATAACAAATATGTGCGTGTATATGTCGGCAATACTGGTAAGGATGCTGAGATAAATCTAAAGGAATCTAAGGCCGATCTGGAAAACATGATTGAATAATTTTATATGTTCTTTGATTTTATTTCTTTTGTTGTGCTTGCTAAATACAATTGTTTTTTTAAATGATTTGTTTTATTTAAGTGACACGTGTAATGTTACATACTACACACATTATTTACACCCAGCCAGTCACAGTACACGCTTGTGCCACAGGCCACGTGGCGCAGTGGCACAAGCGTGTGACTGTAAACGACTGGTTGTGGGTTCCATTCCCACTCTAGGAGTGGAAATTAATATTTCCATTTTCTTCGCCCTGGTGTAGAGGCAAAGCGCGGCGTTAAGTTCCGCCACTTAACACACAATGCCTCCGAATTTGGCGGAAACAGAGTATCTTAACACTAGGTTCCCTCTGCCTACCCTGCTGTGTGCGGAATACAGCGTGAAAAAAATTTACACAACTATTATAGGACTTAAAGCGAACAATTTTCCATAAATTTTAATTTTAAAATAATTCAATTATAGCTTTTTCTATTATAGTTTTTTTCTTTAAGATTAGAATAACAAAACTGTAGAGTATTAAAACATTTATTGATTATGCCAATATACATTTTATGACATAATATAATTCAACCATAATAATATATTAAAATAATTATTCTTATATCCTGTAAGGAGCCTCTGTGTTCGGCCATATGCAAGCTTTCCAAAAGCCCAGGTTCAAGTAAACCCAAACTTTAAGCAAAAATAATAATATAAATAATAACTATAATGCCTAGTTCAAACTAGTGATGCGACTCTAGCCATGTATTCATTCGAGTCACTTGAGTGCAACTGTCAGATGCGTACTCTATTAAAATAATATTATATAATTCGAGTCAATTCCACTATATGTTATTTTAATGCTCAATTTTACATAATAATGCCGCACCCATACAAACCAAAACAAAAAAGTTCTTGAATATAAATAGACGTAACGTGTAAAAAAAACTCTTATGTTTTGTTTAATTTTATATTACTCTATTCATCAAAATGACACTATTTTAACATAGTGATTTGTTTGAAATTACGAAAAGAAATTTCACTCGAATGGCTCGAGTGAGATAGTAAAATTGATCGAGTAACTCGAGTTCCATCACTAATTTAAACATATTCTTCTATGCTTATAAAAAAAACTTTAATTAATGTTCTTATAATATAATAAAGTTGATCCACTAAGTATTTTTTATGCTAATTTATTTGAAAATTGCAGAAAATACACCCGGTTAAATAACTATTCGAATTGCTTTTCTATTAAAGAACACTTAATTGCAAATGAGAATTCATAGCGAGTTTCAGTCTTAATTAAACGAGATAAGGTTTTAATATGTTTTCAGAAAACCATTCTTCGGTAAATCGTAAATGGTCCCCTGGCTGCGATAAGAATATTAATTTACCATCTTGGTCCATTTTCTTTAATCCGAGGCGGTCCTGTTAACACAATTAAAAAAAAATAAACATATAAATAAAATAAAAATATTTTTTTTTAGAACACGTTTAAAAAATTGACTGCATCGGGATTCGAACCTGCGCCTCCTGGAAATTGTAATTTTTGTACGTTCTCTAAAAATGTTTTTTAAATATAGGAGATTATGTGTGTGAATAGTGGCACAAGCGTGTGACTGTAAGCGACTGGTTGTGGGTTCGATTCCCACTCGAGGAGTGGAAATTATATTTCCATTTTCTTCGCTCTGGTGTCGAGGTAAAGCGCGGCGTTAAGTTCCGCCACTTAACACGCAAACCTCCGAATTCGGCGGAAAGTGGGGAACGGCGTGTCTTAACACTAGCTTCCCTCTGCTGCCTACCCTGCTGTTTGTGGGATACAGCCTGAAGCTATAAAAAAAAAACGAATAGCACCTTAAAAATGTAAAATTATTATACATAAACTGTAAGAATGTCAAAGGTTTTTTTATGTAATTTTATAAATATTCTCATGACATTTAACTAGACAGGATGAATATTTATTTAGCAATCAAAGTAAGACATAGACAATTAAAAAAAAATGACAGGTACAAAACTTAAAAGTATATAGTTTTATTTAAAACAAACACACGTAAGTTATGAAATAGGTAGTTTTGAAATAAATGTCGTGTTTCATATATTTTTAATTAGATTTCACAAATTCATAATATTTATTATTAAAGTAATTGATAATTCTGGTCAATAGTAATCGGCCACAGGTCAGGATGCAGTTATAACATTGCAACAGATATGTATTTAATATTTACATTATATATGATAATTGACTTACAGTTTAAACTACTGAGGCAGAAAAATTGCGTTAATAATCGTAACAGCGTCTGACTGGTTAGACACGATTGGTATTGGGTTCGATTTCCATTTGAGTGAATGATTATATTTAATATCCTTTAAAACATTTTTAAAGTATTATTCCACACTTAGGAAAATTAATCTTTTTTATATTTAAAATATTTAAATTTTTCTGCTATAGTACTTAAGACATAGCGCAGCGTTAAGTCCTAATATTCAACACGCAATGTCTGGATTTTCGGTGGAAAGTGGAGAACGGAGTGTCTTAATATTGTACTTTCTCCGATTTCCCCGATTCCTATTAATATTTTTTTATTTTCTAAAAGGAAGTTTAAACTTACCTTCTTATACAAGGAAGATTGCTGTAACGATAACAATTTCTTTGCTTGACCAGGGGCATAGAATCCGAACCACTCAGTCTCCCTGGGCTGGACTATACTGTCATTATTGAATTTAACCATCACAAAATGCTCTAATTTGTTCAAATTATTAATATAAGTTTGGTTTATTTTCATTTCGTTGTTTATATCGGACAGGAATTCGCTGTTTTTCCTGTAGGTCGCCTCGTCTAGAGGATCATGCCAGTATGTGGCTTGCACTAAGGATTGTTGAACCCAGCTGAAAACAAAAACTTATTAATAACATTTTATGAAAAAGTTCAAAGTTGAAATCTAAAGGATACCTGCCCGTAAAAATAATATGCTAGAATCTTATTATGAATAATTTATTACACAAATTTCTTCGTGACGCAGTGGGTTCGATTCCCATTCGGGGGAATGATTATTTATTATATTCATTTTTCCGCTTTGGTACGGAACTAAGACATAACTGCGACTATGCCTGTGCAAAAAACGGTGAAGATACGTACGGACGTGACGGGATATTCATCCTAATTTTTGTTGAAAAACTATCTAAAACTAGAAGGAACATTTTACAAAGCGACGTTCAACTTAAGCTAAGCAGGCTAACTAGTAAAGCTATATATGTATGTAATTGCGGATAAAATCAATTAAAATGAAATAATTTAAAACCAGGTTAAGCGACATGATTATTGACACTATATAGGAACGAGCGCAAATTCGTAAAACTAGAACTCGAATACTAGAAAAGTACAACTGCATAATTATCTCTTAAAAATAGTAGAAATTTACATATAGGAGTTAAAACTAAGACAAAGGAAAATAAGGAAAAATAATATAAAGTTTTATTTAAATAAATAACGAGCCGTTGAACCAAAATGTTTATACTTATATAGTTAGTTATAAACACGTGAACATAAACAATAATTATCACGCACTTAGTCACTACAGTGCGGTTAGATTCTGCCTCTTTCAAGATAAAGTTGACTGGTTTTATAATAACAAGTCAAAATAACAAGAAATATTTTAAAAAAATAAACTTAATGCGACTTTTTATTAAGAATTGAAACTATTTTCTCATTATCTCAGTCGTTCCAGGAATGTGTTTAAATGATCAAGGCAATCTGCCTAAAAAGTGTTCCAAGAAGATTTTGTTACATAGATACAATGACAGTTACAATTACAACATACAATGTTACAGAAATACAGGTTACGATCATAAAGACATGTTCGAATCGAGTACATTCAGAAGTGTTAGGTTAGAGCGAAAATTATTCTTTATATCCATATACAAAATATTTATGCTGTCCGAAACTAGAATAAGTTTCTATGCTTGACGACCATCGTCATCAACAATCGCTCCTTTGGATTATTTAAATTTGTTGAAGCATAAAAAAACAGTCTAATAAAAGCAAGGTAGCACTTGCGGGGAATAAACAAGAGTAATAATGTAAACATTGCAGATAACCTTTGACAGTTGGCCAAATGGGCACTCGTGTGCGCCGACCTAGACTGAGCATACAGAGTATATTGTACACACTCCTAATGTGTAAATAAAGCAAGGATGCGGTAAATTATGCGTTTTCCTTGAATAGTGATGAAATATCACAAAGTTTATACTTTAAAATTATACAGTGCAGCAAATTTACTTTGTTATAACAATAAAAATACATTAGAAGTCGTCGCGACGCAGTAGACAGCGTCTGACAGAACGCGACGGTTGTGGGTTTGTATCCCCCTTGGGAAAATTATTATATTTCAATTATTTTCATTATATTCAAATTATCATCATTTCTTCGCTCTGGTACCTAAGATTTTTTTTTTATGGAATAAAGGAGGCAAACGAGCTGAAGGCCCACCTGGTGTTAAGTGGTTACCTTCGCCCATAGACATCCACTACATTTATATTATGGATGCGTTGCCAGCCTCGGAGATTTAGGACAGAAGGAGGGAGGAAGGATAGGAATGGTGTGAATAGGGAGAGCTAAGATAGCATGCCATTGAGTTCTACCACCGAATTGATAATGTCTGGATTGTCTTAACATTATGTTCTCTTTGGCAACCACAATATGCGGGAAAAATCTTGAAGCTGTAGATATATATAACAATATACGAGACGATAATATAGTTTTTTAAAGTAATTCTTTTTTTAACAGTCGTCTCTCACTATACTGCACACTTAACACGATACATCTTTCCCCTTTTTCAGAACACATGCATTTCATGATAAATGAAAAAGATAAGTCCTGATTTTGCTCAATAAGGTATCTTTTAAATATATGCTTAATGCATCATGAATATTTACAGCAAGCAACTACTTAACGGTTCAATCACAATAAAAATGTTTACATTTAAATTTATTCGCACAATATATGTATAACTTTAATTTACAAGAATTATAAAAAGGTAAGTGATAGTACACTTTACACTTAGTGGCCAGTCGTGGTCCAGTGGCACAAGTGTGTGACTGTAAACGACTGGGTGTGAGTTGGATTCCCACTCGAGGAGTGGAATTATTTAATATTTCCATTTTCTTCGCTCTGGTGTCGAGGTAATGCACGGCGTTAAATTCCGCCACTTAACACGCAATGCCTCCGAATTCGGCGGAAAGTGGGGAACGGAGTGTCTTAACACTAGGTTCCCTCTGCCTACCCTGCTGCGTGCGGGATACAGCGTGAAGCTAAAAAAAAAGTGATAGTAAGCTTGTATGCTTGAAGTAATCTTCGAAACTACTGAATAGATTTCAAAAAATCTTATACCGTAAAAAGCTACAATATGCTACGTTCGCTACGTTGCGCTAAAATCTACAATGGTATATATATATATATATATATATATATATATATATATATAGATATATATATATATATATATATAGATAGATATATATATATATAGATATATATATATATATATATATATATATATATATATCTATATATATATATATATATATATATATATATATATATATATATATATATATATGTATATATATATATTATTTTGAAATAATTAGTTTTCAGCCAGATGTAAAAAAATTAAAAAGTAATCCAGAAAATAAAAAAAGGAAATCATTTTCTACAAACGCTGGTATTCCATATAACATCAATATTCATATAAAGTATATAATTCGTTCGATAAAAGTATAAATTTGAGCAGTTTACCATTTAAGATAGAAAGAGGCTGTCGAAAATACAAAATAACTATAGTACTGTATTATGCGGGCAAAGCCGCGAACGAGTCGCTAGTAACGAGATATATTTAAAATTATAATTAAAATTATCATAATGAAAAAAATCAAGTGACAAAGTATAACATTTTAGGAAACATTATATGCAAGAGTGAACGGTAAAAGGAAAGGGGACATTATGTTCAATCTTCCAATAATACTGAAGGAAGGTAATCTATAAAGACGACTTCTCTGAATTACTCTAGTGCTAATTGATTACGTATTTGCTAAAGAGTTATTAATAGAAAATAAGCTATGGGACTGGGGATTTCAGGTGTAATGGGGAAAATTCTTCTCGTATACGTATTATAAAATTGTAACTGATCGCTATTGGTATGAAACTGATCGCATGGCATTTGTTCTCATATGAACAAATATTATTGGAAGCATTTTTCAGTAGTATTATCTGCTTGTATGTGCGTTTATGCGCGATAATTTGCAAGTCATGCAAGAAATAGTAAAACCGATTTAAATGTACTTTAAATCATTTTCCTTATCTTAATCAATTTTTTTGGTAAACTAGCCTAACATTCAGTTATTTTATTTCAATTGGTTCATAAATAAAAAGTTAAACAATTTAAATTATACATATGTGCAAAGTTAGTGATTTAACTAAGGAATATTCACAAAACACGAAATATTTACTTATATTCTGGTAGTTTACGCAGGTGAAGCCGCGAGCGGGACGCTAGTATTCATTTTAATGACTAACTCGCTATAACATGTTTATTGAGAGCATTAATCATATTTAAACCAAGTTGTCACAATGTAGGTAAATATATTAAACTTATTAAGTTAGTAGTACTCTTTTATGTTAGACATTGTTAGCTTTATTTACTTCCTATTACACAATACGAACTCGTTAACTTTATGATTACAGAACATAAATTTCTTACATATTCCATATTATTACCTAGTAAGTATTGCTTAAGTCAGCTTTTCGTAAACAATGGATGGCGATGTATTGACAATAGGTATATATTTTTTTCATATTAGCCCAAATCTAATTTAGAATATCTAAGATATATTAGTATTAATATTTTGAAATAAAATTATATATGCGATACGTGTACAAGGTAGATGAAGTCTATATGTGACCCCTTCTTTAAAAGTTGAAACGTCGAGTTTCCGAAAATTCATTCAAATACTGAAAAAATGACTCCCAAATCTGGATTTTTTTAAGTAAATCGAAACTCAACTTTGAGAACCAATTATGATATTCATTTACACCAATGTTAATTTAAATAACGTAAAAAAATAGTAGACTAAGATTTAATAATAAGAATCAGGTCCTAAATATTAACATGCATAGCACCACCAGTGCTTTCTGACGCAATTCATTTTTTATTATAATTCAAATATTTATTAGTCAAATATTTCCGTATACATAATTATGATCAAATAAATATGTAATGTCCTTTAATACAGTAATTTAAGTAAAACATACATAGACATAAGTGAAATATTACTGCAAATGAAGCCATCTTGGTCCACAGCGTCTGTTAAACGCGATTAGTTGTCGGATCGATTCCCACTTGCAGGAATTAGACGGAATTTAAATAATTGTGGCCAGTCGTGACGTAGTAGCACAAACGTGTGACTGTAAACGATTTGTTATGGGTTCGGTTCCCACTCGTCGATTGAAAATATGTAATATTTCCATTTTCTTCGCTGTGTTAAGTTCCTTCGCTGTGTTAACACGCAATGCCTCCAAAATTCAGCGGAAAACGGAGGGTCATAACACTATGCCTACCCTGCTATGTGCGGGATACAGCGTGAAGCTAAGAATTTAGAATTAAATAATTTTCATTTCTCGGTTCTGGTATAAAGCGCAGTTGAGTTTCGCGGCTATACACACAATGCCTGAATTTTGGACGGAAAGTAGATAAAGGAGTGTCTCTACTCTCTATATACAAAAATATCATTTTATTTTTTACTATTTCATTACTTAGTTCTCCTATTTATATTTATTTTTATTAATACTTCGTCAATACTTATATTTTTTCAGACTTTGATATGATATCAAGAATCTAAAAAAATATAATCTCGATCTACGGATGCTGTGTGCATTGCATGCAGATGAATGAGCATCCTTTGTGCAGGTGTTATTAAATATACATTATGCACATATAAACTATAAACTGTTGAAGATATTTTGTATGAAATTTAAGGACAAAAAGTTAGTACTTTACATGTTTGACAAATAATATTGTGATCGATTTGGGCCAAGGATAGCCTCTAAGACAAGTCACGATGCACAATTTGCTATAGTGCTCTATTACTTAATTCTTGATATGATCTGGTGCAATTGCAATCCAAGATAACATCATATTAGGACAGAATTAGGCATAATATTTAACTAGTTTACCTAAATTCTAAATTTTAAAGTAAAATGTAACTTCAGTTCCGTAGCTATTTTTGAATTGTTTACAAATAGTATTGCTGAAACTAATTATTCTAAGTATTGCTAGTCCTAATTATTCTAAAGACTAAAGGAAATTGTCGTATGTCCAATATCATCGATCCTAATCCAAAAACTATAACCTTAGATTGATCTAGCTATCAATGTTTTGAGTAAAGTAAAAGTTGAAAATGTGATCCTTCAATTGGTTGTTGCCAATAAACAATCGATGATTTACATCATTACATTTTACTATTTGTTTAATGTCATCTCGTATTATTGCTTCATTTTTGCGCTTGTCCTGCATTACAAAGACATCCCGTTCTCTAATTTCCGCCCAAAACCGAGATTTTCTTTAACACAGTCACAGTCTTATCAGAATTGTGAAATAAAGTCATTCATTGCAAGCATGCATTTTCTATTAATAATATATTTCAAACCCCCCCAGGTTGGAAGTACATAATGTCAAAATACACCGTCTTCCACTTTCCGCCCGATTTCGAGACATTGCATGTTAAGTGGGGAAACACAACTCGTCTCACTCATTTATCTTACCAAAGCGGAAAAAATTATAATAATTTTTAGTATATATTTCTCCTGAGTATTAGTCGAACCTATAACCAGTTGCATTTAAATTAAAACGTTAGTCCACTGTGCCATGATAGCCTCTTGTACTTCTTACTGTTATGAATGTCAAAGTAGCTCTGTCTGTCTAAATCTAATCTCATCTACTGAAATTTGATACATAAGGGATTGAATAAAAGGATGAAAATTTGTAGCGAAATTATGTCATTTTTTTGAAGCTCTTTAAGCACGGGCGAAGCCGCGTGCGGGTCGCTAGTACATACATAGCATAATCAATTATAAACACAGTAAAAATACCTATTTATGCCATCAAATTTTAAGAAAAATATAAGAACAACGTACCTGTAGTATGCAGCATAATTGAGTAACTTCCGCACATAGTCACATGTTTCGTGCTGTAACGCGAAACAGTGGGGAAGACCGTACACCCCCTGATGCTGTCCACCCAATGTTATTAAGTTCTTTATAGGACCTAATTTGTGGCCACAACGCTGTACTACGCCTCGGCTACAATAATACAAACGTCAAAGTCAAATAATTTTATTTTATTCAAAAAGAACCTAAGGAGAACGCTCAGCGAGACAAATTATAAATAAAATACAGAATTGCATACACCTTATACAACGACTTAAACTGCAAAAGATAGTACAAGAGGAGAGGTACCAAATTACTATAATATATTTAAAATATTTTGTATTTACTATATTTTCGCAAGAATTATAATAAGAAAATTTGTAAATAATATAGAAAAAAAATGTGTTTATATAGTCATGTGAATGATATAAACTTTTTGGTTATCTTTAGCAATGGATAGAACTGTGAAATCTAAGACAGGCGTATCACCTTAACCCATACAAGTGGTCAATCGTTGCAACTAAGCAATTTAAAGACACATAATATTTCGAGTTATTTTATTTTTTTATCAAAATAATAAAATGTAGACATAATAGGGAATTAGCAATCTGTATTTGTACCATAATAAATTGTAAATTAGTATACACAAAATCAACACTTATAATTGGCAAACGTAATTGACACATTTCACCTTAGAAATGACTTTGTGTGAAAGTAAGTCTGTTACGCTTTCACGGCTAATGTACCGCCCCGATTTGGATGGAATTGTGAAAGAAAATAGTCGGAAGCCTAGGGTTAAGATTAGGTTATATTTTTCTTCAGAAATCAATCCAAAAAGGACTGAATTAGAGCTGTTTGACCATTTTGACAAATTTTGTTATGAAGATCGTTTATGACAACAAGATCAAACATAGGCTACCAATTTACAGCTTACAGCGACATAAACAGCTTAATTTAAGCGAAAACGCGAACCGCCGAAAATAAGGAGCTGAAATATCAAGTAGCTGATGATTGTATAGAACGCGCGGGCGAAGCCGCGTGCGGCTTGTTATTTGGAACTGTAAGAGTATTTATATAGGTAATTTGACGCGATATTTGTAATCTACCTTACTTAAATTAAAAACTGATGTGGACTTTGTAAACCTTATCATATACTTTTTTCCACAGTAAAAATTAAAATAAAGTGTGTTATAAAAAAAATATTACGTTACTTTATATTTACTGCAAAATAATTTATTTAAGCAGCGGTTATATTTTTTTTATTATTTATTTATTTTTGTACAAAAATAATAATTTTATTTACATATTATTTTTTGCATTACCACAGTGCATTGTTTTTGTAAAATTAATTCTTGACTACTACAACAAATAAATATAATTAATCATATACACAAATTTAAAGGCTTCATTAATCGGTCAAATTATATTTTAAATATAAATTTGACCATAAATTTAATAATATTGTACTGCAGTAGCAAAGTGTGAATTTTTGTTTTGTACAGTTAAACCAATATTAAAAACTTATTAAAAATCTAAGATTTCTGGATGAACAATTTACAAAAGGTAAGCCAGTGGAAATAGTGTCCTATAGACTCTGTATAACAATAAATTACTCAGAACAAAAATTCATTAGAATTCATAAAGCATAGGTTTTTATGTTGGTAATCTTATTATCATACAATACATATCTTTTTATGACATCAGGGTACTCCAATCAATATAGTATATGAAGAAGTGAACAAAAAGTGAAAGAGACATTAGGTTGATGAAATATATTAGGTAGATGAAAAATTATTAAACTTTTAAAAATATATAGAAAACTACTTACAAAAATTGGCTCCCTTGAGAAAATCCAATAGCATTAAAACCATTCCTAAGTTTTGGATCTTTGCCTAACTTATCGCATGCATAGTCCACTTGTTTGTTTGGTGACATAAAATATCCATTTTCCAAGTCCTCTACAGATGAATTACCAATTCTTAGAGATAACACATAGACTCCTGGTATTTGTTTCTCAAGATATACCTTGAAGAAACCTAAACTGTATGCCATACAGCAGGTATCACCTAAAATGATTTAGATCACAGTATTATAATTAGTTATAATTTTTTATGTGAATTAAAAGTATTAGTCAAGATAAATGTCTTACCCATTCCATGCCAAAGAACTATTGGTGTAGGCTCAGCAGAAAGATATTTTAATAACGATAATATAATTATCCACTTCATGTTAAACACTCACTATTTCTTTCTTCTATAAGTTCTTATGGAACACCTTAAGATAAAAATAAAATATTAAGAAAAATATATATATTTTTTTATACACAAAGTTGAAATAAATCCGAATTAAATTCGGAACAGGTAAATATAATCGATTAATAACCATGTATCCTGTTGTAGCTAGTGAGAGTTTGATACTATACGTTGTTATTCACATTGAAATATAAATTTATACTAATTCAAGAAAATAACAATACCTTCAAATGTAAAAAGCGTTTCACATCACAAGTTTACAGATCAACTGTTTTGAATTTTGATGTACTTGTGTGATTTGACATCTATGACATTTCATTTCATCTTGTCAAATTCAAGTTTTAATACAAAAGTAAATATTTACTAATTTCTAAAACTGCTGGCGTCATCTATTGTGGAATTGTAACACTACTAGTTGGCGATACGACTAGAAATAACACTGTTTAGTTTCGCAAATTCTATTTCGGAATTATAATATTAGTCTTCGTCTGAAATGTTCGAAAAGTAAAAATATTTTACATAGTTTTATTTCATTTAAAGATTGTTTTTAAGACGGTCTAATATTTAAAAAATAAGCTTATAGTATGCACATATATTTTTTCATTCTATCTAACAATATGTCAAATAAAGTAGATAATATTAAAAAAGTTTATGGTTTTTAGAAGGAGTAAGCAAGTGTTAAGAAATTTCTACACTATCAACTGTGGATCATTGTGCTGCTATCTATATTTTCTACTTGTTCCCTTTATAATTGCTTCTAAGCGCTAGATGGCGCTAATTAGCAAAAGATCATAATTATGTCTTATATGGTTGAACAACAGTAATTCTAATAAATTAGATATACCTACTACTAAAATTATAAATTATAAATATTTCTGCTTTCTCTCCATGTCCCCGATGGCACGTAAAATACGGGTTGCCTTAGCAACTTGTATGTCAACTTTATTCTAAAATGTGTGTCAATCAAATGGTAGTGTATTGTTTTATCAATTTGATACATTTGAAATGCATTATAAATAATGTTAACTTTCTTCTCCATTTGAACTATATCTATGCCAAGTTTCTTTCGCCTTAGCCCATATAATTTTAGTAACATAATGTGATTTTTTTTTGTTATAAATTATATTATAGAGTAATTTAAACAATTATAGCACCTATCCATTTTTTCAAGATTGTATTATGAATACAGTCATTATTGATTGATGAGTAAAAAATATGTGTATAATGGGTGGGTTATTTCAAATTATAATTTAATAATAATAAATCTTTATTTTTCGTTTTTAGATATTTACTTTACAAGTTCAATAACTTAATTTTTTTATGAGACATTCACATTTTTCTTTTGATATATAAAACATAAATACTTTTTCTAAATATTTTATATTATAGGTACATCTTTATAAATAGAACATAACGTAACGTTTAAAATTATTGATAATAACAGAAAATTTCACGTTTTGTTCGTATATTTCTGTATAATTAACCTATATGGACAATACTTGACTAGTGGTATAAATAAAACTATTACCATAAAGCAAATATCATTTATTTTTTCATTTTGTACAACTTTTGCAATTGAAATTATGATACATTTTGCATTTATTTTTAGTTTACATGATGTTTAATAATAATTCAGTAATTGTTTGTCTTCATTCTCACTCCCACTTTTTTCGTTTCTGTCATTTATTTGACGTTTAATAGTTAATCGACATATTTTCATAGTTATAAAAATATTAAATTTATTTAATTACACTCGCTAGATGTGCGTTTTCGGATAACTTATACACTAGATCACTTTTTTCAGGCTTTATTTATAAATAATTATTAGAAACTATTCTAATTGAATCACAGTCTCTTAGAAATTAAATCTAAAGATCGCGATGGGATCATGTAACTAGTATTGCAGTCCATAATATTTTTTATTATACATATTACTTAAAGCAATATGGTCAAAGATTTATTATTAGTATTTTACTAATAAGTCAACTTTTTCAGATCTTTTCTTTCAGAGTATTCTCATGGAATCAGAATGCTTTATGATGTTTCGTCCTATACATAAATGTTTTGGGGCTTCAAAGTAATCGCTGGAGTCTGAGGAATCTTCGAGCCTCTTTCTATTGTAGGACGCTATTCTTCTCGCTCTTGTGTCAGAGTCATATGTGAGAGTGGGATGAAACCCTTTTCTTGATCTGAACGGAAGGCGGTAGGGGGTACTGCTCTGCACATCTGACATAGATCTGATGTGTCTTCGGTATTTTGATTCTTTTGTGAGCGGAGGAAACATGAAAGGGCTCTGTGTTTTCTTTTCTTCTACAGACCTGAAAAGAGAGAAACATATCGTTAATTTCATTTTGTAAACACTAAAGGCATCCTATTGATTGTCTTCTTCCTTCCCTCAACTTTAAATCATTATTAACATTAATGACATATAAAATCATTAACATCCATGACTAATTAGTCAGCCTACATTCATAAACGATTATTTAAAATGAAGCGTGATTAAGTTACAAGTAAAAAACGAGGGCAAATATAGAAGAATTTTAATCAGTTTGATAACGGCCATGATTAAATAAATAATTTAAATTATAATAATATAATTAGACGTTCAAAAGACGATTGTGACGATATAGCAACTATCTATATTTACAGTCATATTTTACAAAATAAATAGTAGCAGCAGCTGTATGTGTAACGTATTTTTCCGTTGCAGATACATGCTCCACTTCTTTGTCTTACTTTTCTTGTTCGTGTAAATATTAGTTTTTGAATACGCTTATCTATTTTATTATGATAAAATATAATTTATTGTTTCAATGAATGCTGAGTTATTTTAAACTGTAATACAGACTATTTACTCGAATATAGTTTATTTAACATCTATTATAGTAAAGCACGTTAACATTGCAATATTTAAATACACTTGTACAAATATACATTGATAATTTTCCATCTTGATATTGTTTAAATTTTACTAAGCACTTTCCATGGCAAAGTTACATCGCATTTAAAATGAAAATTAAATCAATTTTTCAAATGTAAACAAATTAAATTTACATCAAGAAATACCTGTAGTCATCAGATTATTATCAAAAAATATACCATTGCATTCTATTCGATCGAATAGACGAATAGTATCAAGAAAGCATAGTAACAGTATAAACATGTTTATTCGATAGCATTGTTAATTTTTTATTTCATTACGTATAAGCCGGCATGCTGTAACGATTATTGAAATAACGGTATTAACGGTACACAATACATACATTATCATTCATTTTTGTTGTACCTATTATAGAAAAACAATGTTCTTCCGTTTTTTATAATGAATATATCATTATATATTTTTTAAATAGCATAATGTGCAAATTAAATATTGTAAAGTATGTTCTTACATAAGACATAAGTATACATATAATGTATCACCTTTTCAAAAGAATTTGTTAATATACTTTAAATTTCCATCATTAAAATATATTACATTATTAGATTTTTTAATATTATTTATAAATATTAATGACACTTGGGTATTTTAGGGTACGTGAGTATTATAGCGTTGTTACAGCGTTCATTTCTCCGCTGTGGTAACCACGGGACAGTACTGTACGGTCTGCCACTCAAGAGACGTTCCCGATTCAGAAGATTCAGGAAGTTGGTAAACAGTCTTGAGTTTAGGCTCTCTCTAACTACCCATATCATATGCGGGGAAAAGCGTGAAGCTTTTTTTTATTGAATAAAGGAGACAAACAAGCAGAAAGACCACCCAGTGGTAAATGGTTACCTTCACCCATAGACATCCACAACATCATAGTTATGGATGCGTTGCCAGCCTTAAGGATGTACGAGGGAAGGAGGATGGAAATGGTGGGAATACCCGAATGAAAGGAGAAACAATAAGTGTAAATATCATTAGTAATATTTATTCCAAATAAATATTTAGTAAATATATTTGACTTTTAACAAATGTAAACAAAATTTAACAAGCTTATCTAATAGTTAATTTGTGTAGTCTGAGAGTGGCTTGATAAGTTAATTAGGCTGTTATTAGGTATACTTATTATCTGGAAACTCATTAACTTAATACATTGAGTATTGGTGTTGTTAATTTTAAAATATATTTTTTTTAGCTTCACGCTATATCCCGCACACAGCTGTGTAGGCAGAGGGAACCTAGTACTAGTACACTCCGTTCCCCACTTTACGCCGCATTCGGAGGCATTACGTGGTATGTGGCGGAACTTAACGCCGCGCTTTGCCTCGACACCAGAGCGAAGAAGATGGAAATATTAAATATTTCCACTCCTCGAATGGGAATCGAATCCACAACCTATCGTTTACAGTCACACGCTTGTGCCACTGCGCCACGACTGGCCACCTCTGAATATAATAAATATACTAAATATGAAACGCTTTCCAATTTGTTTGCCTCTATCTCAAATAAGAATTACGCAATATTATATAATGATTAAAAGATCAAGAAACGAATGTATTTTATTTCAACAAAATTTTTCATTCATCATGTATTCTAGATACAACTATCTGAGCATATGAAAGTAGAGATAACAACAAATTGTTGACATAAATAAAAATATTAGGAATTATACTGTACTAAAAGCTTAGTTGTGTCATGATGATACGATAAATTATGTTATATTGTACAAGTTATATACGCTAAGTATTTTTTTTAGCTTCACGCTGTATCCCGCACACAGCAGGATAGACAGAGGGAACCTAGTGTTAAGACACTCCGTTCCCCTACTTTCCGCTGAATTCGGAAGCAACTTAACGACGCATTTTGCCTGTACACCAGAGCGAAGGAGATGGAAATAATAAATATTTCCACTCCACGAGTGGAAATTGAACCCACAACCATTCGCTTTATAGTCACACTTTGTGCCACTGCGCTACAACTGGCACCATACTCGACTGTCGGTTATACGCTAAGTATAAAAACAATAATTTCTAAAAAAAATAAAAGATACAAATTATTTTATTTTGACATTATTAATTACATTTCTTGGTAGTGCAGGAAATGAAGATATGTTCAAAGATATTTATTTTCTTCATTGGTTTCATCAAAAAATATATATAGTATAAAATAATGACGTTTTTAACGACGAAATTAGATTTTTTAGTTGTATATTAAAATGCAAATATCAATCTTGTTTAATAAAACACTACGAAACATTCACATCTACTTTCTTCATTGCCAAATAATTAATTAAAGTGAAACAATATCTGGAATCGCCAAAAACCCACAAATACTCTGTGAATAACAATAAATAAAAATAGAAATATTAATTAAGTATGCAATCTGTGTTATGTTTAGGAATAGAATCGACAATCAACACGTAGTATGAACTGCGTAGCATACCTACCTACCTGCTGGAAATTACGTTTGTAATATACAAAGTGGTTTTGTTTTAATTAACCTTGTTTTTAGAATTGCGTCATATCTCATAGTCATGCTACCAGAGTTAAAGATAGAGTTAAACCCTGCAGGTATTACCATGACACAATTGATACCTATACTTATTGTAAAAGTTCCCATTCATACTAGTATTATAAATGCAAATGTCTGTCTGTCTGTCTGTATGTAATGCTACCGTGGCTAAACCACCGGTCAGATTCGCATTAAAAAGTTGAAATCAGGGTCTGACAAAGGCTACTTTTATAAAAAAACAGCCACAAAAGACTTGAAACAGGGGATGAAAGTTTAAATTACAAATCTAAACCGTTTGACCGATTTCGAAGAAGTTTCTCAGGAAGATGGCTTAAGATGCAAGGTCAAATGTAGGCTGCCTCTTAATTTCAAACTCACTGCCCTAAGGAGCCGGAGTGGAGTCACTAGTATTCTATATATCCTATTACTTTAAACAATTTTATTAAGATGTATACTTATTAACATGTGTAATTCAAAGTCATATAGGTATTACTCCATTAGTTTATTGCTTTTACTTGATACATTTCATTCACGTCATTTAAAACATGTCATGGTTTTTAACTTGGTTTGAATTGTTTTAAATTTTGTAATTACTAAGCATAAAACAATAGACTATATTGTTAACTCGACGTTCTTCCCATGTATTTTTGTATCAATTTGTACATATTATTTTAATAAAATATATTTCAGAAGTCATCATCCTCCTTAAATGCTGTAATACCTATTTTTTAAAGTAACATAATAGTTATTTTATTAACAGTGACAGACACAAATAGTATTTAACAAGATCTTAAATTATACTATCAGTATCAAGGCAATTGACATCTATTTACATATTCCATAATCAAGTTCACGATTTCTGAGGAATAAAATGTCGTTTTGCGTACGTTCACATTAGTTGTTCATGAAGGTTAGAAACATGCTACTCGTGTATTTGTAATTGATTTTTAATAACCGAAGTCCAAGTATTATATATCTACTTTAAAACTTAATTTTAACTAAAATATGTTTTAATAAGTATGAGAAATATATTTAAATTTGTTTTGTTTATAAAGTATAATTTTAAATACCTAAGCACCAAGTAGTAAGTTCTAGGTATGAAGCCAGCATTTAGAAAATATAAATATATAGATATAACAAATGTTTACTGAAAACTAGTGTCCGACCGAAACTGAATTTTTAGCCGAAACCGAAACCGAAACCGAACCTTCGGTTCTGACTTCAGTTTCGGCCGAAACCGAAACCGAAACCGAAACTGCTGATGACGTCATAAAATTTGAATAATATGTATAAAAATTACATTTTTTTACGCTTTAAAAATTACACATGCATTTGAATTATTGTGATTACGTTGATTTTATTATATATATGGAAATAATTAAAGGATTATAAAAAAATCTAAATTATTTGAGGTTTTCGAAGTGGCTGTATTTTCTCAAAAATAGGCGCATTGAAATAAAAAAGTATCATTTTAGAGCTTAAAGTGTCTAATTTTGAGATTTTAAGATGAAAAATATGTTCAAACGACGTGTTTCGCTCTATCCTGATAAATACTAAAAGAGAAAAAAGATCGAAATTTTTTCAGTTCATTTTTTTTATCTAAAAAGTTGGAACATATGTTTTCAACTTGACCACTATATGGATCAGCTAACTTGTTAGTCTAGACCTACGCCAGTTCTCTTTATCTAAGGCTCTTACGGATTTATATAGAGGTTTTTTGAGCTGTAGCGAAGGGACCTGTGGGTTATTGAGGCCCTCGGTCGCCACTTAAGATTGGCAATACTTGGTTAATAGGTATTATTACACAAAAAGATTTTCACCTTTAACATAACTGTGCTTTTCAAGCAGAGAAATTTATGTGCTAATTTATGATAAGATTTACGTTAGATATATATTTATATTAACTTATTGACTATATACTGTGTAACATTTATATAGAAAACGGTTATATTTAAATAATATTAAGGCAAGCCAATATTAAGGTAACTAACCCAGGGTTTGCAAAATATCAATCAATCATAGGTATTCGACCCCTGAAAGGAGCCACACTTACGCGAACAGACACACAGTTTCGTTACAGACTAACAGGGATAGTTCATTTAATCTGTCGTCAACAGTTCATAGTATTCTAACACTCAAAAGTATCTAAGCTACGTAAAAATTCTTGAGTACGTCATGAGTTTCGGCATTGCCGAAGGTTCGGCAGGTTTTTTGCCGAAACCGAAACTACGGCCGAAACTACAATTTTTTGCCGAAACCGAAACCGAAACCGAACCTTCGGTCGGACACTACTGAAAACTAAACATCAATAGCAGTACCTACTTGTCTTCACAAAATTCATATATAAGAATTTTCATGTTCTGTTGAGTATTGTAATTATATTAAAAATTAGCATTATGTTACATTAATTTAAGAGGTTCGAATACATTCGTGTGCGTTTTTAATTTGCAACGGATATTCATCGCTAATGGCTCAATTTCACTTATGTAAGCGTTCGGAGTCACGCTTGAAGGCCATGGAGTCAAGGAAATCGTTTCTTCCGTGACCGAGGCGCGTTAAAGTTAAGTAATCAGGAATATATATCAGAGATAGTATAAACTGTTCGACACGACAGTGGCACAACACCTAATATTGAAAAACCCTAGAATTGAACCAAAAGAACACATTAATTTAAAGAAAAAAGAAAGCAACTTGAAAGAAGTAGCAAAAATTATTTTCTCGTCACCCTGGTCATGCTAGCAAGGACATCCGGCTTATGCTACGAAAATATTATATTGGAAGTCGAAGGCAAGCAGTAGATTTATAAAAAGTAACAAGTGAAGCTAATAAAAAAACTGTTTGAAGATGACCACATTTTTAAGTACTACATTCACTGAAAATTGAAGATAAATGAAGGCACTTTTCACTATTTCTTAATCCACTTTTGTCCATAAAGCCATTTTTAAACGTCAGCTTGACCTTTAATGTTCTGATTGCGGATATTTACGTCAAAGTTTAGGTAGTACCTACCTACTGCGAGATAGCGCGTTCAGTAACCCTGTAGCTAGACCAGTTTTGTCTAACGAAATATTACTAATTGCACGATGACCTTGATTCCTTTTGTTCTGTCCCCAACCTAATAACGTCAGAATAATAAATTACTATTGTAAACGTAATATCTTTACATGTATTTACGTCAAAAATGTTTCAATACAGAACCATTAAATACTTCACATAATATTGAAAACATGTTTTTTTTTAACTAAGATAAAAACGTAAAACAATTTTAAATAATATTTTATTTAACCATTTACCTACGTGGTAACCATAATATACAGTTTTTCATAATGTAGAGGGAGTGACTTACAATTTACTTTAGCATATATACTTAATTGAAAAGAATAATTTAATCTTTTTACATGATTACGGAAATAAAAATCTCGTTTAGACTATTGAGATTTGGAAGCGTGATCTCATATGCTATACTTGCGCATTTTATTTTAAGATTTTCTAAAATTTTAACATTTAATGTCGTTTAAAAATGAAACGTTATGTTAGTATTTTATAAGTAAGAAAATGTTTTAGAAATATGTAGTTTTTAAATATTAAATGTAGCTGTACGCTTTTATCAGTCTATGTCTAAATTCTTATATGCTAGTTACAATTTATTTTTGTTGTTAGCACCTCTATAGGAAGATTTAAAATAAAACTACAAGTACAAACAAATTTAAAAAATGATAAATTCTCCTTACAGACATCTCTGAATGATAGATATCTCGATAATGTAGCATATATAATATGTAGCTTTTCCTAAAAACCCTGCGTGACATATAACTTGATAGAAAAGGCTATTGATAACTACAGCAAAACGGGAACACCTGCCTTTTAAATAAATATTACGACAGACAAGCCCGCGCCCATCGCTTACCATACACATTTGAAGTAAAGACTCACAAGTCACAACAAAGTTCAACCAAATGTGTTATTTAATGACTACTTTTATACAAAACGTACAGTAAGGTACGTACGGTTAAGTATATTGTATTTTTGTGGTCCAAATGGGATTAATGACTTAAATACACCTAATATAATAAAAAGTATAAAATATGCCTCCTTAAGACATAGAAAATATACAGGGAAATAATGTTGCAAACATCTTAATATAATTATTTGTTTTAAACTAGTTTGCTGTAACAATAACTTCGTTAGTAAATGAGATCAAGAGCAACAAAACATTTGGATAATTATTCGCGGTTGTTTTAGAGCAGCGCATTATGAGGGCATCATTTACTTAAAACATGAGTAAAATTTATAGAACATTTTGTAGATTTATACACCTACTATTAGATGCCTACTATTAGATGAGCAAAGACCTAATGAATTAGAAACGTGGAACTGAAACATTTTTTGATGTACTTTAATAGTCCATAATTTTACTGACAATAAACAACGTAGAAATTGGTTTAATACAGCATACCTGAAATGTTTTTAGGAATCAAGAATTTAAAATTTCGTATAGGATCTTTCTAAAACCGAAAGTTGCAGCTCTCAATTGCCAGTTGTCATTGTAATATTGTTATACAATATCTACATAATATAAAATACGAACCTAAATTGACGCACATACACACATGTGTGTAGCCAATACTGATTTTCATGACATAATTATTTGTTCTTTGGCTTCAGACAATCAGTTACTAGCCAGTCAAACATGCCAATAAAAAGACAAGTATCATAGTAGGGACCCGTGGTTACACAAATGAGCAGCTATGCGGATGATGTGGGGAGCTTCTCAGCTATAATGGGTAATATAGCTGTATACATACACATACATCTAATAGTTTAATTTGAGCTCGGCCCCTTATTATTCGTTCAATTGGTGACACCTATAAGATGTAGAGAACAAGAGTGAGAGAAAAGTGTATTGACACTAGGTTATTCTTTGACCACTGTACTGAAAAGCGTTAAAAGCGTTTTTTTTAGCTTCACACTGTATCCCACACACAGGCACACAGCAGGGTAGGCAGAGGGAACCTAGTATTAAGAAACTCCGTTCACCACTTTCCGCCGAATTCGGAGACATTGCGGGTTGAGTGGCGTAACTTAACGCTGCGCTTTGCCTCGACACCAGAGCGAAGAAATTGGAAATATTAAATATTTCCACTCCTCGAGTGGGAATCAAACCCACAACCAGCCGTTTACAGTCACACGCTTGTGCCACTGGGCCACGACTGGCCACAAGAAAAAATATATATTTGTAATTTAAAGTCTACATGTAACAAGTGGGTTTTTTACCCACTTGTTAATTTACATAATCGGTACTTGCATATTGCATAATAAAAAAAACTCTTACACGGTGTAATTTGTAATTTCTCAATATTTATTTTAATCCGGCGCCGGATGCACGCGTCATCTGCTTCATGTTATGCATACGTTTGGATTACCTCTTGAACTTTTTAATATACGGTGTAGCGCAGTAAATGTGATCATTCATTCATCTCTCAAGCTCGAGAATCTGGGATTGGTTTAATTTAAAATAGATATGAAAAAGATTTAATAACTATTTTTTTTATTTTTTGAAACAACTCGTCCAATGAATTGTAGTATTTCTCTTCTTTTATTAAAAAAATATTATAATTACAATTATTACGTTCCAATGTCAACAGTCAGTACATTTTTTATTCTGTATTTTTTATTCCATAAGAAATTAAAAAAAATGACTTAACCTGTTAGTTACGTATAATTATAATAAATATAGAAACATGTTACTTTTCATTATCTAACAATTGTGATAAAAATAAATTAAAATTCTTCATGCGACATCAAAATGACATTAAAAAAAGATTTTTCGCGCCCATTTGTATTCAGTAGTTACAGTTCACTTCATAAATATTTTTAACAAATCGGCCACCATGTCTAAACACGTGATACGAGACGCTCACGAGTTACGACTGACTGATTTTGTCGACTCGATCGATTTATCGATTAAATGACGACTGATTATTTTGACATGCTTTTCGTCGAGAACTATTTAGAATACTCGTACATATAATTTGTACGTGAAGATGCGTTTTTACTACTTATTTCGTTGTAAATATGTTAAAATGCAAAATTTTACAACACGAATACAGTATTAAAAGAATGTTATTTTTACGATTATGAAAATTTATTAGTGATACATATATTGTTAATCGCGTGTTTAATAGTTTCTAAAAAGCACATTGGTATTAATATTCATACTTGTATATTTAATTAAAAATAAGAAACGACATGTATATACATAATACACTGGCCAAACACGCACTGACACGGAATAACATAAGTAATTTTCAAAGTAAGTTTGTTAATATTCTACTCCAAGACATCAATTTTTATACTTATTCGAATTTTATATATTATATACAAACATTTTAATTATTTTATTGTTGCATTTCATTTTCCTAGTACTAGTCGGTGTAAAGTACTGCAGCAATTAAATAGGAAAATTTATTTGTTCATGCATTTTTATCTGCATTATCATTGTGGCGATAAGTAATTACTCACAATACTGAGAAACTTTTCAAAAAAATATTGTATAATTAAGTTACTTTGTATAAATATATTTTACAGTAGATTTAAGTCTTCCCTCTAAGTATAATTTATTCTTTTTAAGTTATAATATTTCATAAATGGATATTACTTATATTTTGAACACTTTTTATATGATTTTCACAAGTAAAATCTTTAAGTAGATAAATATAATAACTAAGTAAATTTCACCACAAAAATTTCGTTTAATTTCGTTTATTAGTTGCATATTACTATACTATATTTAAAAATTTCATTTCAATTTATTTCAAGAATATATAAAAGTTTTTTTAAATATATATTCAATTAAATTAATCAAAGATTTCAATCCACATATTATAAATAAACTTGTTCAATATAATTTAAATAAAAAAATCAGTACACATTTTGCATAATTTTATCTCATTGCAAAATCCTTGTATTACTTTAATAACAATATTTTTGTACATTTTATCGAAGTACTTTCTGCTAGGCTCATTAAGATACTGTGTAAATGTTTACTCAGAGTTCGATGGCCATTCGTACTTATATAAATGAGAAGAAATTATAAAAGTAATGATGCCTGTAATTTAGTTGTGCTAAATATTTATAATTCGTTATGATAGTTGGTTCGATTCCCGCTTGTGTACACATAAAAGAAAAGTCTGGCCTTGTTAGACAAAGTATGTTTTCGGATTCCGCCACTAAACACTTGTTTCTAGTAGTAGGTATATCTTGTATAAAAAATACAGATTGTATCGTTAGTGATTTCTTCAAATAGAAGACTAATAAAATCAATATAGGTACCAAACATAACAGAATTTTACTCACTGAATGAGTTATTGACTTTTGGCTATACATTATAGCCAAAACTAATATATAAAAGGTGGTTTGTCCGGGATTCCTATGAGAACAGAGAAAAAATACGTTGTGTTATCGAATGTACGAAGAACAGAAATGGAAATAGTACAGGTCATAAAATCCACACAAATTAAGTTGCGGACGACAATTTGTAGTAATGTAATCAAAGAATTAATTTATCAACTACTTCGTTGCATGTTTCTATGATATTCGCTAGTATTTATTGTAATATTATTCATTTTAATTCCGCTTAGCTGTGCCAATGAGTATAAACGATTTCCTGTACACTAAGGTCGCGTTTGAAGATCTTTTAATTAATGAAGTAGAAAAAATTATATTTAAAGCAATGTACAATAATAATATACATTCAGACATTCGCTCACTAATTTTAAAGTCAATTTCCGAGACCTACTTAACTGTCTAAATAAACAAAGGAAATATGTATGAAAACAAAAGTTGTGCCAAGTGGAGCAGTTCTATAATTTAAATACAAAAATGAAGACAAAGATATGGAAATAGATTATTATTTAAAATAAATTTATTAATGAAGTTATTTATATGTTTTTTTTAAATAATCATAGTAAAAGCACTTCACGCTTTTTCCCGACGTGTAGTTAGACATAACCTAGTGTCAAGACACTCTGTTCTCCATGTTCTACCTGAATTCCAAACATTGGGTGTTGACTGGTGGAACTCAAAGCCGGGTTTTATCTTAGGTAGATATTAGATCGGGAAAATAAAACTAATTAAACAATAATCATACATAATATGATCTTTTGTTTTCACGATTGTTACATATTTTGAAATTAAACTATTTTTAACCGGATTAATCATGTATGTTTTTGGTATTCGAAAATACATTTTTAGAAAATCTGACGTTTCGAACACTACAGTGGGCCGTGGTCACAGGTAGACATAATAATCATACCTCTGAGTGGAAATCGAATCCACAACCAATCTTATTACTATCAGATGCTGTGCCACTGCGCCACTATGAATACCCAGAGTATATTATAAAAAAAAGGCTTTTCTATAAAAGACACCATCAAATAACAAGTTTACAATATATAAAACTGTGTAAAAATTGAAGGTGACTGGGAAGACTATACTGGTAGTGTTTTTATTCGTTTTAAAACGTACTCGGTTAAAGCAATAAGAGCAAATTAATTGTAATTTTTTGTACTTTTAGACTTCTGTTACATGTGCAGAAATTTGTCTTATTAAATTTTTATACAGCTTCTCACTTTTTTTTCACATAACGAGGTAGTCAGACCGAACGTAGTGCAAAGACACTCCGTCCTTCCCTTGAAATCGAGATATTGCATGTTTCTTTTTCTTAAGTATCAGAGCCAAAGAATGTTTTAGCTTCACGCTATATCCCGCACACAGCAGGGTAGGCAGAGGGAACCTAGTATTAAAATAATCTGTTCCCCACTTTCCGGGAAATTCTGGAGGCATTGCGTGATAAGTGGCGGAACTTAACGTCGCGCCTTGCCTCGTCACCAGAGTGAAGAAAATGGAAATATTAAATAATTCCACTCCTCGAACCCACAACCAGTGGCTTTACAATCACTCTTTGTGCATCTGCGCCACAACTAGTTAAGTTTACAGTACAGGTAGAAAACTATAATTATTAATAATTTATAATTAAAAATATATATGATTCATGTCGTTGGCAACAAGAAAGGAATTAATGTCTGCTTATTAAAGTTTTATAATTGTTTACGCAACGGTTTCTGAAATATAATTGTAATTTACAATTCAAAAACATTCTCAATAGATTTCGATTATTGTAACCAGTGAAGCAAATATTTGATTGCATCAGCGTATATAGGTAGGTACTGTTGATACATTGCAAGGAACTGTTGAACTTGACCCCCTAAGCGTCTAACATTTAGAACATTTGGAAGCAATCCAATAACATAGTATTTTAAACGAACCGCAATGCTTAGATATCTATAGATTGAAATTAATATTTGATATATTTTTGTTTAGCGTCACGCTTTTTGCCTGTATAATAGGATAGTCAGAATAAACCAAGTATCAAGGCATTCCGTCCTTCACTTTCTGTCCGAAATGGGGTGTGTAAGTAAATCACGGGTTGCATGGCGAGAGAGAAGACATGAAACTTTCAATATAATCATACCCCGAGTGGGAATCGAATCCAAAAACATCACCGTTACAGTGAGACGCTGTCACACTGCACTAGCATGTTTAATGTTCGATATTCAAGGAATGACATCACATAGTTTTATTCTTTTTCTCGTTTCTTGATTATCGTGATCGAGTTCAACTGTTATAGCTGATTCAAAACCAGTACAACTCCATTTTCGATACAGATACAAAATAATATGTTGTAAACGAGCGAAAGTTGAGGACAAAGAGTTTTTTGCATATATTCCATAAAATGCGGGAAATGCGTAAAGATAAAAAAAACAATATTGTTTTTGCACTACAGTGCCTTATAGAAATTTAAATACGTAAGGTCTCCAGGAAGTAAACGTTAATGTAATTGCAGTTTTACTTGAATCAACAACGCTGCCGAAGATAATATAAGTACGGAAATGAATTCCATTCCAACGTGATACAAGCTTTTGAATATTTATCTCTTATTGTTCCTGCACACAACTGAGTAGTTTACTCATAATAGATTACATTTAAAATGTATATATAGTTTAAGCGCTAATCGTTACAGTAAATTTGTTAAAACTAGGACTTTTTATTAATACCTCTTTATTAAAAATAAAAAATAATATATAAAATTTAAGAACAGTAAATAATGAGTAGAAGTTAAATAATAAAATTTTAATTATCGCATAAATACTCTATTCTAGAAATGCTTGTGCTTATAGCCAGATGCTAACATTAATCATAAAGTCGGAAGTCATTGTAGAAGACCTTCGTACAAACATACATCACTGACTCACTCGATAGGTTATTTTTAGACATAGGTATTCGACTTTAATATGTTTGATTACCTACTATTTAGTTGTAGTAAGGGTATATTTACTTAACAAATTTAATATTACAAAATATATAAGGTATAGTTTTAGCTAAAAGAATTGTTTATAAATATATTCTTTTTTACTAACGTATTCCAACATAATTATCTTATATCCTATTATTATCATATCGATTTAACCTTTCAATGACGTGGATTAATTTAGTAACTCAATATTCTTTTATTATGGTATCGATTATATTCGGGTTAATGACGTATATTAATTTAAACTAGGCCTATTAGCTATTTCTTACCTTATAGTAGTTTTAGTAGTTAGAACAAAATCTGTGGAAATTAATATAATGCTCATCAGTCGTATACTTATTATATTTTATCCTAATAATACGGAGAAAAAGACATTTTTTGAAAATAAAACCTATCTAGATCAATTTTTCACCTGCCAAATCCCCTACATACTAAATTTCATGAAAACGTTGAGGCCGTTTCCGAGATCCGGATTATATAAATACAAGAATTGCTCGCTTAAATATATAAGATATAATGACCGTCAAACGTCAAACAGATCATCATCAGAGTCAGTTCTCAAATAAAAAGAAACCATATCTAAATTGGTCCCATTCGTTTACGAGGTACGATTCCACGGACACCAAAACACGTCACGGTAACCTTCTTCTCTGTTTGCGTCGAGGCTTAAAAATTAAGAATGTGCAATAAAGTACATTTAGAGCACGTTTTCTTATACTCCCATATATATAGTTATATATATGAGAGTATAAGAAAACGTGGGGGGACGGGTTAAGAATACAATTCCCCCCCGCCGCTGGGTAACGTCCCGTAAAAGGCGGGTAACCCAGTAGTTTGGTGGTAGGAGATTCGTTCTCCGACTGGCTCGCGACCACTATCATGTCAAAGACGAACCGCCAAATATCTTATGATGTGTTCCGGTTCGATGGCATGTAAGCCAGCTCTCCCTATTCCCACCATTCCCATCCTTCCTCCCTCCTTCTGTCCTACATTCCCAAGGCTGGCAACGCATCCATAACTTTAATGTTGTGGATATCTATGGGCGAAGGTAACCACTTAACACCAGGTGGGCCTTCAGCTCGTTTGCCTCCTTTATTCCATAAAAAAAAAAAATCATACAGCAAGTAGTTATTAATTTTCCTACTGCTAGAAGTAATTGTTATGAAGATAAACTTATTCGTCTCAGTGTCAATGTTGTTTGAATAATATAATTTTTAGCTACCACCAAAAATATTATTTCAATAAAACATAGAATCTTTACTTCTTTTTATTTTCGTTAAAATTGTAATATAATATTTATTATGCAGAGTAAAGTCAAATATTAGTTCAGTGACGCTATAGGCACATGAGCTTCAAAACTTAAATCATTAATAATGGATTAACTTACATTTTGTTTAAAGATTAAGTTTTAATGGTACCAAGTATCATCGTATACTGGCCGCTTTTTATATTTTTACTGTGAACCCGATTTTGTTACATAAGTAATGGAAATTTTGAAACGTGTGACGCTTATCATTTATTTATTTTTTAAAATAAATTAAAATTTTGATTGTAAAAAGGAATATAATTTGTATATCAAAAGGAAACCTCAAAAACGTGTTTTTAATAAAATATTAAGGTTCTCATTACATTCTATGTTATCAGTTCATGATATCTATAACTAAAGCCTTGGTGACGTCCATGAGATAGCACTAAGATTTTGGGGATTCACAGGAAATTCTTGTAAAATGACCTAAAAAGATATTTGGATAACTTAGCTACAATCGTACGGTTGGAACATAGATATAAAATCATTAATTGTGATTTTGTTTATAGCAACGATATTTTGTTTTCTTTTGGTAACCAAATAGTAACATACATGACCTTAGTTTTATTACGCAATTTGTCAGATATGTGACAGGGATTGATTACGGAGCTCATATTTATGATGCGATTATCGCATCCGTGGCATCATTTATGGACTGTCAAAATAAATACATATACGTAAAGATTTCAAATTATTATTCCATTAATTTTTAATACACATACAAATTTTATTTAAATTTATACATAAGAAAATACTAAATATACATTAGAAAATATTTAATTTAGTAGATTCAGTAGTTTTATATTCAATCAAAATTTATACTTATAAATTGCATTTAACCTATCCAATACTGATGCTGACTAATTTGCAATAAAGAATAAAATTAATATAATATGCATAATATGTACGTAGTGAACGACTCAATAAATATTTGTCTATCTGTATTACGCATTAATGTTTCTCAGTTAAACAGCATGACGAATATTATAAATTGATAGAAAAAATATGATTTTCATAAGATTTATTTTATTATCATTATAGTATATTATTATTGCGTATTTAATTTTTATGGCTCTCTAATTTCTCGTAACTCAAAGGCCACTATCAACAAAACCATATTTGTTGTAGTTTAGCAAATTGTGAGTTAGATATTCATCCCAAATTTGTAAATGATAAACTTATAAAACATGTATTTATAAACAAAGGCAGTGCTAAAATTATTAGAAAAAAATATACTTAAAATATAATAGCGTGTCACAAAACATAAAAAAACAAAGGCTAATTATTTATAAAACGTTTATGTTAATACTAACTAATTGAAGTGCTTCAAATTAATTATCTATATCAGCTATATACTACGCTAAAACTCGTAATATTAATTATAATTAAAGATAAAAATAATATCGATATATACATTTTTTATTCATATTAAAATCATTTAATTAAAGTATATATAAATCTAATTCTATATCATCATTCAAAGCGTCAATATTCGTTTATAAATAAAAAAAACAAACTGTCAAAGTAAATTAATGTACTTAAAAAAATATTTTTGTTGTTATCCCAGCTAACAAATACCTAGAAATTAAATAATGTCATTTTTTTAATCCCAAACTAATATATTTAAAATCGTTTAACGTCTTTATGTACAGTATTTCATAACGAATAAAAGGATCTAGAAGATTCTTTGCATAGGCTTACTTTCACTGAAAGAAAGCTACATTTACGGACTAGTACGCGTCAGGTGCCTTTTACTCACTTTTTGCTAATATAAGTAAACTTGTAAAGTGAGCTATGCTTTTATTCTTAGCTATTTTATATAAACATATATTATGTTAGCTGTTGTTACCCGCGGCTTCGTTTGTGCTGTCAATGAGAATGACTGAATGCTGAAATTCGTAACCACTAAACTTTTTTTAATTTATACAAACTTTCAGTACGTTACCCCCTTAGGCGTTGAATTTCCAAAAATCCTTTCTCAGTGAGTGTATGCTCCGTAAAACAAATTTAGTCGCCAAAAATCGTAAGTCTAAGTTCAGTAGATTAGGTTCAACGATGATGAATCTATCAGTCAGTGAAACAGGACAAGCTATTTTATATAGTGAAGATACTATAATTATATGTATGTATAAATACAATATTTTATAAGAACATTTGTATTTTGTGTTAAAAAATACAAGTAGTACAAATCGTTAGTTAATATTATTTAATGTGTTGTAATAGATTGTATATTGTGAGTATTTGTATTAAAACTAGAGACGAACTATATAAAAGATAAAAAATAATACTGGTATATTTCTAACATTATAATTAATGTAAGGTTATATATAAGATAAAGCTTATCTACAAGTTTCTAGAACGAATAAACCGGGTGAATGGCGAGAGCGTCCCATTCCCATTGAAAATGTCATGGTTGAAATTCTGTTTATCACGAATTGTGATATGCTATAGCACCCAATCAGTTATTTTTAGTTGTTTTGGCAATATAATATATGATTTAGGACAATTCATTTACACAAATAAATAAAATAAGAGTGTCTGTTTGTAATATTAAAATAATCGCTGTTTATTAATTGCGTATGTATATAGTATGCGGTATATACTCATACCAAAGTAACATTTTTTATAATTTTGTTTGTCTTTCTGTTTGTTATGGTTCTGTAGATTACTCTAGCCGATAGATAACTAATGTAATAAGGAGTAATTTAGGTTACTTTATATTTTTTAATAAATTTGTCACAGATGAAATCAGATGCCCAGCTAGTTGTATACTTAATTTTAATTTCTTATCATACAAAGCTCAGGCATAAGTATATTTAAAACGATTCCGTCACAAAGATAAATAATATTATTTAATGGGCTTAACAAAAACAGTTCGTAGTATAAATGAAATCATCACATTAGCCAAGACATTCTTATCTAATATTTGTAAAATTTATCGAACGCCAGGGAAATTCATATTAAAATAGCACAAACAATTTACTATCAACTTATCAGTATATTTTATTAGCAGTACACTTTTCCGCATTACATATACAAAGGGAGACTATTTCAACCAATTACTTATTGGAACAAAACTTATATTGTTATATTTTTTTTGTTTATGAAACGATTGAAATAAATACTAGAAGGAAGATTATCAAAATACAATTCAGCCAAAACAGTCATAACTGCATATAAATCGATTAAAACGTTTCTGATTTTAGCGTACACAAAGACACAAACAGAAAAGACATTTTAAAATCATTTTTTGGGTTCTTGGTTATAGTAATAAATTCCCACCAATAATATTTTTTCTCATATATCTTCAATGTACAGACAGAGATCAGTTACATTTTTATTATATGTATAGATTTGCTTTTAAAATAAATGTTCCAAATGTCTCGCAGGGCTAGGCTAACTTTAACTCTAATGTTTAGTACATTCAGCTTATATAAATTTAGTTATTTTGTGACGAATATTTTCCGATTGAGTAACATAGCTGACATCATTGTTTAACATGATTTATAAATGTTGTACCATAAACTTTACCACAAATTATAATTAATCCTTCTTATTTGGTAAATTATTAACCCTTCTTATTCATTATAGTCTTTGGTCATTTTTTTTTATAATTTTGACAGATTATTTTGGTTCTTTTTATTATTTTCGTCATTCGCGTAGTCGTGTTTAATTATTTAATATAATACATATAACTCGATAACAGGCACAATGTGTTTATTCAAAGAGCACAAAGAATGAGAAAACAAACACACTTGTATAGCAAGAATCAAATGTTTATCAATATAATATGTTTACTAGAATTTATTTACACCAAATCAACAAGTTCAATAACAAGCGAGACAATGATCTCATCGATTAGTAGTCGTATAAGTAATTTAATTAATATTAACATTATAACATAACATTAGCAAGAGGCATTATTTTATCTATTATGGTTAAATATAAATTATATACGAACAGACAGTTAGGTATGTTTTATGTACGTATATATAGTTTTTTTAAAAACACTTTAGTTTAAATCACTCTGACATTTCTGACTAAATATTTATGACGGAAATATAATCATTGCGTGTTGACCAACGGAGTTCAACGCTGCGCTTCGTCTTAGATATCAGAGTGGAGGAATAAAAGTAAAATATAATCATTTCCCCAAGTGAGAATCGAACCCGCAACTATACAGTCAGATGGTGTACCACTGCTTTACGATAACCTCCATCCATATTAAAATATTTCCTCTTATTTCTTGAAAACAACGCTTCAGTGTCACAAATAGATAATGATTACAATGTAACTGAAGATGAGCTTGAATATTGAAACTTAGATACTTTCCCTATAATTAGAAAACAATACCGAATACTGACTCTTCTAGTATATGTTATACCTGTATTCTCGTTTTATTTATAAATTTTGTACATTATCAGGTAATTATTAATTTGGAATAGCTTCACGCTATATCCCGCACACAGCAGGGTAGGCAGAGGGAACCTAGTGTTAAAACACTCCGTTCCCCACTTTCCGCCGAATTCGGAGGCTTGCGTGTTAAGTGGCGGAACTTAACGCCGCGCTTTACCTCGACACCAGAGAAGAAGAAAATGGAAATATAATTTCCACTCCTCGAGTGGGAATCGAACCCACAACCAGTCGTTTACAGTCACACTCTTGTGCCACTAGGCCACGACTGGCCACACATTTTATTTTTATTTTTTATTAATTTGGATAATTTTTCGTTTTAATCTTTTTCAATACATACTTATAAAAGTTCATTTTTTATCTCGCGTAGCAGTGTAGGCAGATAGAACCTAGTGTCATGACATTTCATGTTATCAATATCGATATTTTAGGTGATCGATTATGGAAAAAGGAAAGGTTTAACCAAGTTCAGATTTACAATTAGTCCTTATTGAAATAAACATAACTATAAATAAATGATTTTGCAGTTCTACTGTTCAGTCGAAGAGTGCCATTTCGTTTTCCATTGTGTGCCCGTAATTGAGACATTGTGCGTTGCGTTGCCTCAATAAAATGATAAATTTGAAAATACTTAGGAAACTACGATTTTTTCAAATATTTTAATTTTCTTTTAGCTTCACGCTGTATCCTGCACACAACAGGGTAGACGGAGGCAACCTAGTGTTAAGACACTCCGTTCCCTACTTTCCGCCGAATTCGGAGGTATTGCGTGTTAAGTGGCGGAACTTAACGCCGCGCCTTGCCTTTTATACCACAGCGAAGGAAATGGAAATATTAAATATTTCCACTCCTCGAGTGGGAATCGAACCCACAACCAGTCGTTTACAGTCACACGCCCGTGCTACTGTGTCACAACTGACACCCAATATATTTTTTATAATATACATTATACAGAAACTAGACATATTTTCAAACGCTTTGAGACTTACATATTCAAAAAACGAGTTTTAAAACTTGGTCAGACATTTACGTTTAAGAAATATGTATATTGAATTAATTTTGAATTACGTCACCGTGGTTTGTTTTTCTAACAATATCACGTTTTAAAATGAAATAAAGAAGGAATAGAATGACGTGACATTTATTTAATATGATGTAATAGTAAATAATTGTATAAACATATTACTTATTTAACTAATTATTTCAATTAACGACGTGTGAGGGATTAATCAGTCACCTTCGCTACAATATGCTTTTTGCTTTATGAATTTAGTGGTTACTGTTCGAACTCAGGTACGTACATTATTTATTATCAGCTAGTAGCTGCACGCAACTTCTTTTGCGTAGGCTTTAAAACTTTTGTTAAGGCAATTGCTCTTATATTGTGTAGTTAAATTTGACTATATTGTCGTGGTTCTATATCAGATTTTCCATTTTTCGAAGTCAATTATAGGTTAAGTTCTTCCAATGCTTAAAAGCGAGACAACAAAATATGTTTCATTAAAATCTGTCCAGCACTTCTAAGTATGTGTATGTATAAACATTGTTTTTTTTATGTTTCATCTATACTAAATAGATAGATATGAAATAAAATAAGCTTATAGAAAAGTAATATAGGCATTTTCTATTCAGTATAGTTCTTAATTCTATTCAGTATTAAATTTTTAAAAATACGGGATTCCTAAAAACACAGATTATATTATGTTATACGTAATGTTAACCGAAAAATAAAAAAGGCCATTGATAATAACGAAACAGATAACAAACGATACGGACCACAATGAACCAAATAAATCATAAAAAATATCGTATAGTTCTCACATTCTAATAACAAACGCTTTATAACATGAAGTAAATATATGCAGATAAATGTTAAGAATACTCTTACAACATGATTTTGAATAACTCAAAGTCAAAATGAAAGAATAATTGCAAAATGTCAATATGACAGATGCTTACTTGTGTTTGAAGTAGTCCGATATTTGGCTGACTTTCCAGAACATCTGCACCAACAGCATCAGCAACGTGTGATTAATCCATGTATACAACTTGTAACAACTCTCCATTGCGCCTCTTTCTCGGTCCCAGAGAAAAGGCAACAGGACGACAGTCATCCGTCAATATTCAAATTTAAAATTGCTAATAGATCAAAGAGCGCCAACAAAAAGTAAGCGCCACCTCACAATACGTGCACTTACAAAGTACGAGGGTTGATTACTGGCTTATCACTGCCTTGAACAAAAATAGCGATAAATTCCGACGGTAAATTGGACTGCGCTCGATCACCGGTGCACGCGAACTAAGCCAAGTGGCAAGTACCAGTGAGCGGCTGACGCCTCGCTAGCCCGATGACGATACATGAGTCAGTACTTCACCGATCAGAATCGACTTTGTGTATCTTTGCTAAGAATTCTCGATCATTTACTATAATACAATGATTGTAGAAATACATCGTTTTCATTATATTTTGATAAAATTATTGTGACCTTATATGGTATTGTTATATACTAGTTGTTAGGTAGTTAATGTCAATGATATTTTACTACTCCTACGTCATAGCTTTTATTAGTATAAACATACATAATATATGATTATACGCGATATAAATAGTAAATATTTAACATTGTCGTATTGTAAAATGATAAAAAGTTGTTAGATACGGATTACGTATTATGATTACGATTCGAATAAACTGTTGTACTGTCAGTTATCGAGTAATAAATATTTTGAGATATGTTATGAGACACCTGGCATGTATTGATATTTTTTAGTGATCGTGAGATAAAGACGACGTATAACAAACAAGATTAAGAAAATTTTCACTTCTTCGTATTTCTGGTACAAAAGACTGAGTTACGCCACTTAACACTCATTTCATGATTTCGGGCGGAAAGTGGAGGACGAGTATCTTGACCTTAGGTCCTCTCTCACTACTAAGTTATGCGGGATAAAGCGTGAAGCTACTCTATAACAAAAAGGAGGACCTTCTACAAAGAAATGTACTATACTAAATATCACATGTCAACTGTAATTTATCGGATCTCTTGCCTTTAGTAAGCTAATGGCATCATAAGCATATCCATTATTTACGTATTATGAGCGTCACGCATGATTGTAGCACACAATACTTACCTATCGGTAGTTCTTTTTTAAAACAACTTGATTTTATACGTTTTATTAGACTATGTGAAAGAATTAGTGAAGAACGGATGTTTTGATGCAGGTACAAATTACCAAAACCTTAAGCTGTCTTTTGCATTTTTCATTAGACATTTGACATACATATATGTAGGTAGGCATAGGATACCAGAAGTTAAGACGAGATTTTTTGAGAAAACTACGCTTCCCTTTCAACAAGGAGGTATACAAATTAAGATACTTATATAAAATAATTTATTTTAGGTACTCACATGTAAAAAATAATTTGATTTCTTTGTTTTAATGTGTAGCTTCTTATATTTTGGGACTTTGGCTCAAGATCAACACATTCACGTAACATTTAATGGCAAATAATAAAACCAACTTCCACTAATAATTGCCAACAAGCGTGAAAGAAAATAAATTTGCCAAAATACACCTACAGAAATTACTTTATGAAACTTTCATTATAATAAATATTATTAAATTTAAGCAAACGTATATCATTCACTAATTAGAAAAAGTAGCTTCATGCTTTTTCTAGCATAGCAAAGCAATCAGACGAAAACTAGTGTCAAGAGACTCCGTTCTCCACTTTCTGAACAAAATCGAGACATTTAATAGATAGTAATGGAACACAAAATAAGTTAGTTAAAAAAAATTAACTACATTATATGTAATTGTAACATTTTAAAGTGTTATTCACACACTTAGGAAATTAAAAAGGACTTTTAGAAAACTTGGAACGGCGCGGGTTCGAATCTCCGCCGCGTTCTAATTTTTATACCTTTAAGAATGATTGAGAATGTAACACCGTCTTAAACATAATGATTAGTTTAATCTCATTTTAGGGGAATGTTAACATTAACATTATTATCATTTTCAAATTCTAATAAAAAATGAATTTTATTCCAGCGGTGTTTTGTCACTCAGCAAGCGATGAAATCTTTCTGAAATTTGTCAGAAAATAGAAAAGACAGATTGTCTGAACTCTCTCCGCCGACCTTGATAAAAGGATAACCACGTAACTTTTGAGAATAGCTATAAATGATTGAATTATTCGAATAAAAATGATATGGATACGTATGTGGATACGTATGTGTATAAGCAAGGTGATTCTACGATATCTATTTGATATAATCCTCACAGTGGACACGTTATTTCTAATAAGAGCGATAAAATTATTGTCCTTGACAGGTCAATGATCTGCCCGAACGGAACTTAAACTGAACTTAAACGAAATTCGAGTGGTACTTATAATTTACACCCTCAAAGACCTTCTGATAAACTTTATGAAATTATGTAAAATATCACGAAATATTGGGATATTCAATAGTCTCTATACGATAGTAAGCACTTATTTAAAGTACCAGGACAGTCTCGTCAAAACCGTAAAATCCAGCTGTTCCAGAGTTAGCCGGGACAAACGTGATTGGACACACAAAAATATATTGTATATTATTTTGGTATACAACAAACAGACACTTAAAATTAACTTACTTGAATAAAATATTTTAACTATCTAATATTGTATATGCGTTAAAATTATTTAAATTCTTTTGACTACATACTTTTAAACTAGTTTCACAGTTATTATACTAAGACAAACTAGTTGACGTTGGACACTTTGACGCGTAAAATACACGTTTCCTTAGCAACGTGTATTCTATTATTGCATAACTGTTTATCAGACACATGAATACGGTACTATTTATTTTATTAATTTAATATAATTCCAAGGTCTTTTTACATAAATTATTAATGCAGACTATTATTATGAAACATAATTCTAGCTAGTTTGGAAACAGTCGAGACACAGTGTCACGAAAGTGTGACTGTAAACGACTGGTTGTGGGTTCGATTCCCACTCGAGGAGTGGAAATATTCAATATTTCCATTTCCTTCACCCTGGTATCAAAGGTAAAGCGCGGCGTTATGTTCCGCCACCTAACACGCAATGCCTCCGAATTCGGCGGAAATTGGGGAACGGAGTGTCATAATACAAGGTACCCTCTACCTACCATGCTGTGTGCGGGATACAGCGAAACTAAAAAAAATGTGGCACTCTATATAATTTTTGATTATTATAAATAAATTACATAATATTATGTAATATATTGTGTCACAGATTTAGACACACTTTTCACTTTAAGCTATATAGTCTATTATATAAACTTGAATCATTTTATCATGTCTTATGGCTATTAATCTAATTTTTCTTTCATTTAAAAATATTGACCGCAGCTCTGTCCGAGCCTTTGTCCCTGTGGAACAAATTATTGATCTACTGGGAAATTCTACGATGCCAACAACTTTAAATACCTTCATACGTTATACGAAGCAAGTTATAAAAGCTTTATAATACAGCCTTTTGTTTACGCGATTTTTACACGTTTTGAAATGAAACTATTTTAACTGGATTAAATGCGTAGGTATATCTTTAGTATTTGAAAATAAAATTTAGAAAACCCGACGATTCGTGTACTTTACAGTAGCCCGTGGTCATATCTAGACTCAGGTAGAGTCGAATATCAAAAATATACGATTAATATGGTTAAAATAGTTTCACTAGGCAAACATACTAAATTATTTGACGTGTAGCAATCAGTACAGATGTCCTTATATTAAAGTTGGTATTTCAGGAAAATAGGAAAAGTATGTTGTATAAATAGTGCTTAAATATTAATTTATGCATTCCCGCAAAACCATAAGGCTGAAGTATCAAATTTTACTACTGCTACCGCATTTTGGTTGAACTTTACTATTTTATTTAGATAATTAAATGTTGTTCAAATGTATTATTATAGAAAACAATGGATTTTTTAATTATGTTCTTAAAAAATGTTGCTTTTATAAGTAGTAATCGCATTTCTTTAATCATTTATTCGATTTTTTCTACTTTTTAATAATAATCGAACTCCCTTTCTATTATATTTAGTAAGTTATATACCAACATTCACAACACTGCACCTGTGTATGAAAATAACGATTATTTTTAGCTTTACGACAGGCCTTGCCCACCTAGTAAGGGAAGCAATCCTTGCCAACAATATTATTATTAAGGTCGTTGTATCTACTTACTTATTTGACGTATTCTACTAGTGTATTGAACTGTGAGTATTGATAAACAAGTACTATATATTTAATTCAAAATTTGTTATTGTTTGACAGATTAATCGTTATCATAGGTAACAAAATCATAGGTACCTAGTAGACAGATTTTTTAGTGTCAAAGTTTAAATCTCTACGTCTAGTCCATACTTATATTATAAATGCGAATGTCTGTGCGTTTGTCTGTCACGCTCTCACTGCTAACCTACTGGTCTGATTTGGATGAAATTTAGAATGAAAGTAGTAAAAATGACTGGGTCTAACATAGGCTACTTAGTTTTTCAAAAATCAACCTTCAAATCTCCTTTATTCCATAAAAAATAGAGCTTTAAAAAAAAGAAGGTTAGAAGAGGAGGGTTAGAATAACTTGAATTCATACATTAGTTTTATAACAAATAGGTGTCATTGATACTAACATTTAATCAGAGCACATTTGACTGAACGTGATATTTGGTTCAATCTCACTCAGAGGCTTAGGCGCCGCCAGAATTAAATTCAGGCAGGTGCGTCTGTATGTACGGATACTATTTATAATATAGAACTATACGCCTATATCACAGGGGTAGCAAAGTTACGAGTATTGTGTAGTTATTCTAATTCATTATTTATTTATTTATTTATTTTATTTATTTATTGGATCGCCAACAAAGTATACACAAATACAACCATTTCAATTAATACAATTAAGATGCTATGTGCTACCTCAGTTACATTATCAAATATGATCTGATTTTGTAATTTTATGAAATAATAGAGGCCAGTCGTGGCGCAGTGGCACGAACGTGTGACTGTGAGCGGTCGATTCCCACTCGAGGAGTGGAAATATTTAATATTTCGATTTCCTTCGCTCTGGTGTCCGAGGCAAAGCGCGGAGTTAAGTTCCATCACTTAACACGCAATGCCTCCGAATTCGGCGGAAAGTGGGGAACGGAGTGTCTTAACACTAGGTTCTCTCTGCCTACCCTGCTGCGTGCGGGATACAGCGTAAAGCTAAAAAAAAAAATGAAATACTTTTATTTTTGCTTTGTATTTATAATTGCATCCCCTTGCCAGCTGACGGCGCCCATGCTTAAAGTTATGTTTAATTTATTTGAAAAGCGCCTCTCTTTTTACAGTCTTGACAAAGTACCTTGACATCAGCCAATAATCGCAGTATATTATTATATTATTTATTTAATTTTTTTCTATGGCTTACTTTATTTCACACATACATTTCTTAAATGTTAGTTTTCAGACAATAATACAGTGGTTAAATAGATAATGGTCAAAATATTCCAAAACATATTTTTCCATTCTTTAATTACCATAGTTAAGTGAAACAGTGAAGTGGTAAATGTAAAGTAAATGGTAAACTAATTATGTATCATTAACACAATAGATACAATATCTCGATTCTGCTAAGTATTGTTCATGCTTAAAAACAATATGACTAAACACTAATCAGTAAGTAGCTTAATTAACAAAACGAATTTAAAAATAAATATATTTTGAGGCCATCGGGGCGCATTGGTTTAGCATCCGACTGTAACCATGATAGGTTGTGGGTTCGATCCTCGTATCCTCCAATTCTCCTATGATCATTTGATCATTCATGGAAAGGAAACAAAATTTCAATAAATTATATTCATTTCTTGACTTTGGTACCTAAGATCAGATGAGGCTGCGTTGAGTACTGCCACTCAACAAGCAAAGTCTCTTTAAGGCGCAAAGTGGAGAACGGAGTGTCTTGATACTCGAACTCCCTGATTACCTTGCTATGAGGGAAAAAGCGTGAAGCAGAAAATAAAGATATTTTAAACAAATGCGCGAACGGATAAACAAAGTCTCTTTAGTTACAGAATGACTCAATATAAAAAACAATTATAATATTTATAACGCCGAATGTCATTTTGTTTGTATATTATCGGTTACCATTTAAGAATATGCAGCCTACGTGTTTTGTTGATGGCAAGACGTTAAAACGTAGTATACATTCAAGTTATCACGACGCAGTTTTTGGCCATGAAAGTTCGTTAGCTACATACAATTTATTTGAAATAAATAAAAAACAAACTGACTGAAGTCGATATATAAATATACATATTTAACATGCTGTTGCGTCCTTCATTGTGTGTGCACTAGTACCTACTGATGTACCTACTGCAAAATTGAACGCATGGCTTAGCGATAAGAGCGCTTGGACGGTTTCCAAGAGATGCGGGTTCGAATTCCGCTGTGTTAAAATTTTTATACGTTTTCTGAAAACATATTTTTCAGTATTCTGAGTGTGTAAATAATACTTGAAAATGTTAAAAGTGTGTGTGCGTAAGTACTGGTGTGACTTCGAGTGCAATTACTTTGTGTGCACTAGTATTGTGTAATGTAATGCTCTAAGTTCTGGTTAATCCTTGGCTGTCCTCTGAGAGGAGATGTGGTTCAGAGTTTGATTGTTAACTAGCAAAGGAGTCCATAACAGTTTTTAGTAAAATGGCATTTAAGTTATGCCTCACAAAACACGTGGTATGTCTGATTTGAAAATTCGATTGTTTCGGTTGTGATTCGACGGAATTTTATATCGAAAACATGTTGTATTTTCGAGTCCGGTTAATTAATTCAACGTCCAATTTTACCGCCTTGCGCTTTTGATCCGCGTCTGACTATTTTTTAAAGTGCGAAAAAAAAGTATGATGTAAAATAACAAATAATAGTAGATATAGTTTGAAAGGCTAATGAATTTATTTTTTTAATATTATTTTAATAATTTATTTATATTTTTATACAAGAATAAGAAATTCAAATAATTTGATATTATTATAAAACACCTAACATATCTATGTTAAGGTACCTCCTGATGTATAAGGGCCAAGTGTGAAATAACAACTTTACTGGAGAGGCTCCGAAAGTTTAAATTTGCTATAATTTTATATTGGGTATTTGCCTAAGGAGTCCTCTCCAGCTCTAAGGAGTCCTCTCCAAATGCAAAATAACAACTTTACAGAAGAGACTCCAAAGTTTAAATTTGCTATAATTTTATATTGGGTATTTATCCAATATTAACCCCTCCAGGAGGAGAGGAGAGTTACATATTGTAAAGTTGTTATTTTGCTCTTTGCCTTATCCATAGGAGCCACCGATGTGATGGTATGGGTAGAGGCACTTTTAGATTTCATCAAAACATATGTATTCAGGGTTTAAAGTGTTATCAAACATAGCTTAATTATTCTTGGAAAATAATAAATATTCTTAAGTACCTATTTGTCTACAAAGGCGGGTCTTTACGTCATCAGATTCCGCTTTATGATAAAGACAATATAATATCAAACGCAAAGTATTTGTGGTTCAAGTAATGTACATTTTAAAAAGAAATTAATTCTCGTTCGATTCGATTAATATAATGACTTGAATTTCCGCGAATTTTGGTATAATGGGAACACATATTATAATGAAATTAAAAATCAATAAAACTTAGTAAACGGAATATTTTCAACGGGATTTCTAAACGATGATGGCTTCTTTATTTTGTAAATTATTTAAATAGTGTTATTATTATTATTTATATAGAATCAAGGATAGAGTCTGCTCGTGACTCTTAAAGATAGGGTTGGATGCGAAATTAAACGCCGATCTTTGTCTAACCAAATCAAAATAAATATTTTAACTATACACATGCTTTCATCTAGGATTCGAACCTACAACCGTCGATTTTATTAAGATACTATGAAGTCTAAATAGCAGCGGTGAGGGATGAAAAAATAACACTTATTTTTGAATACTTTATAAAATAAGTACTTACAACGAGTAAACACTAGCTTCACGAACTTTTAATATTCATATAGTCATATAAAACGGTAGGTAGTGGTAATGCCTAGCATTTAAAAACCTAATTAAGGCACATAAAGTTGAAGGTCGTACACACGTAACAATTAACCTAAAAGGAAAAATATCTTCATTTAGACCTAAAAATCATGGTAGATACTTTGTGTTTTTTAATTACTATTCTATTAAAAAATAATACTTTTGTTAAAACATTTTTTATGTTTTTCTTAGTATTTTCAGCTTTATGCTAAAGCGGGATACCCTGCTTTGCGGCATTTGCCCCACCTAGCAGAGTATCATAGGTCTATGCCATAGGCCTATCCTGATTTCCTTGTTATGAGAGTGAGACATTGTGTGTTAGAGGGTGGAAATTTTCAAAGACCAATGAAATAAGGAGCGCAGGGAAGACCAATGAAATAAAGACCCCAGGGGAGACCAAGGAAAATAATTTAAAAATGATCATTCCCCCGAGTAAAGATCGAACTCATAACCGTCACGTCTAAAATCAGACACTCTCCCACTGCGCCATGTATGCTTCCAAATCAAAAAGTAGATCATCTTAATATATACCCATATGTAGAAAAATATACGGTTAATTTATATTAATTAATGTCAACAGTCAATCAATACAAGTTTGCGTGTTCCGTTAAGTGCTGGCTTGCATGAAATGGAGGTGGAACATGTAATTTTTTTATAAGTTATCATTTAAAAGGTCACATTAAACACGTGCGTCCTCTTTTTACTCAATACTGTGATGTTTGAAACAATTCATTCTATTTAAAAAGTAATAAGGACTTGATAACTAGCATATAATATATAAGCAGTATTCATTTATTATTTTTTTTTATTTTGATTGTAAATCGAAATATAATTGCAAGAAAATCAAACTTGTAAGAGTAAAAAAGTACACGTGATATAAACCAACAGTTTTAATTCTAATAATAATTAATTAACATTTCAAGGCTCCATTTACGATCGTGAGAATATCAAAAGACTCAAGTTACATAATAATAAATACTAAACGTATATATGTACATAGTTATATTTTATTTTTATGTACCTTTTTTGCATCATTCTTGATTTTAATTAAATAGAATAGATTAAATTAAACAGTGGTAACGTAGTCCTTACCTATTAGTCTTGTGATTAAAAGCAAATAGCATACGAGCAATAATTATTTATTATTGTTTTTTTAAACAGAGAACGGAGTATCTTAACACTAAACTCTCTCTGCTACTACTACTCTGCTTTGAGGGAAAATGTGACCACAAAAATTTACCATTTTACTTTGTTTCTGTACAACCTACTCATCATGAAACCTCGAAAAGTATTTTTATTCAAAAGTAAAATATATTAGTGTAATTTATTTCATTAAAGAAGTTAAAAATATATTTTCTTTACCCCTTTTCAAATAAGAATAAAAACTTGTTTAAATTAAATTATGTCGTAAATAACATTAGTAGGTTAAAATATATATGACATAAAGCCAAAATTACACATGACAATAGTAGCTTGATAAAGCATATAGTAATAAAACAATGAATAACAGTTAACCATCACAAGAGTCCAATAGGCTGGGACGAACGTCCAAACGAGGAAGCAATTGACTGCGACCCATCAGTGACCCCTCGAATTGGCCTGATTCAACAACAAAATCCATTTTTGTTTTGTCATTCAACAAAGAAGATTGCTTGTATTCTTTGTGAAGACAAGATATTCAATTGGTATCTAAAAGAAAAGCTATGGTTTAATTTAGTCCTTTGATTTTGTAGGAGACATGAAAATCCAAATAAATATTGTATAGAAAACTTTTATGTTTTCATTTATATAACCGAAAAACAAATTAACAATGTTCCTTGACAGGTTAAGTTATGAAAAGTACTTAGATGCATCGTAAGCCTTAAGTATTTTATATACAATTGTAAATTTTCGCAAACAGCTTACTAACAAGTTATAGGTGCTTCTCTAGAGACTTTCTTTAAGTAAACATTAAATACGTACATAATATTGAGGAAATTATTCTATTTAGTAGTCCAAAAAAAATACTATACTAAATTAAATACTTTGGTAGGTACTGATGGTTGGCACTAGAGTAAATAATCATAGCTGTGGAAATATAGGAAAATTCTATTTGAAAAAAGCAATTATTTTTTCGGCGATTTTCTTAGCTTGCTTGCTTGATGAATTTGATTTTCATTTTAATATTATAACAATATTTAAATTTATGTTTTTGGTAGCATTTCATTACAACATCTTCGTTATCCTCAACACGTTCCACATTTAACGATGTCTCAACATTACGTAATTGTCGTGACTAGCTTAATGACGACAATCCTATCCATAAAGTATTCATGAAAAACAGAAATATTAAATTTTATTACAAAACAATAATGTGGTTACAATATTCTTGCACTACTTTAAATGGTAATGCTTCATTAAAGTCACTCATGTACGTCTTCAAATATAGACATCAATTAGCGTTTGCTTGACGATAAACTAACATTTACATACTGTATGTGAATAAAAAATATACTTTAATAAAAACATTTGATATTTTATACAAAATAAAAACTACATACTAACACCTGTGAAAAAGAGGTACGCGGGGACACTACGCAGAAACACTGACCTTCACAGAGCTTAAGCTTTTGAAACAAAATCATTTTATCTATTTATTTTTTGTTAAATTCGATAAAACATGTACCTATACTACATTTATTATTCAGTAAAGGATTATTTAAAATAAAAATTCAATCGGCGAAGCTGTTGTATTAGCATTAAAAATGAAGACACTTTTAATTTAATGCTTCAGAAACTCCAGAGTGTTACTTTTCGTATAAAAGTAATGTAATTAAAAAAAATGTGAAGGATTTGTATAAAGTTCGATTACATCTTTTACTCCTTCTCAGTTGTTGTCATCTATCAATGCAAACAAAATAAAACAATAAAAGACGACGGCGGAGTCCCAATAATTATACCTACATATTTAAATGCACTCGATAATTTCATTTTCAGATGCTCATTTTTCACAAAGTGTTGCTTTGCCTTAACTCCTGGACAAAGAGCAACAAAGTGGAACAGAGTGGGAGAGAAGTGATTTTACAATCAATTTTCATCTTATGGGCGTTGAAGGGAGAAAGGAGCGAAGAGTGTCCAGATTATTTATATTTATTACATCATTTATATTAACTTATTTCATCACTTGTTAAAAAAACAAAGATAAATAACTACTTAGGTACGGTCAGTATACGCTGACTCAATAGAGTGAGTACAAACTGAGTACATTTGCACTCGTGATTCATGTCATACCTTAATTCGAATGATTCTTCGTCTTTACGATCAAGATTATCGCACGTGGTACGAGTGGCGCAGTTAAAATGTAGAATATAAAATATAGAATACAAATGCTATACAATTTTATAATATACTAGCGACCCGCTCGCGGCTTCGCCACGTGAACTGCCACTTTCATCCTCTATTGCTCTTTGGAATTGTTTTTTTTTATAAAAGGGGGTAGTCTATATTTGACCTTGCGTCACTAATTATGTTCTTGAGAAAATCATCGATACATCTAGTACAATGTCTATACTATTTGATAACATATAGCGATAACTGTTATAGTAAGAAAACGTGCGAAATCTGCTATCATAGTATATCTATGTGATAGCAGATTCCGTACTTATATACCATCTGGTATATATGTACGAAATCTGTAGATTACCCGTGAAAACATAAAAGATATAGATATAGATTTTTTGCATTTTTATAATAATAATATTAATGAGTACGGATATATCTAATACAATGTCAACTATATAATAACAGATGGCGCTACCCGTTCCAGAAAACGTAGTTACATCTGCTGTCATATAGATTATATAAAGTTTTATAGACCGGTCAAATGTTTCTTTAATAAATGTTATGCTTATTTTATTTTATAATTATTTAAATTAGTGATATTGAAACAAATTTAGCTTCACTCGTGAACTATCGACATAATTTGAATGTTTTTTTTTAATTTTATTTTTCTGCGGGAGTTGTATTGAATACCAGGATGAAAACTATCCGATATGTTGCTCTAACCTCTTAGCTAACTCCATACAAAAAATCATTAATTTCTACCCGGTAGATATCAGTATACAAATAATTTACTTATATCGGTTTTTTATTTTTTCCAAAAAAACTACATGGAAAACCGGGATAAAAACTCCTATATGTACCTTTGGACTATAAGCTATCACCATACCAAAATTCATCCATTTCTATCTAGTAGTTTTTGCGTGATTGACGAACAAATTAACAGACAGACAGACAGACAGACAGACAGACAGACAGACAGACAGACAAAAATTCTACTGAGTGGATTTTTGGCCTCTGTTATCGATATATTAACGCACCCAATTAAAATTTTTCTGAAATTTTTCATGTACAGAATTGACTTTTCTACTCTTTTATTATATATATATATATATAGATATAGATATAGATTTTGTTTTTCTTTGTAATGCAGATACATTTCTGATCGTTATATTAACTTGTTTTTAGTTTAGGTTAGGTTATAAGCGATTAGAGAATAAGAAACGGAGTTTTAAAATATGATTGAAACACTTTAAATAAAATGTCAATTCAAATATTATAAATAAAATTAAAATTAAATAGCTTCACGCTATATCCCGCACACAGCAGGGTAGGCAGAGGGAACCTAGTGTTAAGACACTCCGTTCCCCACTTTCCGCCGAATTCGGAGGCTTGCGTGTTAAGTGGCGGAACTTAACGCCGCGCTTTACCTCGACACCAGAGCGAAGAAAATGGAAATATAATTTCCACTCCTCGAGTGGGAATCGAACCCACAACCAGTCGTTTACAGTCACACTCTTGTGCCACTGGGCCACGACTGGCCACAATTCAAATATGCTGTTTATTTTCCTTATACGTTTTTAATAAAACAGTTACTTGTGAATATTGTTAACAAAATATTATATGGAGATAAAATAAGCGTTTTTTGAGTTTTAAGCTTTTCGTCATGTTAAAATATGCTTTCTTACTTTAATATATTTATTTGTTTTACAGCACTTAGTTTTAGCTATCATGGTATAGTGGGACAAAGTCCCATATGTGGACAAGACTTTTTGGGTACAATCAGCATTCCCTATTAAAAATTACTATCGTTTTACCATTCTGGCGAGAAGTAGCAGCGGAAACAGTCATTCATAATTCATAATGTCTCGAATTGGAAGAAAAGCGGTTTCTATAATACCAAATTAAAATACAAATGAAATAAAACCTTTGCAGCCCTTTTAAAATATAAAAGTAAAATAAATTAGATGCAAATTGTAGGCTTGAGGGGTCTAAAATCTTTACTCAGTCGCTATCATTCAGTGAAAGGAACTTATTGTTAACAATTATGTAACCGTTGACAATAGGGCCTAGAGCAATGAACTCGTGATTGACAAGCAGGTATTACGTTGTTGATGTATGCATGTATAATACTCTTAGGTACTCCCAAGTTTCTTATCTAATAAATATACATAATTATATAAATCATGATCATAAGTCATCATAAGTTTCTTTTGATTTATTGAGGCCAATGTAGCGCAGGAGAACAGCGTGTGCTTGTTGACGAGATGATTGTGGGTACACTCTAAACTAGGTGAAAATAATATATAGAATCTCTATTATATAAATGATTTGATTTATCTCTTCTTAATTCACCACGTGACACACCAGGTCTTGATTTCTGTCAAAAAATAGAAGAAGCAATGTTGCATGACTCTCTGATTATGAAACTTAATATGTGCTTATGAGAAAAAGCATTGATTTAGAATAACAAAATAAAAAATATCGACTTCAAAGATATAATTTTCAAATTGAAATCTTCTCTTGTATGAACTCATACCTACAATTCTTCTGTGTTAATATTTTATAATCTAAAATTTAATTAAAAGTCATATAATAAAATATGATGTTATAATATCATGAAATTTAACTCATGAAATGTTAACTGTTCTGCGATCGCAGCTTTTTAGTCACTAGAATATAGGAAGTCGAATCTTGCAAAAAACAAAAGGAAAGACAAACATGAATATATTTAGTATAATAACGTGTGTTTTTACTTTTCAAATAATATACGGACTGACAATAGACTAATACTTATAATCTATAAATATAATACTTATAATCTATCGATTTATATTTTAAAATCTAATTGTATTAAGAAAAATTAACAAAAATTATCTTTAATACTAAACTATGTGGCTTTAATCAGTACTCTTCACGTATAGACTTAAAAATTAAATTAACCTTGATCTTGAAACGTATACGTTAATTGAGCAAAATTTAGCACATCTAGCACTTCTTTGTGGTAAACAAGTCTAAAAAACTTGCGTACTATTCAATACAGCACTACGTAATACGGTACGATATAATACAGCATACTACTTCTTAAAAGATTTTTACAAATATCCACGATATTGGTTACTTAACACAAAATTATATAACGTGTTTATATTTTTAGCTTCACGCTGTATCCCGCACACAGCAGGGTAGGCAGAGGGAACCTAGTGTTAAGACACTCCGTTCCCCACTTTCCGCCGAATTCGGAGGCTTGCGTGTTAAGAACGTGTTTATATTAAATAAACATCTTATATTATTTCGTATTGCGAGGCAGCATTCATCGTTACATTTAAACGCTCAGGCCTCAATGTTTCGAATGTGGAAAGTGGAAGACTGAGTGTCTTAACATTAGTTCTAAAACCAAGTGGTACCTGTGGATTGATCACTTGGTCTGATTCTATAATTTTCTAAAAAAAAAATTAAATAGCTTCACGCTATATCCCGCACACAGCAGGGTAGGCAGAGGGAACCTAGTGTTAAGACACTCCGTTCCCCACTTTCCGCCGAAATCGGAGGCATTGCGTGTTAAGTGGCGGAACTTAACGCCGCGTTTTACCTCGACACCAGAGCGAAGAAAATGGAAATATTAAATATTTTCACTCCTCGAGTGGGAATCGAACCCACAACCAGTCGTTTACAGTCACACGCTTGTGCCACTGCGCCACGACTGGCCACATAATTTTCTACATCATGTAAATAATTAATATTGTATGACGTAGTTACGGAGTTGAGTGTACACAACTATGTAGTTCAACGTGGCCAGGAGAAACGCTATATAATTAAATGTTACTCAGGCGAAAAATATTATAATCTCCAAAATTTCTAAACGAAAAAGTTAAAATCAATATGTAGGTATGTAAAAATATTGTCACTATTTATATTTATTTAATTACGGAAAAAAAATCAATAAATAAATAAATAATCATAAAATGTCGAAGCAGTTGGAAAGTGTTTAGCTCCAGGATTGTAAATTCAAAATCGACTCAAGAGAAATTTTCTAAAATGTTGCATATATTATTTTTGTTCATAAAATATGTATCTACTTATTATGCTCCACTAATTAAAATGCATTTTTAAAATGATATTTTTTTACATTTTTTTTGACATTAGGTGGTATAGATACTACCTAATATTGTACCGGACCGTTTTGCATGGAATTCAGAATGAAAATAATTGTACATCTAGGGGTACTATTTAAAAAAAACATAGGCTACTTTTTTTCAAAAACCACCCCCTAAAGGGTCAAAATAATATGGAAAATATAAGCCGCTTGACTTAAGCAAAAATGATGACCCTTGAAAATACGTAGCAGCAGTAAATGATGTGAGCGGAGCCGCCAGCAGGTTGGTAGTTTATTATAAGACCTAAAACAAACAAAGTACCTACTACAATTTCTTGATCTAGGCATGAGTTTAATACTAATGAGGAATCAACCTAAACGAGTTGCTAGTACCTGTTCAGTACTCAGATTACAAATGCGTCTTGTACAATAGACATGTGATAAATACATTACGATTTACGTGTATAGGTAACGAGGCGAGTTAACTAATCTAGAAACTGAAATTGGCGCCGATGATATCATCGGCAGATCTTGATTTTATGTTATTGCAATAGGTAAGTATCTGTAACTGGTATGTTTTACAATTTTTATTGTTATATTGCAGTAGTTTTTGGTAAATTTGATAAAATATTTATTTAATTTTGCTCGTTACCTTGGTAATATGGGGTTGACTTCCACCACTCATTTCGATGTCGGACGGAAAATGGATAACGAAAAGATGTTAATAAAATTAATAGATTATTATGATCTAATATATTATTTTTATTTCCTAAATAAATTATTCGAGTATTAGTGAAAAGGCCTCAAAGTGAGTTCTGTATATTTTTTTATCATGTCAGTAAATTTTGTACTATAAATGTATTGATCGCTATAAACAATATCATTTATGTTTAAATTATAGTTAAATAACTAAACTGATAGTGTTTTGTTCTACAGATACAACTTATACATATGTATATACAGATATAACAAATTATTTTTAATATTTTGTTATATACACACATCAGACTAAACAGCAAGGGAGGTAATTGTTCCACAAATTGAGTATTCGTTATAGTCTTTGACTAAAAAAAAGGCATTTAAACGACAAAATGTTTTTATTCGTATCTCACTGTTGTGAGAGATACGAATATACTTATCATTACATTGTACAAATCAAAATCACTTGCCGCGTCTGTCTGTATGTACTTATATACGCTTAGATCTTCAAAACTACGCTACGGATTTTGATGCGGTTTGTTTTAACAGATAGAATGATTCATAAAGTTTTATATGAATACCTAATACATGCATAATATAGTAGAGAAACGCTGATAATTTTACAGGGTCCTAATGTGATGTCGACGCGGCGGCGCGTGTCTTTAGGTCATAGATGTGTAGTTCACGCAGGCGCAGCCGCGAGCGGGCTACCAGTATTGTATATTATTATAATTCTTATCGGTACTATGATCGTGCTCAAAAGATGTGTTGTTATTTAGCATACGGCAAATGGATATCGCAAACACTTAGATATTATAGTCGTTGTACTAAAAATATACCTACTTAAGATAAAATAATTGACATGAATAGACGCTATTATGGTTCATTTCAATCATTATAATACACATAAGGGTAAAATGGGACACACAGATTTTACTCATGTTATTTGAATATTATAATTTAGACTAAATGACTATTATGTTAATAGACAAAAAAGTTGTTCCATTAACATACGGCTTATGGTACCTAATGCATTTTGATACACAACCTTGAGTTCTAATTTGTGGTGCGTAAATTAGCAATCTTGTCCGGAATTTCTTATGACTCTTGTTTATTATTTTTGTACGAATACTTCTCTAAACAAACAATGCATAAATTTTAAACTGGATTAACGATTTAAGCTGTTTACATATTTTTTTAATACACTAGGAAATAAATTAATTAATTAGTTTTGTGATTGATAAATACTGATGATTCATACAATTCGTATGAAATTAAACTCCTAAAACAATCTGAAACTGAAATGGACTAAGATTTAATTGTTGTTATATTGTCTTAAACATCCAAATTCTTCAATAGAAGAAAGGTAATCTATATATTATTTGAAAATTATAAAAAGAGGAGTGAAATCGGTAAAGTAATTTTCAAATAGTATGTTGCGATCAAAGATGACAATTTTTTTAATGCCGCGTGTTGTCTGTCAGAACATAAATGAAGATTTTTATAAGCATATATAAAATTAAAGTACATATATGTACTATTGCATATAAATAACTTGCTATTACAATCACGTTTTACTTTACTAATAAGGAATAATGTATATTGTTTTTATACAAACGCATACTTCTTTAGCTATTCTTTACACGTCGATAATTGCGGATTACACTGCATCAATTAGAATACTCTGTATCCATGTAAGTACCTATAGTTTATTTATATTTAAAAAAGACCCACATCAGTGCCGTCAGAAGTGAAAACCTAAAAAAATTGGAATCTTTTATTGAGCAAGAAGTACTTTTAATTACAAGTGCATAATAAATAAGTTTTATTTCACAATATGTACGTTACGTCTATTCACTAGTTTTTGCTCGCGGCTTCACCCGTTTTTGTTAATAAGTAGTTCTATAAGCTTGCCCAAACTTTATACTATCCATATCAAATTGCACCTCAAGGGGCTCGAGACTTTAACATGACACATATGAGTATGTACGTATGTACAGAGATAAATCAACGAACATATGTATATTTAACTTTACAGAAATAAAATTTATATTAATATTGTCTTAGCAAATGTATACTGCAATATTTTTTACAAAAGTTGAATAACATTTCAAATTTAGCGCTTGATATTTATGAATTGGAAAGCAAAGAGTAGCTGCGCTTCTACTCTGTATCATTTTTCTAGACAGCTGTCATGGAGTGTTTGGTGACGATAACGCGAGTTCCATGATTATTGTTCACCCAAAAAGTTCTTAGCGTATCGCAAAAAAGAAAATTGGTTGTAGTGAATTTATTTATTACGGTACATCCTTTAAATTGAATGTTCACAAAATTTATATATGGACATTCCATATAATAATTTTGTAAACATAAAGAGTTACTATAAATATATATAAACAATTTGCACAAAAAATATCAAAATTAAAACACCCTAATTTTGATTAAATGAAAACAATGAACACTTAGGAAATTGAAGATGTATATTTTTAGAAAACGTATAATTTTATGAACATAAAGAGATAAGAACCCCCGCCTGTTGGAAACCGTCCATCCAAACTAACCGCTAAGCCATGCGTTTTACTACCAGCTTCGAAATTTTTATACGCTTTTTATTACAACTTATTTTTGTTGTCAGCAGAGAGTGTTTCTGTAGAGAGATTTTTACAATTTTTTATTACCCAAAGCTTATTCTATTATTTGTAAAAAGTGCTTTAACTGCGTTCAAATTTTTGTACGTTTTCTAAAAATGTCTTTTTCAAATGTCAACTACTACAGTCTAGATGCTAGAAGGACTGTCATTTTTTACGTAATATTCGTTTAAGCGAACTACAGATCGGTCTCCTTCCGGTACCAGTACACCGAACATGCACCGGATGATATCTGCAAACTGTTAACAAGATAATTCGTTTCGTCCACTTCATGGGTACACTGAATCACAACAACGTAGTCCTTATATTCTATTGAATAAAATCATTATTGCAATATATGTACGGTTTTGTTGTACTGATCGTTGTACGCCTTGAGACGAGGTCGTGTCGTGACTTATTCTCATTGTTGTTGTTTAAAAAATATATGTAGGTATAAATTTTTTTTGTACATGTCTTGTTAATAGAGGATCGCAATATTTCATACAGATTATTAGATTACTATATTTTTTTACAGTCATTTTATAGTTAAATTTGTTTGTTTGATTTAAATAATGGATTGAATTGATGATTTTATAGTTACAAAATAAAAATAAGTTTATTATATGTAGCTTATGGTAAGCTATGTAATGGAGGACGACTTATCCTCTACAATTATATGTGCATGTTTTCAATATACCAGCTAACCAGGTTTAAAATGAAATAAATAATTATCCATCAATCATTATTATGGAATACTATTGTGGCACAGTGGGCTGTTACAATGTCTTAAATTCGAACGGAATGCGAAGAGCAGAGTTTCATGACACTAAGTTTTCTCTGTCCTATGAATACATAATAACTAAAAAAAGACATCATGACGAATCGACATATTTATGTGTACCAATACACATATGTGTATAATACACATAAGTAAATATATTTGCTAGTGTCCGACCGAAGGTTCGGTTTCGGTTTCGGTTTCGGCAAAAAAATGTAGTTTCGGCCGTAGTTTCGGTTTCGGCAAAAAAACTGCCGAACCTTCGGCAATGCCGAAACTACTCACACATGAGTACCTACTCCTGAATTTTCACGTCGTAAGATACTTTTGAGTGTTTTGATAGCTTGTGAACCTAATCTTAAGATATAGTAAACGATTTTAATATATAAATTATAAATTAATGATGAGAATACTGAATGAACTGCTGACGATAGATTAAATGAACTATCCCTGTTAGTCTGTAAGGAAACTGTGTGTCTGTTCGCGTAAGTGTGGCTCCTTTCAGGGGTCGAATACCTATGAATTTTGCGAACCCTGGGCTATTTACTATATTGGAGACTTACCTTATTAATTATTATTTAAATATAACCGTTTTCTATATAAATGTAACACAGTATATAGTCAATAAGTTAATATAAATATATATCTAATGTAAATCTTATCATAAAGCACATAAATTTCCCTGCAAGAAATGCGCAGTTAAATATCTATTTACCAAGTGTTGCCACTCTTAAGAGGAGACTGAGGGTCTAGATAACCCACAGGTCCCTGGGCTACAGCTTGAAAAGCCTTTATGTAAATCCCTAGGAGCCTTGGGCAAAGAGAACTGGCGTAGGTCTCTAGTACTTACTACTTTTTTATTATTTCCAAAAAAAAGTTGTAAAAGGGGGCAAACTAACGGAAGGACCGTCTGTTGGTAAGTGTTTATCGTCGCTTATGGACATCTACAACATTAGAGGAAATGTGGATGCGTTACCGACCTTCAAAACGAAGAAGGGAGAAGGGTGAGATAGAGAAATCTAGCTTAACGCCAAATATCTAATGATCATCAGATATTTGGCGGTTAATTTTTGACGTGATAGTGGTCGCGAGCCAGTCGGAGAACGAATCTCCTACCACCAAGATACTGGGCTACCTGCCTTTTGCGAGACGCTGCCCAGCCACGGAGGGGAAAAAATACTACTACCAAACCGACGAAGGTAAAAAGATAAACCCTAGCCAATAGCGAACTTGAAAAATACTACAACCAATCGTGTTTATAGGCCTTCCTGGCGCAGTGGGAGGACAGCTACTAACTGTTAACGCGATGGTGGTGTTTTCAATCCCCACTCGGGGGAATGATTATTTCATTTCTCCGCACTCCCACTTGAAACAAAGCGTTGAGTTCCACCACTCAACACGCACCGTCTCCATTTCAGGCAGAAAGTGACGAACGAAGTGTCTTAGCACTGGGCTCTCTCCGACTATTCGCTATGCGGCAAAACTGATCGTGAAGCTATAAAAATGTACATTATAAGATATAATTAAAATGAAAAAAAATCATAATATAATAAAATCAACGTAATCATAATAATTTAAATGCACATGTAATTTTTAAATCGTAAAATATGTAATTTTTTTACATACTATACAAATTTTATGACGTCATCAGCAGTTTCGGTTTCGGTTTCGGTTTCGGTTGAAACTGAAGTCAGAACCAAAGGTTCGGTTTCGGTTTCTGTTTCGGCAGAAAATCCAGTTTCGTTCGGACACTAATAATTTCTTTACAAAGAGAATATACACAATAATAGTAATATCCGTATTAAATATTATTATTATGATTATTTCCATATATTGTAAACCTTAGGTATAGGTGAGACTAAAACACTCATAATGCATGTGAAAATCATGTTATTTAGTAATAATGATCAGGTACCGTTTCCAAAGTACTAAACATAAGCCCATTGACAAGGTTTCCCACGGCGTGTGAACTAAAATAATTGAATGCAAAAACATTATATACCTATGCTTGATACATGAATTTAGTCTGACTTTGTTATAAAATTTAAATCTAAAGTAATTTATTTTTTTATTTTAATAAAAAATGATTTTTTACTAATATCAAGAGAGCATAATAGAAGTTATAGGAGAGTTTTGAAAATGTTATTAGAAGTTCTAGACCAGTTCAAACCTAGTATCTAATAAAAATATATACAAATTTGAAAGCCCTTCGAAGATACCTAAAAGTAAAGTCTTATCTTATATTTTTGTATCCCTTGCGGGGTAGTCAGAGAGAACAGAGCGCCAAACGCTACGGTCCCTGCATACTTTTTTCGCCTCGTCCACTGTCATCAACCTTTTCATACACGCCCTCCGGGGGGTCCTCATGCTTTTAACGTGACCTTCCTCCAGTATTGTCGATACTGTGTTTTCGAAGTTCAACCTAGGTCTTCCCCTGCCTCTCTTACCACTATCTCTCACCTTTGCTTGGTATATCTTTCTTACCATTCTTCCATCACTCGTCCTCTCGACATGCCCAAACCACTTGAGCACGCCCTTCTTCAATCAGCCTTTTTATATATTTTTATATTTAGTTATTTTTTTATCTATTACTGTTACTTACTTTCTTTGGTGTGCAATAAAGAGTTATTATTATTAAAGTCTTAGCTTTTAAAGATCATGCCATAGATAATAATATGAACAAATGTAAAAAAAAACTTCATTGGACCCGGATGCCCGCTCCAGGACAAATGTTTTTTTTTACCGTTATGACATTCATGTTATTTTTTCTATTTTCGAGTGGGAGACATATACAATCCCATTAATAAATATTTTATACCCTTACAATTTCTCACCGAATACTAAACAAGTTACCTTGAAATGATATTTACGTGATAAATTCTAGATTCTAGCGAATTGCAAAGATGTGTTTACTTGGTTTTGAATGCCAAATGTACGACTTTGACTATTATGTACATCACTTTTCCTTAACAATAAGAAGCCAGATTTTTTAAGTGTGTTTATTTTAAACCTAACATTTATTAGACAAATTATGGAGGTCATTACAGGGTTTATTAATTAACAAATACTATAAATTGGATTATCAACTACATTTATACCAAAATTCATTACAATCGGTCAAGCGGTTTAGAGTTTTCATATAAACTTTCATCCCTTATTTCAACCCTTTACAGGCTGATTTTTGAAAAAATAAGTAGCCTATGTAGGACCCTGTAACTGTTACTACTTTCATTGTAAATTTCATCGAAGTCGGACAGGTAGATTAGCCTTGAAAGCGTGACAGACAAACACACTGACATTCACATTTATAATATAAGTATGGATACAGCAAAGGATATTTTTCAAAGAATTTCAAAAAAATATATACTTCAACGCCAGTCAATTTATACTTAATTTTGAAGAATAAACTAGAGATATCATTAAATTACATCGGATCCACATCCCTATAGGTATTTAAAATAACTTTAAATATAAGTAAGTTAGTCATAAGCAACACACGTTGAGACTTTAACGGTAAAGCTAATAAATAGTGAGTCACATTTTTTTCTCTCAGAATTTATTAATTGTATCATCTAATCATGACGAATACATATTAACAATATTTGTAACCTAAGTTCATTCTCAAACAACAATCGGATATTGCAGGATTGACAATGTAACTCCAACTCCAAACATCTCTCTTGATCTCTTATTTCAAAATATTCCTATATAAAAAATTAAACTAAACATTTGTTGACTGTGTCTTTGTTTTCGTCTTTTACAAATCATAAATAATAATCAACTTTTTGTTTATTACAAAAACATGTTATCTTCAGTTGCTCTGACTATTATTTACTTCAAAAAAACTTTATGTAGCAACAATTTTCTATGATGTTAGTCTAATTTTCTAATTAATACCAAAATATTTATTAACTAGCTGTGCCCGTGACTTTATCAAAGCCAAATTTAACAAAAAAAATTGTCTTAGTTAATCCTTATTACATCAGCTATCTGTCAGTGAAGGTGCCGTCAAAATCGATCACCACGTTTCAGTGAAGAGTCGAAGAAAATAGACACAACAACAGACAAAAATTATAAAAATATTATTTGGATATATTTGCTGAGTATGTTTTTAACATTTGAAAAAGTAGTAAACGCGGTGATGTTAACATTACAAAAAGATAATTCAATTTTGTTTATTTATATAGATACAATACGCACTATAAAGTGCTTAATAATATAATACGCTATGTAGCGCTACCTAGGCTTAAAATCTGGAACTACGTGAAATAAAATACAAGCCATGTAAATTGACAATCGTATTAGTTGTATGACATACACACAATTGAAATTCTTATCGGTCTTTGCCTCGTATGGATAGATGGCGCTATCTGTCCCCAGGTACACCAAGCTTAAAGAAAAAAAAATATATAATTTAAATCACTATACATAATTATAAGTGTGTAATATTTATTCTTTTATTTTAAATTATACTGGCTTTCTGGACTTATTTTCAGTTGCATACTCATTCAATCTTAACTTTTATTTTAAAAATGGAAATAAAAAGGTTCTAAACAATGAATATATTTGGCTTCACGCAGTATCCTGCACATAGCACGTGAGACACTCCGTTGCCCATTTTCCGCCGAATTTTGGAGACATTGCGTGTTAAGTGGCCGAATTTAACGACGCGCTTTGCTTCGACACCAGAGTGAAAAAGATGGACATATTAAATATTTCCAATCCTCAAGTGGGAATCAAACCCATAACCAGTCACGTTTACAGTCACACTTTGTGCCTCTGCGCCACAACTGGCCTCTGGTGAATAATATAACATTATATAAAGGCCAAACTCTACTGGCACGTTCGAAGCGCCATAAATAAACAAATGAACTGAACTGACACACAAAAACACGTGATATTAACTTAGAAATTATGCAAAGTAGTTAATATATTTTAAACATGAATTCAATTTGAATTTAATAAAAATAAAAATCATAATTTCATTTTTAAATGTTTCTTGTAAGATGTAACTTATCGTTTTCGTCTCTCTATGATCGAAAATGTATAGAACTACATTAATAGATAAACGTTGTAGTCAAATAAAATAAATTGAATTATTATAAGAAATTAACTTTACTGTTTTAAACTTAAAATTACTAGATTAATCTTATATTCGAATATCATTGCAGGATAATATTTCATAGAATGATGTCTACAGATATATAACTTTTGAACATATAATAATGTAGTATTTTTAATACTGCTATCTTTACTTTTGTCACAAATGTCAATATAAAACAATATGCGTTTATTAACAAAATAACAATGGAATGAAAGAAAAATAAAGACGATCGTTAAAAAATTAAAATGCTCTACTGCCGCTAAATAATGTTGTGCTATGCACGTTTATTTTTGTAAATATAATGTCGCCAAAAATATAATTTTAGATTAAGTATAAGAGAAAAAATATTTCTTTACTTTTAAATTTAAGCAGCAGTATGCATGCTCTATACATATTTACCGATATATTTTCAAATTGATGTCATCTGTGCAAATTATTGAATAAGTTAATTGAACCATAACTTTACTTATATTGCAATTTTAAATTAGAAGCAAATAAAGAATTCATCTAAAATTGTTTGGTAAACATGTATAGAACAAGCTTCAAAATAATATAATCTATAGTTTAGCAAGCAAGGCCTCCGCCCTCGTTGCGTTCAAGTTCACGGCGGACGTATTCCGCTTGTTTCTCGCTCAATCCTAAGCGAGCTACTTCTTCATCAAACTGTGCTTTGCCACCGACTCCAACGAGATAGCCATTCAGCCGCGCTGCCAAGTGTGAAGTTTGCAGCTTGGTAGCGTCCAGACCCAAGCTTCTGCAGAGGTCCTTGTGCCCTTGCAATCTGTATTTCTGGTGATAGCTATAAAAATAATAAAATTTTTTTTAGTATTTAAAATTTTTGACCTTTATAATTTTTCTAATTAAATTATTTTAATCTAATTAATCGCCTATATTATTATCCGAAAATACACTTTAGAAAATCCCTCGGTTTGAATACTTCATAGCAGTTTGTGAGGTAAACCTGTACTTCCACGATAATTCAGCTTATATTAGTCCATTTTTCAGTGTCATACTTTTTTCCGCAAAGCAGGATAGAGAGAAAGTAACGTCAAGACCAACCGTTCTTTAGTTTTCGCTTGAATTCGAGACATTGCATATTCAATGACAGAACTTAACACCAAATCAAAGCTCAATCAAAAATAAATAGATACATTTAAATTATAGTAATATTTATTATCCTTCAAATCAAAAATTAAATTATTTTTTAAGTTATTAATAACCACATTACTTATCAAAGAGAAACTGATAATAAAGGTCAACATTTTCAATTTTATGCATACATTGTATGCGAATTAATAGTGTATTGATCTTGAGATCAAATTCATCAATTCTCGAATGCGTTTCTATTAAAAGAATCAAACGATCCATCACGTGCTTAAAATACGAATTGAACTCTCACATCTTGTGTTATACAATTTAAGTTTACAACGATAGATAGGAGACTTGCAAATGACATCATTAACAAAAATATTTTACATTTCAAATATTCCGTATTAAATGGTGGAAGTTAGCGACGTACTTTGACTTGCCAGAAATAAATGAAAGAATTTTAATATACGCGCGTGAACAAGTGAGGATTGAACTCACAACCTGTATTATATACAACCGCTGTCCCACTGTCCCGCAATTCCATTAAAATATTTTACTTAATAAAGGAACATCACGCTTTTTGCAGGGTAGTCGGAGAGAACCTAGTATCATCCCGTTATCCACTTTCCTCTTGAAATCGATATTTTTCTTGTCGAATGACGTAACTTAACGCCGCGCTATGACTTAGGTAGTAGGCCGGAGAAATGAAAATAGTAATAATAATTCCGAAGAGTGCGAATCGAACCCAAAACCATTGCGTTTTTAACAGATGGTTTTTAACACTTATAATGACTTATTTTATTTTAAATATGTAAAAATACATGTACAAATATATATATTATATGTAGGTATTTATGTACCTACTCACTAATTAAAACAAGAATTTCGTGAAGCGGATTAAATAAATACTAAATAGATGCCGACGTATGGTTAGGTCATTTTCCGTACCGCACAAACTTGAACTTAGCATAAAATATCAGCAAAATGTCAGCATTAGCTAATTATATTAACAAGAATAACAAATAATATTACTTAGCGAAAAACAACAAATAAAATTTGAAGTAAATCTTAGTTTATGTTTATTTTTCAATATATAAATGGCAACCAATTTGCGGCAGGAAAATCGACGACATTTAAAATGGAGGTTAACACATACAATTGACAATTATTTAAAAGGTACTGGTAAGGCCGTGACATAATTATTATTATAATTGACAGTTAACTAATGTAATGTAATATGTATACCATCTGAATATTCATACATTGTTAGTTACCAGGCCCGACACCGCTCCGAGGTCGATATGTTTGCAGTATGCGCTAGCAATGCAATATTGATTGCTGAATATTTAAAGTGAATATGTTTTAATTTCTTTTTTTACGTTTGGTATTTAGTTTTTCAGCATATTTAATTAATGTAAACAATTGAATATTAGTATATTATAAATGCTGAAGTCTCTGTCTGTGTGTCTGTCTGTTATGTTTTTACGGCTAATCTACCGAACCGATTTGGATAGAATTCAGAATAAAAATAATAAACCTGATAAAAATAGTCAAACGTAGGTATTTTTTTTTAAAATCAGCTGGTTGAAATAGATGATGAAAAAAAATATACTCATATAATGGGCTGCCCTGATTTTACCCCATATTATGGACAAATAGTCATTCACTACTTTGTTTGTATGGACTTTATGATCATTGTGGGGGATAAATATACTATTTTTTCCTCATTCTGAGCAACAAGAGAAAGGGCAGCTTGTATACCAGTATTTAAGCGAAAAGTGGAAAACAGGGCGATGTTTCAGTGCCCTCTTTCAGCTTGTTGTTACAAGAGAAAAAATATACACTCGTACTTATGTAGGATGTTATTATATGATAACACTGCGGCGACTCTAACATTGCTCAGTTTGTAAATACAAATTGTTAAATTTATCCTAAATTATCAATCTCAAAGAAACCTGAAATCTACATATACTTATGAAGCTTCACGCTGTATCCCGCACACAGCAGGGTAGGCAGAGGGAACCTAGTGTTAAGACACTCCGTTCCCCACTTCCCGCGCTTAACGCCGCGCTTTACCTCGACACCAGAGCGAAGAAAATGGAAATATTATTTCCACTCCTCGAGTGGGAATCGAACCCACAACCAGTCGCTTACAGTCACACGCTTGTGCCACTGGGCCACAACTGGCCACATACTTACGACAGTTTAGATAAATATAAGCTTACTCTTCAGCCGGGTAGAATGTGCCAGCAGGTGCAATTTCTGTCCTCAGTTGTCCGTTGCATCGGACTTGCATGGTTTTGTGCGACGTCTCAGCCATCTCACGTTGTTCCTCATCATGGTACAAGATCAATGATTGGTACTAGAATTACAAAAAATACAAGATATTATTAACTAAGTTTACATTATAAGGCTATGGTAGCTCAATGGGACAGTTATGGCATTTACTGTAAACGCGGTTGGTTATGAACTCGATTCCCACTCGGTATGATTATCTTAATTTAATTATTTTCATTTTCCTCATGTTCCGCTCTGGTAAAGAAGAGTGTCTTGGCACTATTGCATATGAATTTAAGTAAAATTTACTTTCTTTGTTTTCTTAGTTATTAGTATTAAGAAGTTTTAACTTAAATAAATATGATGGAGTTGCTTATAAATTGTAAACTTTGTAGATATAACGTTGCATTGCATTCCGATAACTTAACAATAATTAGTTTACCAGCTAAGTCTTACCTTAATGATTATATGCAGAATTCTTTATAATTTTACTCATTAATTCAATGTCATTTTGGTCATTGTAACGTCTTATCATTAAGCATTCTAGTTCAAAAGACATTTGTATTTTTTAAATTTACAATATAAATATGGCTCAAGTAATTTTAGCCTAAATAACTATTATATACATATATTTTTAATATGCTATATTACATTATACTAATTACATTATACTAATTATTTAAAACCTGAAGAAAAATACTAAAGTTATTATTAATAACTTATTTGAAATTAGATGCCTAATTAATAAAGCCTATTTCAATGCTATTGTTTTTTTGAAGTTGGCGCAACAATGAAAATTTCTTTAAATGCAGCTTAATCTTTAGCTTGGGTATTAAACGGTTTTATACACTCTAATCTATGTATATCCTGTTAAAGGATTATGTTGTATATAATAAATATATGGCGGATAAGAATAATCTGATCGGATTAGCACTGATTACGTATTTTCACTTTATTTCTTTATCGTACGCCCATAATGCCTAGATTTTAGATGCCTTTCAAAACAGACTATAAAATAAGTAAGGATTTTTTTATTGTAAAAAATACTATTATTAAGAAACTAAAAGAACACTTTTAAAATGATTTGTGATTGAAAATAGAATTGTTAAAAATAACTTTAAATCATTATGTATAAATAAATATACTATAACCGCACAACAATGTTTACACTACCTAATTAAAACTGTTTATAAACAAAAATATTAGTGAAGCAAGTAAGCAATAAAAATACAAATTCAATATCTGTTTACAATAATTATGTCATTTTACAGCAAACAAAAAAGAATTTAAAATTTACACTATTTGGTCTTATCTAATTAGACAAAGATTATAAAAAACGTGTTTTAAAACACGTAGTGATTGCAAATAATCATAGAAATAATAGATTTAATTAATTTTGGAATAATGAAAGTAATGATAAACTAAAAGATAATTTTCATATTTTTATGTTGTTGTTATTATCTTTTTTTCTGCAGCTTTATATTTGTTTCCGCATAGGCTCTTTCTAACTACCCCATAGTTAGAAAGAGCCTAGTGTTAAGACACTCCGTTGTCCACTTTCCGCCTGAAATCGATACATGGTCTATTGTATGAGGTAACTTAACGCCGCGTTTTACCTTCAGTATAGGCGCAAAAATTAAAATAATATATAGCCATTTCCCCACGTAAGAAATTGAACATACACCTATCAAATTTATAGTCAGATGCTTTCCACGACAGCTTAGGCCACTAAACTTAACACAAGCACAGACAAACTCAACTTACCTGTCTCTTTATTTTTGTAGTAAGTCCATATTCGTGGTTAGCCCAAAACATGTCAAGGAGTTCTTCGTATGTTACAGTCTTTGGGTCGAAGTCCACCTCGATTACTTCTGTATGGTCGCCTCTGTGGAGAGCAAAGAAAGGTATACTGTTAGGTGTTTCATTATATCATATTCTTTCGCTAATATTAAGTGAACCTGCGACGTCTCATGAGGGTGGAGAGGGTTTCCGCTGGGTATTTTTAGGTAGGCAAATATAACCTAATTTATTAATTAACCTAATTTAATGTTAGGCTATATTTGACACTCCAATGATAGTAGTAAAAAAATAGCTTCACGCTATATCCCGCACACAGCAGGGTAGGCAGAGGGAACCTAGTATTAAGATACTCCGTTCCCCACTTTCCGCCGAATTTGGAGGCATTGCGTGTTAAGTGGCGGAACTCAACGCCGCGCTTTACCTCAACATCAGAGCGAAGAAAATGGAAATACTAAATATTTCCACTTCTCGAGTGAGAATCGAACCCACAACCAGTCGTTTACAGTCACACGCTTGTGCCACTGGGCCACGACTGGCCACAATTACTTATTGTATTCACTAATTGTGTATTCAGAAACGAAACTAGACGTTGTGGTGTTTAAATCATTATTTATAATTACGCAAATTTTACTGCAGGAAGATAAATATTAAAAATAATATGAAACCTATTTGGTAGACTACTTTTTTCGGCAACTGGAGACTGACACTTCTCTTTGCTACATCTCTTCTCTTTGCTCTAGTACTTTATTTAAGATTATAGTTTCAAACACTTTATAATAGTGATTTGTAAATTGAATAGCTCTAAAATATAAATAGCAAGTTGATTTTACCTAGTATGAGTACCTACCCTTTGTCTGCGGAGGCGTAGAGTAGGCAAAAAATCGATACGTAGAGGTTACAGTGTTATATAACTTGATATACATACATTTTAAACTCTCATTTTATACAAATTCATTCATTCGTCTTCAAATCACAATTACATAAAATTATACAATATTTTATATTTTTATTTGGGCCAGTCGTGGCGCAGAGGCACAAAGTGTGACTGGTTGTGGGTTCGATTCCCGCTCGAGGATTGGAAATATCTATATGTTTCCATGTTCTTCGCCTACTGTTGAGGCAAAGCGTGGCATTAAGTTCCGCCACTTAACACACAAAGCCTCCAAAATTCGCCAGAAGGTGGGGAACGGAGTGTCTTAGCACTAGGTTCCCTCTGCCTACCGTGCTGTGTGCGGGATACGCCGTGAAGCTAAAAACAATATACAGGATTGTAATTTGATTCTTAGAAAAAAGCAGTTCCTCGCTTTTTTCTGCACAATGAGGTAGTCAGAGAGAACCTAGTATTAAGACATTTCGTTCGTCACTTGCGGAGCTCAACGCCGAGAATTTGATTTGAATCTTAATTTATTATTGAAAGTAGATAATAATTTTGAAATAGAAAATTGGTATATCGTTCTGTTATATAATATAGATAATGCGTAGTTTGACAGCGTCTACCTTGGCCTTGGACCGTGCGTAGATATTTAGACAACCTTGACGCTACGATTACAATGCCAAATATATTTGGTACTATACGAATAAAATCAAAAGTAAGTGTAAAAAATGAGAAAAAATTAACAAAAATTCTAACAAAATGTTTTGTTTATTTTTGGATTCTAATAAAATATAGTTTTATAATCTAGATGCAGTTTTTATTATCATTAATCTTTTTTTTAGCTTCACACTCTATCCCTTACACAGCAAGGTAAAAAGAGGGACCATAGTGTCAAGACACTCCGTTTCCCACTTTCCGCTTAATTTGTAGGCATTGCCTGTGAATTGGCGGAGCTTAACACAACGTTATGCCTCGACACCAGAGCGAAGAAAATTGAAATATTAAATATTTCCACTCCTCGAGGGGGAATCGAGCCCACAACCAATCGTTTACAATCACATGTTAGTGCCACTGCGCCACAACTGGCCCCTTTATTATCATTAATCATTCCAAAATACTATTTGTACTTTCGCTAATAGGTACCTCTATTATCTATACAATATACATACACTTGAAGAAGCTTAGTCGGCACGTATCAAACGATGATAAAGCAGATCTAGCAATCCTTAAAGTATTAACTTAAGGAATTACGCTTAGGATGTTAAGCTCTTATGTCTTTGTCATAATATTGCTTAAAACAAGAGTTTAAATGACACTTATTACTATTGTTACATTATTTGTATAGATATGTAAATTAAAGTAACTTTATATGTTTTTTTAAATTCATACTAATATACTTTTTAATTATTTTAAAGTACAGCAGAACAGTACTTAGGTCGTCACTCTAAGGCATATCCAAAGTTATATAGAGCTCTATATCACTCTACCTCCTAAAGAAGAAGAAACAATTCACCGAATCCTAGTCTTTAATATAATATTACAGTTAAATCTCTAAATTGACGACGAAATACGCTAAATAAGTTAGGTATTTAATATGAAAAAACTTAAATCATTATTGTTTGTGAGTCTCTGTCCAAAAATCCTCTTTACGTTTATTGAACGTTCATAAACCGCTGCGACTCTTAAACGTCTAATTGTTGCATAAATAGAAATATTTTTATAATTAAATGGAATTCATCTGTGAAATGTAAATTGAAATAATTGTATTCCAATTACTTTAAATACTTGTTATATAATAGAAGACTGACCACAATCAGGTGTAACAATGCGTCATACATAATTATATACAGATGTTACTCTAGTACTATAAAATCTTATAAAGTCGTTTTTTAAAACGCAGTGTTTTTGTGTCTATCCTTGTAAGAAAATCACTTCTTGCACTTTGATTTGCTAGAAAAAATTGTATAGATATTATTAAAAAATATATATAATATTTTCATTGTATATTATAAGAATTTTATATCCTTCTTAGGACAAACAGGGTAAGAAGAAAATTTTTGTACTAATTTTGGTCATAAAAATTTTCTTAATTGTATATATAGACGGATTTAAATATAATTAAATGCGTAGTGGTAATGACCTAATCATTGTTTACACAATTCATTTATTTATAGGCACGTACAACAACAATAGGAAATATGATTGTGCAATAACATAAAAATGAAAGTCACGATTATTTTCTTTTTTGCAAAACGATCACAGCTGAGACACGTGTAGGCAGAACACTTGTATTTCGCACGTCAGATAAAAAAAAACGCTAGCTAATGCCAATTTACGTAAAGCAAGAATAATCTTTGCCTTGACCCATATCGATCGGTCTTATTGTAACAGCGTTTTTTACTTCCGTGTCCGTATTGAAATTGAAATAAAATGGTTCTAAAATAAGTTATGATAAATATGTGTAGCTGTGCCCGTGACTTTGTCCGCGTAGAATTTAACTAAAAAAAATATCCTAAAATGAAAGCAGCCTACGTTACTCCCTATTACATCAGCTATGTGCCGGTAAAAGCCACATCAAAATCAGTTCAGTCGTTCCGCAGAAACTAGCCGAATCAAAAAGACAAAAATAAAAATGGAAACAAATGCTATTTAGCATATGTACCGTATATACATACATACGTGTAGTAGAAAGCAGTTATTTTAATATTACAATCAGACATTCCATTTTATTAATTTGTAAGTATAGATAAACTATATTAATAATAACGTGCGAAGCTAAATTCCGCTATCATATACTATCATATATGCAAAACTTGAAATTTTCTAAGATTGCAAGAAATTTAGGAAGATAGGTACTAGTGAAAGTAAAAAAAAAACATGTTAACGACGAGTATGTAATTAAAACATGTTTAATAGAATCTCGAAGTAATGAAATGTGAATTAATTTCACTTTTTTTAACGCAATAAATCTCTCTATAAAAATTCTAAGTGTCTCTATGCATACCCTAAAAGAGTTTAGTTTATATTCAAAGTTCCACAATTAAAACTGAATTTTTAAATTTGTTATACTTGTATTTTTATTTCCAAATATGATAAATCAATTCCAGACTACAATTTTGGAAATATGGTGATGAATGAAGTATACAATACAATGATATTAATAAATATATTATTAATTTCATTTTGTTGATCCAATCTCAGAGTTAATATGAAAGTTATGCGTATGGAAGAGTATGAAATTTGACCCAGTTTTAGTTTTAGATTATATGGAATTTTTTTTTTATATTAATTTATCGAATACGAATTAAATTAATCAATATTACTCTACATTTGTTTATCAAACTTTTATGTAAGGTGATATTTGTTGTATTGTGAAGACGCCTTGCGACCCCAGTCTCTTTTCAGTTTTTAATCATTATAATTACAACTTACAAGTTTCTATAGTGTGGATTTTTTGTCGTGCCACCGGCGTAGCCCACTCTTGTGCGCACGATGCCCGGCGTAGCGCCGAATAAGGAGTCATTGGACCAGAAACAACCCATGCCAAAAGTTGCCTTTTTCGTTGGTATATCCACATCGTGGAGCAGAGCCGCCTGCGTAAAAAACAAATAAGATTTAATAACATACACGTAATAAAAATGTAACCGATCGCTGTCTGTACATGGAAGATTTATGATAAAAAATATTATGATAATATAAGTTGTGTTGAGCAAAATTTAATTGCAATTAATAATTAAATATTAACAATTGATATATGTTAATGTTTATACGTTAATCACATTTAACAATTAATTCTTTGTTAATTTTAGTGTAAAAATTAACAACTAATTTTCAGCTTATTGTGATTTTTATATAATTTCCCTACAAACAAGCAATGAATTGTTAATATTAAATTGTTAATTGCAATTAAATTTTGCATTTTAAAATGCAGTTTTCACTATTGTGTTCTGGTAAAGTTCCTAAATAGTTATGTAGTTTACACAAATGAGACCGCGACTAGGTCACTAGTTTCTACATAAATATAGAAGATAAAAATACTATAACCAAATATAACCTACATATTTACATATTTCATTTGCCTAACATAAATAATTGAAAGAACGAGACAAGTAATCGTTTGCTTTTACTTGAATATTAATAATGCAATATATAAAAATGAATGTTCACGTGTATTGAGAAATAAAATTAAAATTCATTTACTTTCTATTAATTATTAGTACTTTCTATTAAAAAAAAAATGAATAATTAGAAAACATTTAATAATAATTTCTTTAAAAATTACTTGTCGTCATTATTTTTCCCAAAGGAACGTTCGAGAAACTCTTAATATAATTTATTCAGGTTCAAAAAGCGATATGAAACCAGTTTTTAGCAATTTGGCTGACCGCTCTACCTGCGACTGGATTTATGGATGGCTTTTTGAAATTGCCCAATTAAATAACAACCAAAATAAATTAATGAATATCTTATTATTCCTAAATAAGAACAAAAAATATGATTAAGAATTTTATTACATACATAATAATAATACAACTGACATTCACATCTAAACAAAGATGGTATTGAAAATTGAATATCAACAATATTATCAGATATGTAAAGGTCAACGATGCTAATTAGGTTATGTTACTGCGTTCAAATTTTATCTGGACCTCTTGGTTAAGTAATTGATTGTAGTTTGGCAAACAATAGGGTCTAGTTCAAATGCACAATAAGCGTGCTATATGAAAGCGTTATTTACTTTACTGATAACAGAAGAACAGTTCATTGATAGTATATTTTGTGAAAATTACAAATTTTTAGGAAGAGGCCGTCATGCCGCTTGACTGAAATCGTAGATAGTTGCAGGTTTGATTCCCACTCGAATGAATTATTATATATTATTTTCACTTCACAGCTCTGGTGCTTAAGGCAAAACGCAGTGTTAAGTTCCACCAATCAAAACGCTGTCTCAAATTCGGATGAAAAGTGTAGAACAGTGTCTTAAAATTAACTTCTTTCTGACTGCCCTGTTATGTGGAATTTTTTTTATTGTTATAAACAAGAATCATAAGTTAGTCTAATTTACAGAACTGCCGGACTCACCATTATGCACAGAGTATACTTATATGTGTAATCGTATAGAGAGTTACTTTAATTAATATAATTATAATATAATAAAATAATATCAGAAAATCTCGAAAATTGTTAGTAAATCAAATCTCTCGAGTTCTTGAACTTTGGTCGTACTACGTACGAATGTGAGTAGTCTATTTCGGTAGGTTAAAATTGCACGCTTCCCTTGAGGATGCTGTCTGTATGACAATTGACAACACGTGAGACACGAGTTACTTTGTATCGTCAATAAAAAATGTGTGTTGGTAATTATGAGTAATTAATTAGCGTGGTGATAAATTACAATTGATGTATTAAAAATAAATTTGCTAACTAATTTAATTAACTACATAATTATTAATAAATTGGACTAAATGATAAAGTAATTAGGCAAAATAATATTATCGGCCACTTTCTTGCAGTGGGACAACTTCTGTTATAGCTCGGCGGTTATGAGTTTGATTCTCACTTGAGCAAAAATTGGTATAATGAGGCAGAGTAGAGTTTCGCTGCTCTATGCAAAATATCGGAAATTTGGACGAAAACTAGAAAACTTAGTGTCTTAGCACTAGGTCCTGTTTACCTTATCTGCTGAGAAAAACAGAATAAAACAAAATGTTGAGCAAAATCTTACAACACTGTCACTACAGATGTCGTGACATTAAAGATGAGGTTTAAAAATTATATCAGTTCTTTATTTATGACTGTTGAACTTGCCAGTTGAGATCTACAAAATCAATCATCACAATATCTATCAATTGTGGCACTCAATTGGCTTAATAGCAGCAAAATTGAGATGTTAGTCGGGTCATTCGATTCATGAAGCCTTCCAAATGAAGCAAATGAAAAAGCAAAGATAAAAATGAAAACGCATTCCAATATTTTATATCCAGTTATAGCAATAACATTTGATATAAAAAAAGAAATAAGAATAAATTAAATTTTAAAACCAGTTTGTTTTAATGATATTCATTTTTTTCAGGTTGATGCTTTTATCCGCATTTCTTGGTAGACGGAGAAACTAGTGTCAACATCACTCCGTTCTCAACTTTCAGACCAAATCAGAGACATTGCGTGTTTATTGATGAACTGCGTGGTTCATCAATCAATGATGAACCTGAACGGTCACGCTTTGCTTTGCTCACCAGAGAAAAAAATAATAATTTTTAATTAACATAATTTTAACGGACGGGAATCGAACCCACAAACAATCGCGTTTATAGTAAGACGATTTCCCACAACGGCTTTGATGGCTTCGTATTAATTAATTTACTATATTAATATAATTATATTTAATACATTTCAAGAATAAAACGATAAATATCGTTTTGTTCTTGAAATTATATAAGTCTAATTTCCAGTAGGTGACTAGAGCTAGCTTCCAGTAAAATATTAAATTAAAACGAGACTGGAAATTTCAAGAAAATAGATAAGTATTTCTATTCAGTATTTTGAGGATATTTCCTTAAGAAATTATACTATAGTCAAGGAAAGTAAAGGTATATCAATTATATTATTAGACCATTATAATTATTAGACTAATATAAACACTAATATCATCTCTTAGAATTTCGTAATTTATACTTAATTTGAAAATATTACGAAAACGTATAAAAATTTAGACGCATCAGGATTTGAATCCTGACCCGCTATGGCATGTGTTCTCCATCCGGGTGCGTCAAAATTCATATACGCTTATTGTAAGTTATTTTTGCCGTTAGCATATCTGTAAAGAAAGTTTTACATATTTCTATTACCTCAAAATGTCACATCTATTATAATAAAAGAATAAAACGTATCTGTAACATTAAATATATATTTACTAAAGAATAGTTTAGAGTAATAAAGAAAATATTCATATCAATCTATGACTTTTATTTATTTTTTTATCTATTTGTCGGTTTATCTGATTTTACACTGTAATCAATAGAAAAACTGAATGCGTGTGACTGATTTTTTTATACATATATAACTATTAAACTTAGGCGATTATATGTTTTTGAATATATGCACAACGTACAGCAAATGTAAAGCCAAAAGAATTAATGAAATGCCGCAAGATAGGAAACATAAGCTGAGAGTACCCTCATGTTGTTATCACAACAGGATGGTAATTGCAGGCAAAAAGATACTAGATGTTATAGATCTTAGAACTAGAATTTAGCCAATATTATTTATCTTTACGAAACTCCCCCTTTAAAGGGACTTGGCATAATGTTCTACGTTCTCAACTTTAGCTAACTATACCGGGAAAACGAAAATATAATATTAACCTGAGATGATATAGAAGTCAGAATTTCTCAGTTATAACGAGACAGTTGTCTACTGTTACTGTCTAAGTAATAAATATGTTTATAGAAGAATTCTTTTTAAATATATGCTGCCGATATTTTTTTTTGGTACTTGCTTAATATCGATTACTAAAAAATAATATATTATTATATATCGCTTATTAGCGATATTTATTACTGGTCAAGTTACAAGTTCATCGTTCTACTTTCTTCCGCAAAAAATTCCATAATCATCAATCAATCTAGAAATGGCAATTTACAATTCGTATGTATAGTACATGTTACATTCACTATTATTACTATCCCAATGTAAGAAACAATTATTGTTGTAAATTTATATTTTTTAAAGTTATTTACTTTACTGTACTGTAGAAGAAATATATTAATGCATATAAAATTATTAATAGCAAACGACAAAATACAACAAATATCACATTATTAACTTTGTATTTTTAAATAGAATACAAAATAATTAAAAAAAACCTAATTAGTAAACAGAAATGAAAAATCATTAATTGTAGAGTCGCTAGAAAAGAAAAAACACAATTAAAAATTAATAAAGATAGGTATATTATGTTCCATACTCACGTTCGTTGGTGGTTTCATGGTGCAGAGTCTTCTTATAAGGCAAAGCATGCACAAGAGACGAATTAATCGTAGATTTTCCGGGATTGATGAGATTTGGCCGCGTGAAGCGCTCTCGGAGTGAAGCCGCGACACGTCTGCTCGGTGTGGCGGTCCGGCGAACACTGTCAATGCCGCTGTAACCGTAATTCTCTGATGTGCCTCACAACTTGGTGTGTCATAAACATACAGACATCGTGTCTCTACATTGGGACATTGGCAATGAAAATATGTTTTTTTTACTATTTCGGCGGTTAAAGCTGAGTATGATGTGAAGTATTTTAAATACGTAACTCAATCAGTGGAGAACGGAGTGTCTAATAAAGCGTGAAACTGAAGTAAAACCAAAAATAGGTGGTTTATAACAGATTTTTTAATTTAAATATAATTTTGACACTTATGTCAATTACCAAGATTTGACAACTTCTTAATTTATAATCATTTTGAATTTAAAATCTCTCATAAAAAAATGACATAGAACTCTTTGTTACATTCTGATACATCAGTGTAAGTTTGATTACTGCACGATGACGATTTCATTTCAGTCAATGCCGTTACACTTGCAGTCATAATTGGCAGGTGATATGTTATGACGCAATATTTTTACGTATTGCATTGCGTTGCAGATGCAACAAGCGTTCACTTTATTTTCTTAGTATCAACTCTAGAATTGTAACTCGCGTACCTGTGACTGAGACATACTGTAGTGATTGCGACGTTGGAATTTCTAAAATGTATTTTTCAATACCAATATATATGCATTTAAATAATTAAATAGTATGAAAACACCACAAAAGCGTTAAATATTATTCTTTTAAGTGTTTCTTCAATATGTATAAAATAGCTTGTTATTTATAAAGATGGTTGAACTACGTGTTAACTAATAAACGAACAATATGCTAGTAAAAAGGTTATATTACAAATTCCTTCACCTTGATTATTATGTACCCTTAAGTAATGACGTAACATGCAGCGAAGCCGGATCGATCGACTCTGCTTTTATATAAGAGTTCAAGTTTACTGTAAAGACTAAAAAAGTACAAGTCATGATTAAATTTTCAATTTGGCTGCTTTATAACTTGCTGTCATTAAGAACATTGTTTATTTAATTTAAACTACCTGTTCCCGCGACTTCATCGTGGAAATTACTAAAAAGTTATAATTCTGCAATAAAAGTAGCCTCAGCTACTTCCTATTAAATCAGCTAACTGCTAGTGAAAGTCCTATCGAATTAGTCGAGGCGTTCCTAAGTTTAGCCAGAACAAACAGAGAGACAAAAAACTAGAAAATTTTAATGTATATATACTGTGCATACATATGTACATACGCATTTGGTACTATATATTTATTTCAATATTACAGACAGCACTCCAATTTATTTGTATGTAAATTGTAGATGAATTGCCAAAGATCGTGCAAAATGGAGGAGGTTAAGTAGGAAGGCAGACCCTGGGACCATTCCTGGCTGGGATAATTCCCAGAAGAAAGATAACCTACGCATATTCTGCATTTAGCCAAGAGGAAGTGGAATAATTAGTATTTTCTAAACTATACTTGTGGGTGTATGTGTAGCCAGTGATGACATACGGGAGCGAGACGTGGTGGTTACGTTTCTCATAGGAGTGCCCAAGCCCACTTAGCGGGCAATGGAGAGAGCAATGGTTTGGTATTTCCCTACGTGATAGAATCAGAAATGAGGATATCCGTAGGAGAATAAAACTAACCGACATTGCTCTAAGAATTGCCCAGCTGAAGTGGCAGTGGGCGGGACATATAGCGAGAAGCGATGGCCGTTGGGGCGGGGTGGTTCTCAAGTGGCGACCACGAACCGGACGACGTTCAGTGGGCAAGCCTTCTACCGGGTGGACCGACAATCTGGTCAAGGTAGCCGGATCTCTCTGGATGCGGGAAGCGCAGAACCGATGGTCGTGGAGATCCTTGCCTATGTCCAGCAGTGGGTGTCGATCGGCTGAGACGACAAAACGACACTTTTCTTCTCATTCTGACCGTTATAGTCATTTCCTAAATTTGTAAACGTTTAGAGATCACAAATCTATACTTTTTCTTATTCTTATATAGTTTTTGGTATAATAAATAAAATTTTAAATACACCCAATGTGTTGGGAACGAACTAACAACCACCGTGTGAAAAATGAAAAGCTTAAAATTTCTCTATCTTGTATTTATTTTAAAAAAATATGTATAATTGATACTTAATCCTTTAATTACTTGGATTAATTAGTACGATATAGTAATTGAACAAAAAGAAACTAACAATGTTGCAAATTTCTTTTGTATTGAAGTGTTTCACGATATCACGACATGCTCGTTAAAAATCATATTAAAGATAAAAAATGTAAATAAAACAAAGGAATTAAAACAATCGATTTATTTGTAATAATTAAGTAAATTAGGAATCATCTTACAATATAAACACTACTGTTCAAAAGTCAGTCACTAAGTTTGATATAATTTCAATAGTAATAAATCTATATATAGTAGAACTTGAGTAAAATGTACAACAGGTTGAGCTGCATTAAATATTTATTATAAATTTGTACTGACAACCGTTATGTTGAAACAGTAGTGCATTGGAATATAAGTACATCGGAAATTGGTATATTAGGGAATTATACATCACATTAATAAATTTCTTTACTATACTAGAGAAATAATTTACGAATAAACCACTTCTATATTAAAATGGATACAAACATTATTCTTACAACCTCCTTCACATATAAAATACAATAAAGATATGTTTAACCTTGTTTCACTAATGATTCTTTACAAAGTGTAATTTTCATATTCATATTTAATATATAGGTTAATTTTAAATATTATAAACATATAAGATATTGTGCTTTAGGTAAGTGATCTTCATTTAGTATGGCTTTGTGCTGTATGAAGCTATTACAATTTATAAAGACTTCATTTCGTATTCAAGTATTTAGGTGTTGATGTGATTGGTATAAGCTGTAATAAAAGTAGCTTTGCCGTTATTTTTTAAAACTACCACAACAATTCAAACTTATCAATTTTCCATAAATTTAAAATTTTTATTTTATTATTGTTTATTAACTAAAATCAAGATATTTTTTCAAAAATAACAAATCAAAGAATCCAAAGGCAAGAACCAAAATGGCAAGGCTACATTGAAATTTAGGAATCGCTGTTATTTATAATATATCCATATTTAAAAATATACCTTTCCTCGTAATAGAACTCCTTCCTTTCTAATTCAAATCACATGCTATTAGAATGATACTTATGTTTTATAAATAGGAATGATTTTGAGTATATGATTAAGTTTTTATAATAAACATTTAGATACAAAACTACAGATAATATGTTTCACAGGAAATATACTTTAAGGCAAGACTAACAAGAGGCACTCGTGAAGGATACTTTAAAAGGATTTTAACACTAAATTATTGTAATCACTTGAAAATTCACTGAAAACAACAATAATATAGAGAAAAATATTAGTTTTTTTTCAATGGCTAACTTCTATACAATTTTGTTCACAACGATTTGGTTTAAGGAATCGCCACATACTAACATCTATAATATAAACATCAATAGATTAAGAAAGATTTAATAGTGCAATATGGATTATAAATTTTTGAAATAGAACTGGGGTTTATATATTAAAAAGTACTCTCTATAAACGAGATATTTTTATAGGAATTCTAAAATTGGATAAAATTCTAGACATTTTCGACAGTCGTTCTCATGATAAATTTCTTAATAAATAAATTTCCATTTTCTCTAATATAAATGAGTAATAATAACCATGATTTTGATATAATAACAAAAAAAAAATCTCCGAAATACAATATATCACAAAATGCCTGTAAAAATGCTTTTGTAAAATTATAATACTGAAAACAAAAACAACCAAAATATTTTGTGCTTAGATAACTATAAGGCCATTAAATATTGCTTTGCTTGTTCCGCGTCTCTCGTTATATTTGCGACATTATATTTATTATACACACATTTAAGTACTTTTTAAGTACTCGGTGAATTATTCTACGATAGGCTAATCTAAACTAGTGACTATGATATGGACGAATGAATTACTAACGGATGGGGTTTAATAACTACGATAAATATGTTTCAAAAAGCTTATTTACATAAATATATTCGTAAAGACTAATGGAATGTCTAGCTGCCGTTACAAGATTACCACAGATAATGAACACTGGATTACAAAAGAGGTTGCTCTACATACATCGAAAGGTTTATAGTTTTCACAAGGATTTACAACCATTATATGTAAAATTATATAAATTGTATAAGATATAAAGTGAAACATAGACAAATTGGCACACATAGAGTATTCAGCGGTAAATGAATATGGAAAAAATATTTATACAGATTAAAAAATAGTTGCGAGCATTCAAAAATGGAACATATATAGTAACAACAAATACACATAATTTATTTAATTTGCTTGGGAGTTATACCATAACTTTGTAAATATAAATGCGTTAACAATACAGTAAAATAAACAACTGCTTCATAAGATTATTTGCCAAAATTAGGCCATTTTTAGCTACCTTCATTTTTTGTATACTGCGCTATTGAGAAGTTTAAATGTAAAAAGTAAAAATATCTGTAACATATATAAGTATACACCATACACAACCATAGAAAGCCATGGCCCCCTAATTCTGATCAACTATCAGCTGTTTAAAAACGCCTTTTTTGATTATTAAATTAGGAATTTTATGATAGAAGTTACTATATTCGCCTGAACTTCTTTTAAATTTTACTTAAAACGTTTTAAAATAATTTGTCAGCATGATCTCTTACACATTCCAGTCTTTTAAGTTCACAAATGATTAACAGTTTTTTTAATTCTCAAAATAAATGCCTCTAATCATGTTTTAATGACATGTTATTAAAATAATAATAATATTTTTGGAAATGATTCATATTTAAAACGGCTTTAATAATTATTTTGTTTTAAACGTCAATTAAAATAAGCTTGCTTACTGGAATAATAGAACTTACTTAATTATGGAATTTGTTTTGTTAAAATAAAAAATAAATATGCGTAATAAAAATTTATAAAAAAAACACGATCTAAAACTTTTTAATAATTTTGCAAAAAAGTCGAAGATCCAATATAATTGAATAGAAATTGCCAAATTATTTTAATAGAAATAATTGCATTTCAATAAATAGATATTAAATTTTTAATTTTAAATTTTATGGCAAGAAACAACGTGTACATCAACATATTTCAAGAATTTGAGCTTCAAGCATTTGACAGAAGACAATATTTTAAATGACCAAAGATCAAATATAACCGTAATACAATAATGCGACTAAAATATATAATATAAACCTTTTACAATATAAAATATTAGCAACCATATATTTATGTACATAACCATTGAGCTCTTACATACTATCACACGTCCGTAGCGAATTGGCAAGCCCTTGCTTCGTGAGCAAAAATGGCAATATTCATTCCACTATGAAAATCTATATATTTGCGAAAAAAATATATAACAATTACCTTCAAAATAATACACCAAAAGTAATAATTCTTTTTTTTTAACAATTACACTTATTATTTCGCAAATATATTTAAACAAATATTTTTACAGTAGACAAAGAAGGCCAGAATAAATAAGTTTTTGGAATGACGTTCAGACTAACATTGAACTAGTGATGTGACTACATTATAATACAGCACCGATGCGACTTGGTGTCACCGACCACATCACTAGTGTGCCCCGAGAACCTCGGAACTGTCGTATTAGTATTTACCGTTGGACTTATCTGTATTTGCGTTTCTTGTTTGGGTACTTCTGGTATAGAGTTTAAGCTGTGATTTGTTGTTGAATTGAGGCTGCTTTCCACTGGGCTTCCATTTGTCCTTATTTGTGATCTTTGTTTCTTCAAGTCCGCTAACGTGCCTGTAATATTTGTTAGATATCTTAGATTAGTTACAAAATTTTGTTTGTTAAGTTTGGTGACTTCCATCGTGCACGGTCTACATGTTAATTCGAAATTCTATTATCGTTTTTATGTGCGTTTTCTCTTAGCTCTGACTTTGCACGTTTATTAGACAGTACTGGCAACTTAATGGACTAGTTTGTAAAAACAGTGGAATTATAAGTATAGTCTTACGAGATGAGCGTAACTGTGCAGGAATGTGATGTTTCTTAATTGGCGTACTTTCACGTGCATACTCCATATTACTATACACAAGAGCAATACTACGATTTACGAAAGTATAATAGCAAACATAAATATGATGTAACTAGTGTAATTTGTAATTTTTTTATACATATACGATTTCTTTTGTGCTAAATCTACTTTCTATAACATAAAGAAATGGAAACATTAAAAAACAGACAGTGTGCAGTGAAAGATAAGATTGTATAGAAAAGATTCATGCATGTCAAACTACAAAAAACAACACATTTACAATTCCAATGCAACCCAACTCTACAAGTAAAATCCAGTTATTACATTTGTGTTACACAATTAAAGTTTTAAATTATTTAAATTTATTACCCACAAAATAAGTGTCAATGTTTAACTACTATAGAAATACTTCAAAATTCAACGGACAGTTAGTTCACTATGTATTATGATTTGTGATCACACATATCCTATACATAATAACCGGATTGTAGAAATTGTTATAAGAAACATAAAATCAGAAGACAACTAGCGCTACCACTACAATCGTTACAACCGCTTGCCTCAATATGCATCCTCGTTCCTTATCCTCTTCCACTTCCAAAAACTTCAAAATTAAACCATCACTGTGCTATATTTACTGAGTAAATTGTTAAACTGTGCCTTAAATGTATGTTATTGTGCTTTAAGTGAAATGGAGATCTTAAAGGATGCATATAATTACCTGCGTTAATCATGACGGTGACATGAACATTGATTTTACCATTATTGTCTGTGGTGTAGGTTGTTCCGCTTTCGGCGATCGCGATTGGATTTTGGTTCATTACAACCTCTTTCATACCGTCTATTGCGTCTTCGGTTTTGAATGCTTCGTTATCTTGACCCTCTGGTGCTTTCCTCACGCCATTTGGCAGTCTGTCGAAGTGTTTCCCCTCGTTTGGAGCTTCGTGGATAGAGCTGGGTGAATAGTGGGAAGCGGCGTTCACTCCGAATAATGGATTTGTTATTTTAGGCTGATTGTAAGTAATATTTTCGTTGGAATCGATCGTATCGCCAATTCTATGAGCACCTTTCTGATTGTAAGAATGTTTGGGAACCGCATAGTCCACGTTTCCGGATTCATAACTTTGGTTTGACGCTGTCGAGCTTATTGATAGGCGGGTATGTGATAAATCAGCGGATATGTTAGTTGAATTCTGATCATTTTCTACACCGTTCGTCAGCCCCTGAAATCATCAAATAGAATCTGTTAAGTATATATGTAATGAATTGTGATAGTGCATGTAAAATTATTATAATTTCAGAGAAATAAGAATCCTAAAAACATTTATTTTTAAATTTTAATCACACACTGATAATAAGAACAAGAGATATCTCTATATACTTGTATGTTATTTTAAGAATGCTTTGATCATTAAATCCTAATAAGTCGGTTGACTGGAAGAGTTCACTATTAGTCAAAAGACCGGGTCTTTTTCATTCTAGCTTTAAAAGACCTCCATAAAACATTTTAGAGTGAAATAACTAGTATTTATGTTATTTTATATTCTTATACGCGGAAATCATTGAACGAATTCCTAGAGGCGAGGGTGCGGTTCCTGCTGCGTCTAAACTTTTACACCTTTCTAAATAATTTAACAGTTATTATTTCATAGTATAGAACTTTACGCTCTTGGCTTCATAGAGTAGATCGTCAAAGAGAACTTAGTGTTAAGACATTCCATTCTCCACTTTCCGTTTAAAATCGAGACACTCCAAGTTGAGTGGCAGAACTCAACGCCGCACTTTGTCTTACCAGAGCGGAGAAATAAGATAATTTAAATATACCAATATATCATCCAAGTAGGGATCGACCCCACAACCAATTGTGTTTGCAGATAGACGCTGTCTTCTACGTCACGGTGGCTACATAGTAGTAATCTTTATCAAAACGATTCAAGCAGCACTAAATGATCAATAAAAACTGTCTCTTTCTATATTTTACTACCACATTCAATAAATGTTAACGATGTTATGTTTATGTATAAGTGTTAATCATACATACTCTGCGCATTAAATTTTCGATTTATAAGTGATATTTATTATATTTTTGTAGCTTCACATCTTTGTTCCGTATATTAGGGTAGTGAGAAAGAACCTTGAGTCAAGACACTCCGTTCTCCATTTTCCGTTCGAAACCGAAACATCAAGAGGCGGAACTTAATGCCCCCTTTGTCTTAGGTACAAGAGGGAAGTAAATGATAATAATATATATAATTATTCCCCCGAATGGGTATTGAACCCGTGAACTTTTTACACGTGGTTACAAAGTTGATAACACATTTCACCGCGACAGTCTCACATATTTATTAAGACCATTTAAATATATCTTATATCATAAAAAGGTTACACCTTTTTTTGTATTCTAGTTACCTACTCACTTAATATAACTTAGCACTACCTAAAACTAATTAAAAAAAAACATTTTCATGGGGCTTCAACATAACTCTTCTAGAATATTTCCTAAAATTGAAATCACCGCGTCTGTCGGCACACTTTGTTTTGCCACACATATCTCTAGATATGCTCTGTATATTTTATTGCATTTAGCGTTTAATAATAATAATAAAGTCGATTACACATTTCAACATAGCAATAATTGTCGTTGCAATTGATATAAAAAAGAGATTCATAGAGCTTTTTGCTTAGATATATAGGTAATAGGTAACATTGTTTGATGTAATAATCGTAAGGAGGAGAATCGAGAGGTTACTAAAATTTGTATTAGTAGTTTTTTATCTTCATATATAAGTATTGGCGGGAAAGTCGAAACAACTATTATAACTTTAGTTTATACTTCTCCCAAAGACAAAACTATGCATATAGTAGCAACGCTACATTTTATTATTATTTCTTTCAACTTTACGCTTTATCTAGCACAAGAGATTAGGCAGAGAGAATTTAGTGTCATATTTCTCCGTTTTTCAACTGAATTTGAGTCAATATGTGTCGAGCGGCGAAGTTTATACTGAGTTTTTACCAGAAAAAGAAATTAAACATAATTTTTTAATACATTTCATCTTCCTACTGAATCGAATCCGCAACTGTCGCGTTCATAGTCAGACTCCAATCCACAACGATGGTCGCATTATTATTTTTTTTATAAATATTGTAATATTATTACTGTAATAATTTTAATCCAGACACGCTTTAGCCACCGACATCATCTTTTCTCTAGTGTTAAAAAGTAAAATAAAAATATATAAAACATTTTAACGGTAAATAGTAAGTTTATTGTAAGTATAACAAGGTCGGTCGGTTAAAAATTTCTGTGTGTAATACAATCACCTAGCCACAAAAATATGGGTAGGTCCTAATCTCAGTATATGAGTAATTCACTACAACCTACATATATAGTACCTTGAACTGTATTAGTACAAATTTTTAAGGGCTAATATACATATGGTGCATATTGTAAAGGTATTTTTTATGTTTTTCATTTTTACATCTTGAAATATATATAATTTATGTTTATCCACTTTTATTTGAATTAAATCTCTAATCTATAAATATTTTAAAGTAAAATTAATAATTATTTTTAGTACAGTAAAATTATTAATGCGTTCTAATTTATTTTTCATGAGATCAACAATAAAGTACTTCTATAAGAAATTAAGCTTTATATCTCAATAAATATTTTATATCTCAAATAATGTATAGATAGTCTATACATATGCCATAGCAGAATTTGATTTTGATAATTTATAATTCTTAAACGGAATAGTGTTTAATATTTTCAGAAATTAGCCTTGGCGTGTACAAAGCCCGGAATATACTATGCATATGTGTACCTAAGAATAAATAGACTATGGTCGAAATAATGCCCAACATAGCTATCGGTGTGGTAATATTTTCTAAAAACATAATTACATCTGAGAGAAGTTTACAAGACTTAAATTAGCTACTCCTAATATATTAAAATTAAATGTTAATTAACATTTGCCAAATTGTATTCCAAATTGATAAGTCGAAAATGCAAATTTTTAGGATCCGCATTTATAAGGTGAATTTTCTTTTAATTTCAATTCAATTCACGCTTGGTATGGAAATAATAACATCGTATGACCAAACGTACCCGATACCGAAGACCTAGCACCGGCGGCTCCTTGCGCATGCGATGCAGATTGTCGTTAGTCAAAAACATAATATCAAGTGACATTTTTACGAATCAAAAAAAGCACAGTCCAAAAAACATTTCCACCACCACCACTAAACTAAAAAACACGAACTATAGAAAATCAATGACAATTTGCAATTCGACAAACTTTTGTACATCGTAATGCATTATCAGAATAAGATCGTAGCGATATACTGCGTGTGCGGGAGACCCGCACAGACTGCGCGTGTTCACTCGACGCGTGAAGCCGTCGTCCGCGACGAGGGAAATCGCAGGAAAACTTTACCGTGTAAAGTGTCGTCAATCAATGCGTGTAACGAATGCCTGTCGTGTTTACTTTAGCTTAATCATTATAATTATTGTCACCGTCAAATTTCATATATTTTATGCATATTTCAGGCATTACTCATCAAGTGTTGATAGGTTGTTGTTTACAAATTTTTTACTCAAGTATTTATGAGGCTGGTGTGGCGCTGTCATACAGTGTCCGACTGTAACCGCGAGATTTGTGGAATCGATTTCTATTCGACGAAATATATTATTTTCATTTCTCTGATCTGGTACTGAGGCAAAGCGCGGCGTTGAATTCCATCACTCGACACACAATTTCTCGATTTTGGGCGGAAAGTAGAACACCGAGTGTCTTAACACTAGATTTTTATTTATCTACCCTGCTATCCGGGAAAAAACTGTTTTTTTATTTTATTTTTATAAACAGATTTTTAATTGCTCGTGTCAATATCGTGTATGTTCAACGTTGAACACCTGCATGTTCGTCAAGGTTTTAGATAGGAATTGCGCTGTTAGTAGCTAGGATTGCTATTCAGGTCGCTGTCGTGAACCAGCTACAAAGTGCAATTATTTTTTTGGTTTATTTTCCACATAAGGACTCTACAGGAGCAACATAAAAACCTTGAAGGCTAATTTACGTAAATATGTAGTTGTATATTTTTAAAACATCTCTATGCAATGGTCGCTCCTTTTCGCATAAAAAATATCCTTACCGTTAATAGGCACCAGAATTTGTTTTACTTGTAGAGTTAATTAATGACTGAATCAAAAAAAAATAAGCAAACCAATTTAAATAGCATAAAACAAACATTAATTTATTCAAGTTCGTACGGATATTATATATAATAAAACAAATAAATGTAACGTCAAATATTTTTACTGAATATATTCAATATACATATATGTATAATGTATATAGAATATAAATTATATTCATTATCTACCCCATTTTATTTTTATTTCAATAAATTCAATTAAAAAATTAAAAGGAAAAGAATTTACTACACACATATTTTGATACAAAAATGTAAAAAAAAACTATTTTATATTCATTGCAATATAGTTTAAACGGATATTAACAAATCCAGCAATATGTTAGATGTAAGAAGTAATAATGCGTTTCTTTCACAAAAAACCTTGCATAACTTAGCGGATCTTAATATGATCACGAAAATGAGATTATAATGTTTAATTATATTATTAATAACAGAATAGGATGTTTCATTACCAGTGCCGTAGTACCGTGCAATGTTAATTGCAAATATAAAACATTGTATTACGACCAGAGCTCCGTAACCATACACGAAACTACATATAGGATATCCGAAATTTATATTTTACGCATATGCGAGCGTCTAGGGCGAAAGATCACAGAATATTGTTTAACCAAAATGAATTATTCAATTAGAGGCTGAAATTACTTAAAAATTTCTTAAAAGTCTGCTTTTCATAACGACGTTATTCGATTTTATATCCGTAACCAAAACTGAAACAAATATAGTATTCTTCCTTCATACTTATCCGTAAAATCCCTAATTACAACATTGCGTATAAGATACGGGGACAGAGTGAACAATTAACTATCAAGTCCGGCTAATTAGTATCAGCGCCGCCTCGTGAAAGCAGCGAAAGTACGGGAGAATAAATAATTGCAAACATTAGTAAATCGTATGTTTTATGAGTACCCTATTTTAAAAGAATTATATTCTGGCTTCTAAACTACATTATAGTCATAAAATAATAATTATACAAAAAATCATATTATAATACAACACGCGTAATATTGTTAATTATAATAACAATAATTACTTTACTACTTTACTTTCCTAATGAGCGCTTCTAAAACAACATTTTTCTATTTAGTTAACTTAAGTATCATTACGTATCTATAACAATCACCATGTAATAAAAGTTACACTTCCACCTATTTTTAGGAAAATAATACAGATGAGGAGTATGTAATTTGGCATAGTTAACTGCATACAGCCATATTTTTCATAGCAATGCCATAGAAAAAAATATTAGTAATAAATTAAATATTACATGTGTTTGAAAATACACTTTTTAATAAAGTAATATGAACGCATTAGTTAGACAAGCCGTATATTACGCGTCATAGGGGGCAGTAATTTAATATAAAAAGCTATAATTTATATAAAATAAACCATGAACAATGGAAGTGAGTAATAACAGTCATTTTCACAATATCTAGAATAGAACCGAGCTATATAAAAACTACGTCATAAGTGCAGGTGTAATTAAGTGCAGTCGGGGCACCTCACATACTTTCTGCCAATTAATTTTAAACTAGATCTCAATATTTACTCGCGCAGATCCGCTAAAATGTTATCCAAACGGAAACACTTGCAATTAAATTATATTATGAATGAATAAATCAACTAGTATGAAGAAGCTTAGTGCTAAAGTCGTGGTCAGTGGTATCAGAAATAGGTTAGTATGTCAACAGTTTTAATTTTTTTATACAAAAAACGTACATGAACTGACTAATTGTATTAACAAAATATATTTCATTATTAAGTACTATACAGCTCAATATTTTTTGTATATTCTTCAATTATTTGTTATTCAACATAATTTAATGAGTTATTTTAACATTTATATATGAACTAGCGACTCGCTCACGAGTTCCCCTGGGTAAGCTACTGGACTTTAACTCTTTACTTTTTCGATCGACAGTTTCGACCTATATCACAAACTTTGCTCAGTTTATAATTCAAATTGTTGTAACTTTTAAATATACCCGTGGAAATGCAATAAACACTAAAAGTTAAGGAAAGTTTACCAAAATACAATAGTCAAAACTACATTTTATCGGTTAGTCCTTTTCAGAGATTAGCTTGCACAACAAACAGACAGACAGAAAAGAAATAAAAAAAAATCGCCTAATAATCGTCTTTCTTCCATACACAGACGACGATCATGTACATTTTTATTATATGTAAATAGGTAATTATACAAAAAAATCATTCATTAATACTAAAAGTAAGTGTATATACTCATGCCGTTACACAATTTTACTACATCGTAAATGAGTAGATGGTCACTAATTAATTTTCGCTTTTAAGGTACCTAATGTAATTTGGAACTATTTAAATACGCTGCTATTATCATGACATTCATTCCATCCATTTGCATTAATTCATAAAAATGATACTAGATTACGAAAATATGCAACGAAAATCTCATTACAGTTTAATTAGCTATGCAAACAGTAATTATATGTTTTGGCTGAGCAGATTCTGGCACCTGAGACGAAGTGCGGAGTTAAGTTCCGTCACTACTCTCACAATTTCGGGCGGAAAGTAGATAACGCCGAGAAAGAGTGTCTCGGCACTGCCTCTAGAGTCAGAGGATCTATCTGCTATGGTCTTCCAAGCTTTAACTAACATTATTGCCTTTTATTGTGTCGATATGTATTGTAGTTTATCTATTTGTTTAAATATTTATCTTATCACTCTATTCCGAAACCATACAAATAAAATATCATATCATTAGCTATCGCATACAGTATTCATAATTTTTAACTAAACAGATTCTAATATCTAAAAGCGCAACATTATGTTCCGTTAATCAACACGCAATGTTTTGAATTCGGGCTGAAAGTGAAATAGAGTGTCTTCACACAAGCTCTCTTTGTCTCTCCTGCTATGCGGTAAAAAGTTGGTAATTCTCTCTTCCTAGTTTAAACTAACATTACTGCCTATTATTATATCGATAATATATTGTAGTTTATCTACTTGTTTAGTAAATCTTTATCTTATCGTCATATCGTAAGAACAGGTATACAATTCGTTATATATGAGTAAGTGTTTTGCAATTACATTACTAACAGCGAAACAAAAAGGTAGTATTTATCTATCCTTGTATCCCCATTGCGTTAGAGGAGTGTATCTCACTACACAAAGGCAAAACGACATATGGCAAACACTGTATGTAACATGTATATAAAAAAAAAAAAAAAAAAAAAAAAACACAATGTATGTTTATTTTATATTTCTACAATATTATTCTTATATTTATTTTATTTATAATGTGGCCAGTCGTGGCCCAGTGGCACAAGAGTGTGACTGTAAACGACTGGTTGTGGGTTCGATTCCCACTCGAGGAGTGGAAATTATATTTCCATTTTCTTCGCTCTGGTGTCGAGGTAAAGCGCGGCGTTAAGTTCCGCCACTTAACACGCAAGCCTCCGAATTCGGCGGAAAGTGGGGAACGAAGTGTCTTAACACTAGGTTCCCTCTGTCTACCCTGCTGTGTGCGGGATATAGCGTGAAGCTATTTAATTTAATTTATATTTATTTTATTTTTCTCAATATAAACTTCAATTCAATTCAAATTTCATACTCATTGTGGAAGCGGAAAATTTTTCTTCCCGTATCTCATAATATATGATGACTATCAACCCGCTCGTGGCTTCTTCTAAGTAAATTAAAGTTTTAGCCAATTTAATGACGCTGTGTCATTAAATTGTTTTATATCAATTTTGTCGACCAAAATTTAATTAATTTATTTTTTTTATTAACGAACAGAATTAAATGAGATAACAGAAAAACTAAGACTAAAGGGAAAATTACCAAAGCACAAAATTCCATTTAAATAGTCTATTGTGATAGGAAATCAATCGCCCCTAATCAAACATAAACAGACGAACAGAAAAACAGAAAAAAAAATCAAAAGTCATTATTTTTAATTGGGATTAATAAATGTTCCCAATATATTTTTTTATATCCTCCATATACAGACTCTCTGTTATATTTTTATTATAATGTAAAGATAATAAAACCAGCGTATCAATACGCTCATATATAATCTTTTTGTAAATCGAAGTAGAAAGTATTTGCTTGATCTATATATTATGTACTATAATGGTATAGAAAATATAAAGAACGTAACAAGATTACAACGATGAATCGTAGAAAATAGGAAGATTACTTCTAAACCGGCAATAGCTTTCGTAATACTTCTTATTATCTTAATGTTAGTAAGGTCATTTTGGCGTAGTGGGATATCATATAACTTTAAACGTGATCAGTTTTTTCATTGTCACATGGGGAAATTGTAATTATTTTCATTTCTCCGCTTAGATACCTTGTAAGACAAAACGCAGCCTTGAATCCCGCCACTCAATTCAAAATCCATTTTGGAAGGCAAGTGAATAACGGAGTGTCCTAACACTAGATTTTCTCTGACTATCCGGCTATTCGGGAAAATAAAGTGAAGCTGTCCAATGTATTTTACACAAAAGTATACCTTAGACGTGTTAGTGTGTGTAGTATTAACTTTTTTTAATATTATGTTTTATTATTAATATCATTTCTTATTTTACTTCTCTCTTATGTTATTATTAATTAATCTAATTCTCATTTATTATTATCAAAAATATTATACTTTTGCACTCTCATATAAACTTTAATTATGAAAAATTTCTTACCAGGCTATAAAAGTTTTCCTTCGCTTATATTCATCCAATGTAGAATAGATACTTTATGTCACACAATATACTTTATACATTAAAAAAATATTGAATATTTTCTTAAGCATCAAATTAACATAAATCATACAATCAATTTCATAAAGGCATCTTCAACATTCATAAATCAACAACAAATTTAAATACATACAACAGTATGCACGATAAATAAACATTCATTTGATATTTTGTCATGCAGAAACTGCAATCTTGTGGTGATGTTTTTTTGTTTTGTTTCATGCATTTTTATGTTAACGAGATATTATAGTAGTTTTAAAATACGCTAAAAAGAAACTATTAAGATGGAAATAAAAAAAGTTAATCAAACGAGATTTTCTAATGAATTATGATTTTTATTTAATTTCAACTTTTTTTTACTATATATAAGAAATAAACTTATATTTTCTAGTGGCTATGCAGTTTGCGGACCTTACTACAAGAGTTCATTAGTAATTATAGGATTTGTATATTGTAGATGCATAAAAAATGCAGTTTACTTAATTTTCCTAATTTTGAAGGCACTACAAACTTCTATATTTGAATTTCAATATTTAAATACTGCTTAATCTATCATATACGATCTATCATATCTCGTATTACTGATCACTACGTATAATTTTTATTTAATCCAATAATAAGATATAAATTATACTCATTAACAAATCATTATTTGCATCAAATACGAATTTATAAACAACATATTTCTATAATAAGTATCGATGACAGAGCTATCATTATACATAACAAAAACAACATATACAGCCAGTTCTCGAGCTACGATCATTCGCACTTACGACGTAATTTTTTTTTTCTAAAAAATGTGTCTATTTTTTTATGTATGTACTTTTTTAATTAACCAACTAAAATAATAACAATTAAAAATCAGAAATATAAAACAATTATAAAAGCTTCTATAACATGTGCATATACGAGTATGTCTAATGTCTATCATATTATATTTAGCGGAGCCAGTCGTGGCGCAGTGGCACGAACGTGTGACTGTAAACGACTGGTTGTGGGTTCAATTCCCATTCGAGGAGTGGAAATATTCAATATTTCCATTTCCTTCGCTCTGGTATCAGAGGTTAAGCGCGGCGTTAAGTTCCGCTACTTAACACGCAATGCCTCCGAATTCGGCGGAAAGTGGGGAACGGAGTGTCTTAACACTAGGTTCTCTCTATATAGCGTGAGCTAAAAAACAAATATTATATTTATTTATTTTGGTATGAAATTCGACCCTACGACTATTTCGACTAACGTTCGAAGTTGTGACAGTATTTGTAAATGGAAATCTCAATACCAGACCGAGTGTGGTCGTTGTTATTTTAAAACAAATAAAAAATATAATATTAAAAATCATGTAAAAATTTACAAAAATAAAAAAAATTGTTACGTTTAAATTATACACGTTCTATTAGTATATAAATATAAGAATTTTTTTAAAAACTTACCTGATATTCATCATCGACCGCCGAATCGAATGTTTCTCGAAGTCTTGCCTCCCCCCGCGCGTCGGCCTTCGCCGCCATTTGCTTCTCCCGCAACGATGTCCTGCGCACTGACCGCACCCTACACGCAACGAGTATATATTAATAAATTATAATTTATAAGCATAGAAAAAATTGAAAATAACACGGTTTTTGGTAGATATCTTTTATATACTATGTAAGGTAGGCACAAAAATCCTTCCATTTATATCTCATAAATGGATGAAAAAAGTGAAGAAGCGAATCCAACTTCACACTCTCACTTCTGTACCGGAGAAATAATAACTATACAAATATTTCAGTGAAGGGGATTCGAACCCATAAATACCAGGGTATATAGTATAACATCAATTCTACACTACAGGTATTTGTTATAGTATTTAAATACATTTATATATAATATTCTTCCATCACTGGCTGACGGATAGACAACAAAATAAAATTGAAAATCGCAGAAAGCTGATATTTGACATTTTGGTTCCTTGAAGATATCAAGGGAGAGAGGATTTTTTGAAATTCGTAAGAAAATGAGGTTCTACATTAACAACAAAAATAAGACGTCTTAATAAACAATTAACAAATATAAACAGTCATCATTGTAGTATGGAGGGACAACGTCTGTTTGTTATGATTCTATGATTAGTTAAAGGGTCCCATTTCCATTTGGTGGGATAATCATAATTTAGTTATTTTTATTTCTCCGTTCAGAACAATGCGCGACGTTGAGGTCCGCCGCCTTAAAACACAATGTCTCGTCTTCGTGTAGCGCGAGGTAAACGGGGTGTTTTGATACTAGGGACTCTCTGACTTCAAGGTTCAGGGAAGACCGAGGCTTTTCGATAGGCTTGCTTTGTGGCAGTCAAGGCAGAGCACCGTGAGGTTTTAGTGGGTATACGGACGCCTCACATCTGCCAGAGCCAGTCTAGGGTAAGCGTAACGGATTTCCTCACAATAAAAAAAATGTAATGCTTAAAAAGTGTAAAGCTGAAATAAAACTATAAACAATAAGCGTATACAACCTGCTAGTAGAAGCAGTGGAGGAGGAGCGTCGTGCGGCGCGCAGGCGCTCCCCGGCGGCGCTGGCGGCGCGGCGGCGCACCTCCTCCTGCTCCACCGCCAGGCGCAGGATGCGCCCGCGCATCTCGCCCTCCTCGCATATGTCTGATTATGTACAAGCATTTTTTAATAGTTCAAAGTTATTGTTATTCACACACTTGGGGATTGAAAAAACGTTTTAGAAGACGTATAAAACAATCATTTATAGGTGACGTTTGAATATTATGAGTGGTCGGTAAAAAGTTTTTGCAGGTGTCGATTGCCTATGTCCAGAATATTTACAAAATTAAGGGTACTTTAGCTTAATTATATTAAAAATCAGGTAAATATCATATATACTTATGTATAATAGTATTATTGCTGATGATAATAAAAAAAGTCAAGGCAAATAAATAAGTATTAATTTTCTTGCCTGATATTATAACCTATTTCAGGAATAAGACCAATATTTCTATTATGAAAAATTGTTATCATGAAAAATGTTTAAATTTATCACGACTTACGATTTTCAGTATTACGTAAGTACCTTTACTTGTACTACTATAAAACATACTCTCAGGGGTCGTCAATTCAACGCTCAAAACAGTTGTGGTCACAGCTACCTTACAATCGGCCAAGTGCGAGCCTGAGTTAATAATAATTGGGAGACTAGTTAAGATAGCAATTATTTTTAAAATTTATTTATTTTTAAAAACTAGCAATTATTTTTTAACGTAACATATGCCATGAACAAAAAATAGAACAAGCTATCGTGCCCACAACGGTGGATCAGCTCTTGGATAGGCTGACATATATTTTGCACTTTTACTACAGTAATACGATTGTTAGGAGGATAATCTTTGTTGAGAAATAAAGCTGCAGTTTGAAGATAAGACTTATAAATGCATTTTTACTCACCCGCCGGAGTTTCATCATGTTTGTTCCTTACATTGAGATCAGCTCCATAATGCACTAACAACTCTAATACTTCTAACTAAAACAAAAAAAATACATAATTTAAAAATATGTACATTAATTTGTTAACTCTGTAAAAAAATCTTAAGTATGTAACAAGATGTACGTAATAGTTTATATATGAATATTGATGTGTTAAATACACATCAATATTCACGTAAAATACAACATTTAAAATTCTATACGTGTAATAATTTAATTTAATACGCACTAACACTCCGACTTGAATTAAAATAACTAAGCAGAATACATAGACAGAATATTTATATCTATAATAAATATGTAACTGTTTTCTGTCTGTAGATGGCAGACATACGAGAAAAAATATTACTGAGGGCATTACATTGATAGTGTAATCTATACAAATAATAATTGGAGTGTTTATTTGTAATACTACAATAAGTTACTTGCTAAATGCTTATTTATGTATTTCATGGTAGATATATCTAAATAATATTATTTACAACTTGTCTGTCTGTATGTCGGTTTGTTCCGACTGAACTCACACGTTCCAGACCCAGCCGATTTTGACGGGACTGCCACTGACAGATAGCTAATGTAATAAGGAGTAACTTAGGCTGTGCTTGCACTGAACTTCATTGTTAAGTTCCACCGCATAAACGTACGAAGTCACGAGTACAGCTCGAAGAATATACAACGTAGTAAGAGATAACATAATACCTTAAATAATATGAACATTGCTAATAAAGTTCTCAACGCACAATATCTCAGTATTCACGTGAAAAGATGAGCATGATGTGCTTTTACACTACGTTCTTCCTGACTATCCTATTAGATAAAGTGTGAAGCCATGAAAAAGCTTGAAGTTTTTTAAAAAAGTTTTTGTTGAATATAATATGTTAACACATTTTTAGCAGTTTTTAAATAAAATCATTTTCCGTAGTAAGTATAGATCTCGGACCCAATCGCGATCCTAATACTAATATCGCTTCAATTTTTTTTAGCTTCACTATATCCCGCACAAAGCATAGTAGGAAGAAAGAGCCTACTTGATTTCTGACTTCCTATCCCTACTTTCCACCGAATTCTGTTCGCATTAAGTTAGTGTTATGTGGCGCAACACAACGCCGTACTTTCTGCCGTCGTTTCTTATCTTTCATTTCCTCGAGTGGGGATCGAACCCATAACCAGTCGCGTTCCTACTATACGACGATCACTTATTAATGTTTATTTTAATATGAATAATACATACATGTCCCCAGCAAGCGGCGGCATGTACCGGCTGCCACATGTCGTGGTCCACGACGTCAGTGGAGGCGCGATGCTCTAGAAGGAATTCCACCACTTTTATATAGCCATTCGCTGCTGCTATGTGGAGCTAGAAAAAAATAATAATACATGCACTTATTTATTTTTATCTTTAGTAGATCATACATATATTTACATGTATTGTGTAGCTGTGATTAATAAATTTAATATTCATTCGTTAGAGTTCTATTAGGACAATTAATACTACTTTAAAAATCAACTAGAAGACGAGCTTCTTAGGTTCCATATATTTGTTCTTATCAATTTATCTTAACGGAAAAATATAATGTTCTGGTCTACCAACATTACTTTTAAAATTGTTACAGGCGTCATTTTCAATTTCATCAAAATAGGAACCAACGGAAAATAAACAAAAAATCCTTTTAAAAAAGCTGAGAAAAAAGCCAATACACAAATTAACTCTACATAATTTTTTAATTAAAATTTGAAAATTAAATGTACCCGTAATTAATAGCATAATCTACTTGACTATCACATTGCTTATTCCGTTAGACTATTATAATAAAAGATAGAAAACATTAATCTTCATAACACCTATTATATTACAATACAATACGGACATACATAATATGTACGAGTATATGTAATTCACAAACGACATGTCTAATATTCATAAATCACGCAATTAATGAAGCTGAAATAGACAGGAAGTTATAGTAAACAATTGCATCACGAGCAATTTCAACACTTGATCAAATACACAGTAATATAATATACGCGACGGCTCAAATTTCAAGTCAAATTGATATTATTCCGTTGGTCAGTAGCGAAATGGCACGTGTGTGATGTTAAATATGTATTCATTCTAATATGTACACGCGAGGATGATTCCCTTATATAGAACGAACATAAAAAGACAAAGAGGCTAGTCGTGGATTGTGGGCACAAAGTGTGACTGTAAACGCGACTTGCGAGTTCGTTTCCCACTTAAGTAAATATATTTTTTTTAGCTTCACGCTGTATCCTGCACACAGCAGGGTAGGCAGAGGGAACCTAGAGTTAAGACACTCCGTTCCCCACTTTCTGGCGTTGAGTTCCGCCACTGAGCATGCAATGTGTCTGGAGTGTTATATTGTGGAAACACAATAAAGCCAAATCCAGTAATAAATAATAAAACACGCTTTTCCCCATATAGCAGGGTAGTCAGAGAGAATCCAGTCTAAAGACCAAGGTCTCGTTTAGTTATAGGTACCAGAACGGAGAAGTGAACATATTTTTTCCGCGAGTGAGAATCGAACCCACAATCATCGCGTATACAGCCAGGCGCTGTTACAGTACGACACGATAGACTCATTTCAAAACTAATCGTTTTGAGCACTACATGATAATATTTTCATGTTATTTTATCATTTGGAAGTATATAGAAGACTATAAGACTATTAAATAAAAATTAATAACATAAGAAATTGTATTGTACAATATAAAAAAGTAAATTAACCCTTTTTCTTGCACAACGGGGAAGTCAGAATACTCCATTCTTCACTCTCCGTCCGAAATTGACACATTGCTTATTAAATGGCGGAACATAAATTTCTGTCTTAGACGCTATCACACTGCGTCACAAAAGCCTTCAGATCTGATTTTCGATATAAATTAAAAAAAAAATCAACCAAGAATCTTATTTACAACTTACCAAAGTAGCACCCTGATTATCTCTAGGCTCATCCAAATCCATGCCCTGCTTGACTAATTTATCTACATCTATCAACATTTGCATTTCCGTCGCCGCTCGCGTCTCATCTATCAGTCCTTGGGTTACACCACGCGCCGCCATTTCACTCTCTATGGCATCTAAAGTTCTTTCTTCTTCGCATATGTCGTACGGCATGTTACCATCACCATTCACAGCTAAAAGATTAGCTCCCCTTTGTATTAATATTCTAACTAAATTCAAATTTCCACAGGTAGCCGCTGCGTGTAAAGGAGTCCATTTTTCGCTGTCTTCAGCGTTTACGTTAGCCCCGTGGTCAAGTAAGAGACGCATCATAGCTTCATTATTATCTATACAGCATTGATGAAGCGCTGTTAATCCATCTTCGTTGGTAGCGTCTGGTGTTACGCCCCGTGCTAAAAGTCTTCGTACTGTAAAAAATAATGAATTTCATATTAATTACTTTGAGTAATAGTTAGAAATATATGACGTTTGGAAACCTTTCAAAATTAGTACTTTAAAATCGTTTAATAAATATATAAAGAATTTGAAGGATTACTTAATAAGTTAAGTTACAAATTATTGGCAACAGTCACACAATTCTACATTTGACCATCGATGCGTGTTTAAAATATGTAATAAATTTAACTATACACTATAAATAAATACGTGTATTGGCATAGCAACACCTCAAAAACAATATTTTAAATCTTTACCTATCAATATAGAAAAGCCGATGAGAAGCAATAACAACAGATACATATTAAAAAGCAAACTCGGTTCAAACAATCAAATCACGGGAGATAGGACACGAAATGCAGATGTGACAAAGAATTGGTTTCCAAAATTACTGTCTAGGATTGTTATTCAATGACTAAAAATTAGTTCATATATATTTAAAAATATATGAAAATTATTATAAAAAAAAAGAAAAGTACACAGTTTGCTACCCGCGCAAAGAGCCAGATTGGTAATTAAATAAAATAATCGACAAAGAACGCATTACAAGTAATAACGAAATATCATAATTTCATTTCAAATTCCAACAGCGCACAAATTAGGCAAATGAAAGTGTATCTTTCACTTTCATTTGCAAAATATGTTTTTTTATGCACAATTTATAAAGATATTTTACCTCCCAAAATTTTTGACTAATATCTGAATTAAATAATATTTATTTTAGTTACGTAATACATAACAATGGGCATATTATACAATGATAACTATTTTTAACGAAATTGTACGTATAATTGTACAAGCGCGAGAGAAATTATTCTAAAAATATCTTAAAAAATATGCTAATTATGCTTAAGTCGTTAACTTAATAAAGTTTATAAAAGGATGATAATTTTAACATCGTAATCATACAGAAATTATAGAATTTATTTTACCACTACACAAGTCCAGCTGATTTTCTTATCTGTAACGTTCATCTAATCATTTCGATAACATTGTATTGGAAATTCGAATAAAGATATCATAAACGGTTCTCATTAAGCAGGCTAGCTACATACATTTTCTTCATAATTTACTCTATGAAATCATTTCTAACGCCTGTCGTAAACTTTGTAATGCGCTCGTTAATCCAATTATATTTTATTTTACGACTTATTACTGAAATATACAACATAATTACCGTTAGCTTTTTAGTTTTTTTAACAAATGACCTTCTACTTAAATATATTTTAAGCTCACAAACAGGTTGACGTCATTTATAATATCTATATAATAATGTAGCTATGTATACACATATATATTTTTTATAGCCACATACTTTTTCCCGCATAACGGTGTAGTCGGTGAGGACTTAGTGTTAAGACACTCCATCCTCCACTTTCCTCCCGAAATCGAGATTTTGTGTGCGTGGCTTTGTATTTCGTGCCACAGCGAAGAAATGAAAATATAAATACAATCGCTTTCCCTATTGGAAATCGAACCCACAATCACCATCTTTACAGTCAGACGCTGTTCCACTGCGCCACGACGGCCTGATAAACGATAATACATACAAACGATTTCAAACATTTTATTAATCATATACCTACTACGTACTATGATGTATATCACACACGTGTATCCATTATGTCATTATTATTTTTCTTTATGATTTTCTTAATAAATCTTTGCAAATAGCTCATTTAAGACTTTAACTGACTACCTGTCATTATGCACGCCGTAGGAATGTTCTTGACCTGAATATTTATAACAGGCGTAGTTTTTGTTTTGTCCGATTTTGCACGCTTTTTACTTTCCCTAGCTCGTTGGTTTTGTTGACTTTTGGCGAATTTTAATAGCAGTACCAGATGGTATTACAAGTGCAAACTGTTATCTCGCTATCTAAGATTCCATAGAGGCAAACAAGAGTGTATGTTAAATATGCATATATGGTGATGTATACAATCAGTAATCACCTTGAAGCCGTACATGCGCAGTGTCATAGCTGATTGTAAAAAAAACGCGATGGTCATGGTTTCGATACTCACTCAGGACAAGGATTATATTCAATTTTTCATCCCTCTGCTCTGGTCTCGATTTCGGACAGAACTAGACGGAGTGTCTTGACACTAGGTTCTCTTTGACTACCCGGCTATGCGTTAAGCTGCTTTATAATTACCTTCATCTATATCATTCCTCGCGGCTGCTTCTAGCAACATGACGCTATCGCTAAAATATATACTGCGCTTGTTGCTCTTCTCTCGTTTCGCCCTCGCTCTCGCCCACTCCTTCTCCCGCTGCTGCCATAGTTTAAGTTGTTGCATGCGACGTCTAGAATAACAAATACATATAACTATTAAGTAACATACTTGACATTCATAAAGGATATAAACAGTGATCACTTTATGGGCTGCGTGTTCTTATATGATAAAGGTTATGATTAAAAATTACGCCTACGTATTGCTTTAGGTGTTGTAAGTAATATTTTCGCAACTCTTTTATTGAGCAAAACAAATGACGGAATATAAATAATTGCATGGTTGATAATAAAAATAAATATTACTAAATATAAACATTTTTACTTGAAAATAATAATAATAATATGCTATTCTTAAACAGTCAAAGTTAAAATATTAGGTCAAAATACTGCTGATGCTAATTGTTAAGAAAACTATATTTATTGTTATGCTGACTAAGATTATGGTGCGTCATCAATTTCAGAGAATGTTATTTCTATTACTTATAATCATTTAAGAGCTCAATGTACTAATTTTAAAAATAGTGTAAATTAAAAAAATGTTACTTTTCATTACTCAACTATAAGGCTTTATTTCGTAAATTTAAAATTTCGTATCATACACATAACTACTTACCGCTAATTGGTCAAAACAGATTAACGTCAATGCCTAAAGTATTGTTACAGTAATAAGCGTAAAGGTCGCCGTAAAAACTGCTTGCCTAGCCGAATTGCACTTTTTATAAAAACTTATTTAATAAATAAACATAACGGTTCTAAGTTTATTATATTTAATGTCGTTAGATTTATTAGTAGCAGCGTCACGCCTTGGGGAGAGTGGGAGAGTACCTAAGGACCTAGTGTAAAGATACATACTTCGTTCTTCACTTTCCACCCGAAATGGAGTCGTTAAAGTGGCGGCACTAAACGCTGCGCTTTGGCTTAGGTACCAGAGCAGTCAAAATAGAATTCATAACCATCGCATTTACAGTCAGACATTGTCTCACTGGGCCATGACGGCCTTATAGTAGTTGTATAGTATAGGAATAAATTATAAAATATCGTAACGCAATGCTTCAAATGTAACTATCCATGTAGGCATAATATAATATCTTTAAACAAATAGACACTCACTTCATTGAAATGAAAAAAAAAAACAGGACCACAGAATTTTGATATAGTGCCGTTACAGATAATATTAATAAAATGGTATTTACAATTTTATGTTTGTGTTTTAAAAGCTAAAGCTATACATTAAAACGTGTCGCAGCTGAAACTGGTTATGAAGCGGGGTCATTTGTGTGCCGTCAAGTCCAGGATACGCATATATTATTAAATCTTACGTCTACAAATCTGGGGCACTTACAAAACTTTGTACACTATATGTAACATTATATCAAAGTTTTATTCCGTTTTCACAATCCGGTATACGAGATTACCTTTGCTTCGCGAGATGCGACTGTCAACGAGAATTTGCTTTGAAAATTTATTACCCTGTGTAGATTTAAAGTGAGACATCGTGATTTGAGCGTTAGCGTTATATTGAGTGATTTATAAATAAATGTGTTGTCGTATGGAGTCTTCACACTCTGATTGTGACAATTGAGTTTCAATTGGCACATAACCACATGTGCTAAGTATTAATGTGTATATAAAAGATATATCTTATTTTGGTATTTTTTTAAACATATTTCCTTTAAAATAAGTATGTACTCATAGCGAGTAGAATTCCATTGATGATAACTGTAAGACTGATGAGAAACTAGATCTGAGATGCATGTATTAGATAACAGTACCTAGCCACTAGTTTTATTTATATTAGCGGTAAGAATACTATTATAATTATATGTGTATTCATTACGCAGGATGAAACAGCGCGATAACTACTTAAAGTTTTAAAGCAAATCTTATTAACGAATAAGATCATTAGCAAAATTAATTAGCTAAACAAGAATATAGGGTAGGTTTTGTAGCGTACTTGACTAAGCGGTGTAGTCTAATAAGCTTAATGACACGCCTGAAGGAATCAATACCTAATACTATTGTTTTTGTTTCACTTTAAATAAATCGTTTAACTGTCGGCTATCGTGACACAGTGGAACAACGTCTGAATGGATCCACGATTAATTGTGGGTTCGGTTCCCACTCGATGGAATGATAATAATTAGATTATTTTTACTTTCTCGTTCTAGTGCCTAAGAAAAAGGGCGGTATTGAGTTCCACTACTGAACAACCACTGTCTCGAATTCAGGTGAAAAGTAGAGAACGGAGTGTCTTGAAACTAGGTCCTCCTTGACTAACTTGCTATGCTAAAAGCGTCAAGCTATTTTTTTTAACTTAGTTACTATCATTTTGTTTTGTTAGAACTCACTTGTTAATATCTAAATGAAAAAGTCGTAAAAAATAAAAATGTGTATAATTTTGTGTTTTGTATTTTACGTATACAGAGTACGAATATGCAATTATTCATATTCCAATTTCCTTGTAAGCTTTACTTTTAACGCTTAATCCCGCATGGCTTAACAGTTCGTTGGCATGCAATCATAAAAAGTGAAAACAGTTTCACTTCCTACGTCAATACCTACATATTTTGTGATGAAAAAAATAAAAAACATGTTAAATAACCTTAGTTTAATTATAATGGACTTTTCATATAGATAAAAATTGCTTATGTTTTGTAAAACGAAATCCTCTTTTGTATTTACTCTTTTCAGTTCCACTATTTCCCGCATAGTAATATCACCAGAGAAAACCTAGAGACACTCCCTTCTACACTCTCCGCCCGAATTCGAGACATTACGAGTTGAGTATACGTACCTTAACGCCGCGCGTTATCATACATACATGAAGCTTTTATTATAAATAATAACTTTGTTTTTAAAATTTTAAAGTTACAAAGTTGCTTTAGTCATTTGTCTAAAGTACAGCCTACATTATGATATAATTTGTTGTTAATTTTTTTGTTGTTATATTAATTCGTTGTTTATGCAAAGATACAGTAGCCACTAGGATAATAAAGTTATAATATCTAGGAATGTATAGATTCGATTAGTGTATTCGATGTAAAACAACTGTTAAGAACCAAGTTATCTCTTTCCGTATCTATACAGTCATAATCTTAACGTGTTCCAACTAAACAATGCTTCAATACATCATCTATATCTACGTTTGACATTTGATATTTCGATAACAATAGATAAAGTACTAAATGTAATCACTATTAAATATATTAGCCAACACGTGAATAGAACAAAATAATCAATTCTAAAGGAATAAAAAGTGGGTCAGTTAGCATTCGTATTTTCTCTCACTGGTCAAGATTTATATAGCGTGCTTTCAAGATAAAAATAAAGCCATACTTTTACTAAATACGATAGAGCAACAAGAAATTGTAAAATAACTAGTAGTGTGCAATAAAAATAAAAGATATAACTAGATATATGTAACCAATTAGATATTAAACATTGTTATTATGAGACTCTTAATTATTATATAAAGAATCGTGGACACGACGCATTTAAAACAGCGATATATTATGGTAATGGATTCAAATACGATTTGAAATAATTAATAGTGTTTAATAAAAATGTTTCTGAGTGTGGTTATATAAATTGTGAATTTCTATGTCCTTTCAGAAATAGACTAAGACAATATTGCTACTATCATTTTTGCAAAGAGTAAAATATACATAAATATACGTACAAATAGAATATATACTTGAGCATATTGTGTATGGGTATGAGCAAAGTTAAACTAATTAGGACTAAATCGAATACTGGTGAATAAGACGCATTCGACAGCGTCATCATATCTCTCATCAGACAAAAATTACTTACTATATATTACTTACAGAAGTTAACAGTTTCAGTTAGCAGAGGAAATCCATTAAGTTAGGTTTAATATACCACAAATCTTACTTGAGCATAGTACGACAAGATATCACAAATCAAGTAGATGTACTACTGTTATAATGAAGATAACAATATAGATAGTATACTAAAAAATACACCATATATAGTATGGAGAGATACTTATTAAATACAAATATTTTTTAAGAAGAGATCAGTACTAAATGGAATTTCTTTATCTATTAAACGTTTAAAAATCTATATAACAATTATTTTAACAAGCTTTCGTTAACTTTTTTATAGCTAAATATAGAAAAATACAACAAGTAAAGAAAAAGACATTTTTTTAAAGAAAACGTATAAAAATTTGAACGCAGCGGAATTTTTATACGTTTTCTTTAAAAAAATGTCTTTTTCAATTTTCCTAAGTGTGGAATAACACTTTAAAAATGTTTAAAAGTAAGTAAAGAAAAGATACAATAACAAATTGTTCAGAATTTGAAAGTTTTTGCGATGGACTTATACAAACTGGAATGATTCATGAAAGAAAAGTTTGAATTAGCCCGATGTTGTAGTATTTGTTGCATCATTGGAAAGTAAATTGCGATTACTGATCACATAGGATGAGATGTATTTTCTCAATTGGCATTTTTTTTATTTAAAGTATAATATTTAGCATTACATTAACTAACGTAAATAAATAATCTTCTTATAAAAAATGATTTAATAATTTAGGGCACTTATAGTGGTAAAGCTATTTATATTTTTATAGACATATAAAACCTTACTGAAACTAGGCAGAGGATCGCATAAAGTAATTCGCCAACACATGAGTATACTATATCATACATATTTTTATAACGCAGTTTCAAATATCTGACTATACTCGTACATGTGAAAATTATGAATTAGATTCCCACAAGGAAGAATCATTATAAACAAATTATTTTCATTTCACCGGTTTGGTAAAATAAATCGCAAGGTTTTGAATACAGGGTATTTTTAATTAGGCGGAAAGTGGAAAGGAATGTTATAGCACTTTTTGCATTTTCCGATTTTCTATATATAATAAAAAGGTGACGTACGTCTACCCTAGAAAATAGAGGAGAAAATATGTAAAAAATACATTAAATTAAAATATTAGTATAAGGTATACGAAAGGATGTTTAACTTAAAATAACTTTAATCTTAAGAAGACATATAACACTTTAAAATATAATAGATTATTATATTGTATAAGTATAGATCATATTACGTAATACACAATTACAAATGAGCCTATCAGCAATGTTTAATGTGTGCGCTGGTCTCAGTGAAAGTAAGAGAAAAACGATAGTCATAAAACAACTAACGACATGCAATAAATACAGCCTTAATCTCAATACATGCCCAGATATTGCATAAAAAAGGCCTATATTATTTACAAATACTGTTGCAATTTTATCAGCTCTTAGTTACACGGAATTACTAATATTACGCAAGAGCATTAGAGTGTATGTGTTCCTGATAACTCTAATGTTCAGTTTACCAAAAGCAAATAAGGAGGGATAATTTACATTTTTCACAATTTCCATATTTTGAGTTAAATTTTTCACAATTTCCATATTTTGAATTAAAGATCGATATGTCGTAATTTTTAAAAAAATGATTTCATACCATATAAAATAGGTGAAGGAAAAACAGTAGATCCATTTTAATCAAAGTGATGCCAACATTTTCTTTATACTAGCATTATTATACGTTAATTTAAAAATTATAAATGTTAAACTATAAATACTAAATTTATATAATAACTTTAGCTATAACTTCAATTTGTTAAAAATCTAAAAAGTTTGTACCATAGCCGTATGTTAAAACATACAGTATACAGGTACAGTGGACTACTAAAGTTGATAAGCATATAATTTATTTCTCTCTCGAGTTACAGATTGGACTGTAGTACGTACGAACAAAATTTTAAATTAGGTATCTAATAAATCATTACAAAGAAAATTACATGTATGTAGCCCCATCACATATATATTATATTCCAAGACATATATTATTTCATACAAAAGTGTATGTGAAACATATAGTGTCTTGTAAATAGTAGTGATTGTATTTACTTAATATATTTCTTATGCATATTACACAAAAATACTGGCTTACTGCTCTCGAAGTAATCTTTGCTATGTCAAATTTCATATAAAATAATGTAAAACTTATTATACGTCAGAAATTTTTGATACACGTCTAAATACAATGATGACGATATAGAAATTTAACCAGTCACGTTATAATTTTTTGAATGACTCGCGACCAGCTCGTGTCTTCGCCTGCGTAAACTACACAATGCTATAACCAATGAAAGTTTCAGTCATTTTAATAAATCAGTTACTTTATAGCTATTTCTCGGATAAAATTTAAAATGTTGTACCTTTTAATTATGAATCGATTAGAATTTAAAACCATTATATTTTAAGGAAACCATTATATTTTAATTACAATGGCCAAAACAGCATTTAAATGGGTTAAGCCGCTTCTGAGTTTAGCGTGTACACACGCACAGACAAAAGACAAACAGTTTCTTTATATATTTTTTGTGCACATACAACAATTCGTTTATTTTTTATAATACATAATGTCCAAGTTATTTTTTTAAATTACTAAGTGGCTATAATAATTACAGTTGCACATCAAATCATTTTAAAAAGCAAAGCATAATGATTTTATGATTTTCTTAGTCATTTGGCCTCGGCAATATCCGTGTCACTTGCAATATAAAGTTAAAGATCTATAAAGATCAACTATATTGTTACTAATCGAAGCTAGATCAAAGTTATGCAATGGTTTAGTTTCATGTATAAAATTTGTACTTCAAATAATACATTCAGAAAGTCTGGCTTAACACGGGGCGGCGTTAAGTTCTGTCACTCAGCACGCAATGTCGCCCGACATTGCGTGCTGAGTGGGTTGGGGCGGACTGAGTGACTATGTAGGTAAAAGCGTGAAGCTGAACATGACATAAGGTTAAATATACATATTTTTTTATTTTATACATCTCTCAAATATTGGTAGGCAAAAGAGATTCTATTGATTTATAGTACTCGGCTTTCTGCTTTTCGCTCACTTTTAGAAAAAAAAAATATCAGGATGTATAAACAAAACGGGTTCAAATATTAAGGGAAAAATAAACACACAAATATTGTAGGTACAGCTACTGATACTGATCAAATTTACACAAATAGAGGCCGTTATAGGGTATCAATGGCTTTATTTTTTATACTATACAAAATTTTCTTACTTTATTTAATAATCATTTAAAGAATAGAACATTGCTCACAAAAGAAACAACTAATATGTAAACAAAAATGCAATAACAAACAATATATACACATTTGTATATGCAAAGATTAGCATTAGCAATAAATTTATATGAGCAGAATATATCAAGAATATAGACAATACAAAAAATATTTGATCCACAGGGATTTATTATAAGAAAAAGGAAAATGCTAAATATTGGATTTTAACAAAGACCCCATTTGTTTATTTTGCTGAGAAAAAAATGTGCTAAAGTTAATTTTGCAAAACAAAAAATACTTATATGTAATGATAGCCCAATGATGATTATCTAGAAACCATTGTGGCGCAATAGTACAGTCTCACTGAAGCATTATTTATTGTGGGCTCAATTCCCACTCCGGGAAATGAATATATTTTAAATTATTTTCACTTGTCCGTTCTAGCAAGACATAGCAACAATGTCTCAAATTCAGGGAGAAAGTGTGTAATATAGTGTCTTGCCACTAGGTTCGCTTTTCCTACTCCTCTATGCCTCACAAAGCAGCTTTAATGATAACCTAATTTCTCTTACATCAATCTCCTCCTATTACAATAAAACTTAATTACCAACACTTCATAAATCAAAATTTTGTAGTTTTGATAAAAAGGTTTTAATCTTAATTTCCTAAGATCCATTCACATCTTCAACTTTCATACACAACAATCACAATATATATGGTCTATTTCATTGAGTTACCTGAATGGTGGTAAGCTTGTTAAAATGTTGTGAATGGAAGTAATATTGCATGTGTGTTCTTTAACTATTGAATCACATATCCACCTGCACTAATGATAATTTAACAATACATTAGTAATATAAAAGCATGTATATAATAAATAGCTAACATTCCAGCCTTTGTAAATATCTCCAGTTACGCAAATAAAAAGATAAAAAATGTTAAATAATGTGAATATATTCTCACCGTCTTGCTAGGTGAAGCCTCTCCTGAGTTGTTAGGTGCTCAACTTGCACCATTTCCGCAACCAAATCTGCATGCTCCATGTTGACTACTAATAAAATTAATCAACTGTATAGATCCTGTACATTTACCACAAAGATTCAAATTCAAAGAGATGCATTTGTTATTTTACAAATACTTTACTATGCATTTCATAACATTAAGCTTTACTTTTAGGTATATTCATATTTTAATAATGCCTGTCTGCCTGTAAAATCAATATATAGGACAATATTATTGCAAAGTACTATATGTGAAATGCTATACAAATGTATCAATATAATATTTAATAAAAATATTCTACAATTACAGTAATATAATTTAGTCAAATGCAATATATAATAGCTATTTATATTTTAAAAATTATCAGACTTGTTAATTTAGATCCAGATGATTCATGAATTTGCACTAATATTATAGCATTGATCTGTTCAAATAAAACCCTTTATTTGAATTATTTGCTAGTACAGTACATAAAATATTCAAAATATTATATTGTGTCATAATATAAAATTATAGTTTCAATTATGGCAAAGTGTGCCAAACACATTGATGAAATTATATTTTAATTATGTTTAAAATGTTAAATGTGGCATGTTATGCATCAATTATTCTAAATTATCAATTATTTTAAATATATATTTTAGTTTATTTGCCGGCTTAAAATGAGAGAAAAATAAGGATGCACACTTGTTGATAGCTGCTTTGATAAGATGATAAGTAGTCTTGATAACTAAAGAACAATAGATTTTTTGATTTTAAACAGAGAAAAAGTAAATTCCTGTCTTTTCTGAAGCATATTGTTAGTTTATATTTATTACCATGTAGGTTTTATATCATATTTATGTAGTAAACAATAACATTGAAACAATATTAGAAAGGCACCATGTACAATATGAACTTTCGTATTTCAAAAAAGTACATCAAAAATGCAAATATTAATAGTCTATATCGTCAGAGCTTTATTATTTATTATTTTCAATGACACTTACCGTTTTATATTGTTAACTACAGAGCAAAAGTATGTTTCATTCTCGTCTTGATAACTTTGCAACACATAACACTGTACACTAATAAATAATCAATCATATAGCAAAACGTAAAATCATTAAATTTTAATTTTATTCACTGGGAGCTTTTACAGTTATGCGACATTTTCCGTTATTTTTCATGAAAATTATAAACAGGAAGAAAAACCACAAGACAACAAGCACACGGGCAAGCTAGCGGACTACAGATAAAATTAAGATTTCATATTACGTTTAACATGTCACGTGACTAATAATTTCGACTATATATAAAATGAGATCACTCAGATAATAACTTGAAATATAATATTATTTAAATAAAAGTAGCTATTTCTAATTTATAAGCTACTTACAATGCAAAATAATTATGAATTCCCATAATCCACTTTAAGTCAAATGTGGGAAGTTACGCCATCTAGAGTTTTATTATGAAACCGATAAGAACATTCTTGGCGCAAAATTTTAAAGTTCAATTTATAATTATTAAAAGTATAAATATACTTTATTATTCTCTATACTACTGTTACAAACAGAACAACAAAAAAAAAGTTCCTTTTTATTTATAATGGCTACCCATTACACAAAAAAACCGACAGATCTTAGATGTTTTTTCATAAAACTTTAATGGATATGCGAACAACATGAGTTGTACCTTGTACATTTTTTTAAACCTTTAGATAATTAAGTTTCGTCAAGTATTTTAAATTTGTATAGTAAATCATTATAAGTGTTAAAATATAATTTCCTCACTCGAAAGGATGACTCACTTATAAACTGGGAAAAAAAATCCTTTGATTAACAAGCTTTGATAGTGATTCTGAACAATTATAATGTACAATACTCTCAACAGTAATACTTTAAGACTCGTGTAAATTAATTGGACATCTGTTTCCTGGTACAATAAGTAGTAGTAATGGTAGTATTAAGTAGTCAACGCATTTTGTTCGTTTCGTAAATTGTCGTCCCTGAGTATGTGAGAAATTACATAAATAACCACAGGAAATAAATCGCTGGAGTACCTGGACTAAGATTTTGTAAAACAAATTTATAAGCAGCCGTCCATAAATTTTAAAATGCTAGAAGACATCAGTAAATCTGCTATACTAGAACGCACAGATGGACAAAATTTAATTCCAATTAAGGTAACAACTAAATATCAAAAATAGAGAATTTGTGTGTGAAAATCAGAATTAATAATCTTAAATTCAGTGTTAATTGTAGTGTTAAAGGTAGCAGTTAATTAATTTTTAGGTAATTGTGATTTTTTCGATTTAAACCACTCACAAACAAATAGTGAATTCTTAATATTTCATTGTTAATTGCTATTAAATTTTGCTCAACACCGATAGCACGCTGTAGCATATGACAGATATATGAAAGCGAGTGCTTTTGATTTTTATTATCATTATATATTTATATTAAAATAAAGCATATATTTATATTAAAATAAAGCAGACCTCAAAATTTCACATCAACAGAAAAATTATTTTGATTCAAAGTCGACACATATGTATAGTACCCGGCAACAAATAATGCACATCGAAGCTTAGAATGAAACAGTCGGTTAACTTCGACTTCGTAGAGCGTTGTCTCGGTCGCTTAAAATAATAACAATGAGAAACGTCACATATCAACTGAGTGACAAAGACATTCAAGTTTCATTCTAAGCACGATGTGCATTATTTGTTGCCGGGTACTATATGTGTTTATTTATTTAAACCTTCTTCTGTAAATATGCTAAGTTATGTGTCTCAAGCCAATAGGACAAAAGGAAATGGTGATGATGGTAAATTTATAACATTAAAAATCATTTATTTTTTCATTAATAATATTTATTTTTCCAAAGAAAAAATTACATTCTATTAACTATATTATAATAATATAACAATGTTAAGTATAACGTTACTAAAACAATGAGCTGTTGTTATCTAAGCTAGGCACTATTTATTTTCAATTGACACACCATAGTTCGTGGAAAGCTTAGTTTTATTTGTATTATTGTTTGATATATTAAATTAAAATAAAAGTATAATATAATGGGAATAATATAAAAAATGGGTATAATTACACTCCCTTTTGCCAATCGATTACAAGTTTTCCAAGAAAAAAATTAAATAGTTTTATATTTACGTATAAATATATGTGAATAGTTGCAATAAGTGGGTATATAAAAAAATATTAACGTCAATATATAAAATATTATTTTGTATGTTACCTACATTTGCTACGTCGGCGTGATTGCCTTTTGTAGATTTGGTAACTTTTGTTAAACAATAATGTATCTAGTGAATTAAAGTTTCATAAATATATTTAAGTTATATTATCAGTATTTTCTCGTCAAAGGTAACTCATTTTAGTTATAGAAAATTCACACTATACGTGCTTAAAAAATTAATCTACTCTATTGTCAAATCTCTATCTACAAATTCAACGTCTTTACCTACCTTTAAACATATATAATTTAATTTATAATTATTATATATTTACAATATCACAACTCTCGTGACGATCGTGGGTAAAAAATATTAACTTGGTGAACGTAGTATGATTAAAGGTGATTTGCAAATGTTGGGAAGTGAACAAAAATTAAAAACTACTAGAAGCTTTTGCTTGAAAATAAAGTGTAGGTGAATTAAAAAAGCTATTGCATTAGGATCAAGTAAATTGACATTTAAGTTGTCATTTTACAGACAATTTCTTTAAACCCCTCATTACAAAAAAACTGTTTAATTATTAATTTCTGATAATACTATAATACGATACGATTGCTATTAGTAATCATTTCTAAAATACAAGTTTAGATAAATGTGTTTCAACCATTTGTCATAAAGTATGTTAACGACATGCAAGTGTAAATTATGCACACATAGAAAAATATAAATATGGGTTATTTAATACTTATTATAAATTTATACTTGTCAGCGGTACAACATTTTCATTGATTTTTGTATCACTAGCCTTTCTAATGCAATTTGACCACCAATGACTTTGAAGTGTATTTTTAAAAAAAGGAAAACCATCTATGATTTAAAGAAAATATTAAAGTACACCAAAAACTTCTAGGCCCATATCGAAACTAAAATGTGGTATGCAAGATACTTTCAAGGAACATACTTATTTACTTACTAAATTTTAACTACGCAAATACAAACAAAACGAGTTACACCATCATTGCAAATAATCTAGCGCTATTATTGTACTAAATGCCTTAAAATATACTTTAATATTACTTAATATAAACATCTAAATATAAGTATGTAAGTACAAATCTATATACTAGCAACAATTCAACTTTTAGATACCTAATGTTTTTACAAGCATAGTAATTAACGGCGGTCTTCTAACATAGACACACTATGGACATTAAAGCAATATCTTCTTATTTTTTAATTACGTTTATTTATACAAATCACGAGAGGAGGCTTCTTTATGAGGTGTTCCACATCTATTTTCTCACGCTTATGATTGTGCTTTAATTTGCATTCAATGTAGTTATTTGCCCCCTCTTTTCGTATTAATTAAGCCCATCTTAGATATCAAAGTTTAAGTTTACCTTAGCTGGCTAGGTGGTATCTTAATATTGTTTAACTTTACACGAATTTCACAGCGACGTCACATTGCCAATGACAGTAATTATTATATATATAGCTATACGTATTAACATGTTATTTTTGAATTACTCTTGCGTTTACTTAGAAAATTATAACCAAAAAAGTTCCTAGTTTCTCATATGCTGTAAACAAAAATATTATAAAAAAAGAAACTAGTTCGTTCAAAGATATTATTTTCAATCTGGTGTCATAGAACCATAATAAAAAATATATAACAAACATACATATATTACAAACTATTTACACTTAACTTATTGTTATATTGTATTGTCATTGGCAACAGGTACCATATTTGAAACAACTTGAAAACCTGCTCTATATTATTTCATATTACTTATTACTACATAAATATTATTATTATCTATACATATTACATTTTGGTTTAAAACAATATCACCACTTGAATGTTTATTAAAAGAGCATAGAAAAATACTGATAAGTTTCATTACTACCAGATGTTATTGTTAACTTTAAGACAATTATTGATTACAAGTAAGCAAAATCGGATATTATGGATAAATGAAAATTAATTTGTTGTTTCAAATGTTAGATAAGCCCTATATGTTAATAAAAAAAATACTTAAGAAGTACACACTGATAATTAAACAATTTTGTTTTCGAGAAACGCAAAAATAAAATTGATGCAGTACAGTAACAAGAGTTCAGTGCAAACCACTCTTTATCTTAGTTCTAGAATTGAACAAATCACGATCTCATTCAAAAAATGCTGCCATCGCATAATATCACCCAAAGGCTGTATAACGAACTCACTCTAGTGTCCTATATTTAAGAAGTGGCAACCTATCGTGGTCACCACGGCGGGGCACTCAGGTGTTCTCATCGGAGGAATCGTCAGAAGAGGAGCTAGTTAAAATGTTAGAGGCCATAGTAAGTTGACGACTGAAGGGTTCCCTCGGCAAGCTCTGTTGACCCAGAGCCAAACGACGAACGCCCATACGTTCACTTTCAGGCAGGGACTTGCTGCATTTTTCTTCAGTTATTGCGTCACGTGATAAGGAACTGAAAAAATTAAGAAAAATAATTATTGCAAATTAAAATGTAGCATAGTGCATTTATTATTTCCCTGATTAAATTAAGGTAGTGGATTGGATATTTTTTTATCTTAAGTCATTTATAACGCTTTATAGGTCAAACATATTTTTTTCAATTACTCACACGAGAACATTTAAAACCAATTATGCGTGATTAATTTCTGATCCAAACTTTATATTTTAAACAACGGGTAAAACGTACCCAGTAAGTTCAAGCATCGATCCTCTCCTACATTGACCTCGATGTGGTCCCTGCATAATGCTTGCTGGTCGAGACGAGGCCCCCAGTGGATCGCAATGCGCTACGTCTTCCATAAGTAGGACTGATGGGCCACCGAGACTTGTGCTACGTTTTGACAACAAGCTCGGGCCCTGCCTTGCTTGTCCGAATAACGATTCGCTTTTCATTGACGAACTTTCACCCTTAGTTGAATCGGCTTTTCCTTCAGAATCTGACACCACTGGCATGTCAGCGGCTTGTGTGGAACTAGAGCTCTCTCTTCGGAACAGACCTATGATAGATTTCGGATGTTTTGGCTTCTCTATGCCACCTATATAGGATGATGATGAAGGTGTAACAGCGGGTTAGGGAAAGTAAGGGAAAGAAAAAAGAAAATCAATAAGAGAATATAAACATTATACATAACTTTATATAACTAGATTTTAGTTGATTGGGAGAAGCTATTTGTAATTATTCATTTCATTTAAAGGCAATTATTTAAGTAAATAAAAATTAAAATCATAAAATAATTTAAAATGTGCAAGAACAAAAAGTATTGTGTCAAAGCTAAGATATTAAAATTGTGGACATTTGTACGAAAAAAGTAATATTGTGGGTTAAGTGTCAAATTAATGGTTTTGCTTCTAATGTGAAAGATTAATTACTGGGTTACCATGACACTCATGCATTTCTCTAATGATGTTACTGTGGCATTTGAAGATAAGAAACTATACCCTGGTATGATATAGCTATGATACGTGATCCAATTATGTTAACATAAAGTATCTTCTATAAGTTGTTTGATACACATTTGCAGTAAGTAATTAAAATGCAACATCTAAAAATAATTTCTATAATCTCGACATTATGGCATTGTATCTTTTTAAATAATTGCATAAAAAGTATTCTATTTTATTTAACAAATATTTTCAACATCAATTAAAATATAATAAGAATTACTTAATTAGTAGGTATTAATAGTAAAGTCTACCTAGGAACGTTGCTGAGGGTGAGTTATACGCCAAGTATTCTTTATTTGATGCCCACGACGGGAATTCTGACTGTTTCAAAGCAGTGGTGCCTTCAGCTTCTTCTCGTTTCCAAGGCAACATCGTTTCTGTAGCAGTCGGCGTAGCGACACGAGCTTGCTCAGCTACAGTCATATACGTATCTAAATGGAAAACATGGAATTTTAAATTTTATTCAATTTTTTTTTAGCTTCACGCTGTATCCCGCACACAGCAGGGTAGGCAGAGGGAACCTAGTGTTAAGACACTCCGATCCCACTTTCCGCCGAATTCGGAGGCATTGCGTGTTGAGTGGTGGAACTTTGTCGCCGCGCTTTGCCTCGACACCAGAGCGAAGAAAATGGAAATATTAAATATTTCCACTCCTCGAGTAGGAATCGAACCCACAACCAGTCGTTTACAGTCACACGCTTGTGCCACTGGGCCACGACTAGCCACAAAATGTTATTCTATATAAAGGTAAGTCTTGCATTACGATTACGAGTGATGACGAGTGCGAAATAATAACGGGACTAAAAGCCGTAAAATCTCATTAAATTTTGTAGTAAGCAAAGACATAGTTGTGGACCAACTACTTTAATAAATAAATAAATAACTTTATTTTTCTCCAAAATGGAAAAACAGTGTTCACAATTATTTCTAAAACTTAAATTAGCTACAATTTTCACGAAATATTTATGGATGCGTCTGTCGCCGTACTAGGAAACCTGTATTACGACGTACAGTAATAAAATATATCTCTAAGCAAAGCCTGTGTCAAGTGTATTAGGTATATCAAAGTATCATGATAAAAAGTCAATCCGTGATATTTACCATTGTCATCTGACATACGACGCTCATCCTCTTCTAAAATGTCTTCATTAGGAACTATAGTGAAAAAAACATAAATTAGTTTCTAAGTAAAATTTACTTTGTATGTTCATGCCTCTATAGTAAATGGTATTTGGCAATAGTAAAGAAAATGCAATTGCTATTTCTATATTGGCAATTATTCAAACGGAAATGGGCCTATTCAATATAAAACATACTTGGTTTAACATATCGCTAAATGCTTCGAGCAAAATATTTTTTGGAATGTTTTTGGTTATTTAAATGGCTATGGATGAAACCTACTATATATACCTAATGATACCTATTACTCACGAGGTTAATATATTTTTTACATGAAATAAATACTTTAAGTGTTAAAATTACTCGTTAATATTCATATTTTTTTAACTTCTTTTATAGGTATGACATCTATCCTATCTATCAAAATATAAAACAAATAATTTCTATTCTCTTATAAACTAACCACTAATTAGTTACTTAATTTAGAATATGAACAATTATCATAAATTAAAAAATATATAACATCGACAGCTTTTTTTCTAACTACTGTGGGTACACAAAACAAACGCCAATTGCTTTCGCTTTAATGTAATTAGTATCTGGCTATGATTGATGTTGTAACAGTCTTGATGTTTGCTTTGCTCTACCCTATATATAAATATTTACCATGCATAAACATTCCGATTAAAAGCTTCCAAAAAGCATCCGAACTATAAAACTTACAACGAAGCTTTTAAGAAAAATGCGCAGAAAATAAACCTTTGGTCATCCAGAAGCGAAAGTTTTAGTTTTTTTAGTACACATACCGAAATTATACGTGGATCTGTCCCTTCTCCACGGTAAAGATTTCTCAACAGCTGTAGGCAGTATTTCTTCAGGCGTTTTAGCGTACTGTTTTACTATTCTCGCTTTCAGGGGATTGAAGCCAGGCAGGTTAGCCAATTGGTTTAAAAGAGAACTACTGTTCTCTTTATGCGAAGATGTCGGACTGACTTCATTATATCCAGCTGATAAGATATCGCCAGTTGGGGATATTGATTAGTTTGCGTTGCCACATGAAATTGCAAGAAGGGGAGAAAACGACAATCAAACACAAACAGTGGTAAAAAGCTAAGAGCAAGAGAAAAATACTTTTATATGTTATAGTAAACCAGAAAACTTACTAGCAAACTTAGCGGTAATGAAATAGAAAATAATAGTAAATTAATACATGAAAAACACACGAAACTTAAACTAAGCGACAAAGCGAAATCAGTCGATTAATTAAACATAAAAATATATTAATATAAATTAGTTATAAACGTAATTTAGAAATTAAATTTTAAACATTAATGGCATGCCACAACCAACCACTCACAAATGTCAATTACATTCCCGTTCTAAAAACAGTGACGTGACGAAAAACGTAATTAGTTTTTGTTTGCAAAAAATTAATACATACCAAATAAACAATCCCATAACATAGTGGTTATATAATATATAACTCATAATTATATAAGTGTAAAATGTTATGTGGCAAACAGCATAATATTCACAACAACAATGAATCTGAATAAGAATATATTGTTTTAAAAAACATTACAATTTTTCTTTATTATTAAATTGAATAAATATGAATATGTTCAAATTCAGATCAGGAAAACCACGAGTTACATGCAAAATACCTACGCGGGGATTTTGCAGTGAAAGTTATACCGCCATCGTCGGTCTCACGGCGCGGCTCCTCGTCTTCCTGCAGCACCTCGTCTATATAATCTATTGACAATAGAAACTTTATGTTACCACACATAAGCAATATATTAGGTATTCTAAACATTTAAATAATTATATTTTATTATTTTTTAGGTTTAATAGCCTTTTCTCTTCTTTTTCTAAATTAATTTTATTCCAAATTCTTTATAATAATATTTATTTAAAATAATAATTTTAATATATGAGCACACATGCAACAAAAGTGATAGTAGCTCGTGTGGAAAAATTTACAATACAAGACTTTCGTCCTACGAGTGTTTGTCTGTCAAAATTTTACAGTAAATACCTACAGCTAAGAAGCGTAAGTGTCGCAAAATAATATAATAATGGTGCCAGTGAATAAATAATAAATAAAATTGATACCACACGTGCATGCGACTGACACTGGTGATTATATTAAAGAATTATTAAGTACCTAATCTATAATATTTTTTTTTACCGTGCGTGAACTGTTTGGCCGAACCGTTTTGCTGGAATTCTGGAAAAGTTACATGATTCTTTCCATCCTGTAAAATATAAATCGTTAAAAATGTTGTAAAAACAAGTGAAACATATAACATTTGCTATATAGGATGCTTTTATTTTTTTATAGCTTCACGCTGTACCGCCCGCACATAGCAGAGTAGGCAGAGGGAACCTAGTGTTAAGACACTCCGCTCCCGTTCCGCTGAATTCGGAGGCATTGCGTGCGTGCAAGTGGCGGAACTTAACGCCGCGCTTTACCTCGGCACCAGAGCGAAGAAAATGGAAATATTAAATATTTCCACTCCTCGAGTGGGAATCGAACCCACAACCAGTCGTTTACAGTCACACGCTTGTGCCACTGGGCTACGACTGGCCACAATATGGCTATTGATTAAGTTATTGGATAGGTGATTAAGTTATTTAAAAATATGTAATACAACTTACCTGTTTTCCCCGTTTACTTCGCTTATGGTGGTGTTTACGGTCGCCCACTAGCCGTCGTATATTCATGTGAGTTTTGTAATTAACTTGTGTTCCTAAATCACGATCGTTAACAGCGTGTCTACTGTAACTTAAACGACGATGCTGAAAAAAACGTATTATCAATTATACTATTGACAATAAAAAGTGTTACAAGTCAAAAGCTAAAACCAAGAAAAAGTCTTAGTATAAGTCAAGCGTATTCAAAAATAGAGTAGGTAATAAAATTTGATTCTATACCCTTACACGTCTATACGGTTTGCATAGCTCTTCAGCAAGAAGATGATGAATCCTAGCATCAGTCAAATCCTTTTTGGACGGATTGTATTCCAATTCCTGCATATCTATATTCCAAGTTGAAGAGTCTAATTGACTAAAGCTAGGACTGGAAAAGTATAAATAAAATTATTATTGCTTGCATATATTATGCGTACTTCAGTAATTAACCTGTTAACATTTTTTTTTAATTTCACCTTACCATAGACAGAACCCAGTATATGCACAAATCTACCCAAAATCGAAATATTACGTGTTGATTGGCGGAACTTAGCGCTGCGCTTTGTCTTGCCAGAGTGATGAAACGAAAATAAGAAAAATGTAATAATTGTTTTTCTAATCTACAACCCAGTGTATATCTACAGCCAAACTCTTTTCCACTGCGCCACGATTTTCTAATGATTCTTAGCTATTATATGCTTCGAAATCAGCTTTTTAGGTCTACCTGGTACATAAATATGATTATATTCAATTTACCTTCCATTAAAGTTCGCACTAGTATAATTCTTAAAGATAGCTGACATTGACTCGGCACCGGAAATGTTACCGATCGTCGATGCATTCCTTTGCATGTACTCAATAGCATCTCTCATTGCAAGCTTCGAATAAGTTTCAAGAATCTTTGGCTCAGCACCCTGGTAGGAATACAGTCATAATTATAAACTAAATTGGTACTCATTACTAATACATTCTCAATAAAGAATATAAACCATCTATGATCAATAAAGTTCGCTATAAACTAAGTTTATGTGGCAATTACCTGATAGTTTCTTAACAAGAATGGCCTAATAAATCTATTATCGAACCGCTTAAACTTGTCTCTCATGTGATGGTTGCCATGTTTACCCAAAATATCTTCTATACCTGCCATCAAGTGGTCCATGAACTAAAAAAGTATGTATGTATTAACTATACAGTATTTTTTTATTCTAGAAGTGCATAGATATTTCAGAAAAGTTACCCGCTCGTGAATTCTTTCATTCATCGTCGGCTTCCTCTTCTCAACAGTTTTAACATTTAGAATCTTTACTAAAGGCTTAATGGTGATCCCTTGTATGAACACGGTAAAGTATATAACAGCTATGGTTGTAGTTACGAACATCGGCTGAAGTTTTACCACTTCTGGATCTATTAATAGCACCAATGCAAATGCGACCGCGCCTCGAAGACCTGTTGTGTAATTTGGTATAAATGGGTCATGGGTTGTTTGTGTACAGTCTTTATGTTCCTTCCCATAAACAAATGTTTGTGAAATACTGGCGGATATTTTAGTAATCATAAAATTAGGAGATTGTGAAATAAATAACCACATGTTCAGAATATTGAAGAGCTAAATACTAAGAAACTTTTAATAAAATTATTAATAAATCACCTTGTCTAAAGAAACCCATAAATTATAATAAATGATTAAACTCACCTCCGTATGACATAACAAATTTTTCTACTGTATTTAATTTGTGCAATCGGAACTTATTAGCTACGGCGCTAAAAATGTAAACACCTGAAAGGTAGTTTTTAATATAAGTTTAAAAATTGTAAACATTAATTTGAAATAAAAAAGAATAAGAAGAATAGATTACCTATTATGCGAAAGACTGAGCAAAATACGATGGTCAATAAGACAAACCAAGTGTTCCAGTCGTGATTGTTGTTGACTGTAGCGACGCCGAGGAACATGAATATGATCGTCTCAGATGAAGATGAAAGCATTTTCATTGTATATTTAATTGTCGTATGCGACTTGTGCGATATATTTGCTTCTACATAATTCTTCATGGTTATTCCGCAAAATGTTATACTAAAATAAAAATGAAACCGGTACAAATAAAGTACATACCAAAAATATATTACTACAAATTAAGAAGTACATATATGTATCTTTATAACTGTAAAGATACATATATGTACTACGATATACCTTATATAAAATATATCTCTTGTAAAATACCTATTTTCTAGCTACGAATTACTTTATACGAATTCTATATATACTAAAGTAACTTACGCTAAAATTCCGCTCATATGGAACATCTCCGCATTCAAATATGCTAAGTATGCCATAACAAATATGAATATGGGCTCAATAACCCTCACTTCATGAGTAAATCGGGTCACGAGGCCGGTCGCGAAGCCCCATACAACTCCAATACATGTCCCACCAACCGCTACCACTAAGAATGACGCAAAGCCTGCCAAGAAATCCGTATACATAAGCCGAGACGGGCCCATTTCTCTGAAAATAAAAGTAATATGAGCTAGATACTCTTTACGTAGCCTATATTTTATCCATAATCTAGAAAATTAGAAAAAATCTATAAGTATATTTACGTTTCATTTTTTTATCATAATTACCTAAATTTTATGTCTTAGGAAAAAACATATTTTAGGAAAAAACTGATTTCATAAAGACAAAACTACATTACTTGTAGTTTATAAAATCGTTATATAATAAGTTATAATAACATATTGTTTAATACAAAAATTTTGGATACTTACGTATAGGCCTCGAACATATGATACAAAACAACAGTGACAGCATCATTCAGCAATGACTCCCCAAACACTACTATATACAAGACTTCATCCACGTGTATCTCTTCAAAGACCGCAAGTACCGCCACCGGGTCCACCGCCGAGATGAGAGCACCAAACAACAGCATGTCAAGTAAAGGTGTGGTACAACCAAACATGCCAGTTTGTCCGCAAGCCCATAATGATGCACCTAATCATAGAAATGTTAATTATTATAATTGTTGGTTACTTTTAATCAAAAATATTTATAAATTATGTAATTATATTGAAAAAATATGTAATATTCTACCGAAAAGTCAGTTTTCTATATGATAAATGCTTAGCTCTCAAAGTATATTTATTTTATAACAGATTTTTTATTACTTAATAATGTAGAAAAAAGAAAGTACTATTATATGTAACTTACCAATTGTTAGTGTATTAAATACAGTGCCAACCACAGCAAACAGTAAAATTGTACCAAGATGGTCGAAAAACAATCTATTAGGCATAAAGTACCCGGCATCCAAAATAATAGGCGGCAACATATACAGAAAAAACGTATCTGGCGTTAATGGTTGTACATGGACACTGTGCGTGCTTAGCAAAAGGGCACCTATTAGAACTCCTACGAAAATAAGTAAGCAAGATTCTGGAAACATCTTTGATAATTTTGGTGCCATGTGGAACCCTGGAACAAAGGATACCGTATTTTTAATAATAAAATATTTATTTTAGAATGTTATTTTTAACATAATAATGAAAATGACATTTACAGTAGAGCGTCGGTTATGCGAACGTCGATCAATCGAACGACCGCTTCTCTGAACTACTACGCCCACCTGTACGAAAACCTATGATGTTAAACAATGGACCAAATTTGACAATGGTGATCCCGAATATTAGATTTTGCATGATACTAAGATTTAAGATGTAATGATAAATAAAACTGACTCCACCAAAAATATATACCACATATATTTTTGGTGGAGTTAGTTTCTGAAGCGTTTGCTTGCTTAAATATTGCCTTGCGTTGGTTTGAAACTGAAACTGAGAATGATCAACGAAAAATACGTTACCTAAATGAAAATTTATATTAATTTATATAAAAATGATTTTCATTTACGTATAGATTAATATGTATGGCTGCATAAATACTGATCCATTATCGGAATAAACTGATTTTCCGAATACCCATGTCCCTCAATTAGTTCGAATAATCGGCACTCTAATATATTCTAATTTAATAAAGTATACAATATATGTGAAATTCCATAAGATATTTGTTATATGTTAAATATATAGTTTTTATATTACATTTTTCTATAGACAATCCGTTCGTTTTCATGCACGACAACTACCAAAAAGTAACATTATCTGACATTTAACAAAATGCCATTATCGCAATAAAACAATTAAAAACGTTTAATTTATTTAATGAAATTTATATAAAACTAACACAAATAAGTCAGTAAATTTTCAAGTGATACCAATTATCGATAATGTAAAAAAAATTAAACAATTTTTTATTAAAAAGTTAATGAAAATAATAATTTGTTATGGATAAAGCTCAAATAAAAGCAAATAAGTTCAAATCACAATCGTTCACAAATATTCTTGAAGTATTCACCCCCACATCATATAAAGAAGCATATCAGCCATGTCTCCGAATAAAAAACAATAATATTGTCTTTAGAACATCTTGCAATAGCTATTACAAAGAAACATCCAAATTGAAGCCGCCAGCAGAACTTAATCAATGTTCATACATAACGAGTGAAAACTATCATGCTTTAAACAGAATTGGTAGCAATAAGTCGGTGGTGAGATCGACGAGCACATTTTTTTATGATTTAGACAAAATTATAAAAAGACATTCCTATCATAATGTCACCACAAAAGATTCAAATAATAAAAATTCTAAATATTTTCAAGACCAACTCAATAAACATGGATTTCGGATTAATACTGATACTGTTATTCAAGATTGTGCCGCCCAGCTGCAACCAAAACTAAAAGTTGATAGTAACTTAAAAATTAAACAGAATAAAGCAAAAAAAAGAGTTGTAGATAAACCAAAACTCTCGTCTGAAATATATTTGAATGATGACAGTAATATAAATGACAATGTTTATATCAAGCAAGAGGATGAGTATTTGCAAAAATTTTGGTCATTTGCAAAATACAAAACTGAGTACGCCTATCCTTTAACAAAAGAAAAGAAATGCAAAAAAGGCGATCGTAATAAGCAAATAGAGAACCCTTGCCCCTGTCAATTGTTTTCCTACGCATGTCCTTGCACTGATAAAAAATCTTTAACTGAATTGGCTAAGAATAGTAAAGTCTTAACTGTTGCGGACCAAATAACGAGTACTACTAATTTTGTATTACCGACAAGTAAGCATAATAATAGTACTAAAATTGAAAACGTTGAAGATAAGATTAATTGTGACAATGCATGTGAAAATGCTGATGATTTACAGAAAATTTCTGATGAAATAAAAAATACACAATGTAAACCAAGTATCGTTACAAACACGTGCACCAAAAAAAGCACTAATATTAAAATAAAGCCACAAAAGAAACCACAAAAATTGATATGTCCTCGATGTAAAGAAAAACTAGAAATATTGAGCACAAGTGAAGATGAATGTAGCATTATTTCGAAAAATTCGCCAATTTATCGAAACAGTTGCCTTGAATCTGAAGCTTACAATACAAATAACGTTGAAAACAATGATATTTGTAATCACAATCCACCATGTGAACTAATTCCAGTTTGTCAAATATTACCTAATGAAAATCAATGTGTGAATCCAAAATATGTCGAAAATGTAGCTGCTGTAAAACATAATCCAAAAATGATCAGGATTACTAAAGCGTGTCGACATCATCCACCATGCACGGTTGTGCCATCATGCCAAAGGATCAACGTTTTAAAAAATAATTGTGAATATATTCCACCTTGCTTGCATCATCCCCGTTGTGTAAATTTGCCTCTATGTGTGCCGGTTTATAAAAATATTCCTTATGACGATATATTAGAAAAACAAACTGAGGACAAAAATAGAATGGGACATAATTATAGTCCTAAATATAAATATATTACAGAACTTCAACACGACTCATTAAATAATAATAACGTATATCAATTTCATTCTTCACAAAATAAATGCCAATGTTTTAAATGCTCACAAAAACTAAGTTCAGAGCCTGAGACGTCTTATTCATCTCCAACTTCATCCCCTTTTCATATGCCTATAAAATTACCGTTAACATATAGTAATTCAAATAAGTCATGTCAGTATGCTTGCACAGATTGCTTGGATCGCTATATCGCTGAAGATAATATAAAAGATACTGCTTATATTGAAACCGTAGTATATATAAGAGATGTCGGATGTCAGTTCAAAAATAATAATCTATCTATATCGAACTCTTTGCTATACTCCAAAAGTTCTAAAGAATTTTATGATTTTAATGTAGAAACCAATAAGTTTAGTACAAATTATCATAAACTATGTGAAGATAAATATACAAATCCAGTTTCTGGAGAAGAATTATCTATGTCAACCTTTACTTCCTCCTTGGAAATAGATGAGCATTGTCCGTCACATGGAAAGCAAGCGTATAAAAAAGGCAGTACAGGATTTTCATCCAAAAACCCATACGTTACAGCTTATGCTAATTTAACAGACCCAATATTTCTCTATAGATTATCATCTCTATCTGATAATATGAGACGTAAAGTTGATAGTTCAAATAACATTGAAACTTGTTCTCGATTGCACGCAGATTTTGTCAAAACTCGTAAAAGCATTAAAAAAAGAAAATACAAGAATCTATTCTCTGTAAAACGTAGAAGAAAATTCAGATCCTCTTCAAGTTCCAAATGATAAATGTTCGCTAAGAATTGTTGTCGATATCTATTAATAGTACCCTTGTTGTTTATGTTATTAATTTTAATAAATGTCAAAGGTTTCTTTTTTATTTTTTATAAAAATAAACTTTTAACTTTTAATAACTTTGATTGTATCCGAATCTAATAGTATCGGATCTCATCGTTATCAAACTTCAACTTTTTTTTTCTTTTAAAGTAATCTTCTAAAACTTTACCATTAAGTTATATTAGATTTGTAAAATTCACGAAGTAAATTATTTGTTTGGAGTGCCAATCTAAATTCATAGTATTTCTAGATTCATAATAATCGCTTAATACATTTATTGTACGAGAGGAGAATATTATTCTTTATTTTAATAATTATTAGTATATTGATCGTTCATTATTTTTTTATAAATTAATTACTTCAATTTAGAAAAAAAATATATAGATAAAATTAAAAATAATACTAATTCAATGCTTGACACATTTTAGAATGAAAGATAAAATCAAGCACAATATGTGCATGGAGTTACGTGTGCAAATTTCACTTTAAGGGATTATACATACACTACATTAATAAACGAGCGAAAAACTTTCAACTCTTATTATTAAATTATTAATTATAGAAGAGAGGAAATTGACATTTCTATGGAGAATAAGTGTAGATTTTTTTAATAATTTCATTGGACATACGAGTACGTTAAATGAATAAAATAAATATTACACGCAGTACATTTGATATACGCGTCTGTATACTGTCGTTGCTATGGCAACGCGTGCTTAATGCGAATAGACGTCTAGTAATTATGTCAAAGAGTGTTAAGTCAAATAGACTTATAGTAATTATGGCAACATCTGCTCTAAAAAATCCTTATTGGTCAACGTCAAAAAATCATACAATTGTTATCGTACTATAAGTATTATTTTTGGTAAGTTGTAGTATGAATTACGAGCTAAATTAATCCATAAGCGAGAAAGCTTAATATAGTAATATTGAACACGTTTCGTAATCAACAAAACGTCATCAATTAATTACTCAGTGTTATTCTTGGATGTAATATTAATAACTAATATGATTATTTATATACCCGCGTATAGAGAGAACTTTGCTCTTGCCTCGTGCCTCGTGCCATTGCCATTACTATAGTATAGGAGCGTATATTGATGAAATTGCGCCAGTACAATTATATGTAGCTTAATCAATTTGTGTTTTGATTATTTATATCTATACCATTAATTTAACAATTTAATAGAACGCTGGTTATTAGATATGTGTAATATATTATTTCATACATTGTGTTTCATGTTGACTAAATTTTTACTAACATACATTATTAAGAATAGTTGACAATTTTTTATAATAATAAGAATAAAATAATTTAATTCATACCTATTTTAGCAATACTGGCGAAGAAAATCCACACGCCGATCAAGAAAGGAGTTTCTACGCGGTGAAACTCGACAGCTGCTATGACAAAAGTTCTTTCTTTCTTTGGCTTTGCGGTAGTTGTGGTTTCTGTAGTAGATTCTTGCTGTTGACGCAGCTGAGTGCCCGGGGGTTCCCCTGGCATTGGTGCCACGGGACCCATGGGCCCAAACCCGAGGCCAGGATACGTTGAGATCCCATCGACTGTTATGGACGGACTTTGTTTCGTGGTGCTCTAAAACAATACAAAATCAAATTATTAAAATATATATTTACGCTGTATTCCACACACAGCAGGGTAGGCAGAGAGAGAGCCTATGAAGGCTTCCCCATTTTCCGCCGAATTCTGGACGCATTTCGTGTTGAGTGGCGGAACTTAACGCCGAGTTTTGCCTCGACACAAGAAAGATAATGGAAATATGAATACGTCATGACTGGCCTCATGTTTAATTAATTAAATATTAAATTATAATTTGCTTAATTAAAAGTATTTAATAAGTTATATTGGAATCAAACTATGGTTATTAATTTCCTAACTTATGTAAATAAATATTCTACATTGAAATATGTCATAAATTCTTATTAGTCAAATCTCTCTTTAATAACAAATGGCTAAAATATATATTTTAGCAACTTGTAAGTAAAGAGAGTTATAAAAACTTACAATCAATATTTAATAGAAAAGTACCTTCAGCATTAAGTACCTACAGCTTTGCAAATATTTTATTACGCTACGAAATTGAAAGTCGGAAAATCTCGTCTGAGATAAATCTCAACATTTTCACATTAATGAACGAACCCAACCGAATCATCCCTAAATTCGGTCTTTGGGTCAACGCCTAACTACTGACTGCCGAGGCCTAGGCAGCAGTAATATAATAAAATATATCTTATTTAGGTACGTGTGTAAAATGTAGAGCGACACAAAATCGCTGCGTAACTATTGAATAAATTATTGAATCGTATTTTTTTTAAATATAAAATCATATATTTGATAGGTAATGGTGTAGTAAAAAATATATATTACATGTATGAAAAATGGGCAATAATATTTGTCTATTTGCGCGCTTTTTTTGAACTCAATACCCAAGTGGTGAAATATTTTTTTTAATATTTACGTCCGAGTTAGTTAAATAAAACTGCAATGTTAGAAATAATAATGTGAGCGAAAAAATGACAATTAGATGAAATAACTTTTCCGAAAACGAAAAATAATATGACTATATATTTTTTAAGTAATAATTGGGATTGGATTGGGTTAGTCGTGGCGCAGTGGCACAAACGTCTGGTTGTGGGTTCGATTCCCACTCGAAGAATGGAAATATTTTATATCTCCATTTTCTTCGCTCTGGTGTCGAGGCAAAGCGCGGCGTTAAGTTCTGCTATTTAACACGCAATGCCTCCGAATTTGGCGGAAAGTGGGGAACAGAGTGTCTTGGCACTAGGTTCCCCCTGCCTACCCTGCTGTGTGCGGGATACAGAGTGAAGCTAAAAAAAGTAATGACTTGTATAATAATTATACATATTTCTAGTAGAAGTAATTATGTAGTAAGTACTATTAGTGTTTTCCTATAAAACCCAATTTCGCATGTACAATGAGCAGTTATTAGTTAATAAGCATGCTGTAGATATACCGCTTATCCAATAAAGAGCTCTCGTCAAAGTGGATGCCATCATCTAAAGAGTATTACAGACAACCCTATCAAGCAAATTTGCCATATTGCGGTGTCCCTTGTCTCTGCTAATATCTTTAGCGGTTACAAAATACAAAATGAAATAGGTTTATGGATTATTAGCTGGTTACTGGCAAATAAATTAATAATAGTGTATATTCATTATATACATCGGGCTTCACAACTGTGATAAAGAGGTTCTTCATTGAATTAGAATTGTGACATTGCAATGAGAAAGTAATTATATCTATGTTTGAAATACACAAATGATATTGTAAAAACAATGTAATTTTATTGCCCAAAAAGTCTTTCAAAATCTTGAATTCCAATGAAAAATCAAGTCACTGTCACTAAAATATTATCTAAGCGTTTCAGAAATTGTCAAACGAAGATACCCCATGAAGTAGAGCGAGTTAGAATACCTTTTTGCTCTTAAATTTATTTTAAAAACTGCATAGCTTGGAAAAATCTGAATATGTCAGAGCAACGTAGCTATTTCCGCCTTGAAGCCCTCCAAGCACTAAAACAAAGAACTTCCTCTCGCTTTTACAAGATTTTTGAGATACGTGTTATAAATATAAAATATTATACGTGGATTAGATTTTCTATTGTTTTAACATTCACTATATCGTAGCTTGGTATATTAGTATGTTGAATTAGACCTATTTCTGTAAGTATACGTTTATAATGTTACATAATTTATTATAATTTTATTTTACTAAGTTAAATCAAATAAAAATTAGCGTAAATCTAGAATTTAAGCACATAATAATTTTGACGCAGCTAGATGTAGAACGCGTGGCTTAGCAATCAGAAAGTTTAGACAGTTTCCAAGTGGCTTGAATGGAACCTGTCCATTCCCACAAGGTTCGATTTTCAGCATTAGGTATGTTTTATCTCTTAAAGTTGAGAGAAGTCCCTTTTATTTCTTACAAAGTATAGCTTAAACAAGCCATCTGAATTATAATGCGGTTGAGCTATTGTTCAAAAACTGCAAATCTGAATTCTTGCCAGCTGCAGATAGTATCTTGACCTCTCTGCGGACACGGACTCTTTGTCTCTTTACGTAACCTTGAATTCCGCCACTAAATGCTATTTAACTTAAAAAGACCCAAATATTTGATTTTTACGTCACCCACAACTATTTTGTAAAAATATTCAATGTGCAGACACCCACTATTTGGGTGATTTCTTATAGTATACTACAGTACTATAATTATATAAAACTACAATATCTATCTAATTATTATTTTCATTCAGTTTATAATGTAAAACTAAGATAATCGTAAAAAATATTAATTTTCATTTTACGAAAAATATCCTGAAAATTTCAAAAAGTTACATAATTTTATACTTTTGTTTATATACACAGTTGATTGTAACATCTTCTGAAGAGCTTAGTTACATTTTCTTATTCATGTTAGCTTACAGTCAACCCTTACATATTAGTTATTTTAGGTAGAAGTTATAAAGTGGCGGATCTAATTATGGAAGATAGTGATGAGCTCACGTTTGACCTACATAATGTCAATAGAATGTAGACAGAGAGTATCTCAAAGGAACAACAACGTAGGTACTCTAAATGTAATTAATATTTCCTTTTTTAGATTGAGGTTATACCCACTCAATTAAGTCGTAGATTCGTCCTATTGGTCTATATTTAATATTTTTAAAATAATTAGTAACTAAATATATAGTATAACTCTATTTTTTTATATGAAGCCAGAAAAAATAAAACCTTTAAAATTCTGTAAATTAAAAAGTATAAAACTAAGCATTATATTTTTTTATCTTGTATAAGTTTTTCGTTAAAAGTATATAAATATGTTAAATGAATGTACAGCTACAGATCAACAAAAACATTCTTCTCGTGTGCTCCTGGAAAAATCAGCTCGTGCCATTACGACGTTTGTGCTGCGATAAAGTAAAAATGTCATCTAACAACGAGATAACCTGAAGCTTTCACGAATCGCATTTTAAAAGGAAAACATTTGAGAATTTCATTTTACCTACTGTATTATTTGCTGTCATTTCGATACGGTTATTTATTAAAACCATGACATTCGTAAAAGCAACCAAATATGTTATTATAAAAATTATTAATTTTTATCTTCACGCAAAAAATGATACTGTGGTGTCTTACAAAACAAACAGAGAAAACGAAGAGCTGACGTAAAAATCACTAAGATATATGTTCTTTAATTTGATTAAGAAAACACTTTTTAACTAAAATGTTATTTTATTAAAAAAAATGATAAAACAACTAAAAATTTATTATAAATAGACCGCTATGAATTGTATTGTATGTATTTTATATTTATAATAGAAATATGAAACGTAAGTTTGTTGATTGTAAGCTTTATAGGTAAAGTACTTTTCCTATCATGAAGTGTGAGAGTTTGAGCAGATGTTTTTCCCGTTTTGAGTAAATCAATTTTCTAAGGAAAATATTACCGTCCGTAACTACGGAGGTTTTTTCTAAAGTTACTGTAACTTACACTCTAACGATTTTTTAGACGAACCTACTTTATTCTTGAAAACAGTGTGATCGTTTGTTGGTTGTTATGTTTATCTGTTTTCTTGCTGTTTACTGATAGAATAACAGCTTCAAGTATGATTTCTGACCGTTATCTAGGAGTACCCTACACCTCGCCAACAAACATTTGGATGTGCATATTTCCTCTCTACAATTAGAGCAAGACTTTCTCATTGATTTGTAAGAATCATGTGAATACATTAAGATGGAATCTTAACAATACTAATTATGAAGGGAGCGCTATTTTAAAGCTAATGTGATATAATATTGTTCTATGGTCAACTACTCGTTTTGTATTTCTAAACTTCTTGCACACATTATATTTAAAGTTCTGGTCTTCCTGACTCTTGTACTTCGTAATAATCCGTATTATAAATGGACAAGTATAGATGCTAAATGGACAATGTCAAGAGAAATCCTAAAAACTTACCGAGTAAATTACTTCCAAGTTACGAGGAAATGAATATTACACACGCCACCTTTACAAATATTGTCTCTGCCCTAAGATACGTCAGTACCTATTTTTGGGGAAATGACAATATTGTATTTCTTTTATTAAACAAATAGAAAACATGGCAAAAAAGCAATAACAGCTTATTGCTTTTATTGATATGTTATTAGTTATCTTTAATTTAATAAGAATCTTTTAAAAGGTTTTTACTAAAAACTCCAGAAAACTATATTTTACAAATTAATTTTTCCTTTTATAATATCTTTGTATTTATAAAAAGCAGAGAATGAATATTTCATCTCAAAAACTATACTATCATTTCAAATATAAATTAAACTTTGTAAGTGTCCCTTCAATAATTGCTAAAAAAGCAGTTTTTTTGTTTATCAAAATTAGAATTACTTTGCTTTTTCAATATCACCAAGATTTTTTGTGATACTTGTAAAAGAGACGGAGAGGTTTTGTTTTTACTTCAATACGTATGATTATTCAATACGATACCAAATTCGTTTACTATTAACTCCCAATGAGCCACTGTTTGGAAATACACTCATCTGTTAGTCGGCTAGATATTACCTCCCATTACAGTATACAAGACGTATGAAATAAGATGAAAAATAGTATTAGACATGAACATATTGTATGAAAACATACTCCAAGTTACACAGACTCACAAAATACCATATTATCCGTGAAGTCATATTAAGCGAGATCATACTGGATATGTCATTATAAGAAACTGATTGTAGTGCCTATAGCATGAGATCTTTCTATGTTTACTACGGCTTATTGGCCGAAACTGACAGAAACCGAACCAGCAGTCGGACGGTCGGTCACTAATAAAATTATATTTAAAAACTACGAGTTATTAAATTATAATATACATTCTTTTAGTTTCATTTCATTAAAAAAACGACACAAAAATTTCCCTTAACAATAAATGTTTTATACTTATTTTTTCTTATTTAAAAAAATATAACAAAATGATTTGTTAAAAGTTATAAATTTAAATTCTGACGTTCGCAATGGAAGTTGGAAGGCGCGATGTGGAAATATTTTTCTCGGCAAACGTTTGCATTTGCGCCACTTGCGCCATGACATTCAGCCATTCGTTACAATGTGATAAAATATTTAACAATATCTACGCTACAAATATGTTGTTCGTAATTTAATAAAAAAACTGCTTTATCCTCGACACCTACTAAAACCATAATTAAATAGTTTACCTAATTGATTTATCATCGTTTTACATTAAAAAAATCTAAACTCTTGTAAAAAACTTAAAAACTTATTTTGAAAGTTAGCTTTAGAGTTATTAAATATGAGGTTATAACATTTTGAAATAAGAAATTCTGTGATTTAAATTTTCAGAACATCAAAATTGGTTGCCAGATCTTTTCAATAAAGTTTAAGAGCTTTTAGTGCCAAAAAGTCTTCATGAATTAAAAACCTGCAATAAAAAGTTAATTGTTTAATTGTAATAATTGTTACCCGGGAACTGCTACATGGTATTTAAATGTAAACTTAAATATTACTGAATTAACGAACAACTTGTTGTAAAAGGCCTAGCTAAATATCACGTGTTATTTAGGCTTAGTTTCAAAACAGCCATTCTCCACTGACCAGAGCGGAAAAAAAAAAATAGTTTCAATATAATCATTCCCCCGGGATCGAATCCACAACCATCACGTATACAATCAGGCGCTGTCACACTGTACCGCAATGGCCTCCAAGTGATAAATGGACATTGTATGTATTTTAATACAAAATTATAGCGAATACTGATACGAGTATGTAAGTGAAAAACAAAACGTAGCATACATTCGTTCTGTTTGAATAGTTGCTATTGCTAAATAAACCACGAGTTTTCACTTTATGTTATTTCAGCATAATATGTAAACTGCACAGACCAAGTCTTTCATTTCTCCAAGCACTGCAACGGTACGGACATTTTGGCTACTTTTGGCATATTGGCACGATAGCCAAAATTGATTTTTTTGACTGAAACTGGTCGAAATCTATAAATTGGTCAGCCTTCATCTAAATTTTATATTTTTAATTGCACAAATAACAACACATGTAATAATGTTACATGTGTTGGTTACACAATTATTGCCTCAAAAATTATGTTTACTAATAAAACTATATCTACTAAAAAAGTAATGTAAAGAGACTTACTTCGATAGGATTAGCTGATGTCGCTGCTAAGAAAACGGCGGCCACCAGAAGAGTAGCGTGATGCCTACAAGCACGCCGGCTCAGGTTCACGCCATGCTTGAGAGAAGTCATCGCAGCTTCGTATTTCACCTCATATGGATTGTTCAATTGGGCTAAAACTATTTACACTACACACAACATGTTAGTCAAATTAAGTTCAGTTCACGTTTTCAAACAAACTATAACGCGTAACGGTCTATTGAGAATTGCCTATACACGTTCAAGTTCGTCATACCCGTTTCTAATCCAACATTCGCTAAGCTGATAACTATGGCCACCAAACTTATTGTTTTCTTTCTTAAGAAATATTTGTATTTGAATATGATTATATTTCTTTGGTAAGAAAATTGGTTCGAAACGTTCCTTGTCAAGTTAAACAACGTAAATAACTATCGAGTAACACGTGTATTTTTACTTTAACGAACATATTTATAGATAATTAGATATAGTAACACAGGAGCTGTGGTATACCACTGCCATGAAGCATAAGAAATACTAATAATCTAGTAATCATAAATTGAGTGCATGAATATAATTGATTTTGAATACATAAATCTTGAATATTGAGTGCAGTTTTTTTCTTATAAAATTTAGATTAAACAAAAAAACAGCAATGTAAAGTTACATTCACAACGAATACACACAATATTTAACTTGTACAATCACACGTAATAATAGTTATGATATTTAAACAGATGTTAGTAATGTATTCAATTAATAACGGATTGTATAGTCTTACATGTGTGTAATAGAGCCTATATAGTGAAGGAATGTTGAGTTAAGTAGCCTTTACACAATAAACCCAAGATATAGCTCTCATTGACATTCATTTTGATAAATTGGTGATCTATGTTTGAAGGAATGAGGCTAAGTGTTTGGGAGCGACTAAATGGCGACTAGGCGTCGCGGCGCTACTCGGCGCCCAGCCTTGAGGATGTCTTCACAGGATTATTAGTATAGTTGCCCTTCAGCTGACCAAATTAATATTATCCCACGGTCAAAAATCTATAACTTTTCTTAGGGAAAAAAATGTATTCTATCAATTTTAAATTTAGAAGTAAGAAGGTAAGTGGCATGTTGTTAAGATACTGATAAACGCAAAAAAAAAATATTGTTATACATTTTGTACCTATTGAAAAAATATGGCAACTAAAAAACTAAATAGCTTTATTAATACTAAACCAAAAACAACAAATCCTTTAGCAAAATGGACATAATAATATGAAAACGTAAAAGGTTTTGTCTAGTCTATACCCCGCGGGCCTATGCTTTTATCCTTTATAAATAGAGATAGTTTTCAGAAGAAAACGGAAAAGCGATTCTGAATTAATCTACATTTATAGGCTAAAACTAACGTCCATTTAAAAGAGATTCAACCTTAATTAAAACATCTAATTCACTTAAATATGTATTACTATGGTAAACAAAACGCGGTATTGAGTTCCATCACTCCAGCACATAATATCTCGAAAAGAGTGACTAAACATCATCCAACTTCTCAAAAAAAATCGAATAAATAGCTAATTAAGTAACAAGTACTTTGTATGCATATATGTATATCAAAAAGTTACAATTATATATTATTACTGTTAATTCTTTATAGTTCAGACTTTATTACATTATATTCTTCTACTATTACTAGTATTATTTTATATCTTGACATCTTAAGCCTTCAATAAAATCTTTTTACAACAACAATAACACTCATAGTCTGAGAAGACTGAACTGTCTAAAACATAAATGCGACGTAAGAAATGTCAACTACATCCTTGTATTGTCAGCTACTCTCTTCTGTTATAATAATATATTTTTAGCCTAAACTTGTTATTTCTTTTAAACAAAATCGATAAATATTTCTGATCCACTTTTACGATAGCTTTGTTTAAAAATACGATAAAATGTTTTGTGATTAAAATTCGATAATGTTTCACGCTGTATCCCGCACACAGCAGGGTAGGCAGAGAGAACCTAGTGTTATGACAAGTATCACAACGCCTCGCTTTGCCTCGCTTGCCATATAATAAATGAAAATCCATACTTATAAATGCGAAAGTCTGTGTGTTTGTCCGTCACGCTTTCACGGCTAATCTACCGGACCGATTTGGATAAAATTTAGAACGAAAGTAGTAAATAACCATGAGTCTAACATAGGCTACTTATTTTTTCAAAAAATACTGCTAAAGGTTTGAAATAGGGGATGAAAGTTCATATGAAAAATCTAAACCGCAATTTCATATGAAAAATGAATTTTGGCATAAATATAGTTGATAATCTAAGCCTAAACATAGGCTACTTATTTTTTTAAATGAGCGCCTCCGAGGGTTGCAATGTAACGAAGAGGTTCAAGCGGCGAAGCCGCGAGCGGGCCGCTAGTATTAAATATTTCTACACCTCGAGTGGAAATCGAACCCACAAGTCAGTCAGTCAGTCAGTCAGTCGTTTATAGTCAAACGTTTATGCCACTGCGCCACGACTGGCCCCATTAATAACTAATAATTTATTGTTTAGTTTATTATAAATGTTATTTTCACTTGCTTGATAAAAAGTAGTTTTAAACCAAAGGTTGCCTGTAAGAAATCACTTACAGGGATAAGGCCGCTATTGCACTAATATGTACAAGATTTCTTTATCAGTTAATATTTACTATTTTTTGTGTTGTGCAATAAAGATTATTCATTTATTCATTCATAAACTAGTTTTCTTCACTAGACCATTAATTTTTTTTTTTTTGAATCTGAGAATAAATTATTTAATTTAGAATAGATTTATATTGTATAGAACACACAGCCTTTATAATAATAGAAAAAAATGACAAAAATGCACTTATTTTTATAACCTAAACTATAGATAAGTACTTCATTTATAGTATTTCCCTGAACTTTGTAACTAACTCCTACATAGTGTCACACGCTGCCAATTACTACGCATCCATGCACTCGTGTTTAGGTAAATTTAGAAATTATTCAGAGTATTACATATATAATACACGGAAATGTGACAAATGACAAATCATCATATAGAAGAGTGGCACAAACGTGTGACTATAGACGACTAGTTGTGGGTTCGATTCCCACTCGAAGAGTGAAAATATTTAATATTTCCATTTTCTTCGCTCTGGTGCCGAGGCAAAGCGCGGTATTAAGTTCCGCCACTTAACACGCAATGAATCTCTATTCGGCGGAAAGTGGGGGACGTAGTGTCTTAACACTAGGTTCCCTCTGCCTTTCCTACTATGTGCGGGATACAGCGTAAAGCTAAAAAAAACGTATAGAAGCAATCGTGGGACAATGTCCGACTGTACATGCAATTCTTTTCGATCCCACTTGGAGGAATGATTACTTTTCTACTCTAGCAAGACAAACATTGTGACGTATCGATTTCGTGCGAAAATTAGAGAATAGAGTATGTGAAAAATAGGATCTTTCTCACCACGCTGCTTTATGGGAAAATGAATGAATTTAAATTTCTTTATCGTTGTTTTTTGGGTAAATGTCGCATTGTAAGTAAAAATTTATAACAAAATTACTAAAAGAAGATCGATATAAACAACGTCTATTATGCCGAGAACCTACGTTTAACCCCCATGACCTATTTGTCGGTTGATATACTGTAAGAAATAGGTCGATACTCAGTACACTTTGATACTCCATGAGTTATTTTGTAAAATGTCGTTGTTATTCCAAATAGCTGTAATATTATTATATCTGATACGACTAATGGTATGTGCGGCTTTACATTTAAAACAAATTACAGTGCTTTCAAGCAGAACGCCTGTGTTACTTTAGTATGTAACAAAATATTAAGAAGGAATTTATGTAACATTATTATATTTAAAGTATATTTTAAGTACATATGTATACGTTCGTTAGTTTCACTATATAAAAAGGGAATTACGTACAATATTAAAAATATTTTAAGAGAGCTTATTAAAATTCTTAGCAAAATACAGATGCGTAATTGTAGCTTATTTAACTATGTTCAAATATAATGATCAACATCAGTGTTTTAGAAAATAAATATATCTCCAGTGCTAAGAATGGGCTTATTTATATTGAAGTCAGTGGCACAAGAGGATTAACTCAACTGCTCAGGTTTAATACATCCGAAATCTTCGCTACGGAAAACCGATATAAACCCCGGATGATCTGCGATGCCATTGTTTAGTAAAACATCTAAATTGTAAGGAGAAAGATTAGAGGCTATATAACTTAGAATTCATTAAAAATCTGAAATTCTAAATCTATATTAATATTCCAACGCACGCGAGGCAATTACAAAAACGATGTCGATAGCTTGATAAAATAATTACATTAACTGTCCGACGAATGCCACCTCGAACATAATGTACTAACAGTATTTAACATTTCTGTTTTATAACGCGTGAGCTCAAAAAAACAAAAGGAACACTTTTTCTATGATTTTTCTAATATTTCGGTTGTCCAAATTCTGCCTGAGAGAACAAAACAGTGTTTAAAAGTAGAGTAGAATTTACCGTAAATATGTTATCACGTTATTCATTTTAGGTACTGTTCAATTCTAATTCTACTTTATTCTCCTATTCGGCCCTGTTATAATTTTTTTATGAAATTGAAAGCCTTTCTCGATTTCTTCATTTGAAAGTAAAGTGACCATATCACTGTCACTTCCAGAATAAGTGACTGTTAGGAGTTTATAGAGCTCTGACGGTTTTTTTTTTAATTTTAACCCAAATAATAGGGTTTCCGCCAAATGGTTATGATTTCCCCCAAAATCAGAACTTGTCACAGTGTCTTTATTACATTAGCATCTAACTTTGCCATATGCTTATTATAATTTCGTATTATATCTTTCACATAAAACAACTACAATTTAAAAATATTTGCTGTATGTTTTAATAGATATATGTGGATTAATTATTAAGTATTCTTTTCTACTTTTAATAGTAAAAAGACTCAAGAAAGAAAATACATATGGATGAAAACATTAATGCAGCTCATTTACTTCTCCTCTGTCGAGTAGAAGCTGAAATGTGATAATTAAATGTGACTGCGGCTTGCCGAGGGATGACAACACATAGGCATTATGTATAGATAGATATATGTATGTAATGTGTCTAACCAAGATATCATTCTTGCGTTTACTGTATTTTTTAAAAGAAACTCCTTTGATTTTCTGCGCTTTCATTTTAAATTCAACATATTATATTTGTATAACAACCAAAATGTTACTTTTAAGTCAAAGTATTTTAAATAGTTAACAATCCTTATAAATGATACCTGAAAGTGTATTTAAAATATATATGAATATAAATGAAAACTTAATTTGTTTGTTTACTACAGGTCAAAGACAAATAAAGAGGTCTGTGTAGCAGACTGCAAAATTGCTCTCACTCTCATTATTTTAATTTTACTGCAAAATGTCTGTTTTTCTTTTAAGTGCAAATAACCTGAGATTAAAATATGTAAATATGTTTTTCGTGTTTCCTTTTATTTAACTTAAACCTATTGCATAAAGCTAATTTTCGTATTTCAATAAATCATTAAAAATTGCACATTTTTTTAACATAATATGTGAGTTCCTACATTTTTTAAAGATTTAAAAAAAAGTACAACAAACAATTATAGTGTTAGGTCCATATTTAACATCCGAAGTAAGCGTAAAAGTTATTAAAAATAATTAAAAAAGGAAAATTAATGGCTATTACTGTTATACCCACACTTTTATATTGTTGATCTCACGCGTTTTTTTTATATTGGCGCCTAGAAGTTCGAACAAACATTTCTGCGTACTTTGCGTCATAATGAAAGGTTCGTTTAATTTAAAAGAATCCGCAGTACTACAAAAGGGGAAAAAATATTCACAATGAGTGGAACTCGTTTCAGTTTAAAAATAGATTCCAATGCATAAGCTTGTGTTTTCCATTTGCTCAACCGACTGTGGTAGATTGTAACCTTTCATTTGATATACAAATGTACACAAATCATATAAAGAAATTGATTCATGTATCCTATATGTGACATCACATATACTGAACACATGATGAGATTTATTTATTACTAACATTTATGTATTTAAGGACACCGTCGATAAATTATGTTATACTTATTATTATATATCCTTTTTAATAGAAATTTCATCTGTAACGAATATCCTTTAATATAAATTTTAGCAAATTTATATTGTAAGAAAATATATGAATAAAATAAAAAAAAACAATAAGCAATAAAGAACCTGTACTTAGTTTTTTTTTTAGCTTCACGCTGTATCCCGCAAAAAGCAGGGTAGGCAGAGGGAACCTAGTGTTAAGACACTTCGTTCCTCACTTTCCGCCAAATACGGATGCATTGCGTGTTAAGTGGCGGAACTTAACGCCGCGCTTTGCCTCGACACCAGAGCGAAGGAAATGAAAATATTAAATATTTTCACTCCTCGAATGAGAATCGAACCCACAGCCAGTCGTTTACAGTTAGGGCTTCCAATACCGGTATCCCGGTATTAAGTAATACCGGGATCCCGGATTTTTTCCGCCTTTTTTTAAAACCGGTATTGAAATGTCTAATACCGGGGTACCGGTATTAGACATACTCAGCAATTAATCACAAAGACAAGAAGTTTAAACACATTAATTTACGGTTAAACTAATTTTCTATAAGTTATGATTATTATAGATATGTTTCTTTTGTACTTATATAAAAGTAGATATTTATTTGGTTCATTTTCCATACTTTGTATAATAAGACACTGAGCTTATTTTTGGTTTTTCTAAATAAAAGTAATTAAGTATTTAATTTGTTAAGTTTTGCCATATTTTGTATTAATTATAAACAGTAGGTGTTTTGGTGTTAAGGTTGATATTAGCTTGCAGGACGATTATGTTTTTAAAGAAAACCACGATATGTATTCACTTATACGTTGTTTATTTGCGACTGACTCAAGATTTAAACAGATCGAGCACCACACGAGGCTCGAGGCAATAACTTGTTTATATATTAAAGAAATAATCAACATTCCGCCCACCAAAAGGACTATTAGGTCCTTTTACAAATAATCTAGACAAATGCATCTATATAAATCAAAATATTAAATACGTACTCTGAAATAATTGAATAAGACAAACGAACTAAAAGTAACAATATGTTATGTAATCAAATCAATAATACAAATAAGTAATCATAAAAAACAGTACTAACAATAAGAATAAACAAATATAATTAAGGTTCTACTTTACTCAGTGCTAACTGGAAAATGACATAATTTCGTGATTGATCTTTTTACTACACTATTACCAGATTTTACGCTGTATACTCTCGTACAACCATCGTCACCAGGATGCTTATCCACAATACGTCCCAATGACCATTTGCCGGGAGGCAAACCATCGGTCTTTATCAAGACTATATCGCCTATTTTTAAATCCTCAGTCTTTTTTTGCCATATAGGACGTTGCTGTAATCTCGAGAGATACTCTTGTTGCCACTTTCGCCAGAAATCACCGAGCAACTTCTGTGTATATTGCCATCTTGATAGAATATGTACTTTTGAATTCTTAAAGTCTGGTGAAGGTACGACAATTGGTGGTTCTCCGATTAAGAAATGGCCAGGAGTAAGAGGTTCTATCAAATCTGCATCAGTATTGTCTATAGGACATAGCGGGCGAGAGTTTAAGCAAGCCTCAATTTGGCACAACACCGTGGACATTTCCTCGAAGGTAAGGTTGTTGGTCAGTACTCTTTTTAGATGGTATTTCACTGATTTGACTCCAGCTTCCCATAAGCCACCGAAGTTTGGTGTGTAAGGTGGTATAAAATGCCATTGAGTTCCATCTAATGCCAATTCATTTGCTATGTCACCGTCAAATGTCAGATTAGCGTCTTCCCAGGCTATCGCTAGCTCCTTATTGGCTCCTACAAAATTTCTTCCCTGGTCACTCCATATGTGTATGCATTTCCCTCTTCTAGATACGAAGCGTTTGAATGCAGCAATAAATGCTTCGGCACTCAGATCTCCTACTAACTCTAAGTGTAAGGCTTTAGTTGACATACAAACAAAGACTGAGATGTATGCCTTCTGAAGTTTCATACCTCTTCCCCTTGACATTAATATTTGAAAGGGACCGGCAAAATCCACTCCACTATGTAGAAAAGCCCGTGTAGGAGTAACTCTCTGCTTGGGTAGGTCTCCCATGATCTGAGTCCGGAAAACTGATCTCTGTCTAGCGCATATCAAACACTTGTGCATGCATGTCTTCACTAAAGTCTTAGCTCGTATAATCCAATATTTGTTACGTAAGTAACAAAGCATCAGTTGAACGCCTCCATGCAGCGTTCGAGCATGTGCATCTGCAATAATCAGGGTAACTAATTTACTTTTGTTTCCTAAAATTATAGGGTGTTTAGCTAGTTCATCTAAATTTGCATGCCGAAGGCGACCGCCCACCCTTAGGATATCATTCGCATCCAGGTAAGGATTGAGTGTCTTAATAGTACTGTCTCCTCTTACAGCTTTGTTCCTTTTTAATCTATCTATTTCATTTCTAAACTCTTCATTTTGTATTAATTTAATACAGGACGAAAGTGATTTCTCTAATTCTTCTGTAGTAAAATTTCCATCTACTTTCTCTAAGCTTCTTTTAAAATTTAAAAATCTTCGACAGTAGGTAATAGTTTTTAACAATTCTTTTAGATATCTAAATTCCTCTATTTGTGACATTAATCCCTTCTCTGTTTCTTCTTCCTGTTGTAATTTTAAATTAATTTGTATTTTTTCTTTTTTTATTTCCAGGTCTGTATATACATCTGTTTGTTTTAATTTTATTTCTTTTTCAGAAAGCCAAGCTGGACCCTTCCACCATAGATCAGCATTCTTCAAGTCAGCAAGTAACATTCCTCTGGACGCTATGTCTGCGGGGTTTTCTTCAGACGAAACATGATACCAACGATTATTATTAAGGTTTTCAATAATTTCTACTACTCGGTTGGCTACAAATGGCTTCCATCTATTCGGTTCCCCAGACAGCCACGCAATTACAATCGACGAATCTGTCCAGGCGAACATTTGTGTCATCTGTATTCTCATAGCTTGTCCGATTTGTTTTAGTAATCTTGATAACAACAATGCTCCTGACAACTCTAATCGTGGTAAAGATATTGTACGTAATGGTGCGACTCTAGTCCTCGAAGCAATAAGCTTAGTCTTGATGAAGCCATCTGCAGTTTTTATTCGGATGTACGCGACTGCTGCATATGCTTGCATCGAGGCATCACTAAAACCATGGATTTGTATTTCAGTGCCAGTACTAATTGTTCCAAGCCATCGGTCAATATGAATTTGTTCAACGTTTTTAAAATCTTCACGAATAATCATCCATTCTTCTTCTAATTTATGACTTAATTTATCATCCCAATCCACCTTTTCTACCCATAGCCTTTGTATGAGTGTTTTAGCTTTAATTAAAATTGGGGAAATCCATCCTAATGGGTCGAATAATTTTTGAATATCGGATAAGATTATTCTTTTCGTAATATTTGTTTGATGAAGTGGTAAGTTAAATTGATATGTGAAATCATCTGATCCTAAGTTCCAAATCAATCCAAGTGCTTTGACTGTACCATCCAGTTTTATATCCAAATGTGCATGAGTTGTTCGTTGACTGGGTTCAATGGATCTCATAAATTCAGGACAATTTGATGACCATTTTGAAAGTTTGAAGCCACCCTTTCCTAATATAGAAGATATTTCTTTTGCTGTAATGATTGCATCGTGTGTTGTGTCATCTCCTGACATCAAATCGTCCATATAAAAATCTTCCTTTATTATTCCCTCAGCTTTTGGACGATTTTGGCCTTCATCTTCGGCGATTTGATGCAGAGTTTTAACTGCAAGGTAAGGTGCAGAAGCAGTACCAAACGTGACGCGAAGCAAGCGATATTCTTTAATATTTTTTGATGAATCTTCTCTCCACAGAATTCGTTGAAAGTTATCAGCATCCTCTTTATACACCATAATTTGTCTATACATCTGTTGAATGTCACTTGCGTAACATACACGTTTCATTCTCCATCTCATAATTAAATTCCTCATGTCTTCTTGGAGTTGTGGCCCCAAAAGAAGTTCATCATTAAGTGAGACGGAGTTCGAGCCCTTCGCAGAAGCATCAAATACAACCCGTGTTTTCGACGTGTCTTTATCTTCGCGGACTACTGCGTGGTGAGGTAAGTATACAACCCTTTCTTTATTTGTTTCATTTTCAGGTATTTCTTCCATATGTTCCAGTGTTAAATATTCTTTCATGACTTTAATGTATTCTTCTTTCAGCTGTGGTGATCTTCTAAATCTTTTTTCTAATTGCAGTAACCTTTTGGTAGCGACTTCCTTAGTTTTCCCGTCAACTGATATTGGATTATTTGTTTTAAAAGGTAATTTTACAATATATCTTCCTTCTTTTGTTCTTGTATATGTCTCTTCATATATTTGTTCACAGATTACTTCTTCTTTTGTAAGCCTTCTTTTATTATCAGTGTCTATCTCCCACAGTGATTTCAGCATGTTGTCCACATCTACTTGATGATGGAGAACCAGAAAAGATTCTTCTTGTTGCTTCGTGTCTATCTCTCCAAACAAGATCCAACCCAAGTGTGTCTTTTGTGCACAAGGAGAACCTGCTGGTCCCTTGATCAGGGGTTGTTGTAGAATTTGTGCATATTCCTTTACGCCTAGAAGCAAATCTATAGGACCTGGTGTATGGAAGCTAGGATCTGCCAGGTTGAGTCCTTCTAGGTGTGGCCATTGGTGAACAGATACAGCTTTGGATGGGATCTTAGTGGTAAGTTGCTTGCTCATAACATAAGCTTGTATATTAAGCTCAAAATTAGAATCCCAAATGGAACCTATCTGTAGCGTTACTACATGCTTAACATTTGTTTTTGTAGATCCTACTCCAATGATACTTCCTCTCGCTGATTGTTTGTTAAGATTGAGCATTTGAGCCGCCTTCTCCGTTATAAACGATGCCTGCGAACCTTGGTCTATTAGCGCACGTAGAACAACTGTATGATTTTGCTCGCTTCTAGTTATTACCGTTGCTGTCGCTAGTAGTGCTATACCCGTGTTTTGTCCAATACTGTGATGAGACGCTACCATTGTATTGACTTGCAATTCTTCTTCTTGTTCTTCTACGACGTGGTGTGATACCTCCGGTTGAATTGAGCTCGACGATACTGGAGTATCAAATTTCTTCTTATCGTGTAGAAGAGTATGATGGCGTCGTTTGCATATCCTACATGACTGAGACAATCTACATTGATGTGCTGAATGTCCCCGTACTAGACAATTAAAACAAAGGTTGATTTTCTTTACATAATCACATCTTTCAGTAGGTTGCAGTTTAGAAAATTCCTTGCAGTGGCAAAGTGCGTGGTCTTCTTTACATAAATAACAAGATTTTTTACATGACATAGCAGCATGAAAAGATCGTTCCTTCACAGGTTTTTCACGTGGACCCGATGACGTTACAAGTTCCAAAGTGCGGTATTTTGATTGCATAAACTTCTTTAAATCACTCCAGGTAGGTAATTCTTCTGTGTCTTCCTTGTAGGCATTTTGTTCCCAGTCTTTATGTGACTCTGGGTCCAACTTCTGTACCACCAGAAAAATAATTAAAGGATCCCAAGAATCCGTGGAAATATTTAAATTTTGTAAATTATTTAAACAATCTGTCGTGACGTCTAATAAATTTTTTATTTGAACTGATGATTGAGTATTAATTTTCTTCTGATTAAATAATTTTTTCAAGACTGAGTTTATTATTAATCTTTTATTACCATACCTCGACTTTAAAATACTCCATGCTTGTTCATAATTTTTATGTGTTATTTTTACGTGTTTTAACAATGTTTCGGCTTCTCCAGTAATGCTAGTCTTTAAATAATGTAATTTTTGAACGTCACTTAATGAAGTATTTTCATGCACTAATGAAACAAATAAGTCCTGGAACGTAGGCCATTCTTCATAATTTCCGCTAAACCTAGGTAATTCAATTCTCGGTAACCTGATGAGTTGGTCTGAATTATTTGCGTTCGAACTTGTACTTGAATTTTGCGATACAGATGATCCAGAAGATGAGGTTAATATATCACGTAAATCTGCCACCAATATCAAATATAAGTCTTCGTAAATAAAATAATCTTCGTTAACGAAGTACGGTAATATTGACCTTTGTTCCTTGGGCGTTATTCGAGTTAAATCCTCGTGCGTTTGCTTAAAAGATGACCAATATTCTTCGATAACTTTAATTCTTGCTTCGACGTAACCCTTTGTTAAGCGTGATTTCGGACATTTTTTCAAGTTAATTTGAGTTTTCTTTAATTTTGTTGCAATATCTTCTAATATATTTAATAATTCCGTAGTAGTACTCATCGTTATCGCTCGGGTCTCGGTCCCTTTTGTTCTCGACGGGCGATCGTAGCTCAGGTAATTAGTTCACGATCCGGCTCGAATTCGACCATATGTTTTGGTGTTAAGGTTGATATTAGCTTGCAGGACGATTATGTTTTTAAAGAAAACCACGATATGTATTCACTTATACGTTGTTTATTTGCGACTGACTCAAGATTTAAACAGATCGAGCACCACACGAGGCTCGAGGCAATAACTTGTTTATATATTAAAGAAATAATCAACAGTAGGTGAACTGATTTTTGTCTCGATGTTTTTTGTAAATATTCGCTAAAGGTGTTTTTATTATGTCGTTTCCATCAAAAATATAGAATTTACTGCGTTTTAGTAAAAAAAGTATAAAATCCTTATTTAAAACCGGGATCCCGGAATCCCGGTATTGGAAAAAAAAAGAACGGTATTAATACCGGTATTGAAAAAATCCGGTATTCGAAAGCCCTATTTACAGTCACACGCTTGTGCCACTGCGCCACGACTGGCCCCTACTTAGTTATTTAATTATTATATTATGTTTTTTTTATTTCATTCGCTACGGGTTTACCATCCCTACCTTTTTATATGTAGTGGGTACTTTCTTTACTTATCATTTTACATTAACTGACCACTCAAATTATGGCTATATAAATATTGTAAAGTACAGGGGTTACATTGATCTGATTAGATAGCAGGCGGTGTTGAATTTCTCATAACAATTATTATTGTATTACTTACATCCTCGCACGTTTCCTGAGCATTAATTTAAATCAGCTTATGACGTTAAATCTATTATAAATAATGGTGTAGCAAGCACAGTGTTTCTTGTTATATATATTAGAAACATTATAATATACAACTTTAAAATGTATATGTTATGTTATGTAAAATATGTATTTCAAAGAATAACAAGCTGAAGTGCTTTAAACTTCAGTACATCGACCCAAAGTTGTCCAGACATTTTACAAAACACTAGACGAGATGGTTTGTCTTTGATGAAATGGTACGTTTATTATTCTACGAAAACAGCATTTCGTATTGTTTTAGTACATTTTATTAAAAATTTAATTTTAAAAAACTTTGATATTATTGTTAATTATAAACTACAAAGCAATTTCAAATTCATGTTTTATAAGTAGATACTTACAGAAACGAACAGAAGTTATTAAAAAATATAATAAATGCATAGAAAATGTCTCGGTTCATTTGTTCACCACATTTAGTTTACACATCACATTTAGTCTAATTTTAAAAAAGTTTATTTATAAAACATTTATCTATATCCATCATCTACTGACCATCATTTATATCCATATACCCATCCAACCATAATATTACTATTTATCTAACAATGCTATAAAACAAATATGTACTTTATTTCTTCTTTCTCACTTCTAGTCTATTATATGAAGGTATATGACTTCTATTCTATCATATATTATATGCATAGAGACTTTTTTATTATTTGTATTCTATGTACTGCGAAGACGGACATCTCACAATGGAATTACAGTGAGAATTCCTAGTAGCAGCGCTAATTCCATTCATATGCACATGTACTTTGCACTAATACTACTGAAGTTATTTGTGTCTGAAGAACTGACATCCGAATTTTGGTGTAATTAAAGAGTTACAACATTTCACTAAACCTAAAAATGTTACTAAGGTACATTAATTATTTTTCTTTTTATGCATTTCTTGAAGAGAGAATGGCGTGTTTTGACACTAAGTACTTTCTGAGGTACGAGGAAAAGCATGAAGTTGCGAAAAAAAGCTCCTACTCATAGCTAAGTAGGGTAAGGTACCTTTCAGGTCTTAGAGTCTCCGTTACCAAGTTTAAGCAAAACTTTGAGTAACAAGTAATATCAAAAACAATGATTATCCTAATTGGGGATTGAATCGGCAGCCATTGCGTGATATCGGACACAGTGCCCTTATTACGCGACGACCTCAATAATTAATGAATATAATTTTCACTCGCACAAATCAGAAAATAAATGGAGAACCCATATAATGCGCATTTGACTGCATAACATCCACAGCTGTTACGTTAATGGTCTGGCGATTTCCAACGATTTTGTTTATTTTCTTAGCCGACCTTCATACGGTTTGCATTAACTATAGATTGTAGAGCGATAAACAAATCGAATCGTTAAATCTACCGTTAACCACATAAAGGGTTGCCAATCATATTAGTAGTAGATAGTGTTATATTAAATCTTGATTAATTTTTATTAATTATTTTCTAGATGAGCTAATGACTACGACGCAGATTAAGTGGAGTCCTAATTTCAAACATAATTTAAAATAATAAATAAAAAGAGTACTAAACAGCAAAATAAAGTCCGACTTGAGCAAAAACTTACAAGTATACCTTAAAAAAAGGCCAAAACACAATCTCGAATTACAGTATGTTGCCATTTACGAACCGTATGTAAATGGCAACATGCATGTCGCGTATACATTTTCTCAAGTTGAAACTTTAGTGAAATAATAATTTAATTTTTTTTTTTTAGATTTTAGCATCACTTTTTTTAAATTTAATAGTATGAGCCGAAATTTTATACGCCAAAAACCTGATCTGTCTGTCGGTAACCAGAATATCTACAATACACTTACCTAAATACGAATAGAATTACAGTTAGTACAACTACAAATCACAAAGACAGAATATTTTCAATAATAAATAACACGTAAATAATGTCTTCACCAACTGCGTACACTCCATAAACTTTAACATCAGCCATGAAATATGTATGTACAGAAGGCAATAAAATAATTCTAGTAGGTACTCTTTCTCGCTCGTCATTTGAAATCTAATACAAAATTAGAATTCTTGAAATATTAAAAAAAATAATAATAATTTATTACATATAATAATCTATACACATATAATAAAAACATAAGAGACCTACCTGTCTGTACATGAAAGAAGTATGAGAAAAACGATTATTTAGAGTATTTATAAAATAGAATCTAAAATAATTATATTATTGTCTTTTCTATTTGTTTGTTTGTGCACGCTAATCTCAAAAACGGCTTGTTTGATTTAAATGATCAATTTTGACTATCGTATTTTGGAAACCTTCTCTTAAGATTTAGTGTTTATTTTATGTCGATCGGTTTATAAATATAAAAAACAATTAAAATTTTGTTAGACAAAATTGCTAAAAAATAGCTGTACATAAATTGAACTTTAACTTCAATTTATACAGGTGAAGTCGCGAGTGGGTCGCTAGTTTAAATACATAATATTAAACTGATATTAGATCGATAACGCAGATAAATCTTTACATACTACTTTGTAAAAAAAACATTATTTTTTAATTATGAACGTAAATATGGTTTACAAAACTCTTTAAGAGACCGCTTATTATTGATATTTACTTTGAGTGTAATGTATGTTTCAATTTTATTATTAAGAAATATTAGAAATACCAAAATAGTATCAAAAAATTACATTCTCTAATGTACCTCAATAAAATACACTATACACTAAATACCTACGTATATAGTAATCTAAAATTCGATCGTTGCGATTTAAAGCTGTAATTTAATAAATTGCTTATTAATATTTCAGAAGGTACTTCCGTTTTTCACATAAACGTAGAAGAATAATATTTTGCTTTATTGTATCTATCTTTTATTTGCCTTTGTAAAATGTAAGTTACGTAAGTTCGTGTTTCAATAGAACGATTATTGTTTAGCAATAGTTCCCTGCACGATATGCTACGGTATTTTTAAAAAAATATAGAAAATACGAAATAGGGTTAGTTGTCTTTGAGAGGTTTGGCTTATCAAATAAAATATTTAACTATTTCTTCTTTTAAATATGGATCTATATATTGCGGCTTTGTAACCCTGACCGTGTAAACATTACATATTTAAATGGTGACCGTGAAAAACGTGAACTTGCAACCTATTTTAATATGCCTTAAATTCCCACACTCCAAGTGCCTACCGCGCCGGTTTAAGTCTCAAAATGCGACAAATGCCTGTCTGGTAAACTTATATGAGACTTAGATTTACCGGTTGAAGGTTAAATTTGCCGCAGGATAATCTTAACCTTGTCTATATGACTTTAGGTTACATACGTAACACTTCATTTACTTATTTATATATTTTTAACAATATATTCATACAACTATTTATAGTCTTTGTTACAAGCGCAGTTTGAGCAACTATATGACCAAAAGCAATTAGGTTTCCGTACAGGATCATTGAACAACAAATTACCCTTAAATAGGATCACGTTAGCAGCCCTTCAGTTACGTCACAACAAGGATAGCGTTATATAAGAGGAGTAACATTTTAGGTCTGCAGCTTCAAAATATAGCCGCTTAGAAAAATGTGAGTGATTAATACGACGAGGGTGATAAATTCGTAGTTATCACACAAAAAAGTGAAGAAACAAGACCGATATGAATTGTAAGTTGGAATAAATTAGACTTTACATGTATCTTTAGATTAAAAATACTACATTTCCAAATAGAGAGGTTAATTTACTTGTGTAATGTGGACTGTGAATGAATGGACAGACAGAAAAAATATATTTATCGATTCCGATATTGGTAGCTGGCGGTCCATTTACGTAAGCCCACAATAAAACACAGTTACGTACAGACGCAAAGGCATAAATTATCCAAATCGAGAATAACTCACGAACGTAGTTCATTCGTGATTCTCGGTGATCATGTGTTCGCTACGGTGGCCATATTTACGGTGTACGCAGTGTCAGCAGCGCGAATGCCGGAAACGGGAACACTGAACGTCTAACACAGGAGTCATTTACTAACTTTGTTTTACTACTTGTTTGTTTTATATTTCTAGGAATTATTTGATACAAGTATAGCTATTGATCGCGTTAGGACGCGTGGTTCGCGCTGGCGGCAGGTAGCGCCGCGACTAAGCCGCCCGCCCGTCGCAAAGCGCGCCCTTCACGACTGCGCGCTCGGTGTTGTGTTTTGCCCCCCTTCTCCCCACATAGGGATTCTTGAATTCAGATCCACGTGAATAACATTGTCAATAAACCCCACTAATGTACCATTACATCTATTTCGACGAAATAGCGAGAGTCTTGGTCATTTATTGGAATCCAATATCAGTTATGGATTTATCTAAAAATATTTTGTCTTTGGTTTTTACGTACACGCAAAACACATGCTTGATTTCCCACGAGGCTGATGATTAATGGGAAAATATTAAAGAGACTTGAATATATCATTAAATGCGATTGTTGTGGTTACATACTTAAATTTTTACTTGTTTTCATTTCATTTTTTGTTAAGTTTTCTGAAATAAAAATAGCTTCACGCTATATCCCGCACACAGCAGGGTAGGCAGAGGGAACCTAGTGTTAAGACACTCCGTTCCCCACTTTCCGCCGAATTCGGAGGCTTGCGTGTTAAGTGGCGGAACTTAACGCCGCGCTTTACCTCGACACCAGAGCGAAGAAAATGGAAATATAATTTCCACTCCTCGAGTGGGAATCGAACCCACAACCAGTCGTTTACAGTCACACTCTTGTGCCACTGGGCCACGACTGGCATTTTTTGTTAAGTTTTCTGAAATTTGTCTCTTATCTCCTCTATCTTATTATATTTATACGCTATGGTTGCGGGTTCGATCTCCATTCAGGAGAAATATTATGTAGCTTTATATTATTTCCATTTCTTAAGACAGCGGACACCTTAACATCTTAATACGAGTTTCTTTGCTAGGAAGATTCTGGTAAATGCATGAAGCAAAAAAATATACATAACGCTGATTGTATGATAAGCATGTAAAAAGAAGACTAAATTATGTTGTATTCGTTGTTATAGGGATGTTTACTGTTATTTATTTTTATGCAGTGTTGGTTTAAAATTATATTGTATTTAAATATGTATATTTCTCTGATGTAATGACAATTGTAAGAACCGACCTAATCTACAATAGAAACCACGTTAGTTAGCGCGTTTAAAAGGATTGTGACAGATAGAAATGACTTGCCCAGGAGCCGATTGATTGACACTATATACACATACCTAAGTGTATTTTAAATTATATAATTTCTTTCTTAACGTCAATTTTGAAATATCTTAACTACCGAACACAAAAATTACGCGAGGTATTCCTTAAAAGGGGCTTAATTTCAAATGTGTTTGAAATCATGGAAGCATTAATGTTTTTTTTTTAATTACTATATTGAATATATAGTTTTTTTTTTTTAAATTGTCATGTTAAATACGCATTAAAATTCAACGACCCAGTGCAAGGCAATCAATCAAATGAAGGTAACTAAGAAAGATAAAGTCGATATCGGAATTGCATTTTGTAAAAAGTCGAATATGGATTTATTTAGTTAATGAGTTTTTAATGTTTTTGTAGCTGGAATTTGGCAACGCTTTTTTTGTATATACATACATATTTATAAAAACAGCATCTGGTTATAAAAAAAAATGGTCGTTAGTTCCACCTCAACTTTTTAGGAGAAAACTGTCAATGGAACATAATACATAAAAAAAATATTTAAAATTAAGAAAAACCTACCCTAGTTTTAAATTTTAAAAAAGGAATGAATAGTATTTTTGCAAGTGGACAGAACTCTGATTTTTTGTACACTTTCACTAAATAACATAGGCTATGTGTTTACTACAAAAAAACTGAAATCCCTACTAATTTCTCATGTCAACTGAAGGTGTATCTTAATGTATAGGAATATCTTTGATGACATGCGCTGTGGAAACTATACATATACATATTGTAAATGCGAAAGTATTTCTGTCTGTCTTTTTTTTATAGACAGGACATAGCAAACGAACGTTTGATTCACTTGATGTTAGGTGAACGCTGCCGCCCACGGCCCTGTGTGACCCCAGAAGAGCTACAGAGGCGTTACCGGTCTTTAAGATGGAGGTAAACACGTCTTCTGAAGGTATTTATATCGTGTCGACCTGGAAACACTGTCGCTGGTAAGTCATTCCATCTAAGGATGGCATCTACGTTTGGTACGTACTGTAAGTTTAGAAAATTCAGCGGCAGGTATCAGGTCAAACAGTTCCCTAGAACATTCCCCGTCACAAATACAATAGAAAACGCACAGCGAGGGAACGTCTCTACGCAAGGCCAATGTAAATAACTTCTTAGATTATCGCTAGGGATTAAGGATTTGAACGGCTCTACGGACTCTGGTGCATCCGCCCAGAGTGGTATGTCTGTCTGTTAAGCTTTCTGCTAATCTATAGGTCCGATTTAGAATAAATTCGAAATAAAAATAGTTAAACGTTCAGAGTCAAATATATCCTACTTTTTATCAAAAATATATCCCTAAAGAGTAGAAATTGAAGATGAAAATTAAATGAAAAGTCTAGACGGCTGGACCGATTATATAAGGGATTTTTATTCCAAAATACACTCTCATAGGTTGTAATATAGCGTAAAAGCTAAAATCGCATAGTTCGCGCAGCGAATTAAATCTGTAATAAAAATTGTTTACCCATATTAGATAATTTTAAATGTGGATAAAAAAGTCGTTAAAAACCGATTTATACTGTCTATATTTTTGTATTAATCCTTATTAAACTAATTTTTTCGTTATTATGAATGCGTTAATACTTGTAATTCGCTTTTTGAATTTTTCAAATTTGATATTCTATTCTTACCTTTCTGATCGTTGTAATGCGTGCTGTGCCTATAAATAATGTATTTATAGCCCAATGGAGTTACACAAAGAAACCGTATCGTGATGTTGCTTGTCTATACAAGTCTTTGAAAAAGTCCATAACAGTATATAGGCACCTTTTATGAAAGCGTTGTAGCCATAAATTGGATACTTTTTTTACAATACACTTTTTAGAGTATGTATAAAATTTATCAAAATTGATATACTCGTAGAAACATACATATTTGTCGCTTAGAGTATGTAATCTGAAGTAATTTGGACGCATAGTTTAAAGGTTATTATGATAAGGTACATGTGAATGTAGTGTTAATAAACTATGAGTATATCGTCAACGCCAAGTGAAACCGTTGTAATAAGTAATCCTCTTCAATAATATCAATATTATGCTTGCTACTGCTTACTTTTTTTTATAGCTTCACGCTGTATCCTGCACACGGCAGGCTAAGCAGAGGGAACCTAGTGTTAAAACACTGCGTTCCTTACTTATCATTGAAAACATGAAATAACTTAAAATCTTAAATGTCTTCCTGTTTTAAATGAGGTATTGGATATTGGAAGGCTCTACTGATCGCATTGTGACTAATCACCCTAAACTTAAATATTCTTTGTATTATATTCTTCCCACTAATATACAACGTCTTGTTAATATCAAATGTTATTCAGCTCTAGCTCGCAATCCTTTTATCAGGAATCTCCTATTTTTATTGTAAATAATAACATTAAGTTATAGTCGATAGAATCACATCACTTATTTGTTCTCATTGGACATATATGTATATTTAGATTTGAACCAGACTAGTTTATCATCTGTTTATACATTAGTTCACATAATCCTATAAATTTTATTGCTTTATCTCATTCGTGTATTCTCTCCTATACAAGACTGGCAGATTATTTTACACCTTTCACACCAAACTCAGGCCAAACAAAACATCTCTCTCTCCGTTTGTTGGTCTGTCTTTTGTTTTACGGATTGCCAGGTGTATGTGGACGTGGCTACTATAAAAAAATATCAAATTAAGCTTTTGAGAATCTACATGTACTTTAATAAAAATCACATTTTTTGCCATATAGCCGCCTAGTCAGAGAGAAATACATAATCATTACCCTGAGTAAAAACCGAACTCACAACCATAGCTGGTTATGATAGGGTAGTCGCCCGGCGTTAGATTGGGACTGTACAGAGGGTGGTCCAATGGTTCCCAGTCAAAAGAAGTGATAAGGTCTTTTGTTCGATTTGCGGTGTGTGCACGGGCATTATCGTAGAGCAAAACGACAGCTGCACTCAGCATGCCACGCTTTTTATTCTGAATTACGCGGCGCAGTTTTCGTGAAGTCGCCCAGTAAGCTGCTGACGAAGTGAAAACAGCTGTACGACTGAAAACGACTGACTGTAATCAGGCGAGCAGCTTCTTCGACGATAGCATACAAAAGCTGGTCCCAAGACACTATAAATGCCTCAATAATAATGGGAATTATGTAGAAAAGTAGAGTAAAGTATAGTAGCCTTTCGAGTGAATAAATTATTTTTAGAAAAAAAATACTTATTATTTTTTTTTATGCCAAAACGGTACTTACTTTAAAAACACGCCTAGTATTTCTAAATAGTTTATATTATTTTGTTATTTTCTTTATAGTATTCGTCCATTGAGCATTTTTTGTCTCCTGCTATACGTTGTTTATTTACTTCCACAGGTTTTTTTAACTTTATCTCTAATTTAGTATTTCGTCATACTCTAAATGTATACTTAGGTAAGTTACCTAAGTATATATTTTCACTGAAGGTCCACACAGTATGCACTGTTGAAATTGGTCCGCGACACCAATTTCCGTCAGTGTGTTGAACAAATCCAATTACCGCAGCTGATTGAGAACATCGCGGAATTTAAAAGTAGTTTTAACTTTTAACTAGCTAACAGCTCTTCACATCTTTCTGGCTTATTAGGGTAATATACCTGACTCTCATCATTTGTATTGTGAAAAAATATTTTCTTCTACTCCGTATTTTAGTAAATATTTACCTATATAATTATTTGAAATTTAGTTCAGACTGTTAGCCAATGAACCTAAAGACAATAAATTTAAGTCTGGGGACTTTAACAAAATAATTTCACTAATAATTATTAGTTCGAGATATTGTGCGTTTATTTGTGCATCTAATTACTGGTATTAAACATTAAGCCGCCAAGCGCAAGGCCGATATGGCGCAGTAGGACAGTATCTGTCTGTAAAAGCAATGGTTGTGGGTTCGATTCCTTTTCGAGGAAATGATAATAAAAAAAAAACACTTTTCGCTCTGGTACCTAAGATAAAGAGCGGCGTTGAGCCCCTGAGAGATTCTACACATAAATTTAAAAATTGAAAGTGGAGAACAGCGTGTCTTGACACTAATTTATACCGGTATAAACGGTTTTCTCTGATTACCCCGCTATGCGGGAAAAGCTTTTTCCCGGCGCTTTCTATGGCTATTTTTTTTCTTAAGCATTAAGTGGCAAGGCAAAAATTCTGTACAACATCGGAGCATATCTAAGAGGGGCAAAGTAGAACAATGCCCTTAGAAAATACCATTTTAACATTAACAGATCAAGCATAGTTTTTAATTCCAATATAGCCATTGCTGCCCTATCTTATGTTCAACTTGAGTTAATGTCCAGCACGACATCCATTATATTAACATTCTTCGAAGCAATAAATTAAAGAAATAGGCCTAAATATTTAATTAACTAAGAGTGTGGTTTATATAAAAAATCCTTGCACCTGCCCTTGATCTACTAACTAAATAATGTTTGTATAATAATGAGGCTGTCGTAGCGCGGCTGAACAGCATCAGACTGTAAACACAATGCTTGTGGGTTCGATTCCCACTCGGAGGAAGGATTATATAATATTTTCGTTTTTTCTCTTTGGTACCTACGACAAAGCGTTTTCAGGCGGAAACTGGACCGGACTCTGACTACCCTGCTATACGAAAAAAGGTGCGAAGCTAAAAACTAAAATCGTAGTGTGTATAAAAAACGATAAGTTTTATGTCCTTGATCTACTAAAGGTATTATAATGTCTGTGTATTAAATAGAAATAATTAGCCTTCACTTTATAGTTTCTTCAGCCTTCATTATTATGGTGCTAATGCACTACTGATACATACTTAGGTACCTACCTACATATTTAAAAAGTCCTAAAATTTGGAAATCATTATTATATGTAAAAAATATACAAAAACTATACACGGGACTAATCCTTGAAAGTATTTTTTTTTTTACATTTTTTTCATCCTCAATTATTTTATTATTATGACATGAGGATCATGAATAATATTTTTACATTAATTTAAAATATTTTCATTTATATTTTAAACAGTCGTAGCCCAGTGGCACAAGCGTGTGGCTGCGACTGGTTGTGGGTTCGATTCCCAATCGAGGAGTGGAAATTCTATTTCTATTTTCTTGACTCTGGTGTCGAGGTAAAGCGCGTCGTTAAGTTCCGCCACTTAACACGCAAGCTTCCGAATTCGGCGGAAAGTGGGGAACGGAGTGTCTTAACACTAGGTTCCCTCTGCCTACCCTGCTGTGTGCGGGATACAGAGTGAAGCTACAAAAAAAAAGAAAAAAAAATTAAACAGCTATTAACATTTCTTCTTCGCGTAAAAGCTAAGATTTATTAAGCTAAATTTAAAAAATCATTTCAGAAGGGAAACTTAAAGATTCACACGCTTAAATTTTGTTTTTCCATTACCCAACAAGGCCATCGGATTCTATAAAAATATATCTATCGTCAGATCCACTCAATATTTTAATAATCTCTTTAATTTACTTGACGTTGCGTTTCTATTCTTTATAAATTAAACACTAATACCTGTTGAAGTGTTTACGCAAGATAGAGATCGAGCTTAGAAAAGAAAACTTTGCAGACGTCATTAAGTAAGTTGAGTGACGTCAACGTATTCGTATAACAGGAAATTGACAATAATTGATTTCAATTTTACTAATTTTGATCGTGGGATTGTGATCGAAATAAGAAAGTCTTGAAAAGTCTTGGTACTAATACCGCCTTTCCCGTTCGTTTTGGCTGAAAAAATGCACGTATGTTCGGCCACACGACTAAACAGTATTTTTATATAGCATATTTTTACCAGTACAACCAGGATACCTATAGAATAGCTTTAACCGCATTTCTTTTAAATTCAATGATTTTATTATTTATTATACCTATATTTATTAGTATACCTTTATGGAGAAAACTATATTAAAACTGTATTCACTACACGTCATATTTCCTATTAGGAATCACATACTAAGTACAATTAGCATTGTTATAATTATTATACAAATTAGCCATAATTTGCTAGAAGACCGAGACATTGAAGTTTGCAGTTGACAGTAACACCCAGTACGAGAGACGCTTACAGTCAACAATGCCATCTGGAGTAATCTTTATCATTTACATCCCATCAAGCAATTATGAACACATTCTTAAATTCGGTAAGCCAAAAGAACTACTGCCTATAAAAGATCCATTGCTAGACAAGTATCATTTAGAAGTGGAATTACGCAATAAAAACACGACCAGCATTCCAATACATTTGACACAGAATTGTTACAATGAAAGCTTTAATCCTGAGCTAGAAAATATCAGAGAGGATGACGAATTCATCACAATGGAGAGTGTAAGTATAAGTGTTAAGTAGGTACCTATAATTATATATTTACTTGAATTAAAGTAATTTGAAACAAATATTTACTTTTATGTAACTTTTTACTTCTAGTTCTTGCTACTCTTTAAATCCTCTAGTAGTTCTGAAGACATGCTTTATGATTCTGGTTTTACTATTTGGTTATAGAATAGGTAGATAAAAAAACTTTCATAAAACAAAAAAGGTCATCATTGTGCAGAGGCACCGAGTCAAGTCTTACAGAAAACGCTGTGCAAATACGGCATTGAGTTCCGCCATTCTAAAACATCGCGCTTTCGAGCAAAAAGGGAAGAGCCTCGTATCTCTGATAACCCCGTTGTTTGGTAAAAACATGATACTGAAAAAAAAATATACAAATATAAATTATTAAACCTTATTATTATTTTAATATGCTTAAAATAACAATTACGAGCAACTTGAAAAGAGAATGTAGACTATGCAGTTTTCTATAGTATTAAAGAGAAATAATGAATAAGTATGTAGGTGTTATGCACGTGTCCTACAAGAGTTTCATTCACTTGGTAAACAGTAATACAATAAAGATCTGGGTCAATCCGATCATTACTTACATCAACTTGTGCTTTAACCATGAACAATTTGTTTTTCAGAACAGTAACAGTATGATTTAATAACTGAAACATTAAAAATAATATGTGTATTAAAGCGATGTTTTAAAAAAAATATGACGACTTTTAGTTATGGCTTTCCGTTCCAAGAGGTCGAGCCATAAGTTCACTTTTTATTAGGTCAAAATTGCAAGTTTTTGTGGTCTATAATGCGCTATCAGTCTGGTTAACGCTACAGTAGAAAGATTTTAGTAGAGTTTAGGCAATATGTACGTCGAGGTGATATGCTTAACCGCTAATACACAATATGTATACTTATAATAATATACTTATTCATAGCTTTGACACGCTGTAAAGGAAATACATTTATTACTAACTTTTTAAACATGTAACAGGGTTATTTTGTTTTAAAAGTCCTTATGATTTCTGTTTTCTATTTACGAAACAGATTTTGCAAGAGTTATTACGCAAACTGAACGTAGAACACGCTGTGTGGGTGAACGACAAATTGGGCAATTATCACGAGGTAGCATTTCCCCTAGCCACCGGAGACTCGTGTGAGACCATGCTCCATTGCTTAACGCAACTGGGGATCGGTGTTCGCAACAAGTCCATCGTCAGGTAATATAATTACACGCAAATTTGCTGTAAAAATGACCTTCGTAGCACTCTATAACTACATTCTTGCATGTGTATTTTAAATGAGCATACGTACACAGGTAAGTCACGCAAACAATAAAATTTGTTTACCATGTTGTATGTAGGTACATTGGGGCATGTATGACGCTGTAAATTTATTGAGTTTGTGTAAGGGACTTTAGGGAAATATTATTAATTATAATTAGAATTTAGAAGTCTTTTTTTTATGGAAAGGACAAGGCAAACAGGTGATCCGAACGCTCAATATAAATTGCACTGGGCGCTGGGCAGCGCCCAGGGCATATTATAAGGCTACTTTACATTATTAGAGTAATTATTATTCATAGCCTAATAAGTATTAAACCATGATGGCATAGTTGTGCATCGTCTGATAATAAGCGCGATGGTTTTGTGGTTCATTTCCCATTCGGAGGCATTTTTATAATTAAATTATTTTCTCTCTATGCTTCCGCTACTTAAGCACATTGCTTACTTAAATATCGAAAGCGGTATACTTAGAGCGGAAAATGAAGAACACAGTGTCTTAACTACAGGGGTAGATTCTCTCTGACCTTCTAAGCGAAAACGTGAAGCTTCTTGTTTTAAGACTATTTTACAACCTTTTACTACTATTGTGATACTTGTTGTGTAAATAATCCGATTAAAAATAAAATATGAAACGGTCTTAGATATGTCCAATATGTTATTTTAAATAATTTGGTACCTATCAACTGGTCAACGTTATTTCAGTGTCCTGCCATGTAACGTGGTACACACAGCTTTAGACTATCCTGAGGAGGACGACGATGTCATAATGTAAGTTTTCTTTTTGCAAACACGTACAAATAACGCATGTATATCACAAAAAATATACAAATATTAAAAAAAAAAACAAAAATGGCTTACCAATTACTAACTTTTATTTTAAAATTCATCTGTTCAACTCAGAAAAAAAAATGAAGAAGCAAAACGGTGGCGGAATTTTGTTGACTCAATTAGGTCAAAACTGACAGTCAAACAAGTAGTCGACGGCGTCCGAGGAGGCGGGGAGCTCTCTTTTGACTATCTTACTCTAATAATTACAGCTGAGTAAGTATCACAATGACTTCAGTTTTCATATCAGAAAGTCTTAATTTCAATAGTATAATAAGCATTTTTATAAAAAAACAACTTAAGAGCTTCCATAATTACATTACTAAGATGTTTTATACAATAACAATAGTTTTCTTCATAGAGGTAGTTATTTATGTCACTTTTTTAACTTACTTAATAAATTTCGTTTATTTTTACAGTTCTTTAGCGGCTTTAGGGTTAGTGGAAAATAACGCTTCAAACATTGTAGCAGCCATGCTGGTATCACCTCTTATGGGTCCAGTGATGTCAATTACTTTTGGAACCATTATATCTGACAGAAGTCTTGTCAGGAGTGGCTTCGAGAGCCTTATCCTCGGCATGTTACTATCCTTGTTATTTGGATTTATCTTTGGATTAATTTTGGGTACTACGTCGATGCCATGGGGTTTTGGTGACTGGCCTACGGAGGAAATGAAGTCGCGGTATGAAAAAAACTACTTATGTTTGCTTTTCAATATTATACAAATAAATATATGATTTGGAAATGTATGAATTTTCCGCGTTAAGTATAAAATAATATATTATGACTTCCGAAGCTATATGATACAATCGTATTACTCCAACACGCAATGTTGGTTTAGCTGAAATCAATTGTAAAATCCGATTTTCCGCTCCAATATATGATATAGATATTGATTTTTACGTCGATGTCTGTTATTAGGTCAAAACTGTTAACAAAAAAATTGTACGTAAGCGTTATGTTTACGGTAAAAAACGTCGTTTTTAGCTTTATATTTGGGGTATACTCGTATGTACATTATATCTTTGATTTCATAATTACACATTTCATTATCAAGTTTTCGTAGAGATATCTCTATATATAGGATAATAAAGCCATGTATCTTTACACTCAGTAAAGGCTCGAAATTAACTAACACCCCTGAATTTTAAATAGCACTGGCCTATTATACCTTACTGTTCATATCCACGCCCTTAGGCGGAGAACAGAGTGCCTTACACTAGGCTCTCCTTGACTACCACTAAATACGACTTGTTTATAAATTAGTTAAAATATTTTTTCCTTCGTGTTGCATGATATATTCTCTTTATGTTTACATCGATTGTTTATATTTTTACTATATGAAGAATGTATATAACGTTCTATTTTTTTTATTATTTCGATTTCAGAGGTAACGTCCGCTCATTATGGATGGGTGTGCTTTGGGCCCTAACCTCTGGAACAGGAGTGGCCCTTGCGTTATTGCAGGGCAGCGCCGGCCCTCTGATAGGAATCGCTATATCTGCCTCACTGCTACCCCCCGTTGTAAATTGTGTAAGCTTTCATGCTATTAACCACCTGTGACTTTAATCGTTTTTACTTTTATGCTGTCAATTTAATATAGGTATATTTATTTTTACTATGACACGAAAATGTGATGAGTATCTATTTAATTACTTATAACTTGAAGCCATCGTGGCTACTGATATAGCGTTTGACTGTAAACGTAATTCTTCTGGCTTCGATTTTCGTTCGGGGGAATAATTATATATTATTTTAATTTCTCCGCTCTGGAACTTAACACAAAGCGCGGCCTTCCACCACCCAACTCGCAATATCTCGATTTGTAACAGAAAGAAGAAATCAAACCCGCTGACTACCCCCCTATGCGGGGAAAAAGCGAGAAGCTGCCTTTTTTACTTATAATCTAAGTGACTGCACATTACTAAGTATAGCGTAAATGAGCTATGCTGCCTATTCGGGACAACACGGATTACGTAATACGTATTGAGGACAGAAATCCAATGCCGTGCGTGCTATATCTTCATGACCAGAGCGTAGGAATAAAAGTAATTTAAATGAAATCGTTAACTTAAGTGAAAAAACGACCCACTCTGCGTGTATAGAGCCAGGATGTGGTACTGCGCTACAATGAGTTCATAAAGTTATGCATACTTTAGGTATATAACTGACAAAGACAACCATCAATAATGATTCTTTAGAACACTAATAAAATACTGCCACTACATACCTAATAAGTTACTTAGTCCTATATAAACATAGTAACAATTTTAGATAAAGTCCTACTAGAAAATCTATGTAATTAAGTAAAATATTAATTCTGACCGGCAAGACAGTTCGTTAAGCTCATACTGCTTAGCATTCAGAGTGCTTGAACGGTTTTCAAGATTCGCAGTTTCGAATTCCATTGCGTTAAAATACTTATACGTTTTCTAAAAAACTTTTTCGATTTCCCAAGTGTATAAATAACACTTTAAAAATGTTACAAACATTAGTTCCCTATGTGAATGAAAATAATATAGATGAAGCAGCATTTACTTCACTGTTAACACACAGAGTAATTTATTTATACAACGTAAGATTAGTCGTAAAAGAAACGTTTTGCTACACTTAGCTTAGTAGTTAAGTACGAATATAAAATTCATGACGATACTTAAGCACTTGTAACGTTTATCTCAGGGCTTATTCTGGGCGTTGGCGTGTATATGGCTCTTATATCCAGGCGTTAAAATACCCCACATCAAAGGAGAAACGTATTACGGTAATTCGTCTTACGTGCCGCTCTACCACGATTATATGCCCATAGAATTTGCTGTTAATGGTAAGCATGTGTTGGTAATATTAATATTAACTATATATTTCTTCGTCCCACCTCATGGAGTCAGTCGTGGCATGAGACAGTGTCTAAGTGTAAAGCCTTGGTTGTGAGTTCGATTCCCATTCGGGGATTAATTACACATTATTTTCATTTCTTTGCGCTGAAACCTAAGACAAAGTACGGCGTTGAGTTCCGCCATTTTACACACAATGTCCGATTTCAAGCCGAAAGTAGAGAAAAGGAGTCTTGAAAATAAGCTCTATCTGACTATTTGCTGAAAAAGCGTGAAGCTAAAAAAGTCTATATATTCTCTAGGTAGTTATTTTACGCCACTCAACACGCAATGTTTTAAAATCAGGTGGAAAAGTTTTCTTGATTACTTTTCTTTATCTGCTCTGGTGTACGGAAAAAACTGTGAAGCTAAACAAGTTATTAATTGATTTTCCATCCAACTAGTATTTTCCGGGTTTTGTTGACAATGTGGGTGTAGCTCATAAACAATTAATATTGTCTTATAAGTATCAGAATGGAGAAAATTAAATATAATCATTTCCCCGATTAGGAATCGACTCACATTCATTGTATGCCAAAACGGCCTTTAAATATAAATGATAAACTAAAATAAAATTCTTTGTAAACAGGCATTGTAAGTTGCTGTTTAACAATTGTGAACGTAATCTGTATATTCATCACTGCGATAATATTCTTGAAAATCAAAGAGGTAGCCGCACCGTACACCTCTACTCCGGATTTGAGAAGGTTCTGGGAGAAGGATATTAAAATAGCTAGAGACGCAAATCGTGCTAACTTATTTAAAGCTGAAGATGACGAAAGGGCTGAGTAAGTCAAATAAACGTACTAAAGTTACTTATACTAATGACAAATTTTGTTCGCATTTGTTCATTAATATAAGTTAATTCCTACATGTAGGTACCTACTGGCACGTTCGAAGCGCCATAATTGAAGAACTGAACTGACCTAATTCCTAACTTTTTTCTTTTGCTTCAATGCTACTAAAAAAATTGAAAATTAAAATTAAAATAATCTTTTATTAGGAAATTGTCTACTTAATAAAAGAATTTGAAAGTGTGCAGGATTTTAGCACAATAAAAATTAACAACGTGCTAATATCCTGTTGTCTAACCTTTTTAAAATTTTGAATTATCGTTTAAGGTTAGTATTAGAAGACTTAAATCAAAACAATGATGAATGTTTAAACGAAAAATTGGAAACCGCCATACAAGAAGCACTCGACGATGAAACTTATAGGAAAGTCAAAAGAATGAGCTATCAAAGTCACAATGCGGACGAGGTACATATGTATATGCACATTTTATTTTTATTTGACCCCAACTAATCCTGGTTTCCATTCTTTTCTCTCAGCTTTAGTTTTAAGCCTTTCCGTTTTTGCTCACCGAAATAAAAATGCTTATGAGAGCAAAAGCAATAAGGCTTACGTGGCAAAATAGAACGACGTATGTAAACGCGATGGTTGTGGGTTCGATCCAGCACGGAGTTACGTTCCGCCCTTTAAATGCAATGTCTCGATTTGGGGCGGAAAGTGAAAAACGGAATGCCTCGAAATGAGGTTTTCTCTAAGTAAGTAGGTACTCTGTTACGCGGAAAAAGGAGTGAAACTGCTTTTTTTTACTTAAAAAATATGTTATATCTGTTATTTAAGATAAAATTATAACACGGTAATTTTGAATTTGATTCCAAACTCAAGGAAATCATCGAAATTATTTTTGTTTCTCTAATTCTGATAAATTCAAGAAAAGACAATGTGATTCGTTGAGTTCCACTATTCAACACGTAATGTTTCGCTTTTGGGTTGTCATAACATTAGGTTTTCTTTATCCTATCCTGCTATATGATAAAAAGAATGAAAAACGTATAACCACAATTAAATATTAAATGGATCTAACAAGTTCAATTCTCTCAGGTAATTCGTACGATTGGCCTGCAACGGTCACCTCCGTCGGTGCGCTCAAACGTAATTAAGTCGGGCGCAGCCACCCCTCGTGATAAAGGATCAAATATTAACGATATCGCGGCGTTAGACAAACTGCTGACGTCGCTACTCGGCTTACAAAATAAACGAACTAGATCATTTCGATCTCATGCTGGAACACCGAGAGCAAGCCGTTTACCTCCTTTGGAGGAATTCGTAAGAAATAGGCGATCTGAATCATGGCCTGATAAAATATTTCAAGATTCTATCGTTAGAAACGTGATAAGCAACCTAAAAACAAGCAAGAGAAGTTCAGCTGCTGAAGAACCTTTTTTAACACCCAAATAATTGATAGAAATAAATAGATGTTATTATGCAATTTTATAAAATCAGTTATTAGTAATAATCGATAAATTATTAATATTAGGGCATTATTTTCACATTAAAATATTTTCTAATGAGCTTACTAATAGAGATTGCTTTCATGACATCTAGTAGTCATTTCAAGGTATATCAAAATTTGTGATACTAAACCTTTATTATTTAGAATATTAAAAACCAATTAATTAAATATGAGTTTGTTAAAAATTAAAGTGTGTTATCGTTTTTTTTATAAATATTTAATTGTAATATTTAAAGTAAATATAATATGAATATAACAACAATCTTTACAATTATTGTAATAAAATGACTAATAAAAATATTACTTCAAAAAGTATTTATATCATTCTTATCTTATTTCATAGAAAAAGGCAAAAGAAGAACTTGAAATTATTTTAAATTCGTTACATACTTATCAAATATGAAATATGTACATGTATAACATAAGATAAAAGAAAGATAGACATTTTAATAATTTAAAATTTATTTTTTTATTAACAAATATTTGTATAACAAAAATTATACTCATATAAAACAATCACAGCTCAGCTTTTAAAATTTAAATTACATTTACTGTATAGTTATACTATTGCAAATAAGTACATTTAACATTAACATCATTATTATTTTTTGGTCAATGTCATATAAGACACAAATAATTGTAAAATTTATAAAAAAATAAATATTTACTTATATGAGTATACAATATGTTACAATAATTTTGTATCCTGAGGTAAACTTTTTAAAGATTTGTTATGCTTCACTTGAGAAGTATAAACATCATACCCTAAAGAAATTGTATTATCATACAAAACTCTATACCTGGTTGGCAAAAAGTAAAAATTAATAATTTGTGCTGGCGGCCACACCATCCACTCTGCTTGATATAGTGTAACAAATTTGTCTCTCACTTCTTCCCTAAAATTTTGTAATGGGTCTTTTTCAAATAAAGCCAAACTCCCAAAGAATGTTATTATCATGATTGGAGAAAATATCATTTGGTCAAGGAATAACTTCTTTGCTACCATGTCAAATGTTTTACCTATAATAAACTTATCTAATACTTTGTACCAGTGGTGACATAAAACTCCAACTGCAGCACCAGAGAAAGCCATATGCAAAGTTCTTTTACTATCATATTTATCTTGTTCCTTTGTGTATATTTCGTATGTCTGTTCCATTATATCACCTACAGATGATAAACTAACTGAAATGGTAACATTTGTGTAAAACAAATACTTATCACTAAAAGCCACTTTCACTACTTTTCTTAGACTAGTTACAGCACCAGATGTGCGGATATTCATGGCAATCCGTCGCCAACTTATGCCCAAAGCTTGCATTTTGTACAAAATCTGAAATGAAGAAATATTAAATTAAAAGTACTATTTAATATTCACATTTTTTATTTCATGTTTAAAGACTAATAAAAGCTTAATGTTTATGTCTTTATATTTATCTTATATTTGCTAATATTTAAAATAATAGAATATTTCATAAATAAAAATAAAAGAAACAACAATTAAATGTTTAAATACAAGATATCTTAATCATTACATAAATTCATAAAAAATAATTCCTTTTTTCAACTCTAAAAACTTAATATACTATATAAATATAACATATTGTCAAACGTGATTTTAAAGAATTATTTTTATCATTTCATAGCCTTGAAATCGACATATCAAATTACGATATAGCATTATTCATGCCAATAGATCTTCTTAAAAAAAATAAAAAAATAAAAATCTTACTATGTATATGTAATTATATATAGAAAAATAACAATATATTATATATTTTTTATTTTAAATATAAAAGATGTGTTTTATACTTTATTACTATGTTTATGCAATACAAAATTATTTATACTTACATTTAAATGAGATCTCGTAATTTAAATATGTTATTAGATACAAAAATATTTTTTTCTATAAAATAAGTTTATAAGCTAATAACATGTTATTAATACGCAGTAAACATTGAGTATATAATCATAATTATAATTAATTTATTTAAATATATAACCTACAAAGTACGCACACCACATGACAGTGGCATGTGACACTGACAACATTACATAATTCACATAATCACATTTGACAGTATTAATTACTTTAAAGATTCGGAAAATCAATGTTAGGTGAATCGTATAACGCATCGCGATTCACGGTAGTCAATCGATACAAAAAATCGTCTACCAATAATCAAACAATCACCAGTAATTTTATTTGCAAAAAAATGACTTAAATTATAATTCGTAAAATATGACCTCTTCTTCAGTCATTAGTCATCTTCTTCAGCTGTACTTTTTGTCGAAGATGAAGGATGATTTAATTTTGCCACACACGGCCCTCCCCCAGTGGTGGTTCAAGCCATCCTTCCCGTAAACCTTATAAGTGTCTTACCTTGACATACTTCAGGGTACCAAGCTGCTTTAGCCTCAAGGCTGCCCTGGTTGCTTCCTGCTGCACGTAAAGATGTACGTAAGGGTGTAAGGTTTAAAATTACCTCCAGTGCTGCTGTAGGAGCAGTGCTCATACAGCCTGTGAGAGCGCAACATGCTTGCCGCTGCAGGGAGAGTAATTTCTTAACCCCTGTGTTTTGCGCAGCTTTGGGCCACAATACCACTGCAAAAAAATATGACCTATTATTATAAATATTGATAATGAATATCAACTTATAAAAAAAATCATGTATGTACAAAAACTTATTAAACAGAACAGGAAAAGTAGAGAGATCTATGTTTCTTGATTCACGCAAATGAAACTGGACATGAAAGTAGTGTTTATATAATTTATCATTAGCAATTAAACGCTCCCAGATTTTGATTTTAATTTATTTTAACATAGTTCAAAAATTTTCTACGTTATTTTTATCTGTTATTGTTATATGTAATTTGCTATAATCTGTGATTATTTATGATATTTAGAGAATTTTGACTTTTGCGAGAAGCTAGCCGCCAGGATAAGCCATAAAAAGTTTTAGTCTAATGTATAAAAATAATAGTGTTCATTTAAGTACAATGTTTTAAAAGTTGTCTTCTAATTCCTTTTTTAATCATATTAAAAGAAAGAAATTTGCTATTAAAAATGGCAGGTAAAGAAGATTAATCATTCTTTACAAAACATAAGCGTTTTTAGTAATCTGAATATATTATTACTAAATATATAATATTTATATATTTCAGATAAATTAACTGTCGATAAACAGGGCATGAAAAATCCTTTTACAAGTCATCTTCGTATATATGTTGGTGGCCTACCTGACGAAGTTACTGTAGATGATTTATACAATCATTTTATTGGGTATGGACCAATAGCTGGAATAGTAATTAATAGAATCTTTGGCTTTGTACAATTTGAACAAGAATCGAGTGCCCAAGAAGCTATAAAGAAAGCAAATGGAAGTGCTCTACAAGGAAAAACAATCACTGTGAGAACTGCTCAGAAAAATGGACCAAAGTAAGTTTTTTTAACTCGTTCAAGTATTTTCCATATATTAAAATGTGAAAAATAATCAGAAAATTAAAATGTAAAATAATATAAATACACAATTAAGTTTTTTAAATTTTATGTTAAATAGATATTAGACTTACATTTTGGTATTTTTATAGAATATATAGTAGAAATACTGTTTAAATAGTGAAACTGCACTAAAGTACAGATTTACTTGTATAATAAAATATGTATAATTATTAAAATAAAACCTTATTTTTAGATATAAAACTGTAGTAAAAGGTAAACAGACATACATTTTAATGTAAAGTAAAGCATAATCTCTATTTATTGTCCAAGTCAAACGGTATTTAAAAAAACATATTTTGCTTATAGACGAGAAACAGAGGTTGTTACAATACAACCAGAAATCCCTCCAGCAGTGGCACTTACAGACAACAGTAATGAAGAAGCTCAAGATGACCATTACGATAACTATGGCAATTTTGTTGCAGAAAGAGATAGTAAGATGTTTTTGTTTATTACAAGGAAAAATTCATGAATTCACATTGTGAGTGCCCATTGTATTGCACAGAGCAAATGGTACAGCTTTAGGTTAGGCTTAAGGGGTCACCTTAAAATGCACATTAATGCTTCTTTTGCTTGTAGAGCTTTACCTAACCATATTTCTATTCCTACTAATATGCCCCTCCAAATACTTGCTACAGTAGAACTGATGATGGTCTCTACATATATTTTAAGAGATTATAGAAACATTTCACTGTTCTACCACTCAACTCTACAATGTATAAATTAACATTAAACTTGTTTGTTATTTATTATTAGTTGAAGCAGGTGTTTACTTCCAAATTATATATATAATAATTTATATATATAAATTATTATATATAATTATTTTAATACTAGAATTACCACGTTATGTCCATAATGTGAAAACTAGATGCAATTGATTCCTGATACTTTACAGTTAACTTTATTCACAGTCATAATCAAAGAGAGCCTTGCTTCAACACCCTTATGTGTTTTAATGTATTTCATACTAGCGGCCCGCTCGCGGCTTCGCCGCGTCAACTATTTCGTTATATTGCAACCCGCGGGGGCGCATTTTTAAAAAATAAAGTAGCCTATGTTTAAGCTTAGATTATCAACTATATTTATGCCAAAATTCATTACAATTGGTCATGCGGTTTAGATTTTTCATATAAACTTTCATCCCCTATTTCAACCCTTTAGAGGTTGATTTTTGAAAAAATAAGTAGCCTATGTTAGACCCAGTCACTTTTACTACTTTCATTCTAAATTTCATTCAAATCGGACCGGTAGATTAGCCGTGAAAGCGTGACAGACAAACACACAGACTTTCGCATTTATAATATAAGTATGGATGTCACCACTTCTCTGGCAATTTTTTTTATAGTTATGTGTATTCGCGCTATCTTTTCTGTTATTATATACTGTTGGACAGATAAAATAGTAAATTTAAATTAAATAAATTTCTCCTGTCTGGTAACGAAACAAAATGCGGCATTGAATTCCGCCATTCAATAATGTAATTTCTCGAATCTGAGAGGAAAGCGGAGAACTTAGTGTTTTGACACTTCGCTTTCCCTGCCTACCCTACTATGCGGAAAACGTGAAGCTAAAAAAAAGGACTATATTAAAGTAAAATCTCCATTCAAATGCAGTCCATTATAGAAATATTTAATATTTCCATTTTCTTTGCTCTGTTGTCGAGACAACGCTCGGAGTTAAGTTCCGCCACTTAACACGCAATGCCTCCATAATTTGTGCGAAATTTGGTAAAAAATGGGGAATGAAGTGTCATGACACTAGGTTCCCTTTGCCTACCCTGCCGTGTGCGGAATGCAGCGTGAAGCTAAAAAAACAATCTCCATATTGGTATTATTTATCACGATAAATATTATTAATTTTTTGATCTAAAAATGATGAAGATATTTAGTAATATATATGTCTTTAAAAGATTTTAGGGAAGATGATTATGATGAGGCGTACAGTAACAAGTCCTGGGATAGTCGTGGAGGGCCACGAGGGAGGGCGCGAGGCCGCGGTAGAGGTCGAGGCGCTCCGCCCGGGTTTAGAGACCGATCGCCAGGAAGAGGTAGAGGTATTTCGGATATTTTTTTTTTTTTTTTTGTGGAGGAGATAAAATTTGCATAAGGTGTTATAGATAAGTATATCGATGGTAGGTTATTTGCCATCATTTAGAAAATGATCAGTGCATAAGTGATATGCAAAAGTATTAATATTACATTTTATTGAGGATTAAAAATTTCAAAAATTGAATAACATGTTGAAAAGCAATCTTAATGACGTGATAGGCTTATTCTGAGGCAATATGTTTGAACAAACTATACAATTAATAAGTCAATAAAAAATGAATATGATCAAATAGCGTTAGGGAGTTTTAACGTGAATAATGCGTTCGGCATATTGAATTTTGGAATGAGGGTAAAGTAACTTGGGTTTCAAGCGAAAAAAAATCCTCAGAGTATTATGAAATCGAGCTCAAAAGACGCGAAATAGTCTGAATATGTGTATAACTTAATATTACAAAAATGGGGCTTAGACCAATTAGCCTTTCAAGCGTCGATATTTGTTTGGGGTTGTTTAAATTCTGTTATTGTTTATTTTTTTATTGAGCTAAGAGGTGTATAAATTAGTATATATGATTTTCTTCTAGAATCTTGTTTTAATTTTTATTTATTTTTTTGTATATTAAATATTTATTAATTTATTATAACATTTTTAGGTGGCGATTGGTCAGAGAGAAATTATGACCGGTTTCAAAGTCAACCAGACTATCCCAGAGCGTTGCCTGTAACAGAAAGAAACGATTGTGAAATAATTGTAGTGTCTAAAGCACTTACGTAAGTATTGTCTGGTTCAAATTAATATGTGCTCAATATTCTACGCTAATGCAGTCTAATTAATATATTCGAAGAGTACTTTATAAATAACGACTATCTAGCACCAAAATTGTTTTATTTTTAATTATTATTAATTTAATACATAAATTCCAGAGGCCAGTCGAGGCGCAGTGGCACGAACATGTGACTGTAAAGCGTCTGGTTGTGGGTTCGATTCCTACTCGAGGAGTGGAAATATTTAATATTTCCATTTTCTTCGTCCTAGTGTCGAGGCAAAGCGCGGCGTTAAGTTCTGCCACTTAACACGCAATGCCTCCGAATTCGGCGAAAGTGGGGAACGGAGTGTCTTAATACTAGGTCCCCTCTGCCTACCCTGCTGCGTGCGGGATACAGCGTGAAGCTAATATATAAATTGAATTGTCAGAGAAAAGAAAAATAATAAACGCTGATTCGCTTATGTCTCATTCTGCTTACACTATATGAATTAATTAATTAGAATATGAGGGAAATACTGCTAATTACTACTTGTCTTACCAAATTATTGACTTTCTACTTCTTGTAACGTTCAAATAATATATATGCCTACACGTTTCTAACTGCTCTTTCGCGGTACAACAAATTTCATGTTTAAATTATTCGAAGTAAATCATAAAGAAAAAGGAAAAAGTCAAAGTATTAGTTACAGAAAAAAAATTATAGAAAAAAAAATGTAATTTAAGTAAGCTTTAACTGTAACTATATAATAAACGAAACCTTAGTTTGTAATTCTTATAAAATAAAAATATATCTAGTGTAAATAGTGTAAATATCTAGTGTAAATATTTCCAGTGAGTATGCAGAATATATAGAAGGAAGATTAAAAAGATTAGGAATAGTAGTAGACTTATTATTCCCAATGGAAGATGTGCCTATAGGGAAAGTGCTAGGTAATATAGCGTCACGTGGCTGTCTGTACGCCATATTGGTGATGCCTTTGAATTTGGAACACAGGTCGTTGACCCTTACCATACTTCATGGACTACCCCAAGGTATGTTTATAGTATAATTTAAAGTTTGAAATGTTGTTTTTTTAATGTTAGACTCACATAGGCCAATCGTTTGCTTTCGCCATTTTTTCACATTTTGAAATAAAATTATTTTAATCGAATTTATCTTTGGTATTCAAAAATATATTTTAGACAACCCGACATTTGGAACTGTTTTCCATTAGTCCGTGATTACAGGTACCGCGTAGAATACCAAAGTATACATGATTAATCAAAGAAAATAGTTTCATTTTGGATTAATATACGTGATCAACTGACTGACTGACATACGTCTGACTGTATACGCGATGGTTGTTCGATCCTACTTACTCGATCATAAGTGAGGCAAAAAGTCAAAACAGATTTTTTTTAAAACTAGGCGTCAAACTGGATTCCCTTAGGGTATTCGCTTAGATTTTGTTTAAAGCACTGAAATAGTTATAAAAAATATTCTAAAAAGAACAATATTGGTGGAAGACGTGAAGCATTTTGATAGAACAAGGCTGGACCGATTTTGATAGAACTTTCTCAGGCAGATACCTGATGTAATAATGAGAGTTGAACTACTTTTATTATGAATTATAACTTTGTGACTGACAGTCACCAAACGTCTCTCGTTTGTCCCTCACCCGTCACACATCTCCTCTTATTATCAATCACTCTCTAATGTGGTTAATTACTGGGTTTGAAAAGAAACGTCTTTCTAGCTTCAAGTCATATTTAATACCAATGGAAGATTTTAACATAACACAAAGAAAGCTTAGGCCAATGGGTGGTCCACCATATTTGGATGGATACATGAGATGTTTTTATAAAGGTGACTTTACACTAGACTTATTCTATACTATAGCTTACACACTAACACACTATATTTATTACACTTCACTCCGTAAAAGTCGGTATTGCGATGCCTATTGTTGCTAGGCTCAAGTTAGCGCGTGCTAGCGATGCAAAAAATATAAAACCTACTATATGTTTATCTTTCAGAACATCGCAACATGCCCTTAGAAGATGCTCTTCAATTACTATCACGTAACTTTCAAGAGGTGCAAAGAGGGGGTCCGTCGGGTCGTGAGGCGGTATACGCATTGCTCGGGCAGCTAGCAGACGGTCGGACCCTCACCGTGTTACAATATGATAAAGTTATTGAATATTTGCAGGTGTGTTGTGATTTTGTTGTAATAAAAATTAGATTTATATTTTTTCCCGCTTAGCAGGGTGGTCAGAGAGAACCTAGTGTCAAGACAATCCGTCCGGAATCGAAACATTGCAGGTTGAGTTCCGAATTCAGCGGTACATTTTGTACCAGAACAAAACGACGGCCTCTTTTTGTATTTATTGATTTTTATAAACACTTGATTCTACCTTGGCTTGACAGCGTCAGACTTTACACGCTTGAAAATGAAAATTGGTTATGGGTTCGATTTTCACTCTGAGCACCCTGCTATACGAGGAAAACCGTAAAGCTGTCATTTTTTATACACTTACGTTGTTTGTTTTTGTTCAAAATATTGACCTAGACTTAAAAATATAAGGAACGACTACGACAGCTTAACAAAAAACAGTGGTTAAAAGTATGTAGGACTCCTAACAATGTTGCAATGTTAGAGTTCTTATAAAAAACAGAAAATATCTTATCTTTTCAAGTTGTAACATAAACGCTCAATTTATGCAATATCATTATTTTAATAATACTATATTTATATAGTAATCTGTCTGCCTCATAACTTAAATCTAAAATAAAATTTACAGGAACGCAGGGAACAACAGGTGAAGTTAGAATTAGGTGAACCATTACAAAAACCAGCGGAAAATAAAACTCAAGTAGATCTACAACAAAGAATATTAAGTATTCTGAACGATAAGAAAGCTTCGACAACAGAATCCACTCCCCCTCCAGTAGCCAATCCTCCACTGAAGGAATCTCAGAGCAAGTTACTGAACGATCCAACGGTTAGAAAAGCATTGGACTCCATTTTGCAAAAGTTTATATGATTCCATAATAAATATTTAATCTTAATTGATTGTTTTATTAAATAAAGTAACAGCCATAAATGTTATGAACATACTTTATTTTATGACAAGATAAAAAGCGGGTAGTTTTCTTATAGCTTCACCTTGGTTACTATTTGCTATGAGGGTCTTTTACCCTCATAGCAAATAGTAACCAAGGAGAAGTAAGACACTCCGATCTCTACTGATTAAAAATCGAGATAATCCGTTAAGTGGCGGTACTTAAAGCGCATTTTATCATAGGTACCAGGCAGGGCGGAGAGAATAATATATAATCATTTCCCCAAATGGGATTCGAATCTACAGCAATCCCGTTCCCCGTCGGACGCTGTTCAACAGCGCCCTCGCGAAGAAGCTTAATAAATTAACTTGTTTTTTTTACCTAAAAGTTCCTATACTGATAAAATCTAATAATAGTATGTGAATACGTGAAACCTTACAATAGAATGCTGGTTCTTGTGAATTATTTTCTAGATATTAAGGTCAAACTAATTATGGCCTGTTGGAAAGGATGTCAAGCACTGAGAAAAATATTACAATGTATTTAGTTTTTTTTTCTGATAAATTATATTTTTAGCGACGGTTATGGGTTCAATCCGTTATGAGAAGAAAGATTATATTTCCGCCTTAGTAATACTGAAAGCGGCGTTGAGTCCCGTCACTTAATAGGCAAAGTGTCTAATTCTTGAGTAAATTCTCTATAACAATACTATGTTATATAAAACAAAGCTTTAAACCTTTTCTTTCAAAATAAAACACATAGTAGTTTAATATATTTTTTTATAAGTTCACATATAATCAGAGTGGTGTAAGTCTTTACAGAGCTAGCAGTTGATTGGTGATTCAAAGACAAACAATTGTATTTTATTATTATATAAACGCCACAAATAATTTCATAAACATACTATGAACTAAGATTTGTTAACTGTACACATTTGTCTATCGATTTTTTATTATATGCATTATGTTGTAATGAAATTCGACTTTTTAGTGGAACATCAATTATTATACATTATACAACCTGTTATTATTATATCGATATTACAAGTAACTTTTGCATACATAAAATCGATTTCCATTCCAATATATAGATACATATATAAAGAATTTATTATAATACAAAATTGATTACTAAAAATCTATGATAATGAAACACCGCCAGCGGTTCTCGCGTCTGCATTTTCGTTCAAAATTGAAAATTTACAACATTAGAAACAAACTGTGTACCTCTCATACAGATATGATACAAATAAAGAAGTTAGATAGGTAAATCGCAGTCCATATTATCCAATCGCAAATAATATGTATTTAAATAGTTTAAAAACACCACAATGAGATCAAGGCCCTGTGTGTTTTAGGTCTTTCAAAAGCATATTTTTTTAGTTATTCTCTAGGGGTTATTTCTATACAAGATATATGTTTAAAACTACTTACTCTATATAAACAAGTCCACATACGCCCTTACCTATAGCAACTAAATGCGTTCACACACCAGTCGACCTCCATAAAGCTATATTTGGAAGATTTGGTGTTAATTTGGAGTTCGAAAGGTGATCGCTTTATTTACAAAGGAAATCAGTCACGTGACCTTAACACCTATAACAGCAGGCGAATCAGTTAAACTCCTAAAATTACTAGGACGATCTCTCAGGGGTGTCCTCTTGTTTCGAAGGGTCGAAGCCTTCCTTTATGTGGCCACCTGTGCCTTTGGGATCCAAATCTGTGGCCCAACTAAAGTGCATGAGAGCTAAGTGTGAGTTACCTAGCTTGTTGTGGACCTTTCCGAGTAAGTAATACACTAAAGATTCTCTGGGAGCGATATCTTTCAAATGATGTAGATCTGTGAGAGCGTCTTGCGGTCTCCCAGCTCGGAGCAACAGCGATGCTCTGTGGAAGCGACATAAGGGGTTTTCTGTGTCTAAAGCCACCGCTCTTTCTAAGGTGGCTATTGCACGATCCATTTTGCCCAAAGCCGCCTGCGCCAGACCGAGCTGACAACGCAACACACCCGAATGCGGATGTATAGCCAACGCCCTCCGAATGTGAACTTCTGACGCTTTCCAGCGTTCTTGACGGGCATACACTGTCGCTATTCCGAACCAAGCCACGTAGTTTCTGGGATCAATACTAACAGCTGTTCTAAAACTATTAAGCGCTTTTTCAGTCTCTTCAGCGACGGCGTACTCGTGACCGAGCAGTGCGTGCGCGTACGCCGCGTCGGGATCTATTTGTACAGCTCGTTTGAAAAACTTCAAGGCAGTCTCCCGCTCCTTATGTAAAGAGAAACAGTTTCCTGCCGCTAACCACGCTATAGAATCGTTTCTGTTCAATTCTACTAATTCTTGTGCTAATGCGGATAATTGGGCCTCCTTCTGTAAGTGCCACAGGCAAGTACTGTATATGTCCATGCCTTCTGTGCGATTGGGGTAGTTTTTTCTAATTTCTGAAAATATTTTAGTGGCAGCGTCGTACTGCGCCAGCTCGTAGTGAGCCCGGGCGATCATAGTCTGCACCCACGGCGACGCGAGCTGCTTCGGAGGTATTTCTTGAAATAATTTAATTGCATTTTTACAATCTAAGAATGATAATGATTTATAAGCCTCTCCCAATTCTTTAAGTAAATTTAATAATGCTACACCATTAGTATTCTTTGGCGTTATCGCAGGAGTAACTGTTTCTATACTTTTATTTCTATCATTACTTTCTGATGTAGTTTTCAAGTTTTTGGCAGTGCGCTGTTTATTTTTTCTAGATGGACTCTTGGGCGCGACGAACTTACGACTGGGTGATTTATTATTTTCTTTAACAGAATAACTACTATTGTTATTACTAAACAGTCTAGACGATCTCCTAGGTGCAGGTCCAAGTGTACACCTTTGTCCTGGACTAAATACTGCTTCTTTAAGTTGACTGACATGTGCTCTGAACGAGTTCACTATATTAGGTAAAGCTTTTTGTTCATTGGCCTCTGTAAGTGTTGGAGTATATAAAACCGGAGATTCTTCCATAGGTAGCATTCCAAAAGACGGAGAAAAGGGTATGGGGGCCACTCCACTAAATACACTATGCATTCGTTTCACAGGTGCTTGAGTATCAGGTGTGATGCTAGTTGACATACTCATGGGCGTCCTGGCAACATTATTAGGAGTCACATTGGAATTGATAGCATTAACAGGATATTTACTATTAACAAAAGAAATATTTTCCGAATTGCTGACTAGATTCACTAAAGTAGAAACACCAAAGGTAAATTCAGTGTTATTTATTTGAAATACATTATGTGGGTCTACTTTTTCTCCCATGTTACAAAGTATTGCAAATGATTTCCACATAAACGGATTCATTGATAATGCTTTCCTAAGTGCATCTGCTGCTTTACTCCTTCTCTCGGTAATTATATAAATTTTAGCAAGCAATTGTAATGCATATGGTGCTTGTTCTCCAAATTCAGAAGCTACAATATCTAAATTGGTTCCCAATGCAATTTCTGCATCTTTATATCTGAAACAGTAAATATAGTAATTACAAAAAGAACTTTCTTCAACCTCTATATTTAAAGTATTTTAACAAGTCTAATAGAGAGTAATTATGCATATAAACATGACTTACAATAAATATACATAGTCCAATTCCAATATTAAACATTAAAAAGTATGACTAAATATAAACTTTGTACATACAAAATGTGATGTATACTTATTTATTTCACTTAAATACTGTGGACACATATGTTCTCTATAAGTTATACACAATGATAGGTGATTTATGTGATACAATTTTAAATATAATTTCTAAATTTATTGCCTTGTAATTATACACATAAATAACATATTACTCAATTACAATACTTTGTTAATTGAATTATTGAAATAAAACAAATGGACTGTGCCACACCTTATGACCTTACTGTAACACAATCAATTTAACTAAATTAATCTTAGATTTCAACAAAAACAATTTATTATATACATTAATAAGATGCTTTATTTTAAGTAGGCCAAGTTTGAATTTGATTGGGATAAAAGTTTCAATCACTCTCTACCCAAATATAATTCTAACTAGAACTCACATATTAAAAGTATACAAAACAACTTACGACTTAAGTTCTACTGAGCATTTTGCTAGAAGAAATCTTGCTTGTGGTAAAATAAGAGGCATATTTTGAAGTAAATGATGAGTTTCATTCACACGTCCAGCCCTATAGTAACATGTTCCTAAAAGAAATGCTGTCTCCTCTGAGGACACTGAAACATAAAAACGAATTATTGATTAAGTTGCCAAGCATCAACCGAATTAAAATTTCATGATACAAATTGAATCAATAATAATTCGTCGGAGGGTAAGAATTACTCGAAAAACATTAAATTGCTCACCTTCAGCATGTAATCTCTCTGCCAGAAATATAGCATTATCATATTCATAGTTATTTAGACAATCCCAAACGATAACCTGCACAAATTCAAATAGTTTAATATGAGAAATTACTTACAATGCAAATATGCCTTGACAGAAATAGAAAATATTTTTAAACACCCACCTGTATAGGCTCTTGGACAATCATTTTTTATTAAGTTTACACTTTCCGGGAATTAATCGTTATAAAATACTACACATATCTAGCCACAAACATTACACAGTAACAAAGTAAAATAAAAACGTTTCTTTTACGACGGACATTTTCATTTCAGTTTGTTGATTGTCTATGGGCGGATGATTGTTGTTACGAAAGCGATGGTTCGCTCAATAAGTAATTTATTTAGAAATGTTGCCAAGTATTTATCTCATTCACAGATAGATATTAATTATTAAGCCAATATCAGTTAGTTGCTTTATATCTTTGTTTTGCTTTTGTTATATGATTTTTATATATTATAATTTCAGCGGCTAAATAAAAAATAATTTATTAAAATATGTAATGTTTTAAATAGATAATATAATTTTAAATAATAATGTACCTTACATATAAATATATCATAGTAATACACGTTTAAGTAATTATATAGCACAATTCATTATATCCACAATAAAAAAATATGCAAAATTATCTTTTGTTCTATATGACATCTGTTAACATTTTTTTTATTATTTGTTTATCCTTCATATATAATCTGTATTTTGGATTGGCAAATGCGAACGAGTCGTCACCACTGTACAAGTAAAGTGAAAAGAAAATAAAATCAAAAAGATATGAAAATAAATACTTAAACTAATTTAATCCTGATATTGTTTGTTTACAAAGTGATTGTTGGTGTTTAATGTTTATCAAATAATTGTGTGGCCTTTGATGTGAACAAAATCGATGAAATCGTGTGTTCAGTAATTCCAGACAATATGTGCAGTGTTGATTACGATTGACATCTGACGTAAAACAAAAGGAAAACGAAGCTGAAGAACTACTTAGAGAATTAAGGTAAGTCTTTATAATGTTATTAACTGATATTGTTATTATAATTCTAGAAAATATAGTATAGCACGGATTTAATACGTTCTGTAAAAATGTACCAGCCTCCCTTCACTCAGCCTTAAAAATATTACAAACAAGAAAATGTCATGATATTATTAATGTGACCTCCAATATATAATGCGTTCGTCTTATTTTTGAGTTATAACAAGTCCTTCAGCATATATTCATATACTTGGCCATGGGAACTGTAATTAAGAATTGCTAGTTGAATTGTTCCACTTGTTAAGTAGGTGAAATTGGATGGTGTTTGCACAATTTAAATATATGTATTCACTACTAACATTTACATAGATTCATTCTAATACTTTACTCTAAATTGTCACAATATTACTTCAAAAAATTCAGGTTTGCTTTTATATAATGTTATTGTTTATACAGCTGATACATACGAAATACCAATAAGTTATTAAAATTGCTTGAAAAAAAAATAACAAGAAAAATATTTCTATGTTTAAGAAATTATATCAACTTAAATGGGTTTTTAATTTTTTTTTACTTAGTTTTAATTAATACACTTTCTTAATTGTTTTCTAGTAATTTTCCTAATGTCTACAATATCTAATTTCATAATGATAATGACAGCAATGTCTACAAATTTATTAATTTATTAACTTTAATATTTATTAAAACAACAAGGAAATATATTTACATTTTAATCATTTGTTGCAATATTTTTTGTAGTAAATTAATTTGTTGCTTCTATATTGTGTTGAAAGATTTATTGTGTAATTATTGTGTCTTACATTATTTTTTTCTAAATCTGTTAAATGGATGAAACATCTACTTATATTTAATTGTTGTATTTTATTTGTGTGAAATTGTCACTTATTTTTTTAGTAAAAACTGCAACATTCTAAATTGGGTAATAGAAAAAAGGGGAAAATAGATAGCAAACCTATAAGAAATGTATAATTCATATTATATATACATCACAAGTTACTGACCCAATTTAGGAACTTCTTATTCATTGTTTAAGAAGAAACAGATATGAGCATTAAAAAATATTAATAAATATATGCATCTCCAAATATATACATGCCATAAAGTCTAAACATAACAAATTACCTGCTCTGTTTCAAGTAGTACATAATTATTGCCCTTGGGCTTTGAAGCTTGATCATATACTTATACAAATCAAATTAAAGTTCCAAAAAGTAATTAAATTTAGTAATAACTTGATAATAATATTTATATATTAATTAACTAATTGGTAAAGCATTGAGTTTATCCAGTCAATGCAAAATGTCTCCGAATTCCACTAGAAAGTAGAAAATACAGTTTCTTGACAGATTCTCTCCATCAGAGATAAGAACACTTTTGTGTGAAATATTGTATTCTACTTATATTTCTTTTTAGGATGAGTTCTACAGATACGATTAATGTGACAGCACAACCTATCTCGGATATAACTCACGAGATGTTGACGTCTGTGTTTTTGGAGACCCGCTCTGCACAGGTCATTGCGGGGATATTTGTGTGGACTGCTTTATTTATTACTTGCCAACAGGTATGTTAACTGTTTTTTTTTAGTTTATATTATATTATGCTTTTGTATTTATCCCTAACAGGTTGATATTTTATGTTTAAAGTGCTTTTTAAAACATAACTATTTAGCATATAAACAAAAATGACTAAACTGGAGAGACTGTTGATACAGTGTTACAGTGTCTGATTGTAAACGAAAAGTGTAATTGGTTATGGATTTGGTATAGATTGGATTATATTTCAAATACATAATTTCATTTCTCTGCTTTGTTACTGAAGAAACAGCACTGTGTTGAGTTCCGCCATTCTACACGTGATGTGTCGATTTTAGACGGAAAGTGGAGAACAGATTGTCTTGATATTAGTTTCTCTCTGATTACCCTGCTTCTCTAGGCATCTTGCCCTTGAATTTCATAGATTGATGTATTATTATTAAAATACTATTTCTATTGTTTGCATATCGTAAGTTATTAGGTACATATACTGTTAACAATAGACTACTAACGGTATATTAAGGTCATATCTTGGAGACGGTAATGGACCGCAATGTAGGAAATGCGTTGCATAAAATATTATTACCTACACAGTTATAAAACCGACGGGCCGCGGTTCGTCGAATTTGTTTATTTTGATCTAAAATTCGAATTAACTAGGATATTTTCCAGACGTCCGCTCCAATTTCAAATAATTGCTGTTTTTATCCCAGACGGAAATTTATTCATTTATATCTTTAAAAATTAATGACATTTTGGCCAAATGAGTCACTAATCTTTGACCAATAAAATGTTGAAGTTTACAACTGTTCGATATATCGATATACGATATACTATCGAGTCTATCAATATTGTAGTTTATTACGTATTTTGTATGAGAAGATACATTATGTTGTTTAATACTTTACTAACGCGCATGGGCTTGAATGCCACAAAGTTTCACCATAGTTGGTGAAAGTGATTCTGCCAAAGATGGTGGTCTAACTAGATAAGACGTGATAATGAGGTTTTCATATTACATGTACATGTATATTTTGTCATATTTGTACTTTTAACTTGACGAGACAGTTATTTAATAAGCTATGTTTCAATTTGTTACATTTTAAACCTTATTTATAAAAAATAAGCTGTACCTGCTGGTTTGAAATGAGAATTTTCTAGATAGCCAGTCGGCATAACAAAATTACATTGATGTAATACTTAAACGTTCCTCGTTTTAATTATCATAGATAACTTTACTACAATATTCAGTCTTAGCTTATTTTTATTTATTTTTTTTTTTCCGAACCGGAACACATCATAAGATATTTGGCGGTTCGTCTTTGACATGATAGTGGTCGCGAGCCAGTCGGAGAACGAATCTCCTACCACCAATCTCCTATTATCCATAACTATACTATATTATACATTATAAATGCGGAAGTCTGTCTGTTTGTCTGTCACGTTTTCACGGCTAATCTACTGGTCCGATTTGGATGAAATTTAGAATGAAAGTAGTAAATAATCCAATGTCAAACATAGGCTACTTACTTTTTAAAAATCAACCTCTTAAGGGTTGGAATAGGCGGTGAAAGTTTATATGAAAAATCTAAACCGCTTGACCGATTGTAATGAATTTTGGTATATATATATAGTTGATGATCCAAGGTTAAACATAGGCTACTTTATTTTTTGAAAATCCACCCCCGAAAGTTGCAATATAACAAAACAGTTATGTAGTTCATGCGGCAAAGCCGTGAGCGGGCCGCTAGTTTCTATATAAATACATTTTTATTTTATTTACACAAACACTCAGTATATTAAATCTATAAAATAAGTTCAATAGCAGTTTTTTTTAATATGTCGACTAGCATGCGCGTGTGATTTCTTTCCATATTTAATTTATACACTAGAGAAAACTATGTGCTCAGTGTTTATATTAACGCTGTTAAACTCACTTGTCGTGTTTATTTAAACTGTGATACGTATTATACCAGTAGAAACTATAGACCAGAGTAGAATTTGATTCTAAAGCAAGTCTTAAAGAATATTCTAGATCGTATGTTTATATTTTGCACTTGTTGCCATGATATCCTTAATGCCAGCTGTCGCGACCACTTCGAAACTGGCAACTGGTGAAGGTCGTTCAAAGCCTCGAATAAATTATTGCGTAAATTAAACCTAACCAATATCGCTGGACGATGAGAAACACGCTCAAACATTTTATCAACTTATCTGATTTTAATGACTGCAAGTAATAGAAAGATAACAGTAATATGTTTAGTATTAATTGGCGTTGTGATATATTAGTTCTTTTTCAAAATTTGATACCAAATATAACTTTAGATATTGACCTAATTCAAAGTTTCACTAACTATGTACTATTTGTTTTACTAAAAATTGAAATTAAAAAGCCTATTATGATGATTTTCCCCACAAGTGTTTCGCGTTTTTTCGTATTACGTCACTTTTAGTTTGACAGAGCGATCTGTACATGAAATTTGCTCACATATAAACATAACATGTGCTCTACATATTATTGATTAGACGACGCGCACAATAATTGTTTTAAAAATTCATAAGTATTCACGTCATATTATTTATGTTTTCTTGGTGCAGTATCAAATTCTAACTGGGATTACCTATTTATAAAATTATTTTATTTTTCCTAGTCCGCTGATACAAAAACGCGATTTGCAATGACGGACAACATGTTACCATAATAGATGTTTTTACTCCAGCATCCTTAATATATTTTTTTATCGTCACACTGTATCCTGCGCACAGCAGGATGTTCAGATGGAACCTAATGTTAAGACACTCCATTATCTCAATATATATATTTTTTCTTCAGCTTTACGCTGTATCCCGCAAACAGCAGGTAGGGTAGGCAGAGGGAACATAGTGTTAAGAGACTCCGTTCCCCACTTTCGGACTTTTCGGACAATTCGGAGGCATTGCGTGTTAAGTGGCGGAACTTAACGCCGCGCTTTGCCTCGACACCAGGGTGAAGAAAATGGAAATATTAATATTTCCACTCCTCGAGTGGGAATCGAACCCACAACCAGTCGTTTACAGTCACACGCTTAGGCCACTGCGCCACGACTGGCCCCTGTGGCCTTAATATAATGTTTATGTATAAAAAGGTGTAGGGCAACGTAATGTCTTAATATGACTTTCTGCATCCCTGCTCGTTATGAAGCTATCTAAAAACAAGAATTACGTTATCTACGATTCCCCGTAATAATAAGTGTTAGTCATGTGGCTATATTTCAATTACAATCAATAATTTAGTTCAAATTTGATATTTTCAATCTTGTACAGTGTTTTCAGACTAAATGTAGTATAAAATTTAGCCTGAAAAATAATAATTAAATAGGATGCTATCATTTTCATCACCACAATTAGCGAGAAAAAGTGCAAATAAAGAGCTATTGCTCAACAACAAAAAATATAGTGCTATATTAAAAGAGATATCTTTTAGAACTAGATAATAAATTAACTCATGTTAAGTAGATTTTAGCAGAATTTGCACAACTCGTGATTCTTAATAAATTATAAATATTCACGGAAATAATTATACCACATAAAACGAACGTTATACGTTATTGCCACATGTAGTTTACTACATGGATTGGGTATCGGAGCCAGCCTTGACAAAAATACAGTGCGGAAAGTGCAGCTTATTCCTTCGCTTTTAGGTTATATTGAGAAAATAAAATGAAACTAGCAAAACGTGATGTATATTTAACACATGTAATAAAATGGGATATTGGTAGAATATTTCTATTAAATAAAGAAAATTTAGACAGCGTCTAACTGTGTACGCGATTGGTTGTGCATTCGATTCCCACTTAGGGAATGCGTATTTTCATTTTCTTCGATCTGGTACGGTGAAAAAGCGCTACGTTGAGTGCCATCATACAATCTCCCAATTTCAGGCGGAAAATAGGAAAAGAACTGTCTTTGACGCTGTTTTCTCTTTGACTATCCCACTATGCGCAAAAAAGTTAGAAGCTGCTTTTTTTAAATTATGAAAATAAAAGTCCATTTTTACGTAAACATGGAATATACAATAGTATAGGAAACGTGTCAAGGACACGCACGATCGCATCGCATCGCATACTGCTTCACTGAAAAAACACCCCAGTTTCGCTATTCACTTATATTGATTTATTTTCACCAAGTTCTAGACTCACACTATCTGAAAGTGTTCGCCTGATAAGGCGCAATTACACCTAGAACGCTATGTTATCGAATAGCTTTCCGTATTGTACACCTGTGATAATGTGATAAGCTACGATGTTCTGGTCGTATTTATTTTCTTTAATGTAAATAATAATATAACATTTAAAGTCAATATCACGAAATACGCACGACAATGACTTTATTTGTAGATTTAGGTATTAATTACAACTGTTTTTACTTTTTATTATAGTATATCTTATTTTACGGGCCTCTGTGTTATGTTTTGCGTTAATTTGTAATATGTTATATAGTTTATATTTTTCATACTACTTTTTATACCCTATTTTAACCTTTTAAGGGTTAATTTTAGAAGAACAAAGTAGCTTATGTTTGTCCTGAGGTTTTAATTGTTTTTTTTTAATTCCACTCAAACCGGTGGTTTAGATGTTAAAACGTGACAGATAGTTTTTCGCATTCATAATATTAGTATGGATTTTTAAAAATCAAGATGAAAAAGTAATTAGAAACGTGGCGCTATTTTAGCGTGCTTAGAGTGCATTTCTCTGCAAATTTATAATTTATCGTTTGATCTCCAGAAAGTGGGGAACAGTCGTAGGTAGGAGGTACATTTTTTATGCGGGCATTACAAACGAACAGGAGATGTCTATATTGATTTTCTAATATTTTAGATTACAAAATCTTTTTTAAACGTAACAAAGGTCGTTGCTAATAAATATATTAGACGGCTGACATTCGGCTTGCTAAATAATAACAATATTTATATTGAAAACAATACCGTGTGTCAATGTTTACAATAGCTATCAATCGAGATAGTAATGAATTGAAATATACAATGCCTTTTCTAATAATGTGGTCTCTTACATTGCAGATTTACCAGCATCTCCGCTGGTACACAAACCCATCGGAGCAGCGTTGGATAGTGCGCATATTGTTTATCGTACCCATCTATGGCTGCTACAGTTGGATCTCGCTCCTGTTTTTCAACGGCAATTCTTATTATGTTTACTTCTTCACAGTAAGGGACTGCTATGAAGGTAAACTAATATAACTCATATTTTTATTACTTAATTTGTTTTGAATTAATTTATTATAATGATATTTTAACTTGTACGAATTGAGTGGAATATTACGAAAAGATCTCGACTTGATCTATAAAATATATTGTCACTGGACGGAACTATTTTTAGTATTATGCAAAATGAGGAACTTGATAACATATAGAATAAAACTTAATTAAACAAGTTTCATATGTATATTAAATATATTAATATTAATATTAAAATTAAAAATTAAATTAAAATTAAATAGCTTCACGCTATATCCCGCACACAGCAGGGTAGGCAGAGGGAACCTAGTGTTAAGACACTCCGTTCCCCACTTTCCGCCGAATTCGGAGGCTTGCGTGTTAAGTGGCGGAACTTAACGCCGCGCTTTACCTCGACACCAGAGCGAAGAAAATGGAAATATAATTTCCACTCCTCGAGTGGGAATCGAACCCACAACCAGTCGTTTACAGTCACACTCTTGTGCCACTGGGCCACGACTGGCCACAATTTATTAAAATGATTTTATATAAACGAATGCTAGTTTAAAAATTGCAACAAAAGCTATTATTGAAATGAACTCATAGATTTTAAACTTGAGAAAAATAAAGTTTTTGTCACATAGCAATGTTTTCTAATAATAACCTCTGACTTGACCGACTCGGTTAACCTACATTCTTATTACTTTCTAAACCGAAGATTACATTAAATATTAACAAAAAACTTTACTTCCAACAGCCTTCGTGATATACAGTTTTCTGTCGCTATGCTACGAGTATTTGGGAGGTGAGGGTAACATAATGTCGGAGTTGCGGGGTCGGCCGGTGCGAGCCTCTTGCGTTAACGGGACCTGTTGTTTATCTGGAGCTACCTACACTATTGGATTTTTGAGATTCTGCAAACAAGCCACGCTACAGTTCTGTCTCATTAAGCCAGTGTGCGCTTTTATCATCATATTCTTGCAGGTATTTATATTCTGTATATAGTTGATAAAGGTCAATTAGCTCTTAGAATAGAAAATATGTGTGATATACAAGGATAGAATTAGGTATGTAGATAGTTTATAATTAATAGTAGAGCCTTTTCTTAGTAGAGCCTTCCGAGCCGGTGATAGCTTTATGTTTATTCGACGATTCAAAAGTGCTTGGATATTTGAATAAGGATATTTTGAATTTGAATTAGACGTTGTTTGAATTGATTAAAGAATTCTAAGAGTTTACAAGATAATATAAGAGATTTTTAGGTATAAAAATAATTTTGTGACGTGTCTGACATAAGAATTCTCAGATTTTTAGTACTCGGACGAAGCCACATGCAACGGCTAGTATTGTATATATTGAAAAAATACGTTCACGCTTTTTCCCGCATAGCAAAGTAGTCAGAGAGAATCTAGTCAAATCACTCCGTTCTCCACTTATCTCTGAAAATCAGGACATTTTTCTTAAAGTACCCAAACGAAGAAATAAAAATGATATATAATCATTACCCGAGAGGGAATCGAACCCACGACCGTGTCACTACGTCCTCGACGACCTTGTATGATATGATATGTTTTTATAAAAAATGTCGGATAAACACGTCCGTTCCAGACACCTTAAAAACTTACTCCATTCTAAGATGATAATAAGATAGTACTAGAAACGTAAAATGTGTATAATGATTTCTTATCTATGCTATAATTATAAGAATTCCGTAAATGGATCATTCTATTGTATGTATAATACGTATTTACCGTTCGTTGAGTCATTATATTTGTTTCTGAAGAGTAACTTTGATTCATGGGATATTGGCATGTACGTAATTTTTATTTTTTCGTTATTACGCATAAATATGCGTAATTGATGTATGTAAAATGTAAAATACCCAAAAGCTTCAGACCTGACGAAGTTAGGAACGACGTCTGTCATTTTGTTTGGGATTGTTTACGTTGAACTTTTGAATAATACATTATTTGTGAGACATTTTTTTCAAAAATTAAAATATTAAAATATTTACGAGGCCATTATGTCGCAGTGGGCCAATGAGGGACTAGAGTCGCGACTGGTCGTGGGCTCGATTCCCAGTAATGTGGTTTCACGCTGTATCTCGCACACAGCAGGGTAGGCAGAGGGAACCAAGTGTTAAGACACTGCGTTTCCCACTTTCCGCCGAAATCGGGGGCATTGCGTGTTAAGTGGCGGAACTTAACGCCGCGCTTTGCCTCGACACCAGAGCGAAGGAAATGGAAATATTAAATATTTCCACTCCTCGAGTGGGAATCGAACCCACAATCAGTCGTTTACAGTTATACGCTTGTGCCACTGAATGAATAGTGAAATAGTGATAATTCTAATATTTTCATGTTTCCAGCCTTGTAAACAAGACAAAGTGCCATATGCCAAAGCCATGGCCCAACATAAATTGCAATTTATGGTTATTTTCGTTACTATTGAAAAATAAATTACGCGAATTAATGTAAATAAAAAGTATAACTATATAGCTTACAAAATATAATGTAACGTGAGCACGAATATAAAGGGTTCATAAAGTAAGAAGTTTGCCAGTCCCCCGGGTGTTGCGTATTCCCTTACATAAAAGGTGTTCATTACCACCCAAATTCTGAGCAGACTTTGTTTATTTATTTAGAGTTCATCGATTCCGCCTGGAAACGTGTGTGAGAAGTGGGTATATTTGGTTTACTGATTTTAAACTCAGTTTTTCTTTTTATATGGGCTTTTAATACTTTGGTCCTAAATTAATCGCGGCGTTAAGTTCCGCCACTTAACACGCAATATGTCGATTTTGGGAGAAATGATGTATGGAGTGTCTTAATAATAGGTTCTATCCGACTACAAGTACCTTGCGAAGGAAAATGCGTAAAGTTGTTATTTTTATAACGCTCTAGATTTTTTTATGTAACTGAGGCACTTTTTAATTAATTTGTTTGTTCCATTAACCTAAGTGGAATTATAACTCGATACTCGGGTTTATACTAAAAGTATAAATATTTTTTATCAATATCTATATATTTCTTACGTTAGTAAGTGATTGACAGACAACGTACCGTTAACACTACTGGGCGTAGATAGTTGAAATTTGGCATGTAATGTAATAGAATTGAACTGTAAGAGTTGGGGAGTAGAGTGCTTGGACGACGTCCTTGAGGCGCGGCTTCGACTCCCGCTGCGTTTATATTTTTAATATTTTAAAAGTTTTCTAAAAGTACTTATTTTTAGCATAGTAAAGGTAATAGATCCATGCAAACCAAATAACGAGTGACAACTTGTATTATATTTAAAGAAAGTTATTAGTAAAGGTATCCTAGAAAAGCTATGTTCCAAATATTCTAAATAATTTTATATATTTATTACGTAAGCAGATCATTGACTAATACCAGCAACTAATACTTTGCATCGTTTGACATCCGGTTATATAAACAAGCCAAACTATGAAACGTTGCATCATAAGTAGAGATTACCTCACTTAATATGATTCCTTGCTATATGCATGACCTAATACAGGAATGCTCATATAAGTTAATTTAAAAGTAAAATTACCGTTACTTAAAACTTTGATGTTATTATGTGAATATTATTTAATATATGCATTTTTGTATATTCGCCATAATAAACGTGTGCTTTTGTTGATCTGACATGCCTTCTGTTACTGGCTGGCTATAAATAGCAATATAATTATAATATAATATCTATTTGTCCTCTTTTTAAAAAAAAAAATAGAACAAGCTTCACGCTTTATCCCGCATAGCAAGGTAGTCAGAGAAATCTTAGTGTCAAAACACTCCGTTGCGGAATCGACAAGTTTTGAGCGGCAGAACTCTAATCTTCACTAAAGTGCGAAGAGTAATTTTTATACTAATACAGATCAATGAGAATAATTTTAGTAAATTTATGTCCCTGAGTGGGAATCGAACTCACAACCAATCTTGTTTGCAGTCAGACGCTGCGCTATAATGGCTTCCTCTTATGAAAGTCGTCCAATGTTGCTCAGTATAACATGTAAATTAGATTATGAAAACAAAAGATGACATGTTACTACATATTATCTTCTTTATATTAGTGACCTAAGGTTATTATAATAAAAGCAACTTTACGCTTTTTCTCGCAGAGCAGGATAGTCAGAGAGAACTTCGAGTCAAAACACTCCGTCATCAGCTCAACTTTAGTCTAACTGCTGAACAGCATTAGTATTAAAAAATGTTTATTTCTTAATAAAATAAATTATAGGCTGTCGTAGTACAGTGTACAGTGGGAAGGCATCTGAATGTAACGCGATGCTTATAGGTTAGATTCCCACCCAGGGAAGAATATAATTAGATTTTGATTTCTTCTCTATGGCATCAAATACAAACTGCGGCGTTTAGTTCCGCTACTCAACACATAATGTCTTGATTTCGTGGAGTGATTCTCCCGAGTGTCTTGACACTAAGTTTTCTCTTACTACCCCTCTACGCTGGAAAAAGCGTTGAAAACTTGTAAAATAAAATTATTTATTTATTGTAAACAAAATTTGTTTTCAGGCGGCGGGTCACTACCACGACGGTGACTGGAGCCCCGACGGCGGCTACATCTATATTACGATAGTGTACAATTTCTCCGTCAGTTTAGCGCTTTACGGTCTCTTCTTGTTCCTCGGCGCGACTCGTGAAATGCTCAAGCCTTTCGATCCGGTGCTTAAGTTCTTCACGGTGAAGTCGGTCATCTTTTTATCTTTCTGGCAAGGTAAATGTTTTGATAATACTCTAATAATTTTCGGATAATTTATTTTCTCTATATGAAAAGGTAAGATATAGATACATGAATAAACAAAATTCGATAACTTTTTTATGAAAATTATAATGTAATATGAATTATGACTTAGTTTTTTTTTTTTTTTTTTATTAAATATTGAAGCTCTACAGACACTCGGTCTCGTATCCTTTTTTTCCTTAACTGTTTTTTGGTTACAAATCTTAAATTACATACTACTCAAAACCAAACTGATGTTTTAAATTAACATATTCCAGTGGCCAGTCGTGGCCCAGTGGCGCAAGAGTGTGACTGTAAACGACTGGTTGTGGGTTCGATTCCCACTCGAGGAGTGGAAATTATATTTCCAGTTTCTTCGCTCTGGTGTCGAGGTAAAGCGCGGCGTTAAGTTCCGCCACTTAACACGCAAGCCTCCGAATTCGGCGGAAAGTGGGGAACGGAGTGTCTTAACACTAGGTTCCCTCTGCCTACCCTGCTGTGTGCGGGATATAGCGTGAAGCTATTTAATTTTAAATTTTAATTTAGCTATATCATAAAATTTGTTGGCGGGAAAAGCGCATGACTGCTATGGACGAGGACGTGACCGTTTCATTTCGGTCTTTTATGGCCATCTTAATGTTGTATTCCACGATTATTCTATTTGTTGCCCCCGTCGCGTTCCGGATTAGCCTTTTGACGGCATCATCTTTGTCATCGCTGTAGTAGTATGTGCAGTTGTCGGTGTGTCGCGAAATTGCTACCACAGCGTGTGGTACGCTATCGTGTAACTGCATTTTAACTGTTTTAAGATTTACTACTACAACGGTTGTGCTGGTAAGACCCTGAGCTTCGTGGATTGTGAGCACCCTCGAGCCATCCTGTCCTCCACATCCCTGGCTGGTCAGGGATTCTTTCTCTTCCTGAGTAAAAGTGAGGTAGAGGGTATTCTTTAGATCTTCTGGAACTGGCGTAGATTTAATATTTTTCATATAAAGGGAGTGCACTACCCTTCTCGAAGAGTATATACCGGGATATACCTCTCTTAGGGCGTAAGCTACGTCCATGGGACTCCTGTGAGTACACGGTAGATCTTGGTCGATGTTGAGGATTTGTGATGGTCTATGATAGAACATCTCAAAGAGGTTGTCCCTGTCTATATAGGGTATCTGGTTTACATCTCCAATCAAAATAATTTCCTGGGCTCCTGAGATTCTTCCTGCCATTACTATTGCTCCAAAGTGGTTCATCAGGGCTTCGTCCACTATCAGCCGTTTACACTTTTCTGATTCTCTTTGCGCCCCGTTTGCCAGTATTGAAGCCATAGTACGGATTTTACTCCTTACCAGATTCCCTATACGTACCGATAACCTCTCTCTTAGTTCACTGGCCGCTTCTTTAGTATATGTAACTACCCCGTCTTTTTCCCAGTTCAATTTTTCCACTATCCAACTGGTTTTCCCACATCCGGGAACACCATTTATAAATTGCATGTTGGGTAACTTCCACATATCATGTGAGGAATCCAGAGCGTTGTCTAGGCATGTAGCCTGTTCCAGCATTTTATCCTCCAACATGATACTTAAGCACTTGGCGACAATTACGATGGGATTGTTAGTTGGTGTATTGAACTTGAGGTATCCTCTTCTTCGGGTTTCTTCTTCGTTAAGCTCTACAAACCCAGATGTTGTACTGTAAGCCGCCATATAAGTGCCCTTTATGTGTCCCATGATGGTCTGGCCGTTATCGTTATCGTATACGGCGGCTTCTGCCTCCTTGAGTTTCATTCCAAGGATCGAGTATCCACCTAAGTAAGCTTGTACAATATCCTCACATACCTCTTCGACTTCACTTGCTTGGTGGCTCCAGAGGCAAGAAAAACTCAAGATAAGCGTTTGTTTCTTGTGATGGTCTGGTGTTTCTCGAATTGGAACCAGTTCTGGTGGTTTTACCTCTTGTTCCAATGTCCGCCTTTGGTGGGTTGAGGTATCTACGTTTGCAGTGTATCGATTGAAAGGCTCCTTGTGACTCCTCCATTGGCCGCTCCCTGTTTGTCACTATCTGACTTTCCTCCTGCCAAGTAATGTTTCCTACAACTGCACTGAAAGGCGCTGCCAACATGGCCCTCGCAAATGAAGAGTCGATGATCTGTCTTTGGACTCTTAGATTTCTCTTCAGTCATTTTTCGCTTTGGAGACGTTCAGAACCACTTTCCTTAGTTGTAGTAAAATCATTCTCAGTATGAATCCGTTTGAGTGCTAACACGTGCCGCGTCAGGTAACTAAGGTCTCACCTCTGTCCTCGTACTATGACCTCGTGCTGGTTTCTGAGGCCTTTAAGCCAAACCCTAGTCTGTCAGCCACTTCATCTCCTCTGTTTATACTCAACCACCATTGCAATCTATGCTTATTATTCGTGCTCCTTGTCCTTTAAACTTGCTTATTTCATTGAGCAGAACAGCAGCAAGCCCACTCAAACGGCGTCTTTTCACTCCAGTTAAGTCAAGTATTATAGACTTATATTGTTCCTTTTACTATGCGACAGACGACTCACCGACACCTTGAGGGTAACGCTTCATAAACTTGCGTCTAATGCGATTCTATTTTGTACTTCCACTTATGAATTATGACTTCGTTTTTTTTTATTGTAGCTCCGCTTTATCCCACACAACAGCAGGTAGGCAGAGTGAACCTAGTGTTAAGAACACTTCCGTTCCCCACTTTCCGCCGAATTCGGAGGCATTGCGTTTAAGAACCTGAACTTACGCCGAACTTTACCTCGACACCGAAGCGAAGAAAAAATGGCCAATATTTAAATATTTCCACTCCTCGAGTGGTGAATGTAACCCACAACCAGTCGTTTACAGTCACACAGCTTGTACAACTGGGCCACGACTGGCCACAATATACATAGTTTTTTGTATATCATAATATAGTATCTTCAATAGTTTATATGAAAAAGAACTGTTACTTCTTGTACAGGAAATATATTTTTTTTGTAAAATGCTTATATGAAAAAATATATCATATAACAGTGTCATATGTAATTAAAGCTTATTTTAATGTAAAATAATGAACACATTTTTTTATAATTTTCGAAATAAATATTATTTTCTGTGAAGGTAGCAAATTCACATTTCTAGATATAAATTTATGAAACCTTGTCTACATTAAAAAATAAATTTACTTTAAAACTGATTAAATATTTGATAGGTACTAATGTATTAAATGATTTTAATTTATCAGATGATTAATTTATTATATTGTTTCAATGACAAGGCGCTTTGATTAGGCAGACGAGTCATAAACAGACGTACAATATTTACAAATAAGTATAAAAATAAATTAAAAACAAAACAACATTAAAATAATATTTATGACAGCAACAAAAACATGAAATATAATTGTCTCGTTATAGTAAAAACGCGTCACATTGGTTTTTGCAATAGAAGCAGCAGTTTTGTCCCGCATAGACTAGAGATAGACACTAGGTTCTCATTAAATACATGGAGTACTGGTGGAATTATTTGACACGCAAAAAATGAAGCATGTAACTTTTTATCCATACTTATATTATAAATGCGAATGTCTGTGTGTTTACGCTTTCACAGCTAATCTGTGACTGGGTCTAACAAAGGCTACTTAGTTACTCAAAAATCAACCTCTAAACCTTTGAAATAGGGAATGAAAGTTTATATGAAAAATTAACACCGCTTGACCGGTTGTAACGAATTTTGGCATATATATGGTAGGTAATCCAAGGCTAAACATAGCCGAAGCCGCGAGCGGGCCGCTAGTTTTAAATAAAATTATTTGACTTTAAACACAACAGGGGTAGTCCTCACTACCCTCGAGAAGGTGGACGTGATCTCATAGTGGACTCGACTACTTCTTCGTCCGACGTGTATTAAACTAATCGATATGTATTATAATATATATCGCCCCTAACAGGCGTAGCCCTCGCTATCCTCGAGAAGGCGGACGTGATCTCGCCCATAGTGGACTCGAACGGGGTGCCGACCACAGCGGGTACGGTGTCGGCGGGCTACCAGAACTTCCTGATCTGCATCGAGATGCTGGCGGCGGCGGTGGCGCTGCGCTACGCGTTCCCCGCCGCCGTGTACGCGCACGCGCACCGCGACCCGCACCGATCTGTCACTATGCAGTCTATATCGTCTAGTCTTAAGGTGGGATTTGTTTTTTTTTATGAGATTTTATTTAGTTTTATCTGTGCTAATTTTTGACACTTAGAAAGTGTTGTGAAGTGTTTATTTGTGGTGAAATTTGGCATTTTGATGTAGTGTAATTATATTTAACTGGTATTATGATTTATTAATAATGAAGGAATGATGAATATCTTAAAATAATGTAACTCGTATTATCTTTATATATAATAAGAATACAAATCATCGATATGAGAAAAAAATATTGGGGATATTTATCTATATAATAGAACACAAAATTTAATTTTTACCTTTTTTTGCTGGTTATATGTGCGATTGTGTACGCTAATCTCTGAAACTGATTTAGCCGGTTTAAATGCAGTTGCGATAATTTTATTTCCCTAAACTTCTATTAATCTAAATAAAATAAAACAAAAATAAAAAATAATTTAAGCAAAATTTGTGATTTATGGGCAGGTTTAAAAACGAAATAGTTATAGTAGTGTAGTTTACGATTATAAACGTGTGTATACATTTATTCCAGGAGACAATGAACCCGAAGGACATAATGACGGATGCGTTCCACAACTTCCACCCCCAGTACCAGCAGTACACGCAGTACAGCTCCGGTGAGTGAACCGTACAGTGTAGTGCATGACCGCCGCCTGCTCAATATTGTTTGCATTTGACGTTAAATATTTTTGTTTCACATATATGGATATGCCTTAATTGTTTTTTATTTCGTTTGTATTGTTTATTTATTTAAAAGTAAGGTTAATATATTATATAATATATATTTATTGTATCGATGTTATTTAAACATTGATGAATATATAAATTATTTTTTTCAACTAAAGTTCTTATTTTTCGTGGTCCTAAGATTATTCGGTTTTTTAGAAAGCAATAAATTTAGTAGTTTTTTTATATTTTATAATAAAGAAGATAATATGATTTAACTGTTTTGAAGATTATAACATTGGGTGTATCCACGTATGTTTAACGATTCCATATTGAATGAATGAAAGAACTCTTACATTTTTTGTATGGCTTGTCATTCTAATTATTGTTCATGTAACGAATGCATTGAAATTATCTATCAAGGACATGATTTAGATCTATTTTGATAAATGTTGTTTCGCGTTCAATAGCTAAGTAGAAATATAATAATGTATGAAAAATAGCTATTTTTATACCTAGAGTAAACTTTAATATATTAAATATATTTCAATCGTAGTATTATCATCATTTTGCAACTCGAAATGTTTTTAAACGATTAGAGACAGGTATTGTTACTTTTTTTGGTTTTATTTTCTTTCAGATGTCACTTCTCACCTGCCTTATGAGAAACTATAAGCTCTGCCATAGCTGTGCTCTGCATGAAGTGCATTGCTGTCTGTCTGTCCATTGTATACATAAATAATTTAATCCCCATTACATAATTATGTAACGTGTCACTACAGCGACGCAAAAAAAAATATAATTAAAAACTAAAAAGTTGTTTTGTGGTGACACGTTATGTTTCACACCGAGCATGGAAACACTATTAACATTCATTGTACGACCATATTTTGTCGTCGTTACAGATTAAATAATACTACATATATTTTTATATTTGTATACACTTGCAAAATTACAGATTTCATTAAAATGGAAGCACATATTAAAGTTTATTTACAAGTAAAAATCTATAAAAAAAAGTTGAGAATAAAAATACACAAAGAGAAAAAAATAGTAAAAAAAATTAAATATATTGCTATCAAAACTTTTTATTATTACTTTTTTCATTTTTGCATTTCGTAAATCTTGTGATTTCGGTGCTCGGTAGATGCCCCTTAATTAAGTTTTATTTTAGTTTATATTTTTTTTATATTTCTTGTTCAGGTATTTGGCTAGTCCGATATGTTGAGGTCTCACATGTACTTACATAATATGTTAGTGTCTGGTAATTATAATATGCTTGCTTAAAAATATTCTTTATATGTGGGACCTAGCTTTTATAAATTGACACATAAACAGATATAGACCATTAAAAAATATATTCATTGATTCATATATTAATAATATTAGTTGATAAGTTCGGACTAATCATTGCCATTATAATTCAGTCGTTTGAAATTTATTTTTTGAAATTTATTTAATTCACCTTCGTTTGAAATTTATTTAATTCACCTTTTAATTTGTACTTAAAGCTTACTTATATATTATTATTGTGTTAGCGTGTAAATGTTTATTTTTCTGTGATTTTTTTTCTTTTTTTATTATATTTGTTAATTATCCTTTAGTTAGAGGATGAAATCCAGTAGAAAGATCTAGGTATGCTACCTAACGTAAAGAGGAATTTTGAATACAGGATTACTTATTCGTTTGACAGTTTTTGTACGTTTGGTAAAGAAACAGGTAAGTCAAAAAAGATCGATTTCAGTTTTGCCTGACCAAAGAGTTAATATATAAAACTAAATGAATGAAAACCAGCCAGGCAAACTTGTGAATATTTTATTTTATTAAGCTTTGTATCTATATGCCTTGTAAATGTTTTGTTTTATAAATTTAAAGTTTAAAATCTAATTAAAGTTTAAGATTTTTCATACATTTTGTGAACATTATGAGATTGCTCTAACAACATGTTAATGATATTGTCTAGATTTAAGTAACGATTCATTTTTATTAACATCTGTAGAATTTAAAAATATTTGTATTGGCGTCTCATTAATAAACGATTCTACCTAATACTGTAGATTTTATTTTAAATGTCGATGTTGAATTTTAGGAAACTTCCCTGAAGAAGGTGAGTGGATTAGTTTTTTGTATAAGCTGTTTTTTTTGGTTGCTAGCATGTTGCTATGTGTGTGTATTTATTACAAAATATATATTTTATTAATAACGTATATTAATACTCGTTAACATAGCGTTTCAATACAAACAAATCATTGCTTTAGATTCATATGATTAAAATATAATATAAAACTATGCATGAAATTGGCTACTATATACAATTGTTAATAATAAATAATAAGGTTGCGTACTATACCTTCTCTACCTTGCCACCGCGTTCTCCTTAGGTTTAAGTATATAGACGAATAGTAATAATAATATCAGTCGTAGGTATAATCAAAAGTTTTTTTACTTGTAGTGCTGTATTTATATTTAATTCTTGCCAAATCCCTATTTAAGTTTGTCTATATGAGAACGCAGCTTCCCCTACTTGCCCCTTTAGCGACGCCCTAACACTTGCAATTAGTTACTATAGATTTACTATAGACTAGAAAATTTTCATTTAATTGTCATCAAAGTGAATACTTTTTCTCACTTTATGTACTTTTCTAGAACTCTACGTTAGTAGACCGCTGTTTTGTCTAAATAGACAATATGCATGCGTACGCATTATAAAAAAATTGGGCCATTTTAATTACAAATTACTTATTACATTTTATTACTACAAAAAGTTAACATAAGCTTTTTGATATTTCATATTACAATTTCACAGTAAGTATTGAAAGAATTCCTATAAAGTTCAGGTGTCTACAATTTTACATAGGAAGACATTTTTTATAAATTTAGTAGCAAGTGTATGTATGTTTACACATACAAGTTCTTTTCTTCTTTTGTTTTATTACGTATACATACACGCACAATCATCACAGCAATTTATAAAAAATAAGCACAGTGACGTAGCTTTTAAACGAGAGTCATTTAATTTAAATTATTACACTAATTTACTTTTTCGCTGTACTTACAAACATACATATAAACCACTTAATAACATAGCAATTATTTTAATTACAAACTTTTAATTTAAATATATATTTACTTAATTATATTTATTTATTGTTATCACAAAGCACACATATTTCCTTTATTTATGATATACAACACATATTTACAAATATTTAAAGTATTTTATATCATAGTGATGCGTGGAGCGGGAATCGGCAACCGTGGCTCAGAGGAAGGAGCGGCGCTGGCACCTCGACCGCCGCCGCAACGAGTGGCCACAATAAGCCATGCTACTAATTATCATGAAAAAACTACGCTTCTCAGCTCTGACGACGAATTCCAATGAAGAAATTTATCTAACTAGTTAGCAGTTTTCCCCACTTGTCAAATGACATCACATTTTGGCGCCAATAAGCTGTAACTGTTATGTCAACACAGTTAGTGTTTGATGTAACAAGAAACATTCCGAACTGTTTGGGCTGACTGCTATTTTTTTATTTTATTTTATTTTTCATATAAAATTCTTTTTATCTTTAATATTCAATAATCATTTATGGAAAATAATTAGCCGTTGTTAAATTTTTGAACGTTCCTATACTTACCAAAGTTCTAGATCAATCTGACAAAAAAATTTTTTTTAGGTAAGCCAGATTAAATATTTTCAAAAATAAAACATTTGACTCTCGTACGACGACTACGGCGCGCTATGGATATTAATGTATAGTAGTTATAAGACAAAATACGCAGCTATTTAATTATGTCACCTACACTAAAAAGCTGTATACAAATTCAAAAATAGATAGTGGTAACTGGTAAGTAAAGAAAACTATTTCCCTTTTTTGTCTTGCACTTGATCATATAAATAGTTTGATAATATAGTTTCATAGCGTATTTACAATGATGAAATATTGAAGGTATCTTTAATGTACGTATTTAAATATAAGTAAATATTTAAATATTATGACCACTGATGTGTCGGTTAATTTGTACGATTTTAATAACTTACAAGTGTTATTTAAGCGAGTTAATACAATTATTAAATAATATTAATTTATTTGATGTTAAACACAATATTTATTTTTTCTTATAAATGTTCTCTCTCGGTAAATAGTAATTATACCTATTGCTTAAAGTAATCTGTGTAACAATAGCCACTGCCTTAAATCGGAAAATTTAATTCTATTTATGTATATTTTAAAACTGTAGATAGAATATTATAACGTAGTGTTCAGTTTACGAGGGTCATCGCTGTGCATTTCTCCGTTAAGATCAAAAAATGCATTAAAAGTGCAAATTTAAAGCACACTTAGTGAAGCATAAAGTTTTGTACATAATTAATAGAACTTGGATAAATTTATAGGACCATTTCTGCACTTACATTTTATAGATAGCCAATTTATGATATTTGTCTCACATGAGACCCGCTTTAATGACAAAACTGCATTGCTTCGCCGTCCAATAAAATTTGTATGCACTTCAATATCTTAAATAGGTTTAAAACATGTATGTATAAACCAACTTAAAGCATCTATTTTCTTTGAATCATGAATAAATGAGTAACAATAAAATTTGAATTTATTAATATTTTCGTAAGATCTTATATTTTTGAGCATTTAGATATATAATTTTTGCTGTAAAATTGTTAAGGGATAGTGAAAGTGCATGAATCTAAATCAATATGACAGGCTTGAATAAAATTGTTAAAATTTGACATTTATTAAAAACAGTTATTACATTTTTTTTAAATATAATTTGAACACGAAGAGAAGCGTGCTTTAACTTAAAAGTATGATTTTTAAAGAATTTATATACCATTTATTTTCTATAAAATACTATATTTATATTATAAGCGTGATTTATATAAGTGTCTATTGTACCTATGTATGTATATTTTAAAATAAAAAATGTTTTATCAAAAGAAAGTACTAATGTGTAAATAGTTTTTATTTGTTGTTTATTACAAGGAATATGTTGCTTTGTAGTGTTATTATTGTTTTGTTTTATGTATAGGTATTAAGTTCAAGTAGAAAATGTATGTAGAGCATCTATACCTAACTACTGTAGGTCCTTCAATGACATTGTATAATTGTCAATTAACACCCTTGACTGTAACACCATAAGGGAGCTTATACGACAATTAATGTAACATTTTGCATAAAACCAAAAATTTTGTAGAAATTAAGAATTTATTTGTTTATTTGAATTATAAATGAAATTATTTTTATAACAAAAGTAGAGATGATGAGAAATAGACCAGAACATTGTTAAAAGAGGATATAAACAAATTAATGTTAGATATATAAATTGAAATGTTTTAGCTCCAGTTTTTAAGATTATAAATACATAATAACATTGAAATAAAATGTTGTTTTATTTGAACTACATGTCCCGTTGACGCGTGAAATATAGGTATTACAGTGAAACTTAATAAAATAGTGCATCTGCAATCGTTTATGATTTTATTGATGTAATGTAATTCTCTGTTAATTGAAAAATAGCCCTGAGTAGAGTGCAGCTATTTCCCCTCAAACTTTAAATGTGTGTCATTTCCTTTCGCATAATTTTCATAAAAAAATCCTTTACCTTCCTAACGGATATTTCGACAAAATAGGAATATTGTTCTATTTAAGTAAATCAGTATAGCTGATGGTAGACAGGCTAAATAAAACTAGGAATAATATTAAAACTTTTTATTAAAAATATATACAGGTACAATTTATTCTTTTTCTGAATAGGTACTTCTTATTGCTTCTATTTCATAATCGAAGCTCAACAAAATATACTACAATATACTTCATAATTTCATTTTTTAAATCCTTATGACCTTTTTAATTTTGTATTATTAATTATATATTATATACCAACTATGATTGTGTTAACAGAAACAAAATATGTAACAACCCCGGCCTTATAGCGGGTACTAAGTTGTATAATCTATAAAAGGACAAAAATAGTGTTCTTAAATATATACCAAAATAGTGTCGCTTCAGATAGTGTTTCAAATGAAATACAAATAATATGTTAAGAAGTTAATTAAAGTATAATATAAAGCGAAAAGAATGCCTTATTACTTCATTGAATCAACATGCGATCCAAATGAAGTGTTAAAAATACTTATAAACGATCTCTCGTGTCCACTATCCGAGCTTTCCTCTTATGATAAGAAGATGGTACTAATGTAATCTAAAGCAATTTAAAAATTAAAATTAATTTGAAATTATCGTTTATAATGAAAACTAAAACAGTTTATTTAAATTTAATTATTAAAATTAACATTTCAAATCATATCAATTATTTATCCTTTTTTTTATTCACTAGTGACGTGAAATATATACAAAGTTTGGAAATCTTACGATAAAAAAGCTACAGTGGCCGTTTCATAAAATGAAATATTTCTAGTTACACTACGTCGCCACCGCGCTAAAGGCATCTAAATCACAATGTCTAAATGGCTAAGCCCTAATGAGAGAAAAGAGATATGCAAAAGTTCACAACTTATTTGTTAATCACTAGAGATGTAGAAGATTCATAGTTAGTCACTTAAAGTGCATAATCATAAAGCGAAATTAGAATTATTTTTTACCCTTTGAGCAAATACAGGGTAAAATTAACAAATCGTCGTTGTAATTGGTTCTTTGAATTTAGTACAACCTTTATATTAAGTTCCCGACGGGAGAACCCGGCGGAGTACTCGCTTATTGACCGAAGTGAGTAGGGGGAAGTAACGTAACGCCGGACGGGTCCTAAAACCGGACAGGAGTTGTATTGGGCTAAAAAAATCACTCTGTCATGTCACTAGTAACTCGGACAAAGTAAAATGTAAATAAAGAGTGAGACGCGAAGCCTGCCTACGATGACTTGTTTGTTGTAGAAGTTTGTTTAAGATAAATAAAGAAAATTATTGTTTTAGGTAATATTTTGTGGTTTGTAAATAATGCAATAATTATGATATCCAGTTAATAACGATTAATTATAATTGTTTTCATACCAGACGATTATAATGCATTCTTTTTGTTATGATTAAACATTCCCAACGTGAGTTAGAACTCCTTTTTGATGGGTCTAAGGATCACTGAGATCGGACTCTCTCAAAGTCCCCTAATACCGGAACTAATATTACTTTTTATTTGCTCTAGTAACATTTTTTGACATTTTCTTTTAGATTAAACGTGGGCAAGCCCATGTCAAGATGTAGATATAACCCAAACATTGAGAAATTGGAAAAGAACATCAAATTTGTGATTATATGGAAAAGTTTAACAGTAAACGTAAATTTTTTGCTTAGATTATTTTTGCTAGGAATACATATGATTATGATAGCTAAATTTATAATGAATAAATAAAGTTTAAATTTAAATATAGAGGTAAAATTCAGTGTTCGACATAAGTGGGCCTATTCGAAGACGTTGTCTTTACTGTATTAGTCTTTACTTTTGATTTTATTACATTTATAGTAATTTTTGGGACTAATGATATATCTACGATGACTAAATATATAATTGAGTGATGTTTAAACTTAAATTAGCAAATGGTACTTGTTAAATATTTGTTTCATTTTAATTATGTCTTAAGTGTCCCATACCGGGCTACTTCCCCCCTATATATGTATTCGAATTGTAAATCCAATGATTTACCCGATAATACGCAATCGTGGAAATACTACATACAACAAGTTATGAGCATACTTAATGAAAAAAACAATCACTCGCGAAAATTCAAAGGTTCATTTTTCCCAAGTTATCAATTAGCCTCGAAGAATATGTATTTTTTTTAACAATAGAATGTATGTAGTCGTTTTTAATAAACATAAAATTACGTACAATTTTTCGTTAGTGTTCACTCAAATCACTTCGATCAGTAATGCACTCCCCTGACACGCCGTTCCACTCAATAATGCAATGTCACAATATTTTATAATTCATACGCCAAAAATTTGTGCCAAAACTGTGAGTAAACTCTTATTTATAAATATTATCCTAAATTAAAATAAATGGTTACTTAAAATCATATTTTTGATTACAAATTTAATATTCATATGACTATATTTTAAAAGGTCTACATTTTGCCTATGAGTGTATTTAATTTCAGAAGATATGAAAAAGAGAAAAGCTTAGTGCTAGTAGTAAAGTTATAGATAGAATACGTATTAGGAATAAGATTTTGAAGAGCACAGCATTAACACGTAAAGTCTGAGCCAGCCAGACGCAATATACAACCGTCAATTTGGTACTTACAAATATCGTACCTACAAAATATAATACAATACGACTTATATTTATATAAATTTTTCGTTAATTTAATTTTTCACAAGTTGTTTACAATGTAAATAATTTAGAATTTTTATAAGCTTATTCTTTGTGTGCCTTAGCATATATGATACCTACATATATGTATGTAGATTTATGATGAACTCGTGCACAGTTTTACAATATATTAGCAATATATTAGCCTCAAATTACATAAATTTCGAAGTTTTGTGTACCTTACATTATACGAGTGTATGTACAAAGATTAAACATGTAGGTACTTTTTGAGCATAACATATTATAGGTGCCGTATAGATAATCGTTTGGTCAATGATATTTATATTTGTGGATCTAATTCACTAAAGAGAAATATTACGAATACAAATAAATACATGGAAACAGTAATTTTTTGTGGGTGATTAATAACTATTGAAGAACTTGCGTAGGTACGTTTTTCAAAATCATTTGTTAGAGGTACTTAAATGAATTTTAAAAATATAAAGTATTCTCAAAAAATAGGTTGATAAACAAGGTTGATTGAATAATGTTTTAAACCTAAAACCTTTAAAATATATATCAATAAGCTTTGTGTCCAAAAGATGTTATTTATCATCGCTTCGTACATTTTGGCGGTGAAATTTTGATCACTAAATAAGTTATTGCATTTAATAATATATTATTAAACATGTTTAAAATAACAAATTATTAAACATGTTTTATGACACGATTCTTATTTTGTAAGCATCAGAAGTTGCAGTCTAATTTTACGATCATCTAAAACGACTAAAATTTCACACGTATTAGAGAATTAAGAAAAAGGCTTAGGTCTTCTACATGCAATTTGAAGCTTTGTATTCTTAAAACAGGTTTCCATTACGAAACTTTCGATGTATTTTCAATCACATTGCAACCCTAATTCGAGAGTTCACCGATCTCATTTGTATAGAATTTTAACAAAGCCGAAGGCAAGGCATTTACATACTGCCCAAATAATTACTTTATATATAAATAATTAGATTCGCTATCAAATTAGTATATTTCGAGAATTTTCCACATTACATAACTTTTAGAAAGTTGACCTTCGGCTGAAACGATACGTAATCGATTTCTAATAGGCTATAATTATTATAAAAGGTACGCTTAGTTTACTCTGAACACAGCATCATAACGGGACTCAGTGGGATGTTAACACTGTGGGCGATTGCTTATAACACTAATGAATCACTCGATAATGAAAATATACGTTGTAACTTATACCACAGCCTTCAGCCATTGATTAATTACTAATACGCACTAAAATGTTGCAATTTATATACATTCATATTTAAATGTAGAAATTTATTAAAATTAATTCAAATAAAAATAATTAAGTAAACCATGAAGTGAGTTAAAAACAATAGATCTACGAGTTTAAAATTTTAACACTTTACTGAATATTAGTAATAATCAATGTATGTATATTAATAACATGAATATTTCATTAGTATTAATAGCATTCTGTCTTATAATTTAATCACCCAGAACTATAATAAAGTAAAGCGGACGTCATATTCGTTTAGCGCAATGCGCGGGCGCGCCTCGCTGGGGCGTGTGTTACGAACATCGCTGTAGAGGTCGGGACCTGAAACATGTTACTTTGTAAACAATAAAGAAATATAAAATAAGATCAATAATACTAATCTAAGAAATATACATACATATGCTAAATATAATTATAACTAAGTCACTATTTTACCAGCGCATTTTAAAGTCGCTGCATAATTAGGACACGACTCCATCAACAAAAGAATTTTAAATATTATACTACCACTTTTATCTAAAAAAATGTTCTTGTAATGATAGATTACATTGTCTTAAAACATGTCATGCTATTGTATCAAATTCAAATAAATAAAACAACTTTACATTTTTTCCAAGCGCTATTATCGTTCGTAGCGTATCCCTACTTTAATATTAAATTCGTATCGGTGCTTCCCCTTTCTTATTTCTAGGGTTGGTAAGGAAAAATTTATTAATAATAAATCGAATACAATATATTTAATTAAAAAAGAGATTTTTAAGCTACGAATAAAAATTCTAAGAAAAACATCATGCCCATAGAAATATCGTGGTGATTATCAAAGAGGATATTGTTTCAAAATCTAATAGGTATATATAAAAGTAGTTAAGTAAAATATTTTTTATAAGATAAAATGTATAAAAAATAAATTAATACTAAACGCATCTCATTACCTAAGAATAATTATAGATTCTAAAAAATAATAATAAAAATTCCGACTATAAACTTTCATCTTTATCTTTTAATATCTAATACCTACAAAGTCTCGATAAATAAGATAAAATAACATTCTATAATAAATGGGGTTACACTCGAACTAGGCACTCCACTAAGACTCTCACCTCGAAGCCAAGAAGCCGCCTTTTAAAGCGAGACTCTTTACTATAACAATGCTCCTTTATAATTTACATGAAGAACACCGTCGATAGCAAAATCAATCTATTAAGTATTATATACAAAACCTTTATAAAAACCATAACATATAATAAAAGAATACAAGTAAAATAAGTATAACTATTTTTTCTTTCTTTAAAATATTATGAAAAAAGTGAACTATGAATCATTACTTGCGATAGAAAACTTGACAACTACTGTAAAAAGATGTATTAAATAAGAACAATACAGAATTTAATCGGGCAAGCTCCAGCGAGTGTGAATCAAACAATAAACAAAGGAAAATGTAACCTTGTGCGGGTGACACTGGAGACTACCCGTGACGCGATCACAATGAGCCCGGGTCCCAGTTCACTGTAGGTATGACCCATGCACAACTGCCTCTTGAAATAAAAAGCAACATAAAAAATGATATAAACAATGACTTTTTTACATTTGAAGCGAGTTGGACAGTAATGTTTTGTCTTCAACTTGTTAATGCGCAATGGTTTTATAGTTCCGAGTAAGATACACGAGATGGTAAGTTTCTTGAATGAGCATTGTACGTAAAATAGAACAGATAAATTGAAAAATATATTGTATGTATGATATATTTTGTGCAATATTGCGCATAATAGTAAAAATGCTTGCATCATTTTAAAGTAAAATGAATAGAAATTAAAAATGGTGACGCCCAATCGCTTTTTTTAAAAATAATGTGAAAATCATCAAATATTATTTAAATAATATAGCAAGCAATAAGCCAGTGTAAAATGTGTGTTTTTTTAAATGTTCGTACTTTTTGGAATGAATAGTTTAAATATGAAATTGTTAGTATTAAGTTAAATTATCAAATATACTTATGACTTTTTCCAGTTAATCTTATTGTACAGAAAATAATTTTCCACATTTCTGTACAGCTTGTATTATTTTTCTGAATAAATAATATTTTTATATGAAAGGAAAAAAAATGTAGCATGAAAAAGTCACGCGTCCTTCAATTTGTCACACAGCAATGCGGGTTAATCACAATTAGGTTAAACACCTTTGCCCTGCGATTACATTCGTTTTACAGCTAAGCCGATTTAACGATTTGTAATCAAATCAATATAAATACTCAACGATAGTTTTTTATATATTTTAATTTTTTGATTGTTTTTTCGCTTTCAATTTTTTTTGCTCATTGTTTTTCTTTCCTTTCTTCTGTTTGTTCTGAGACATTTTGGGAAATGATTTTTGATATGAGCTTTATAGTAATAGTCCTTAAAATTAAATACATGAAGTATTTACCAATTACAACATAGAAACAATTTACCTACGTGCTTTCGCAAAAATATTTTGAAATGTTCTTTTGGAAATGATAAATTTCTTGAAAAATGACCACTTTAAGATATTTCAATAGATCAAAATATAATCACCTATGTGATGCTCGGTGCGGTGACCCCGGCGGTGAGGGTGCGGGGGATAAAGCAGGAGTCGCAGGTGCTGACGCAGCTCGTCTTCTAGAATATTCAGACCCCCCCACCGCCATCGCTGAACCTCCCCCACCGGGATCTGTCACCCGAGTCACCGACAATCCTGACGCTGAACGCGTTGGTCGAGATGGAACTAGTGGGATCAAAACTTGCAATATGAAATATCTCACATTTTTAATACTCTAGTAGAAAATATGTCAGGATACGATTTCATATAGAATGAATTATAAAATATATAACATGGTAGCCAACCAGACAGATGTTTTCCTTTCTTAGCTATGAAAAACCAATTCTAACCTTAATACACAAAAAATGCATAAATTTAACCAGTAACTTGAAAAAATCGTATAGATGTTTCATTTTAGAATTTAACTTTTTCATGTCATGGCGGAATTTTTCATTTTTTTTTTTCTTCACAAGAATCTTCTACATAATATTACGAAATCTATAAAAAAGATGAATGAAATCAATCGTTCTCAAGATAAATCTTTTCTAAAACTATTCTGAAATTAAACTGTTTTAGCCGTATTAACCGCGTATATATTTGGTATCCGAAAATATATTTTAGACGACCCGACGTTCCCCACACTTCACCGTTAGTCGGTGGTCACAAGTAGGACAGGTAGAGTCAAAAATAACCCCAATAATTAGTTTAAAATAATTTCACTTTAAAATGTTTAAAAATCGCAAATACAAAAGAATTATTCTCTAAAACTAATTCATGACTACGTAAATAAAAAATATATGTTTCCATTTACCTCCAGTATAGCTATAAAGGCCAGCAGGTGAAGACCGTGGGCGGTAACCAGACGCGGTGGACGTTGTAGACAGGGTCGATGGCGATCTCTTCATTCCCGTAGAGTCGCCGGCGTTTGACGCCGTGGACGGCCTTCGTGGGCGCGGTTGACGCTTAGAACTCGTTCGACACACTCCTATGAACAAGTACTGTTATATCATACGAAATAATAGTATTAGACGAATCATTGCAAACCGTGAGAAAACCAAAATTAGCCCTTTGTGAGTATTTAATAAGCTACTAATCCTAAATGATCGTTATGTTTAAGTGTATAATATGAAAGTCTAGAAAAGTGCAACCAATATTTACACAGGACGAGATGAAATAGCATATAAAGCGAACGAAATAAATACATGAAATAGCTAGAGCCTATAAATTAAATTATTTTATAAGTATATGTACACAGCAGGTGTACAATATCGCTAAAGCCCTGCGTGTTTACCTTACTCCTAATGCCAATAGTATCTGTGACTCTATATTAGTCTCAATGATCTATTAATTGCTCACAATGAGGTGCAAATTTAGAACAGTACAAAAACTTGAATGGTTACTTATTTCGATAACTAAACGTGTAAAGTGCGATAAAACGTTCAAATATAATATATTTTTGAAAACCATATTTACCGTTTATGTTGGAGACAAATTAAATTATTATTTGGAGGTTGTAGGGAAGTAGTTCCTGCCAACTGTATTTAGAGTTTCCGAGGAACGTTAACTTAATTCTAGTTATGCCTTTAAATCTTAAGTGAAAATGTCAATATCTTGTAAAATCTATTGAAATTGAAAATAGAAATTATTTTAGCAAATCTCATAGTCAATAAATATAAAGGTTTTAATTACGAAAAATTACAATAAATGAACTCACAGTCTTTAATTAAGGTTTATTTAATTAACGTTACGTGACTGAAACATGTTCCTAAATCTTTATCTTACAAGGGTTTTAAGAGAAGAAATAAAACGTTTTTTAGTTTGTAATTCTACAAATTTATTAACAACCTAAGATAGGTAGTGTAAAAACGCTTCTAATGTAATCAATCTAATAAGTAGAAGATTATTTATATTTTGGAAAATCATATAATATGACGTCATATATTTTGTGACGACGGAAACTTGAAGTACAAAGTTTTCCTGGCTATTTAAGATAATGGTTAGATAATAAAGGAATAATGAAAGAGACATTTTGGAAAATGATTTTTGATGTGAAGTTTATAGTAACAATCCTTAAAATTAAATATTTAATTGTGGCCACAAATAATTGAAAAATTAAACACAAAGTATTGTTTACAATACAGTTCGTGTGGAATAACGCTTTAAAATCAGACCAAATATCTAACTTGTTTTGTCTGATAGGAGTTTGCAATGTACCAATTACTTATAACAAATAAACACAGATTAGTTTTTGCAAAATCGTTTTGAATTATTCTTTAGAAATTACATGAATACAATTTAACAAATTAGAAAGATACAGCGTAAAGAAAGATATTATCATTGTTATTACGATTATATATTATTTATTTAATGATTAGATTATCAAATATAATAAAACATTTTTTATATATATGTATTTTGAAATGTAAAAGTTTTTTATAAATAAATAAACTTAGGTTAAGGTTTAGAATAACCACAAATAAATATCCTAGACCCAAGCTTATAAATATAAAATTCATTAGACATTAGGGCCATATATATGTATGTAAGTACTTAGGAATATCTAGATTGATACCATGTTAAATTACCTAAACTTTAACAGTTTTCTATTTTATTAATAACATCACACTTTTATCTATCACGCTTTTTCTATTGCTATAAAAATTAGATTAGAAACTGGTGTCATAACAGTGACTAATATATATTTATAAACAGTCACAGAAAATATTAAGAATTATAATGCACAGATTATCACATAGAATATACATTAAAGTATATTAAAAGATCTTCGTAGATTTGTAGAGAGAGAAAAGTAAACAAATTGCAAATCAAACAAAATCAAAATTGCGATACGGGTTATCTAAATGCTAATATCCGCCTAATACACTACGTACCAGTGGGACACTGCCTGCCCATTGCGCATTTTCCTTCACATATGGTTCGCTGGCTGAGCATAGTTTGGTAGGAATCAAGCATCACACGACATTCCGCAAGATCACTGTCTGCGAGAGCCAAGGACGGGTAACGCTCTTTGAGACGCCTTCGTTCCTATACAAAAATGTATAATTAATCCTCCAATCTGGATTTAAATTTCACAAATTGTTGAGAAGTCCAAAAATAGACTTCGCCGTAGCTACCGAATGAAAAAAAGCTTATATTTTAATTACTTAATTTGATTGTCGTTTGGATGTCGTGGCGCAGTCGAACAGCGTCGGATTGTAAACGCGATGGTTGTAGGTTTGATTTTCAATCAGGGGAATGATTACTCATTATTTTCTTTTCTTCGCTCCTACGACAAAGTGTTATGTACTGTAATGCACTCAACATGCAATGTCTCCATTTCACGCTTTTTCCCGCATAGCAAGGTAGTCAGAAGGAACCTAGCGTCGACACACTCTTTTATACATTTTCCGCCCCAATATGAGACGTAATGTCGGGCTTTTTTTTCTTCAACGTAGCGGAGGAATGAAAATAATTACAGACTTATTTCTATATGTAATAATCGTTCTACTGAGTGAGAATCGAACGCACAATCATTCACGATTACAGTCAGACATGCCACTGCACCACGAAGAACTCAAAAATAATTGTTCTAAAAAAACTATATGTAACGAAACTTAAGGGATAGAAAGCCATTTACGCCTGAAATATGGTTGGACAGTTAACTCGTAAATAAAAACGCAATTCAATTTGCATAAAAGTCATATCAATGCGAATTCATTATATAGCTCCTTACAGACTATTGGTAATAAAAGTTTATTTATTAGATTGTACACGCACCTTAATCTACTACTCGTACACGTATAAATCATTCTCGATTTTATGTGTCAAATAACATAATTTTATCACACAACTAACCATTATTTGAACTACTTTTTAACATTTTTAAATTTATTCACATACTTAGGAATTGAACATTGTACTTAATTTCATTTGATTCTCTCTTGTCAAACGATTGTTCGTAAGAATAATCTTTGGGTAGGAAAAATTTGTAAAAATCTATCTACAGAGATGATAACAACATAAATAAGTTTGTAGTAAGCGTATAAGAGTTTCGACGCAGCTGGTAGTAGAACGCATGGCTTAGCGGTCAAAGTGCTTGGACGGTTTTCAAGAGGCGCGGGTTCGAATCCCACTGCGTTCAATGTTGTATACATTTCTAAATGTCTTTTTCAATTATTTAAACTAATTACGGACGAATCAATTAATAATAGGCTGGACTGACGGGGAGTCAAAATTTGACTCGAGGATCTTTTTCCTTGGCAGCTTCACGATTTTTCTCGCACAACAGCGTCAGAGTGGGTCTAGTGTCAAGACACTCCAATGTCCACTATCTGCCCAAAATCGAGACATTGCCTGTTAAACAGTAGACTTTGGCGTCGCACTTTCCCTAAGGTAACCAGACCGGAGAAATAAAAATAGTATATATATAAGCTTTTCCCCAAATTAGAATCGCACCAAGAACCATCGCGTTTACAGTCAGATGCCGCCCAACTGCGCCACAAGGGCCTCAAAAAATTCAATTTTACCAAAAGCGCTCCCCATAAAGTAAGCCTACAAAACCGCAGTATTACATAACACTGATGTAATTAGAATGAAATGAATGGCGCACTGATTGTAGCATCACTTTGTCGATTAAAGGCGGCAACTTAATTAATTAAGTTCTCTAGTACCTACATGTGCAAATGATTTTAACGCTATTATTGATTTTTATTGCAACTGAATAACATAAAAGATATCAGGCTATCGGGGTTTAGTGGGACAGAATCAACTGTAAACGCGACTAGCTAAGGATTCGATTCCCATTCAGGGGTAGGATTATATTTAAATTACTTTGATTGTTACGCACTGGTAAGAGGACAAACCGCGGCGTTGAGTTACACGTTTAATAGATATCTATTAAATCTAATTGAAGTTAGAAACAAACAATTGTTGGTAATAAAATAAAAAGGCTATTTGCACCAGCTTTACGTTTTTTTTCCACTTAGCAGGATAGTCAGAGCGTACCTCAGTTGTCAACGTGTAACTTAACGCTGCGGTTTGTCTTCTTACCAGTGCGTAACAATCAATACATATAAACATTAATATTATCTATTACAGAGTGTAAACTCTGTTACATTATCATACGATTATGTATTATCCTTCTGTCATATTATTGCCAATAAAATAGGTACTCATATAGAATCAGATACCAAGCGTAATAGGGTTGTTTGAAATTATAAAGTAAAACCATTTATACTATGTAGATAATAGTACGTACTTTCTTAAAATAGGTAAAGGCATAAACGTGAAGATCTTAAGTTCATTCCATATTTGGGAGAATTATAATTTCAATTAATGTTTGGTAAGCACACATCACGGCGTTAAGTTCCGTTACTCAACACACAATGTCTTGATTTTGGATGAAACATGGAAAACGAGATGTATACTCGTAAGATTATCTTCGTTTACCGTGCTATGCTGGAGAAACAGTGAAGCCTAAATTATTATGAAAAGCACTTTCAAATTTTATAACTATTTTAAGAAGAGTTACTAGAACATATTATAATTTTACTCATGTTATTTGATATACCTGTATTTATTTCCCTACATTTTCCCGCACATCCTTAATCTTGATCTTCCATGTGAGTTGGCATTATTAATGCCGTCTATAACATTTTTAAACCTACATTCTGGAGGCAGCGACGTGACGCTTTAGATATGCTACAATCGCTCTGACACATTTTTATTTAAAAATGTACCAATGTGACGTACCATTGATATTAAATATTTATGATATTTTAACTCATTTTAAACAAATTTCACTTCAATTTCCCAAGTGGATATTTTGAAAACTTAATGTTATATCAATTTTTGATAACATACAAAATTCCCCTTTATTAATTTTATTAAAATATATGTATTGGAATATATATATACATAATGGAACATTTCAGGCAATACGGACGGCTTCCGCAACTCGACGTCTTAAAGCGTCTATTTGGCGTCAACAAATATATATTGGAACAATTAAATTAATAAAATATTCAATTCTACTATTATAACAGTCAAAGAACGTATTTAAATGAAAGTATAAATCAAAATAACTTACTTCTACCAGCTTGTACGTTTCGAAGTCTTGCAGTTGCCGCTGAAATCCTAAATTGGGATTGGCCACGGCGCGCCCAGCCCGTACTACTTTTAATGCCTCACGCCACGTCAGCGGCGTCACCGACATAATGTATGCCACAGCCACTGTCACGCTCCGGGACATACCCGCCAAACTACAAGAATAAATTCTTTAACAGAGCCTAAAATCATTTTACTTTAGTTGAGACTTCACAATGTTGTAAACATTTATAGGTGAATCAACCGTAAAAAAACAACTGTATACATATTTACTACATAAAGAAATTATACTAGCTACAATACTTATTTGTATTAAAATATTTTTTACAGAGTGTTATACTTATATGTATATCATTTTATACAAGTAGTAGTGCATGTGCCCACTTCTTAGACAGGCAGACACCAAAACCCTACACATCGTTTTACTTAGTCTGTACAGTTGTGTCATAACACAGTCATTATTCATCTGTTATTATTAAGCATATTTTTAATAAATTAAACAAGTAAATCTATAACACAGGGGATGTGTTCAAACAAACCCATCAGTGGAAAATATTATTGTGCATGCGTCAGCTAAACACAAACTATTATTATTGGATTTATTAAAATTACTCGATGTATACAAACATATTTTAAAATGCTTGTACTGGCTGCATCTGAATACATGGTGTACACGCGATTCACGAGTCGTGTAATTACTTTAATTATAGTCAATAATAATGCATCAAACTGCCCAAAATCCAATAACAGGAGCACGGTAATCGGTATAAAGTAAATATAAAAAGCAGGTTCATGTTTTTTCCTGTATTTCAGAGTGACAGAAGGAACCTAGTGTCAAACACTCCGTTCTCTATTAACACAGTATAATATGTATTATTACTAGCTGTGCTTGTGACTTCGTCCACACAGAATTTAATAATAAAACAGTTATAAATGTAAAATCAAAGGAGCCTAAGTAAGAAAATTCTAGATATGTTTCACTATTGGCTGTAATAGCTTGATATTTTGGACAATTCACACAATATCTTTATAAATTGTAGTCTATGTGTTATTCCGATATACAAGCTATGTTATTGGTAAAGTTTCATTAAAATCCAATCAGTACTTTTTGCGTGAAAGAGTAACAAACTTCTAAACAAACTTTCGCATTTGTAATATTAATAAGATTTTTTCATATTTGTCAATTCAATTTCAAAAGTCATTTCAAGTCATCGTCAATTCAAAAGTCATTGTTTAAATTGCAACTTTAATCAACTAGCAGTAGTTCCTACACATGATTATTTTTGAAGAAAATCTTGGGAAAATAGAAGCATAAAATACTTTGGCAAGAATACATATTTTAAACAATAAGATCTACCCTCTGTATAACGGCAGAGGTACAAAAGGTCGCGCACAACAGCGTGTTAAGACTGCCTCAAGCATGCCCTTGTTCCTCAACGATACAATGTAAGAGTAGCCTTTTCATTTTTCTTAAGATAATTATTTTCTCAGTATTTTCTCTCGACGTGATTCGAATTATAGAGAATATGATGTTTTTTAATTGTATAAATTTTATTTATTGAAAGTACCTATTAAAATAAGGCTTTCGCAATTGGGTACGTTATTTGTTAGTTCAATTTGTACTCGGAGGAATGATTATATATTATCTTGACGACTCTGCTGTTTATATATAATGTCATAATTTCGGACGGAATCGCTTTCCATCGGATCGGATCCGATAGGAGTCTAGTCTAGTAGAGTACCTACTAGGCTCTCTCTCTCTCTCTGACTATCCTGCTACTCAGGAAGCTACAAAAAAATTACAGATTCTTTCCTCAATTTCGCTAAATAGCTAGTGAGAACCTAATGAGAATTCCTTACGTGCTTTACGCTAATTAGAAATTTGGTATAGAGATAGTAAAATAGAGGATGAAAATTTGTAAGGAAATTACGCCATTTTTATAGCTAGAAGCTTGAACTAAATATATCATAGCTAATAATAAATACATCATATTGATGTCTACAACATTTTGAAAAAAAAATGTTTAAAATTACGTAATAACGATCTATGCTTCTTCATGTATCAGCAATACATGAAGCTTCTACAAATTACAAAGTCAAAATTGCAGGCATATCATGGTGTATAAAAATTTTGAGGAGACATACAAAGATGCGTCCGCATTGTCCGTTGCACTCCTCACAACTCAACGGGTCGAGGTCGGTTTTACGGAAACTAATTAAAACGTAAAAGTAGCTTTTTCCGCATTTCTGTTGGAACTAGGGCATTAAATTGTTTGCATGCTTATAATAAGGTCTTTTTAAGAGTTTTGCGCGGTATTTTTCAAGCGTTTAAAATGATTTATAGAGTTTTTCCATTAGTTTTCTTATTTCTTTTCTCATTTATATGACGGTTACTTCAGACTCACTAGCTTTAGTGAGTCTGAAGTCTATTTTCATGATTGTTTGTTAATGAAGTGAAAAATACTAATGGTCTTTTTTTACTAATGTGATTTACTAAATATTTCTTTTTTGATTATTATGGACTTTTTCTACATAATTATTATATCTGATATTGTGCGTGAGAAACAAGTGGCAATTAAGTGCACTGAAATTTCAATCACGATTATAATTCCAAGGTCTGTTCCTTCAGTTTTACATTAAAAACTTTAAAATCACCTGAATAATTTTGAATCTATGTATATTTCAATTTCACTGCCATACCTATGTATGTAGATTTAACTGGACAAAAACATCGATCTTGGTAGCTCGCCAAGTTATTCTTACAAAATAAGTCTATTTGTACTGGATTAACCTAAGCTCGTATATGTAAATGTGACAGATGTTCAAGTTAATACACATTTTAATATAGAAAGAAGAGAATGACATTCTTATAAATATACATGAATTACAGTTCAGCGTCCGTCATATTTGGCTCACCACAATAACAAACCATAACTTCATGACGGATATACGCTGTTAGTGTGTAAATTATTATATCCTCTCTTTCAAATGTTGCAGTTATTATCACATTAATGTTATACTAAGATCCGGCACACAGGTACACATTTAAAATATACCTACTAGCTTACCGGTGGCGTTGATTTGTACTGTTCAAGCCTTTAGTAGACAATTAATATTGTATTTTTCAAAATATTTAATATTAATTCTTCTCTCTAAATAACTTTATATTGAATATTCACTTCTGCTGCGAGATATACGATATTGCGTGTTTGGTAGGTTACGACGAAACAGTCAGAAGTGCTACACGAATAATGAAGTAAGAGAACGTTATAATTTTTGAAATGCCTAAAACTTATTATTGTTTGTATTATTTTGATGTTTATCATCAAACGGTAGTGATGACATCAAAAGAAAGTTTTAAAAAAGAAAAATCTAAACAGGGATTTTCATATTGTTCAATTCATTTTATTTCTTAATATAATAATAAAATTACACACAGGTGAAATTACAAATTCCTATTTGGTAACTTCAATTTAATTGACAAATAGTTTCTCCAAAGAAACCTACCCGCTTTTAGAATTTATTTTTATATAAAAGTATAGTATTTAAAGCTAATTTTTCTAATATGTCCTAATTTTCATATAAATTTATGAACTTTAAATTGAAGGCCAATAGATCGACACACCTTGACCCATTTATCTCCGTCGAGAGTTTCTAGTTCATTGAAAGGGAAACTGTGGAAAATGTTTATCCTGTAAATGTTAGAAATGAACTAAAATATTTAATAAACTACTGACTGACAACTAAAATCTTTTAATACGACTATGAAAATACTAATAGACAGTGTAGCTTACCAGTGTATCAAAACGTTGCCGTCCCTTAATCTAGCAGCATGTATAAAGTCGTTGCAAAGGCTGAAATACTGCGTCAGGTTTTGATCCGGCGAATCAGAAGCCATAATGCAAAGATAGTGTTTGTCCTGTAAATAACATTTGTCATCAATATAATGAATACGAGACATGTATGTGAATATTATAAAATATTAATTATTATAATTATTTTTTTCTTATGCAATAAGAAAAAAATATTACAAAAGAAAAAGCAAACACATATGATAGTCAACAAAGGTGGACTTATCCCTGAAAGAGATCTCTTCCAGTCAACCTGTGGAAGTGGATGAGATTAAACATTTGCGGGATTCAAAATTAAAAAAAAAAGAAAAAAAGAGAATGATAAACAAAGGACCAAGACACAAATATATACATAATATAAATACATACATAAACAGACACAAACATACTATAATACATACATATAGATAAATACATACATAAACATAAATAAATAAATATATAATACATACATACAATAATGAAAAATTAAAAAAAAAGTAAATATGCGAATAATTATGTGTGTAGTCAGTATTAACAACTGTTACAGCTTTCAAGTAAATTCAGCTTTTTACGTGAGATTTAAAGGAAATGATGGAGGGGCTTTTCTGGATAGATTTAGGGAGTCGGTTCCAAAGGGAGGCAGCATAGACGGAAAAGGATTTCTGCAGGAATTTGGTGTTGCTCTTCGGTACGTCAAGCGTCGGAATGACACATGACCGCCTCGAGCGCGTGGGAGGAGGAAGCACGTTGAAGCGGGAACGCAGGTAACAAGGAAAGTGTTGATAATTAAGAATCTTAAAAAGGAATGATAGGATGTGCATATCACGGCGAAGGCGTATTCTACATATCTAGCCTTGAATGATACATATTATTGTTATGTGAAGAATATTTAAATATAAATAAATTCTCCTCGACCAGACTAAAAGATAGTAAATGGAAATACAGTAAATGGTAAAAATATAAAGAATGTGACTTTAAAGGCTGACAAAAGAAAATAAAGTCTGCAAAAAGCTAAGGTAAAATATTCGACACGTTCAACTCAATTCATGACAACGCGGATAATTTTTTTGCTCAATCATTTTAACTTTTTTATACGTATCTATGTACTATCATGTAAAATTTTATCAAATTTTTCGTTCATATTTAAGTTTTATCTTAATCGCCATGCTTCAGGGGGAATGTTGGGACACTTCGTCATAGGATTATGTATATTCAAAACGCTTAATTTCATTCTACCTGCTGGGGGTTGAATTCATGAGTACACCAGTCTAATCAGGTAAATTATGGATTTTGTCTGATTAGGATTTCAATTTAGTAATGATCTATAATATAATTTAAACTATTCTCCTAAATGTAACAAAATTACACTTTCATAGGTCCGTCCTAACTGCATAATCTGTAGATGCAAGATGTATGTTTTCTTATGTTACAATATACTTTTACGTTATTGTTGGTTGAAAGCACATAAAGCGATTGTTAAAACGTTTTAGTGTAACATAAGCACTTTCCAAGTGATAAAATTAGATATCTTAAGTAACCCCTGACGGAATTAGGTCAATTAGGCCTAACATTTTACCTTTCTCACAAGTTACATCTTATCTTTCAGATTATTCTTATTAGCTTGAACACGCTCTATCTGTTGTAAGTTTTATGGTAACCGAGAATTTCATAAAAAAAATGTATTCTCTGGTCAAGAGCAGCACGTTTTGAATATATAGGAAGTAAGAATATAGTAAATACCAAATAAAACCCGTTTGTAAACAATTAGTATGACATTTTTTTAAAAACTATTTAGATCTCGTCATCTTTCAAAATAAAGAAGCCACATCTTCATCAGTCTATTCATTCATGATTAAGATGCTACGATCACGTCAAACTTTTTGCATCGAAGTTATAAAAGGAAGTTATAAAAGAATTATATACAATAGAATAAAAGAATTATATATAATATACAATAAAAGAAGTTTAAATTTGTAATGTAATAAAAAATGTTACCATTTCTCAAATTACACATACAATTACCAGTTTTTAAAACACTGATTCCATGTTAATACTTGTTTTAACATTTATATAATCCTATACACGGAGAATGGACTGAGGTTTGAATTTACATTTAATTGTGGTTGAAATGGCACGTTCAATGCATTAAAAGTACTTAGCTTAGTCAACTAATGTACAACTACTAACTACAACCTGCGTTCAATTATAGTAATTGACTATATTAGATTATATTTTAAGTAAGGTTATAGTTTAAGACTTAAAAAAAACAATATATGAGCATTAAATCTTTAGTAAAAGTTTTAAATAAATGCAATACGTCTTTAATCAACCATGTTAACTATTTATTATAACACTTTGCTATAATAAGCTTCCTATTCAATCTTTTTCCCGCAAAGCAATGTAGGCAAAAATAATTTAATGACACAACACTTTGTTTCATAAACTTTCCATCGCATTCGAGATTATAAGCATTAAGTTTTCTTTTTTTTTTATGGAATGAAAGAGGCAAACGAGCTGAAGGCCCACCTGGTGTTAAGTGGGATTATATTCTTAACCCGTCCCCCCACGGGATAAAATGTAGCTTCTAAATTCATTGTTACAGGACGTGTATTAAATCTAATAATACCCTAAGATTTTTAACTAATGACAGTATATGTAGGTACATAAAATAACAATCACTCTATTTCTGCTGGATATCTTTAAGAAAAATTATTAAACACGGAGTCTGTCATCACATTACCATTTCAAAACGAACGTTTTTATTGTTTTGAAGTTAGCAGCCCTCGATGGCACATACGATTAACACAGTCTACGAATTACCTTTGACGAGTGTTGATTCTATTAAAATGATTCCCTTTGCTAACGAGAGTGACGTTTTGAAATTCAAATGAATTTTCAGTATTTTTAAACAGGTAGATTTCCATTGAATACACAATACAATACGAACTATGAACAAATAAAAGGAACAAAATTGGAACAGTACTTTAACTGTAAAGATTATTTCAAATCATTTATGCAATAAGTTGACAGTGACGTCCACTTTTTACAACCGAGTAAGGTCGAGAGAGCGGCCCCGAGGGAGTCACAAAGGCGAAATTCCGCCCCATCGTAGTAATCTAACCCTTGCAAATAATAACGATCAGTTAACGGAAAGCTGGTCGTTCACCTCCATTTATTGGGCCATTAAGGGAAATTGACCGCGATTGAATTCTAAATTAAAGAATAAATAAAATTGTATTTGGCACAAAATATTATGTTCGTAAATGTAAGACGTACCATAAAACGCTTTAATTGCTTTCATTACTAGAACGTAATAAAAAAACAACTTTTTGGTCAGAGAGAACCTTGTATCAAGACACTCCGTTCTCCACTATCCGCTCGAAATCAATTTAGCTCGAGTGGTGGAACTTAATGTTGTGCTTTGTCTTTGTCACCAAAGTGAAGAAATAAAAATGCACGAACGTGTGACTGTAAACAACTGGTTGTGGGTTCGATTCCTACTCGAGGAGTGGAAATATTAAATGTTTCCATGACCTTCGCTCTCGTATCAGAGGCAAAGCGCGGCATTAAGTTCCGCCGCTTATTGCGTTTAATGGCAGACGTTATCCCACTGCACCGCAATGACCTCAATAAAACGTTCAAAATATATTTAATTTAAAATGACAATAACCATCATACAACAAATATAAGTATATATGGATAATATGACTTTAAAAAACACTATATGACACTAGCTTTTTTAGTGAATAGAGATTACGGTCGTGAACGTTTTACGACATGTATTTCGTGAAACCGTCGTCTAGACCATAAAATAGACGTAAATACAGTTTATGACGTACCATAATCTAAAGTATTCAAATAGGTTAACATATATCATATATTAAAAATAACTACGTCTAAAAACTTTTTCCTCTAATGTATTGTATTATCCTTTTTATAGTAAAATAAAATATGCAATTACCAAATGTTACAAAGCAGTATTTACGAACTGGTCTAATTCTTTAAGTAATATAATATATAGACCGTTATATAATATAATATACAGTATAAATCGGTCGTTTCTGAATAAAATATAGAAAAAATATAACAATATAAAATATTATAAAATCCGAGGTTCTTATACTACTTACTGCGTGTAATCTTCTAGCTGCATCGTGAATAGAAAGTATATGTGTAATTTTGTATTTGTCTAGTTGAACAGGGTCCTTCGAATCTCTATAGTTGCCTACATAGAGACCCGGCAATACCTGTAACAATAATTTGAAACAATTATTTAAAAAGGTGTACAAATGAGGAAAAAACTAGATTTTTTTGTCTTATAAGTAAAAGGACGTCCAAATAATATACAGCGGTGACTTCCGCCACTCAACACGCAATGCTTCGATTTCGGGCAGAAAGTGGAGGACGGAGTGTCTGGACATTCTGAGTTCTCCGCCAAGCTATAAATAAAACTAATTTAAGCAGCGATCCATATAAACACATAAAAATTTATTTCGAAAACATATAAAAAATTGAAGGTAACGGCACATTTAACCGTCTCTTAGAAGAAATTTGTAAAATCTCACTACAGATATGGTAAAAACAAGAATAAATTAGTTATTATATATGAAATTCGTCGTAGCCGGGCGTAGAACGTATGGCTTGGTGGTAAGAGCGCTTTGGTGTTTCCAATACAAATAATATAAAAAAATATATAATCTTTTTTACATTTCTACCCTCCAATAAAACTAAAAATTCAACCCGCAACGTTTCGAATTCGGGAAATGTAGAACAGAATAAGACTTGACTGTAGGTAGATACTTAGTATTTACCCTACTAGGTGGGAAATACTGTAAAGCAAAATAAAATAACTTTCTACCTAAAATTGAAATAAATTATTCGCTTAACATAAATCAACTAAACTAAAGTTGACCCACTCTTACTAACTATAGTCCGCCTCCACGGCGTATTTGTTGAGATATTAACCGGCGGAAATCACAATTGCTTTAATAGGCAAAGTGTTCACCTCTTAACTTCATTTCATAGATGTAAGCAGAATATGATACTTAAAAATAATATTTAGCAAAAAATCTACTGTATTATATTATACCGACATAAAAAAATACCCATATTTTGATATTTTACAGAAACTTTTCTTTTATCAAATTGTAATAAGTATCACGATATATAAAATGGTTCAGATAATTTGTATATAAATATCGTGTCCGCGGCTTTGTCCGCGTGGACTTAATGAAAAAAAAATAATTCCAAATTAAAAGTAAACTAAGTTACCTTTATTAGATCTGTTTTCTGCCGTTCGAGAAATTAGCGGAACCAATAGGCAAGCAAACAAAATTAAAAAGTGATATTTTTTTGTATACGTACCGCGTATACGTAACATATGTACGTAATAATTAAATAACAATTATTTTAAAATTACAAACAGCAACAATATATTCAATAATTTATACCATAAAAATGATTCTAATACAACTAAATTAGTCGGTTTTCCAAATATTTATTATGTGCTTTAACATAGCACCTTCCGCTCACATAAATTTTAACACTTAAGTTCTTTACAAAGTTAGGCCACCAGTTAACAATAGCTTTTATGAAATTAATCCTCTACGGGATGTTAATGAAATTTAAAAGTTAATATACGGACATGTTAACTTTAAAATTTCAAGTTAGTTTATGAAAATTATTAAATTAAATACTAGTGGCCCGCTCGCGGCTTCGTCTGCGTGATAGTTGTGTAAACTATTTCACTATGGGCACGCGTCGCCGCGCCGACGTCACGTTAGAAGCCACTTAAATTATGCCTGTATTATACATATAAACCTTCTTTTTGATATCTATCAATAGAAAACGCATCAAAATGCATTGCGTAGTTTTGAAGATCTAAGACGCGGGAAGCGACTTTGCGTCATACTATGAAAAGATACAGCCTGATAACCTATCAGAAACAATTAATAGAGAAATTTAAAAAGGTAATGGAGAAGACCATTTAAAATTATTTAACCAAATATAACAGAAGGCTAAGATTTCGGGTTTCTTTTTTTTCAACTTCACCCCTAGCAGGGTAATCAGGGAGAACCTAGTGTCAAGGCACTCCACTTTCCACCCTAATATTTTTTTATTAAGTATCATAGCTTATTTTAAGTATTTTAAAATCGACTAGGTACTTAATGTTTTCACTTTGTATGGCTTATTTAAGCAAACAATTTGAAGCAAGGTTTGAAAACGTTCAATTTAACTACAAAACATAATTTTAAAATATTACGTATTTTTTACAGTTTTTAGGTATGTGTTACAAAAATACGATGATTTAAAAATATAAAAATACAGTGTGTATTAAAAAGAGTAAGAGGTCCATTAAAGTCACGATGACGGGTTTTTACCTAACAGCTGTAACCGCTGAGTGCTCGTATAGCACTTGCTAATGACGCTGGAAAAACATTTATTTTAAAAACTGTTTACTATGTTCTAGTACATTCTGGCTATATTAACATAAATACATGGATTTATCTCTAAAAAGTTTTGTATAATTTACTGAAACGAAATTTTGTGTGTTGGTAAATTTATTCAAAATTTAGGGGCCCCGGCCACCAGGGCACAGTAAGACTGTAATTGCGACGGTTTAATTACTATCATGATTATATATTTTTTTTTCCGCTCTGGTATCTAATAGATATCGCGGCATTGAGTTCTGCCACTTAACACAGAGTGGAGATCGGAGTGTCTAGATATATAGTCTAGACACTCCGATCTCCACTCTATTGTTTCTGATGAATATACTAGATTGTTTCTGACTGCAAGGTGAAAAAGCTGAAAAAAAAACAAACTAAATAATAAAGTTTTCACGTTTCAACCTAAAGGATTCCAAATATTTAAAGTCACTTCAACGTTGACAAATTAAGTATCTCTGAAGCTTTCTTAACTCTCAGCTGATTATGTTGAAGTAATTTATGCGAAAGTTTTGAACCTATTAAATAATATATGAACATTATGTTTCATATTTGAAAATATACAAGTTTTATTGATGATAATACGATTTACGTGCATGCAACGTATGTACTAAAATATTTTAAAGCTACGAAGTGAAATATGGAAAAACGTAACCTACAAAATGAACCTTTTGTGCAAAAAAATGTTACGTCGATTTTTAAAGCCAACGTAAACGACATTGTCAACGGTAAAATTTGCAGTAAAAAACAATTTTCATGTTTAATGCCTTTTATAAGCGTGAGTTAATTAGCTAATGCATTAAATTATGCATTTAATAAATGTTGCCCTATTTTAAGATATATAAATTTTGTAAGAAAAAATATAACACAGTGGTGGCAGAACAATAGGGAACAGAAAATTACCTATTTCCGTGCTTTCATAATAACCATAATATTCCGCTACACTGTGATAACGTTGCCGAGTTAAGTCTCATGTTTGAAAGCATGCAATCTTTGCTTTTGTACGGAATGTAAGCATTTATGGTTAAGCATTAAAAATAAAGGCAAATTTAAATATGCTTAAATACATTTGAAGATGTGCAGGTTGGGGTGTGACTGACTATAAACAGTATGGACATAAATTCGATGCTCACAAATGGAAATGTTAAAATTTTTGTTTCACTTATCACATAATGACTCGAATTCGGGCGGAAAGGCTAGAACGGTGTGTGTCATTTGAAACTGTGTTCTATTGCTTACCTGCCTGTTTTTTATTAAATGCACCTTTGTATATATTTGTATTATTTACGAGTATATACATCTTCTGTATTCAGGTATAGTACTTCTTCGACTTCGTAGAGCGGCGTCTCGGTCGCTTAAAATAATAACAGTCCGGTATCTATTAAAAGCTGTTAAAGCGATAATAATAGTTGTCAACTTCAATGAAGTTGATTCCATTTTTTTTTTAATTAAATTTGATACTTGAAAATGAAAAAAAACTAAACGAGTGGACTACCTCCACCTTTTTTTAAGGTGGTTAAAAAATAAAGAGACTAATCGGGACCCATTATAATATTCATATTTATTTTATGTGTAAATGGATCTCAATTAATTCGGTTATTTGAAGGCTTAACAGCTTGTTTTTTTGGATTGTACATAATTTCACGTGACTGACCGTGCAAAATTTTTCCTCTTTTTGTCAAAGATGTAATTAAAAATAAAATTTTGGGGACAGTAACAACTCTATATATTTAAACCTGAAAGCGACCATACCCTACCGAGTGACAGAGACAGCGCTCTACGAAACCGAAAGTGACCGACTGTTTCATTCTAAGCATCGATGTGCACTATTTATTGCCGGATACTAAAAGTAAATCGATAGATAAACGCATTGTAATCGCATATTAGAACTATAAAATATAACTTTTAATATTAATGAATTTTGTTCGCTTCAATTAACGAAATTATCTTTTAGTGTTTTTAATATCCACAGCTATGAAAATAGCTAAAAGTAGCTATAATAAGCACTTAACAGTATCTTTTGCCAAGGTAATAATTGGTTAAGTATAATAGTGATGGTTTACCTAAGTATTAGGAAACGCTCGACGCACATAAACTGCACTTTTACCTTTTTTCTCAACCAGAAATAAAATGACTGTCGGAAAAATATTCTTGCTCTAATTCTGTGCTTCACTAAATTCAATTTAATAACAAAGCAATATTTGAAATGTAAAGAAATATCGTTTAAATATTTATATATTCATGTATGTTACATATGAGAGCTCGTTTCATGAACACGAGTTACTCTATTCAGAGTATCTAACTATGCAAGAATCACGAGCCACTTACAACGTGCGACAAGTGTTGAGGGTTTAATGGAATTTCAGATTAGTTTAGGTTATGTTGTCATAAAACGAATTGATTTTGTAAATAATTTAAAACATTGCTGTTGTTGAGAGAGTGACAGTGTATATGTACGCAATTAAATAATTAGATTATAAAGAACGGAGTGTCTTAACACTAGGTTGCTTCTAACTACTCTGCTATCCTGAATAGCAGGTAGCTAAAAGTGGACGTAATAATATATAATTGCAGCTTTAATAAAAAAAAATATAAATACTATGATTGGTATATTTTGAAACGTTGTGGAAAAATATGTATGTGGGATTTTTTTATAATTTTAATCGTTTCATAAATCGATAATTGTCACGTAAAGTACCTATCTCTATTCATGTGGTATTTCAAGCTGCATTGCAGTAATGTAGTGAATTACGCCATAAACTTTTCAAAGAATCACGGGCGCGGCTAAAGTTATTTCAATTTAACGAATAAATTACAACTTTCCTGCTTGATACAGCTTACATTAATTATATAATAAGACCATACTTTCACGTTGTTTTAACTCTTAGAGTCGATTTAACGTACAAGAAATATAGGGACGTTTTTATAATATGATTCAATATCTACGAAGTATACAAGACAAAACACATAACTAAAAAGTTCAACTTGAACATATCTTTTATTTTCATTTTAGTTAATACTTACCTATACTATTTAAATAATTATTTAAGAATCCAGTTCTTTATAAAGCAAACAATCTAATGTATGTCATAATCAAACAATCTAGTATATAGTTTATTGAAAGGAAAATATTTTTTCTAATCAAATCTCTATGCGAAAGCAGAGGAAAACAAAAATATTTTTATCTTAACTTGCCCTACAAGTAGTAAACGGTTGTACGTCCTCTGAATTTAAAGTTAGACGCCCAACTGCGCCACGATGATGACATCGTTTCTAAATTAATATTTAATTCTTATTAAATTAAGTGACACTTAGCCAATAATGCTTTTCAATAACAGACACTCAAGACAGGGGCTTGTAAAATCCTTTATTTTTTTATTATTTTGTGAATTATATTTTTTCAAGATAAAAGATATATTACCAAAGAGGTCACAGAATTGGTCCTTTAAGATGGTTATGATACGACACGCAGTGATCTTTGATTCGCTTTAGTCCGTCTTAAAGTTATCTAGTACATCTTTTTCTTTCAACCTTTACTTTTTAAATTTAGACCGATTTTAATTTTCGATTAAAATTGGCGTTTTTAATATGTGATAGTTTACTTGATTTCAAGTCATTCGTGATTTAAGACAATCGACTGTCAGCACTCCGTTCTCCATCTGCTGCACGAATCCAAATATTGCAGTTTAAGTGAACGGAACTGAACGTTGCACTTTGTCTTGTGGCGAGACTAGTGGCGAGAAGTGAAAATAATTTAAATATAATTATTTCCCCGAGTAAGAATTAACCCCACAACCACCGCTGCGAAAAATGGAAAATTTAAAAAAAAGGCATTCAAAATTCTCGATAGTTGCGAGAGAAGCTAAATTTGTTTCAATATCACTAATTAAAATAATTATAAAATAAAATAAGCATAACATTTATTAAACATTCCGTATAAATTTAATATCCATACTTTATATATAATCTGTATGTCAGCTTTCACATTTCACTACGGTCCGAACGGATTATTTAAAATGTATGTGTAAATATCCGTACTCATTAATATTATTATTATTATAAAAATGCAAGAATCTATATCTATATCTTTTATGTTTTCACGGGTAATCTACCGATTATTATATACGGTATGGTATATATGTACGAAATTGCTATCATATAGATATACTATGATAGCAGATTTCGTACGTTTTCTTACTAGAACTGTTAGCGCTATATGTTATCAAATAGTATAGACATTGTACTGATGTTGTATCGATGATTTTCTCAAGAATATAATTAGTGACGTAAGGTCAAATATAGACTACCCCCTTTTATAAAAAAAAAACAATCCAAAGAGCAATAGAGAATGAAATGGCAGTTCACGTGGCGAAGCCGCGAGCGGGTCGCTAGTTATTAAATATTTGACATATAAATAACTGTAAAACTGCTTTTAAATTCAATTCTACGACTGTTATTTTTGTTGCGTAAACAAAGTGTAAGATAGTTTTTAAGAATTCCACGTTCAATAAATTTATTGTTTAACAAAACATCATTCTTTCCTCTTCTAAATGTACTTTGCAAAATTCTGAAAGTAGATTATAAAAAGTTGTTTATAATATATTAAAAATTTTAAATAACATGACACGTTCACAACCCGTCAATAACAGTTAATTCCTTCTGGCGACAGATGTGGTGAATCGTAAATTGTATCTATTTGCATCTGTTTTATAAACTCTTTGAGAATTTATATAAATATTTATTTATGAAGAGTTTAGGCTGCGAATGATTTAACGGCCGAATAATTATTGAGTAGGTATTCTAAATATTCGGTCGAAAATTCAGTGTTAATTATCCTAATATGAATACGACAGTATCTGTGACAACAATATATGCTTCAAAAAATCAAAAATATTTCTATAATAGCGACCCGCTTACGGCTTCGCCTGCTTACACTACACAACCATATATAACCACGAGATATTTAAATTGTAAAACCTTTTATTTATGAACCGATTGAAATAAAATAAACAGTACCTACATGTTAAGAAATGTTTAACAAAATATAACAGTGAAAACGGCATTTAAACCCATTTCTAGGATTAGCGTGAACACAGAAAGAAAGCATTCAATAGCATTGTTTTGGGTTCCATTATATTGACAAATGTCTCCAATAATAATTATTTTTATATACCTTCCACAGATAGACAGCGATCAGTTATATTTTTATATAATAAAAATATAGATTGCATGTATATGTGTATATGAAGTGATGTGAATTGATAGCATACTTCAATTAAGCTGATATAGGCTTACTTACAGCTTAAAAGTTAAATTTTAATTTGGGCTTTTGTATTTTACCCGATAAGTAACGATCACGAATCTACAATAACGCTTATACGAGAAAAGAATCTTTTGTTAAACGAAAACTAATTCCATTTTATTGTTGGGCACAATGCCTTACCCCATTGTTCAAGTTATTCTATGCTGGAATTTTATATATTTCTTTAACAAGTAAAAATATTTTTCTGTTCATTTTTTGATATCTTTTACAATAATAGTATTTAACTTTGGCTTTTTTATTTTCATCTAGTATGAATTTAAAAAAATAGTTATACGTAACCGATAAGAATATTACAATATTACTAGCGGGCCGCTCGCAGCTTCGCCGCGTGGACTACACAGCTGTTTCGTTAAATTGCAACCCTCGGGGGTTTTCTTAAAATAAAGAAGCCTATGTTTAATCTTGGATTGTCAACTATATTTATGCCAAAATTCATTACAATCGTACAAGCGGTGTAGAATTTTCATATAAAGTTTCATCCCTTATTTCAACCCTTTAGAGATTAATTTTTTAAAAAAAATAGCCTATGTTAGACCCAGTCATTTTTACTACTTTCATTCAAAATTTCATTAAAATCGGACCAGTAGATTAGCCGTAAAAGCGTGACAGACAAACACACAGACATTCGAATTTATAATATAAGTATGGATAAATGCCAAACTTCCAGAGCCAATCTATCAGCTCGATTTGGATGGAATTAGGAATGAAAATAGTTGAAGAAGACCGGCTACTTTTTTTTCAAAAATCATCTCCGCTTAGTGTTGTAATGGGGGATGAAAGTATGTATGAAAAGCTATTTAATTACGCAGTCAAAGATGCGAGCGGTCGCTAGTAGGTAGGTATATATTAGCACATATATAATATATGTTAAAATATAAAGCTTTAAGCCAAGTTTTATTATTTTAGTAGCAACTAAACTTTTAACGTCAAGACTTTCCCTAGTTGAGCACCATCCTCTTTCTCTAGGGAATTTCAGAAATATGATTATATATGAACGCAACGTTAGCCGTACGTTGAGCAATTTATCAGCCTGTCCCTAGAAGCAGATAATATTTAAATAGTAAATTTCATTTTATATATAATTCGAACGTGTTTCATATAAAAAGGGTTAATAAAAGAATAAAGTTTTTAATGACATTACGAATCACGCCAAGTGCTTTTTGTGCTGAAGTACATATTATAAACATAATCCAGTCGCTATCCATTTAATAAAAAAATGTACTGTGAATAAGCCTTTAATAAGATAAAACATTCTGAAAAACGTCGGCAATAGGAAATTGTCAATTATATTACAAATGTTACCAGCCAAGGTAATAATTCTAGATATATAGTACCTATATCTAGCCTTTCTATATATAAAGTACGCTATCGTGTCGCAATAGGACGATCCTTAACTATAAAAATTTGGATGTAGGTTCGATTCCACTCGAGGAAATGACTATATTTAAATTATTTTTGTTTCTCCGCTTCGATAATACAAAGTGAGGAGATTGTGTTTTCCTTGCCGCAATACGTAATAAAATATTACGTTTTGCGTGACGGAACAGATCTGCGGTTTATGACAGATAGTGCAGAACGGAGTCTTAATACTAGGCTATCTTTGACTACACTGTAGAGAGCCACTACACAGTACACTTTGTAGGGAACAAGAAAAAAGAGAAATAAATTAAGTTACAATATATTTATAAAATCTAAAAATATTTACGGAGATTCTAGGTCATCAAACTTTTAAAAGAAAAGCCGAATGTACTCGTACATGAACTCAATTACAATTTATTGTTCCTACCACGAGTATAAATGAAAAAGGTCAACGCTCCTACCTACTAACCTATGTTAAACATTTCATTTGAATTAAATGAACTAAGGTTTATGCCGGAGAATAAATTTATAATTATAAATAATTAGGTTAAAACCTACATGTGGTAATATTCATAAGAAATAGTTTTTCATGTCTAGTTTCAGCTAAACAATCAAAATATTTTCGCGATTCATGGAAGGTTTGTGTATTAAGGAGGAAGTCTTAGCGCAGTGGGACTACGGCTGATGGTAACGGGCGGTTGTACAGACACACATATTTAAATTATTTCTCCGCATTGACACCTATGACAAAGTGCGGCGTTGAATTCCACGTCTTAGCACGCTGACTCGATTTCAAGTGAAAAGTGAAGAACAGAATGTTTTGACACTACACCCCTGACTATAATAGGAAAAATATAATATCTTGCTATCCAGGAAAAAGCGTGACGCTGCTTGTGTTTTATACAATTTTGATGAAAAAACCGCGTCGTATTTACTATGATATGATCCTTATTATATATATAAAAGGGCTTGCCAATTAGCATCTCCCGAGACATGCGGCTTCTTGAAAGCTTATTTGTGTTTCTCGATAAATGTACCCTAGATCCCTTTTCATTTATGTTTTGTTATTATATGTATTTTAATACCGTTTTAAAACACACGTAAACGCGGCTTGCAAAAAATTTGAATCAAGGAGCTTGGTCACCCCTGATAGAATAACTTTTCCGCTCCAGTCCAGACAAGACAAAACCAGGCGATGAGTTCCGCCACTCAACATGAAATGTCTCCGACTTAATAAGGGAAGAACGGAGTGTTTCAATACTAAGTTGCCTACCTACTATGCTGAATAAGGGTGAAGGTAAAAAAAATGTTTTATTAATATGTAGATATAGAAATTAAATACTTAAAGTTGCTATCTTTTTTTAGTTCATAAAAAAATCTGTAAACTTGTTATCTTATATTTTTATTTTGAAACAATAATGACAAAATTATTATGCATTCGAATATATTGTGAAATATAATGCTAATGATATTATTAATATACGAGGGTAGATTTAAGTTGTTTAGTTTAGTATGGTACTGTATGGTATGTATAAGCTGACAACACAGTTTTTTTTTTTCTGTGCAGAGTTGAAAAACATTCTTGAAAAACTTCCACTTTTTTTTTCTATAATTTAATTGAATACCTTTAGGAGAGCGGAGTGTCTTAACACTAGGTTTTCTCTGCCAATTCTGACATATATGAAAGCGCATAAAGCTGAGTATAATTTAATTTTAGAAAAATTAAAGATTTTATTTTTTAATATGCTTTTAATGTTTTTCTATTTATTGTAACATATGAATACGAATCTTTTGTAACTTACGTCTTTTTTTTATTATACAAAACGAATATTCGTTATATGTGATTTTATTATCCAATGCTTTTACATGTGTCTAATTTCAATAAAAAAATTAAAATCTTTTACTTTTCTTCTTCTTCGAAATATACTGTATCGAAAGTTACAAATTTAAGATTATGCTTAATATATTCTTAAAATAAGAACAATATAACTCATAACAGTACAATATTTAAAATTTAAGCATATAATACATTTTGGATATGTAATAATTTAAAGATATATATTATTTAAAGTTTATAAATGATTTACCGGTATGATATTTTATTAATAAATTTTAATCAAAGCAATGGACTTAGAATTAGATTCAAAGTTCGATCTACGGTAAACGATGCTACGAGCTACGACAGATCGTAGCAGCAACATTAACGTTACGTAACTTGACGCGCTAGCATCCGCAGAACTGGCCAAAATATTACAATTTTGGGTAATAAAAAAAACTTACCTTATTCATGCCATTCCCCATTCTTCCTGATATTAAATTTTTAATAAGTAAAATAAAAAATCGCGTTTAATTCTTATGAAAAAATCAAACTTAATAAAATTATTTATGAAATAAATTGACATCGTAAAAATTGTAATTTGAAACACTAAATAGCTAGCTGTCAAATCGTCAACACCGCGTCACTATGGCTACATTGTTGACACCGGCCGTCACGCAATTTCATCGATATCTTAATTGAAACTTTTTGTTATAAAATAGAAAAGAAGCGCACATAAACGTGGTCTTACGAATTTGGCTGACGTTTTTGTTTTGCACGCGGCTTTGTGTTATCGATCGTATCTTTCGACGAGGGAAAATAAACGAAATATTTCTAACAGGGTAGACGTGTGTTATCCGCCGCTGATGACGCGCCACTGCCGACTTGCCGAGCCCGGCGTCACTGCGTCTATAACACTTCGAGGGATGTGTTCGTCGACATATACTTAGTATCGATATCAAACGTTATTTATTCACGAATGCTCTGCATAATTTTGAGAGTGTATCATAATATACAAAGAAATCCTGAAAGACTCAAACAAATATAACAATATAATTTGACAAAGGCCGATTAACGTATTTTTATATAACTTTATCCAAGAAAAAATAAGTATAAATAGTTATTTTCATTAATAATGAATATTTAACGAAGATAGTTATTAAATTGTATTTAAAATTTAATGTGCCTAAAATATATAAAATTATCGATATTTTCTCTGTAAACAAAACAGACGGAACTATCGCAAAAAAAAACGGTTAAAAGTTAAAACTTAAAAGGTGCACGTATTCATACAACAATAATATATATTTTTGTTAATGAATAATTTTAACCTATACGCACATTGTTAATTTCTTCCTTTTAATTTTAGAAGTCTTTTATAATTCCGTTAAGAACATTGAAGTTAGTTTTATTTTCTAACCATATTTTATGTAATAGTTCTTTGATTGTTCGTAAGAAAATGAATATTTGTCACTCCGATCCTTAGTTACTCCCAAAGAAATATTGTGAAATGATTGAAACGTATAATAAGATTGGGGAACAATAGTACTTTAAAAAAAACCTGAGCAGGTTCTGAACCCTTGCCGTTCACACTAATGTTCAACTGACGTTCTACCATCTGCCGTTAAAACGTTCAAGCCACGCCACAATACTAAATATTTGCCTATGCTGTATCTCTGTAGGTATTTACCTATCAAACACAACTCAAAGGCTCAAAGACCCGAAGTTGCTTTATATATTAAATACTCATTCATATATATATATCTTCATATTTCACATGAAGATCATAAAGTGTTATAACAGTTTGCCTTACTAAACACAAATATAAGTTTAGCAATATTATATTATATTAATATGAATAGTTGATGTTATAAAAACGAATTTAAGCTTTTGATTGTGTTATATAATGTATATTTTTTGAGCTTTTCGCTTTGCAGGGCATTTCAGGGCAGGGCAGGAAGAAAAGACTTAGTAATTGAAATATTATAATTTGTCCGAGTGGGAAATGGTAATATTTAAATAAATCTAAGTGTACCAATAATAATATATTAATTTAAATAGTTATTATTATAAAAAGAAATTTTAATTATTGTGAGTCATTTTATTTAACTTTTTTTCGCGTAGTAGGCGGAGAAAATATAGTCGAGACATTGTGCTTTGTGTGGTAAATATCAAAGACACGCTGTGCCTGAGCACCTGGGCAGAGAAATCTAAATAATTTTAATATCATTTCCCCGACTCTGATCAAACTTACAACCTTCGAGTATACAGTCAGACCGTATATAGCTGCGCCCTGATGTCCCCAAAATTTTATATTACTTGTTATACGTTTTGTTTTTTTTTAATTCTGTGTAAATTTTCACTTTTGTCTAGAGTGAGTATTGTTTATAGGGGCTCGATGGTCTATATACTAATTTGAATTTATTACTTCGGTAGAAACGAATATTTAAATATAAGTATAATCTATTTGGGACCAGTCATGGCGCAGTGGCACAAGCGTGTGATTGTAAATGACTGGTTGTGGGTTCGATTCCCACTCGAGGGGTGGAAATTTTTAATATTTCCATTTTCTTCGCTCTGGTGTCTCTGTCTCTGTCTTAAATACTAGATTCCCTCTGCCTACCCTGCTGTGTGCGGGATACAGCGTGAAGCTATACATTTATTAAATTTACTAGGTTACGTTATATATCAAGATGTTATACAATAAATTCTGTGTAAACTTTGATTTTGTCTAGAGTGAGTATTGTTTATAGGGGATGGTATTCCTATATACTAATTGGAATTTATTACTTTTGCTATACGTATATTTATATATAAGTACAAGCTATGTATACATTTTCGCGTCTGTAGTTTTTGATGGTAACAAATATTCAGTATTCCATAATATCTGTTGCTAAAATTAAACTCAAGAGGCCGTCGTGGTGAAGTGCGTGTAGAGCGTCTGACTGAAAACACAACAGTTGGGTTCGATCCTACTCGTATCGTTAATGATTGAAATTTTCATTTCTTCGCTCAGTTATGATTATTTAAATTTTCATTTCTTCGCTTTGGTAGCAAAGACAAAACGCGGCGATCAGTTCCACCACTCAATGCGTAATGTCTCGATTTCAGGCTGAAAGTGGACCAGGAAGTGTCTTCACGCTAAGCCCTTTCTGACAACCGCTATGCGGTGGGGCTAAGCGTGGGGCTGTTTCGCCAAGCAATTGTGAAAAACTTGTACGATAATAAATAAGTACCTACATAGTATGTAGGTACTTATTTATTATCGTACAAGTTATGTAGTACTTACATATATTTATACTGACATTATAATGTTTTTCTAAAAGTATTTCGTCGAGAAGGAAAGTACTGAGGTTGTCTGCATATTATAATATCTTTTAATCTATATATTTATATAGATCAAAATATATTATGTAATAATATATTTTGATCTATATATTATCTATATATTTGGATCTTCATAGTAAATATTAATTTTAATTGAGTTAATATTTTTTTTTCTATCACAATATAACAATGAGCCACAAAAATGTCTATAGAACTCTATATAAGCTGAACTTCAGAGTAAATTACCTTCGCAAAACGAACCATAATAAGATATGCTGTAGCGAATCAGTTGGACTTTATTAAATAAAAGTCGGTTAAAAAGTGAAATTGTTTCGTTCTCATAGGAATATTGGTCGGTATTCTTAATAAGTTATATTCTACTCTACCCACGGAACCTAAAAGCCAATGTCATGCCTTTCTACAAACTTCACCTGCGGTAAACTACGTAGATATGGAGACGATCCGCAGCTTTGCAAAAATCCTCACGGAAAATGCACTTGCGTGATATATACCGGAATAAACACAATTTAACGGAAGCAAGTGTAAAGGAAAAGGAATAAGTGAACAAACAAAAAAAAGTAACCCTAAGAATAAAAAAAATCATAGAGAACGCAAAAATCTACGTAGATACGTTGTACGTACTTAGAGAGTGGCGTACACAAACGCCCAGACGAACAGTAAAGAAATTTAAACATCATTGTTTTGGTTTCATTCTATTATAGTGACAATGCCCCAAATAATGATGTTTCTGATATGTCGTCCATTTAGAGACAGCGATCAGTTACATTATTATTTGTATAGATATATATATCAGCGGAATTTTCTGTACTTATATAATTAAATATATTGTGGTCCCTGTTAAGTAAGCACTACAATATAACTAACCACATACCACGGAAATACGTACAAAGTTGAATTCAGCTAATAAAATTAACAAATATTTGATGCGATGCATTCTAAAAATAACATTAATAAATATAAAAGCACAGCAAGCATGCAGGTTTTTACGTTTCGCTTCAATTTCTACCGCAGTATGGGAGAGCTTTTATTTACTGTTTATACAAATAACGCTAAAAGTGCCGTGTTTGGTTTTCAGCTGACTAGCTCTCATTGATTCGTTTATTAATGGACTTCTATACAAACAACTGAAATCGTCAAAGGCCGTCAATGTTTTATGTTTATTTTTTATTTTACTTTTGTTGACATCTGCATTAATTAAATTTGTATATATGGAATATAGTTTAATTTATATTTATCATTACCTAATAATCTGTAGTTGTGTGGTAAGGTAGGGAACAATTGCTCGGATTTTTTCACATGATCAAATTATGAAGAAAAAGTCAAAGCACTAGATTTAAATACTAATAGGATTTTAACATTTTTCATCTTGACGTAAGAACAGTCCATTTCTAATTAATGTGATTCCATGTTGTACGTCTTCTTCGGAGCTCTTTTCAATTTTCCACCCAGAGTCGATCTTGCGAAGCGTCGTTCTAGGAAGTAAAAAATATATAAAATTGTTAGTCTATAGATAATGTACAAATAAATTTATTTCGTAGTGATTTGTTTGACTATTCCATAATATATTGGAAATTTGTGTCATGTAATGATGGAGGTGGATGGAAATGCAAACGGCGCATTACTATAGAGACTTACATACATTTATTTTACAACAACTGGGTAATTTATATTATTTCTTAATAGAGAGACAGGGAGAGACAAGTTTCTTTTATTTATTTAATCGTCATTTCCAAACAAAGTACACAGTGACTATTGAGCTTCTGTTTTTATACTACCTATACCTTTTGAATTGGAGCCACTGTGCACCTTGTTGCCATTTGGAATTCAATAGTGTGCAAGTCTAATCTAGTTTTCCGAAAGGTAATCGAATCTATGCCAATGCCTATTGCATTAACATCACTTTCCTTGCAAATAATAACAATCAATCAATCTCCAAATATTAACGAATAAAAATTTGTCTAAGTTACCTTAAAAAATATTTTTTCATTCACAAAAACTTATACCACGTTAAATCGCCCTCATAGATAGCGGGTCACTGGTTTGTATGTGTTCAGGTCTCGAATGCTTCAGTTGCGTGAATGAAACAGAAGGAGAGAATAAATTGCTGCTTAGTATCGAAAAAAAACATGAGTAAGTGTACCCACTGAGCCACTGTTCTCAACCTGACCCTATTTATCCATTTGTTAGTCCATGGTGTAGTTCCTACATCCTATGCACACTACACATTTTGTATACAATTTTGGATTCTTTTTTGAGATTTGAGAATATGTTTTTATCAATACACTAGTAGCCCGCTCGCGGCTTCGCCTGCGCGAACTATACAACTGTTCCACAATGGGCACGGGCCGCCGCGCCGACATCACATTAGAAACCTCTAAAATTATCAGTGTTTCCTTCCTTTTGAATCATTCTATCTAATTAAGAGAAACCGCTAATTTTAAAGATCCAAGCATATATACCTACCTACATTCAGACAGACGCGAGAAGCGACTTCGCTTTATACTCCATTGAATTAAAAAAAGAAAGTAAAAATAGAGTGTTTTTGTAGACTAAATATTTTTCAAAAATCTCATAGGGGGCGATTAAAGAGCAACAGAAACAAAAACAAAACATTTTTTGGAATTTTTTGTGTCTATTCATTATAACTTCAAAACTACTAAACGAATTTGAACGCGGTTCTTACAATAATTGTGAGTCACATATAATTAAAAGCGTCATCAAAACTTTTTTTTTCACGCTGTATCCCGCACACAGCAAGGTAGGCAAAGGGAACCTAGTGATAAGACACTCCGTTCCCCACTCAAAACTTTGTTTCGTCAAAATCGGTTAAGGTCAATTGAAAATTTACTTCAAGCGATGCTTCAAAACTTTTAAACAGAGTTAAATGCGATTTTCAAAAGATTTAATTTAGACGTAACTTAGAATTTCTGCTTTGTTTTATCGATATCAATAAAAGCAAAAACACACTGCAGTCTCTATTGAATTTAAATAAATAACACATTGAAAGATTTTTTCGGAAAATTTAAGAAAAATATGAATTATGCTAGTAAATGAAGTAAAAAAATATCTATTAATGACATTTTTGTATATCAATCACGCAAAAAATCGAATCACAAAAAGGAAAGTGGGCAAAAATACGAAATAGCCACAGCTGTGTAATTCATCCGGGTAAAACCGCCAGCTGGCCGCTAGTAACAAAATATATATTTTTCTAGATATAAAACATTTGTACATATTATCTACTGTTTTACTTTATTACTACAAAATTGTATGAACGAAAATACTTTCTAATATATAGGTTCTTAATGTATAATATAGGGTAGGCAAAGAGAATGGAGTCTATTCCCGTCGTCTTCCACTTTTTGCTTGAATCTGAGATATTGCGTGTTGAGTGGCGGACCTCAATATCGCGCTTTTTAGAAAACGTATAAAAATTTGAACGCAGCGGGATTCGAACCCACGCACCTGGGAACCGTCCAGGCGCTCTGACCACTAGCCATGCGTTTAAATCTTTATACGTTTTCTAAATGTCTTTTTCAATCTCCTAAGTGTGTGAATTTCACTGTAAAAATATAAAAAGTTTCGCGCTTTGACTTGTCAAAAGAGCAGAGAAAGAGTGATTTAAATTTAATCATTCTCCTGTAGGAATCGAACCTGCAGCCAATGTGTATAAAGTCAGATTCTACCACACTGCGCTACAATGCTCTTTTTTTTAATGTTTTTTTTTATGGAATAAAAAAGGCAAACGAGCAGAAGGCCCACCTGATGTTAAGTGGTTACCTTCGGCCATAGACATCCACAACATTAGAGTTATGGATGCGTTGCCAGCCTCGAGGATGTAGGACAAAAGGAGGAAAGATGGGAATGGTGGGAATAGGGAGAGATCTGGCTTACATGCCATCGAACCGGAACTCATCATAAGATATTTGGCGGTTCGTCTTTGACACGATAGTGGTCGCGAGCCAGTCGGAGAACGAATCTCCTACCACCAAGCTAACTGGGATACCCGCCTTTTACGGGACGCTACCCATCGGCGAAGGGGAATTGCATTCTTACTCGTCCCCCCATGGGGTAAAAATGTTCATATTTAAATCTGTATACCTGTTTATATGATTAAAACAGGTTGTGTCATTTGTATAGTCTGCTTAGACTAAGATCTACTCTTTTAAAAGTAATTGAGATAAAAAATAGAATCCATTGAATTAAAAAAACTATATTAGTTTATGTCTACCTACACTGCTTCACTATTACTCAAAAAAGATTATAAATTATGAATTAAATAAAACTCTACTATAATATTTTTTTATTTAAATATCAAAATGAACTAAGTTCCATCATAATGTAATAATTACAACTTTATAAAAATAAGAATATCCAAAAATTAGATATGTCACATCTCCTTAACAATAAATAAATAAAGCAAAATAAATGTCTTTTACACTTAGATCTATGATGAATAAATAGCAAAATACATTTTTAAAATAGCTAATAAGCTAAACAGCTTAAAAAATAAACATTTTTATTGCTTATTAATGTTATTTACTTGTTTATGTTGTATGGTTCTGCGGTTAGGAATGTACAAATTTGCAAGAAAGTCTGTAAACATGGCTCTATGTTTTTTGTAAATAAAAACAAGAAGAATTACATATTATTTATGCCGTGACACTAATGCCAATCCTTGAATAATCAGTGCTGTGCCAATCCACCATTGAATGGATGAATCTTCTTGAAATAAAAGTACTCCCATTAAACCCTGCAGTTAAAAAAGTATATGTTATAAAACTACAAAATATATGAATATGTTTCATAAAAAACGAAACTCTACATACCGATAATACAAAGCTAGATGAAGATGAAATAACAGTCGGAGATACAGAATTTGAAGCCGCATCTAGTGAACGCAAGTAGCACCTACAGCCCCATGTGTTTACTATAATCATGAGTAATAAGTAAACACTCCATAAGAAGTAGCTGTCGCCCTAATAAAAGTTTTTATTAGAATTTCATAGAGAGCATACAAAATTATTTTATACATATTACATATTGTTTGTGAATCCTACGAGGAAACTTACAACATATATAGAAGAACCCGATAGTTTGCCTAGAGTACTTCCTAATGCTGACCAAATGCCAGCCATAAATGCTTCTAGTAACATTCTTGGTAGTATATTTAGAAAGTGATTTTATGCAGTATGTATTTAATTCTGTATAATCAATTATTCTTTAGGTTTACTAATTGAATGGCAATTATTTATTTCATATAAAAACATCAATGAATTGTCAACGGTTTTCAACAGTGTCACAATATATTTTTCAGTCATACCAAATGCAAATAAAATCAAATTGCAAAATTTTCAAACAATCCATACAACACATTGAATATTAGTTGCTTGACACTGACAAGTGACACCTAGAGGTGTGACAGTTATCTAACTATGGATATCAGCACCATCTATTATTTGATTCCAAAACATGTTTTTATTCTGCCAACTGTGTGCTGTTAGCACTAAAGTCTAAGGTTAGCACTAAGCAAAATGTAAGTAAGATCAAGCAACGAAATTATGCAAAAGGATGACCAGCAGTGACGAAGTAAGCAAAAGTAAGGCGAAGGAAAGTACAGTTCCACTAGACGCACTTTCTGTAAGCCGATAAAGAAAAATGAATTATAAAAAAGAATAAATCTATAAATAAGCGTAAGTTAAAAAAGTAAACAGAATTTAGCATAATTTTATTTTTTAATCTTTTTAGTCCTTATTTGCATAAAAATGTTTTAGATTCAAATAATGGATGGCGTTTCAAAATATCGGAAACAGAAGTCATAACTAGGCAACTCACAATTTACAACTGTCACTCCTCAGATATAAAGCAAATTACAAGCACGAATTATTTTAAATCCGTGTTGATTATTAAAATTTAAAGAATTGCTTAAATAAGTGGTGCTTTTACCTTGAGCAATTAATATCAGAAATACTAATATTTAATATGGATCACATTAAAAGCGGGGCTAACGTGCTCATAATATGGAACAATAACGAACCAACAGAATTAAGCAATTTAGTGAATGAAATCCAAAGTATAGCAAACACATCAGTAGTTCTGGAAAACTCTAATATGATCGCAGAAGGTAATTAAAATTTAAATATTAGGTATATGCATTTTTTAACATTTAATAAAATTTTTAACCTTCTTTCACAGATTCTAGATCTTTATCGTCTTTTGATATTATACTGAGTAATTGGTTACCTCCACATACTGTTGTGCACAGTGATAAGTTATTAGCTTTAACAATTAAACTTTTAAAACCAAGTGGGAAACTTCTTATAAAAGATGTTAATGACTTGAATTCTTCTCTTAAATTAAATGGATTCATAAACGTTGTTAAATTCAACAATGAATATGTGGCAGAGAAACCAAATTTTGAGGTAACTAACAAGTATATTTTGTACATTTTCATATTTTTTATTGAAGTCCCTGATGATAATGATAATTTTTAATCTTCCTACTATACTATAATTTCAACTATTGTTTTTGCAGGTGGGCTCTAAAACCTCACTTCGACTAAATGGCAAACAAACAGTGTGGAAATTAGATGATACGGTTGAAGAAGCTTGGTCGGGAAAAAATGATGATGAAATAATTGACTCAGATATGCTTCTTGATGAAGATGACCTTAAAAGACCTGATCAACAGTCACTGAGAGGTATGATTATTATAGATATTCTTTGTTTTTATAAAAGAGCTTTAAATAATAAATATTTTATTGAAAATAAGCAACAAAGTAAAACCAAATACTTTCAAAATAACATACAATTATTGAAATGATTTAAAATACTTTCAAGTTATTTTAATTATAATTAATTATAAATAATTAAAATATCTTAAAAATCGGAATCATTGTTTTTCGTATTACTTACAATATTATTATCATGTATAAGATATGTTTATCTTGATAACATTTGTTGAGGTTTTGTGTTGCAAGGTGAGGTCAATATTTCGTTGAGGTATTGTGTTTCAAGTGCTTGTTCAACAAGGTCAGGTTTAAAATATAGATGTAAATTTCTCATGATCCTTCCTTTTTTTATTATATAATATGTTAAAAGAATCATATTTATTTATTATTTATATAAATAAGGACCTTTGCATATTATTTATTAAAATTTAGGAACTTTAAAATGATTGTTGTTAATAAACTATTAATTAATGTAAAATTCTATAATTCCAGTTTGTGCAACAACTGGAAAGAGAAAAGCTTGTGCTGATTGTTCATGTGGCCTTGCTGAGGAGCTCCGAGGGGAAATGAAGGAGACTCCTAAATCATCTTGTGGAAGTGTATGTATTATGTTGTCTTTGCTTTCGTATTTACATTCAAATTTTAGGTTTTTATTTTTGTGTAGTAAGTTATATACAAACAGTTTGGATTCCTTTTTTCTTTAATTTATGATAACTTATGCTCTGGCTAGCAGAAAGTAACTATAAACTATTTTTGTTATTGAAATATGTAATTTGTGTTTAATGACACAATTATTATTGAATTAAATTTCCTCTATATTTATTGCACACTAAGTCATCTGAGAAAACAGCATTGAGCAAATTTCTCCTAAACCAAATAATACTAAAGATGGCGCCACTAGTATATTCAAATTAAATCATCAATGACTTTAAAATTTTATATTTTCTGTGTATTGTGTGATATAATTATGTACATATATGGATAATATGACATATAATGGATATGACTTATAATGGATGTACATATTAAAGTATGTAAGTTCTGATTGTACAACCATTACCAATTTTAAGATTATAGAAAATTAGTAGTAATATACATAGTAAGAATATGTCAATTCCTTATTTTTTAAGTACATAACTAGAAATCATCCTGCCTTTAATTTTCACTTATTTACTATTTTATGTTATGTAGTGTAATATATAATTAAAGTTTATCTAATAAAACAGGTAAAAACCTATACATATTTATATACTGAAATGTGAATAAAATATCTTCTAATCATTTTTTTAAGAAAATTCAAAGTACATTTTTTTAAGAAAAATAGAATACAACAAGAGTTAACTCCACTTTCCGCCCGAAAACGAAACATTGCGTATTAAATCGCTGAATTTAACGTTTCACTTTATCTTAGGTACCGAATCGGATAAATGAAAATAATATATATACACACCTCCGAGTTAAAATCAAACTCACAACCATCGCGGTTACGATCAGACGTCCCACTGCGCCACGGCGGCCTCTATGTACTACTTATATTAATTCTGAATTAAGATTAAAAGCAAAAATTGTATATCATTTATTTTGTATAGTCACATTCTTCAGGCATTCCAATTGTGCAACTTTTTGTTGAAACTATTATCACTTTTATAATATAGTTTTGAGCTTTTTATTTGGCTTTATTTTTTCTATTACATAGATGTATGTTAGGGGTGCGTATGTGACTGAATCATTTCATGCTGCCCTGCTAAACATAATTTGTATTGATGATATTTTCTGTCTAGATATAGAGGGAGATACAGAGGCCAGTCGTGGCGCAGGGACACATAGTGTGACTGTAAACGTGACAGGTTGTAGGTTTGACGGTTTCCCACTCGAGAAACGGAAATATGTAATATTTTCATTTTCTTCGAACTGGTATTGAGTCAAAGCGCGGCATTAAGTTCCGCCATTTAACACGCAATGCCTCCATAATTCAGCGGAAAATGGGAGACGGAGATAGGTACCCTCTGCTTACCATGCTGTGTATATAAATCAGAGTAAATCTAAATAAAATAAAAAAAATATTCTCTGTGATTTTACCTCACCTTAGCAACAAATCTAAAAAATTAGATATCCTGCTCCTAAAAAGGTTCAAACTTGACATGATTCTTTTAAATTTTTATTCTTTACCCATTATGTTATTTATTTCTTTGATGTGCCCTTAGATAATTACAATACTTTATATTCGTAGTCCCGTTTTTAATGTCCTTGTTAAAGTGACTCGAATTACAAAAGTTTTTTAACTGATTTGTATCATTATTTATTTGTGTATTCATTTGTTTGTATCTTTTTCAGTGCTACTTAGGCGATGCTTTTCGATGTGCAACATGTCCTTATCTCGGTATGCCCGCCTTCAAGCCAGGAGAAAAAGTTGTTTTGGATCTCAACTCTGACATTTAGATTCCTTTAATTAAACATTACTATATTATATTACGCTTAGTATTTTATGTTGTGAATTGTTGTATTAATAAATACTATTATTAATTAATTATCTTTTAACTTAATTGCAGTAAATTTTCTGGTTTTTTATTTTACTTTAAAATAAAAGTAAATATTATTTTTTTAATACTTTTGGAAGAAACATAAATAGAAATCGTATTATTAATAATTTCAATTAATTCTTATTGTTCATTGAGTCGTAACGAAGGGTAAAATAAAACTAACTTGTAGCAAATATTCAATTATACATATTCTCTCTTTCTTTTTACAAACAGTTAACTTAGTTTTAACATATCTCGTAACATTTTTCATTTACATTAATTTGCAATAGTACTCATTTCGCTATACAATAAAATATACATCATATATATATTTATAATATTTGCCATATCTGTCATATAATTATATAACAATTTATATTTATTTATCTATTATTTAAATGACACAACATTTCCCATTCTCTGCATAGTTAGTTTCATATTGAAAACAGTGTTTAAGAATTGGTCATTATATTTCGATTAAAAATTTTAACATTTTATTTTTTTTTAATATATAATCTGTTTTCAATATGTTATCACAAAATTATTTATGGTAAGATGGAATAATATCAAATATTATATATTGAGGCTTCACCTCTTTGGTCGGTATCTTACCAAAAACAAAGATAATCTAATATCGATAACACTGTAAAGGATGGCACAATCATTTGTGTCAGTGTTGCTAGTTTAAAATTATGAAACCATTACTGGCCGTGTTCATTATTGGCAACTTTAAAACGATTATATTAAATATTTAACATTTATTGATGAAACTTATTTAAGTCCTAATTATCGTACACAGACACATAACGCACCCTTAAAAACACTTAAACAATTTTGAGATATAAAAGACCGGTGTATGGACCTGGATTAAACGTTACTAGTTTTAGTGAAGCTTTACAATATAACATAACGCATTGACAGCGATTTTGTCTGTTTATTATTGAAGATAAACGTTTATATGGCATAAACGCGGAACAGTATGCATTATGTTATATTATTCTATAGTTAATCAATTATAAAAAGTAAAGAGTAATTAAAATGAATACAATTTTGCTATTTATTAAACGGTATGCTTGATATAAATTGGGGTCTAATCTTATAAAATCACATCTAATAAAAAGTAACTAAATCACTAACGTCCATAAATAAGTGCAAAGGAATGACTTAAATAATGGGTGCCCACGCAACTTTAACTGCAGGGAATCACACAAATTTAGCTCTAAAAATAATAATTGACGTACTTAGCATATCAAAGGCGCGGAAGAACATCGATTGTGCCAATTACTAAATAATTCGCAAAGATAACAACTTCACTAACAAAGTTTTGTACCGTTCGCGATTGTGCTCCGACAACTTTCATCTCATAGCACCCATCATTAGAAAATTAATACTTTTGAATTTGGATTTTGGGAAATAATACTTTTTGTAACAAATTTTGTACTAAACGATTGTCCATCCTGTCGAAACTAGAGCGTCACGCGCCCGTTTACAAAATAAATGCTCCTATCTTCATAATTTAAGTAATATCTTTGAAGAAACTATTATCCCACAACATTCAGTAAAGCGTCCCAGTCTTTTTAAAAGTTTATTTTCATCAAATTGAGATCTTGTTTAGACTTGAAAGCGATTGGCGGGCGTGACGTCACTAGCGCCGCGAGTGACCCACCGCCTTCACCGAGTCTTAAAGTTTGTGAGGTAGGCTTAGTCATGATCTAATGAAAGCGCCTTGTTAGAAAATACCGATTAATAAAATGAGATCTTTCATTACAATTACAAATAATAATAAAGACGATAAACCTAGAATTACATTACACAACAAATTATTACCATTTTTACAACACCGTCCGTCGCCGACGACGCACATCATACGCTAGCACGGTCGGTCTATATATTTAACATACAATTAACAAGCACGTAACAGTTTATGGTACAATGAAACTTTGCCAACATCTAACGTTCATTGCTTATTCATTTAAGTTGAGGGGAAGTATGACCGCAAGTGGCGAACTGCGATGTCACTGCCCTTAGTTAAGTCATCTATTGGTGAATGGCATGTGCACAATTAAAATTATAACCAGACAGATTTTTTCTACAATTGCAGTATGTTTTAACGTAATAAAGTAATCTTTTGTGTCGCGCAAGATAAAAATAATTTGTGAAAACTAGTAATAAAACTTTTCTACGTTCACTATATATAAAATCAATTTGTTAATGATATGGCCATGCTTCTGTCGTTACGTTCAGTAACTGTATATGTATAATAATCACAGATTCTACATACTTGTTTCATTTAAGTTTTATTTTATCTGCGTATTATTTCCGAGTATATAATAACTATACATTTCTTACCAATAACGCACTTATTATTCTAAAACATATATGTTTTTAATCAAGCAATACTTCATACCTATTCTGACCAATAACTACAAAATATCACAGACAGTGTGTTTATTATGTATACATCTTCTCATAGAAAAGTTCTGTGTATCACACATGGACGTTAAAACCAATAGAGATGGCATCTAAAAACCATGACCATTAGAAATATTATTTCTTTATACATTATATGATTGTTATTAATAACATTATTTAAACATTAAATTATTTGTCAGAAGATTTAGTTCAGCAGAGAACATACAGTCGCCGAAATTTCTAATAACTAATTTAAGGAGTTAAAATTTAAGTTTAAATACAAAAATGAACGTTCGCTTTAGTATTAGCGAGAGGACAAGGTTAACGACGATGAATGGATATGTTTGCAGTCACAACCATGGGAACAACGCAACTCTCATGACTGCTCAAACTGTGTTTCCGATAACTAACAAAATTTTTATCAGTCATTAAGCACATTGCACTTTTAACCACCAAACATTCATTGTACCTTGTTTTGTTTCCACATTCGTTGATGTAACAGTTGATGTTCAATCTCATTAGTTATCACAATTTCTAACCTACACCTAATATGTGGTAGCCAACGTGTTGTTTGTGCTCATGTGATTGTATTCTTCACGATAAACTAAAAATGGTTGAAAACTGTTCATGTATTTAGCTAATTAACCTCTTAATATTTTCTTATTAACAAATGGAGTGTCCAGTTTATGTTTCACCCAAATATGGTTTAACTTTGGTTCTAGAAAGTCATTTTATATAAAAATATTATAATGAGAAACTGAAAAGATTACCACTCTACGCTTACATGTAGGACGTAGGTATCTTGTAGCAAAATTATTAGCACCTATTGAGCATAATCGAGCTTTTTTTTAAATATGTAGCATAAATCTTAGTGACACAAGTGCCTAAATAGTAACTGGCAATAATCTGAAGTAATTAATATTTTCGTTGTAGAGGTATGATTAACAAACACTTTAAAAGTACATATAAAGATGAAAAAGTATAACAATTGAGAAAATGAATTTTCAGGATATTTCCAGTTACGTTAGGAGTAGTTCATAACAAGTTTTGAGACTTACGTTAATCGTAGAGTAAGTTTGACTGACCTAAGTTACATATTTACAATATTGTACACAAACGCATATAGAAGCACCCGACAGAAAAAAGCACCTAGTTTCCGAATAGAATATTAAGCGTACGATTGTGTATTGCCGATCGCTGTAGAAATTTCACATTACCGATAATATTTCAATTATATGACTTAGTTTCACTGGGCGATAAAGTTACTTTGGTGAAATTTCGTGGCACAAGCTTAGCGATACCAGTCGCGAGCCACGCAATCGGAATTATGTAAAGTTTAAACTCGTTAAGACCCTACAACGTTATGTATTCTTTATTTTCGTAGCGACGGCGAACGGTTGACTCTCTCAACGTTTTTTGAGGGGAGGGCCTTCCTCTATAACATCCGAGGCCGACCAGCGCCTTTTGCGAGCGTCTTCTTTAACACTGAGGTTCTCTGGATGAGTCTGAGGAGGAGCGGTCGCGAGCGCAGTCCCTAAAGCGGTAGAAGGCGTGGAGTGCTTGCGTGCGACTAGTGATACGCAGAGATCCCCCACTTGCAGTCTTTGTACTGGTAGCCCGTACCGCACGAGCGTACGCTCTGGCTTACACGACGCCCAACCCCGGCCGTAGACAAAAAATGGATGGTCTACTGTTGATTCCAGCTCCACCTGGAAAGAATATTTTGTATTTAAGCATTACATGCCGTTTTAACAATATTATCTAATTATTTACAGTAGTATATTTATTTATTAAAATTATTCATGTCCTTGAATTTTTTTATTATGGCCATTCGGGCAATAGCTTTCTTCGTACTAATATAGGACTGATATTGCTGGTAATATTAAGAAGACACTAGAAAAACTGCCTTTCTGCTTGAATTGAATTGACATATGATAATATATTTAATTTACCTGTGAGCGGTTTCTATCATAAGTAAGCGTGAGCGCGAGCCTATCCCCTCGCTCGTCGAGGCGCAGCAGCGTGCACTGCGTGAGCGCGAGGTCGCCGGTGCGCTCGGCGCTCATCACGAAGTCCTCTGTGCGCATATCCTCAACACGTCGCAGGGTCCCGTCCTCGAGACGTATGAGGGCGCCACGACAAAAGTGGGGAGCTGGTGTGCCTCGCTCAGGGGAGGATGGAGGTTCCTGGAATTGTTGAGTTATGTTTTAAATTGCTTATTGGACGCACAAAATAGTTTATAAATTTTGAAAAATTTCAACATGAAATTAATATTTGTTACAGCATTTTCAAATATAATTATTAATTAAAAATTATATATTAAACAAAGGTATTAAATTATATATTAAAGAAATGCCATAATTTTCGAAATCTATTATAGAATCAAAGACAATCCAGACCTCAAAACAATATATTAAATATGTTTATGTTGCATTACCTCCCTAGGCGGTTGCGGCGCAGGGGCCGACACGGGCGGCGAGTGCGGTGAATGAGGCGCTGGCGACGGAGGCACGAAGCCGGAAGTGGGGCGCGGGCGCAGCGGATGGTACGCGGGAGGCTGCGGGGCTCGCGGCCTGTACAAGTACGGTGAATAGGACGACGGGTGCTGCAGGAAGGGCGCGTACGCGGTGGGCACGGGCGCGAAGGGCGCGGGGGCCGGCGGCGCCTGCATGGGGTCGCGCGGGCGGCGCGGCGCGTACCGCGGGTAGGGCCGCGGCGGCGGCGCGAGGAACTCTGGTGTCATGGTAGGAGGGGGGTAGAGGTGGCTCAGCTGCAGCTGCCTCAGCTGGACCAGCGCCTCACCGGGGTGGCTCGCCGAGATCATTGGACGAGCTGGAAGTAAAATGGGTACATATTAAATGCTGACGTCATTGAAAATAAAAATAGTACTTGAGGAGTGGAAATATTTAATATTTCCATTTTCTTCGCTCTGGTGTCGAGGCAAAGCGCGGCGTTAAGTTATACCACTTAACACGCAATGCCTCCGAATTTGATGGAAAGTGGGGAACAGAGTGTCTTAACACTAGATTCCCTCTGCATACCCTGCTGCGGGTTACAGTGTGAAGCTGGAAAAGTTAAAGGTAAATTTATAATAATTTATTTATGTACACTAAGCATTCACAGCAATCATTTTTTTATTTTTCATATAAAATCGTATGCACATGTAGACGAAAGCTATAATGCAAACTGTATTAAACCATGGTAATTTGTTGTTCTTTGTATAAAACTCTACATCTGCGTGAGATCCTTGCGTGAGCCGCGTTTGGTGATGAGATAAGAATGTGGAACGGACGACGTCAACATTATAAATAGATTTAATTCGTGTACATAATATAACTTAGTATTCGAGAATGAGTACGTGACGTGAAATAACAAACGCCTTTTGTTGTAGCCGGTTTCATATAAGTAGGTATATAAACTAAAACACAAAGGTGTTCGCACATTATCAAATTGTAAATATTTTTTTAGTAAGTTAATCGGTATTAAGTAGGGACATGACGTCTGGTTACGAATAATCTAAGTAGTTATAAAAACTTAGTGAATGTTAAATGACAGTACTCTTCATTTTGTGATTGTTTTCTTGTAAACTCGTTAGAACTGCTGATCGTCAGCATTCCTATGCACGTCTGCGCGAGGTGATAATTTGAAGAATAAAGAATACACTGCGCACCTGCGCAAACACTACACGTTAGCATGCGTTTCCTACGCAAGGGATGTATCTGTACCTACTTACATCTACATATTGTTTATATTATACATTTATATACAAAATATAAAAACTATGCACAACTTTAAAAGCTTATTATTTTATGAAGTTAAAATTCATTAGAAATCACTTTAAAAAAAATATTTAAATTCTACATTGTTTCGAATGTGTGTAATATGTGTAATAATCTCACATTAACTATTGGTTTATGCAATTTCCTCGTTGACAATAAGAAAATTATAGCCGGTTTATATAACTATTAACTATATAATTTATAATATATTATAATTAAAATTAGTAGCTGTCTAATGTATTTACAGCGAAACCATTATGCTATTTTGTTATGACTTAAATATTGCCTGCTTCAATAAAATACATGATAAGTTTCGAAACAATGACAGCGCAAATAATTATATACAATTTGCTTAGTATGTATGATATTGATTTGGTATTCAATGTTTTCTATTATTCTGATATCTTTACAAAATAGGCCTTCTAATCCTTCTAGTTGCAATGACCTTGTATTTCGCAGAAAAAAGTTTTTTTATCGTCATTGCGAAACGACAAGTATTTTTAGAAAATAATTGTTGATAACAATAGTCAATAATCTTGAAGTAGAGCATGTCAAGTACTAATCAATCAAATTGTATTTGGTTCTTTTACAACATCAGATGGCAGCGTGACCATAAACTTTTTTTATTTTTATTTTATCAAACGAACGAAGTATCTGTAGTTAAAAATAACTTGATAATGATTACATTTTAGTGATAAATATATGATTATTATAATATATTTAGGCACAAATGCTATTCGCGTAACCGACGGAATTTTTTCAGTCGACAAAAGATTAGATTTTTGGCATTTATCTAAATATATCAGTTATGGTTTTACCCATATTCATTTAATCCGTAAATTTTATTCATATTATATTGTTTTAATGCTATATTATGTTTCATTATTATTAATTTATTTGTTATCCTACATTCACATTTTAATGTTCTCTTGTTATATATGCAAGTATAAATTATACATGTAAGTGTGTAAAATATGACTAATACAATGTATGTGTATGAAGTTACATAAACAATAAAGTTTTAAGAGTACAAGGAAATATCTCGTGATCTTTCGTTCGAGAAATAGAGTGACTGAGTCACAAAGACATCGCTCGTGACTAACTAGTTAAAAATTCAAGCCAATTAGCCAGTTTTAACCACATGTTCGTTCTGCCCCACTGTATAGCCTCCAAGTCTATTTCAGTAATCCATTTCGCAGGGTTATTAAAAACCATTCGATAATATCTCGTGAGCTTTTGTGGTCCCACTACTCTGAGTGGCTTAAAGTTAATGGCGTAAAAGTTAATATTTGAATAAACACAATACAGTACGCTATATATGTATTGACTGAAACTTTCGAATATAGTAATAATATTAAAAATAGATAACTAGTTAGAAAGATTAGACCGAAGATTAATCTCAACATCTATAAAATGTATTAACACACAGTTGGTGAAACAATATCATTTGTACATACAGCGTGCGCAAAGAAATAGATGTTTTTATTATATTGTGTGAAGTGAAATAATAATTTTGTATGGTTCTAATTTTGTCAGCCTTACATCCGGCGCACCGTCTCGCTTGTAGCAGCGTAGGCGCAAGGCCGCGAGTTCGCCGCCCGCGACGAAAAACTTGCTATGAATGGCCTAAGCCAAGTTATTTATACGTATATATAATTTATATATAATACGTATGTGCCACTAAAATTTCGTGGCGCTATAAATGCATGTTCAAACATGTTTTAGATGGAACGCTAGCAAGTTGATTTAGGAGTTTTTGTGTTGTGTCAAAGCTAGCCAAATATTAATTATATGTACTTCTTTTTGTATATTGATACATATTACTGTTTCTTCACTCAGACATGGGAATATATTTTTCAAATATCTTTTTATATTGAGACAGTAATAAAAAATACTAAATTAAAATAGTCTCATATAAACAAATATGCAGTTAAATAACAACAACAAATATGGCAACCTCGTTATGCACGCAGGGGCGGATCCAGCCCTCAAAAAGGTTGTGATATTGGCCGATTTTTACGTGGCCACTGTACTTATACCACGTAAAAATCGGCCAAGAGCGTAAGAGCGAGCCGGAGTATAAACAGGCAGAAAATAACAATCGAGAAACTCGCACCAGTATTTTTTTCATTTAATAAAGGTGATTCAGTGATACTGAGTGCCGAGTAACTAACAAGTTCGCTTAATATTCGAGCCGCACTTGTATGCAGGCCGTCTTAGCAGGGCATAGAACATTAGTTGTCATCTTATGAAAATATTCTATTGTCATCAGACTCGGGCAAGTGTGTAAACTTTCAAGCAATTTCAAGTATTTTCTAATGCGGCACGGTGTCTCAAAATAGCATTGCGATATTCTATTACATTGATAGATAGAGCGATTTAATTGTAGTTAGTAAAATGATAATAAATTAACATTTAAATAAAAAACTACCAAGAAGGTACCTTTTTCTTATATCGTTTTCTATAAAAAAATTGAGGGCGCAGCTCTGTATAAAACGCATTATTTATTTTTGTCCATCCTAAATGGTTATATTTTTTATATATTTTAATAGTAGTGGCGCGAAACTTTGAAAAGGTTTATTCATTAAAACTATTACTTGTAATAGTAATTCTTTTAATAATAATACGTATAAAATACTAGATTAACTCTTAAGTTAACATACGACGTGTGGTGTGGTCGTCGTGGCACTGTGGGATAGCATCATGCGAATGTAAATTACTACTCGGATTATTTTTTTCATTTAAGACAAATGCAGCGCTGAATTTCGCCACTTGGCACGTATTGTTTCGATTTCGGGTGGAAAATGGAGAACTAAGTTTTTTGACTCTCGACTACCTTGCTAAATATCTTAATTTAGCATTTATAAAATCAATGCCCGACCAATTCGTTATAAAAATTATTCTAGTTTAATTAATGAATACCTTAAACCAAATCATAGAAACTTTAAAGTTGGGCCGCCAGTAAATAATAACAATGTAAATGCGAGGTGCGGTCGATAGCGCCCCACGCCCGTAACCCACTTCCGACGTCCGTGACCTTGCTGCCTCCATTCACGTCTTACCCCTGGGGGTGCGAGTGGGGAGGGCGAGGTGCGCAACTCTTTCCCATCCCCTCGTTTAGCTAGACTGCGATTTCCTTGTCACATGTTTAGTTGCTTGCTTTTCACTATGCTGTATTTATGCATTTTTTAAAGCAGGTAAAGTTTCAATGTACCCAATAACTGCGCTTAATTTCAAACTGATTTTTTAGATTCATGTTTTTTCCCGTATAGCAGGATACTCAGAGACAAACTAATGTTAATATATTCCGTTTTCTATTTTCTGCCTGAAATCGAGAAATGATTATGCATGTTAAGTGGCGGAACTCAACGCCACGCCTTACAAGGGACCAGGATAAAAAAATGAAAATAATATATAATAATTCTCTCCGAGTTGGAATTGGACCCACAGCCATTGCGTTTACATTTAAACGGTGTGCCACGACGCCAGGACGGGTAAACTTTAAAATTGATTACTGATATTATTTTTACTTTATACTTATATACTCCTGATCTAGTTATTGTTATTAAAAACATTTAGCTGTAAATACTCGTATGTACATCATAATATATTTTTAAGCTCCTTAACAATGAACTTGTTTTCATGCATTATTAATAATTATAATGTCATCCATTTAATTGCAAATTATGAGTTTAAATAATGATATAATTTTATTTTCCTCATCATATGTGTCTCTAATGAGCACCGCTTATCTATTTTATTGCAAAAATTGCCTCATTCTGAATCATTTCTATAATAAGGTACGTGCAGTTATATGTTTGTAGCAACAATTATGTAAGTCAGCACGAAACTGAAATATTTCTGCTTTATATTTTATATGAGTAGTTATTTGATTTCAAGATTAGTGTATGACCATTAAATGGCCGTAATTACGCCATTAACTGAAAGCTCAAACTTTACTTCAGTTCACACCCGTCAGGGAGAAGGTCATATCTCCGCCAGGAGGAGAGGAGAAACTCAACGCCGCTCTTTGTTTCAATCAAAGTCAAAGTCAAAGTCAAATAATTTTATTCAAAGTAAGAAGTTACATGCTTCATTTTTTGAACGTCAAACAATTTACCACCGGTTCACTAAAGTTAATGCCTGAGACCTGAGAAGAACCGGCGCAAGAAACTCAGCGGGACGATTCTTTTTTTTAATATATATATTTTTTTAAGTCAAGCATTTACAGATAATTATATATTGACAATGATACCATTGGAATAGCCTGGAGCCAATTCATTCTTCTAATGGGAACCGAGACCACAACTAAGCGCGTTTACAGCTCACTCAGCTCTAGTCAGTCAGTATAGTCTCCTTAAAGCTACCAATCATAAAACTTTAAAAATTTAAAATCATATTCATTAATTTATTTCTTGCTTTTATAATAGGACCGAAGTGAGATTTTTAGGCAATTAAATAAATAAAATAGAAGTTAGTTACTAAAAAAATTCAATATGGCCCATTACAAATAATATTTATTGTGTTATCTAAAACTCTAGCACATAGTGAAGACACTTCGTGTCTCGCTGATAAAAGAGGATGGGGACAAACTGATTTGGCAAACTCTTAACCCTATTTATGAATATTGGCACCGTCCGCAGACAAAGGCACGTGTAGAAATGTTAGTGTTTGTTTATCAAATAGCTGTTACGCTCTGTTAGTACGCGTCGCACCTGTTACGTCCAGCTGTCGCGAATGTTAAAATTACATTTGTAACGTAATTTATTTAACTTTAATTTTGTTTAAAATTTTGTACAATAAGATATATTTATAAGCAGGAAATATAATGTTTACAATTTAAAGTGTATTCTACATTACAATATACAAATCTCAATACAATGTTAAAGCTTGTGTCTGTAGTTAAATCACACGAGCGGATTTAATGAAGCAAAGTTGCAACACTGATAATAATCGATTAGTTTAAGCCGTTGAACACGTGAGTGGTGCATAGGAAATATTTAACAATAAGAAAATGTGTTTTCAATTATTTTGTAATAACGTCTTGGGTGTCATAAAATTTCAATATTCATTATTAACGCGCGTATACTCTTTCCTTGGTGGTTAAAGAGAATTTTGTATCTAATATATATGCCAATTTATTTCAATTATCCTACACTACAGGGAATTAATATATACTTTACAGGATAAACGAATACAATACTACAACCTAATTTGGCCAGACCAAATAATTTATATACATCTTTTAATAAACTAGTGGGACTCATTAATACACATTTTTTGACAAAAGTTAGAGATAGCAATTTGATGTCAGTTAATAGGTATATTTCAAATAAATAAGCTAGGTATAAAATTTACTAGACTGTGTACTGCCTATAACTATTTCATGAAACTATTTTTGACCGTCATCATTAGGACAATAAAATTTCCTAGAATGTTATAATGGCTTTATTATGACGCGGAGCGCGGCTAATTGAACTGGTTTACGCTTGTATGTGTAGTGTATATATGCTACTTCATGTAGCTAAACGGATATTGATAATTTAATATGTCTTGTATATGATAGTATCTTACCTTTTTATTAGAAGAATGGGTATACATTTATTTAATCAATACTTAAACACTACAAAGAAAAAAAAACATAATAACACATAAAACAAAAATATAGTAACAATCGCATAGCCATAGCAACTCATACTTGTATTTAGAAACCGTGACAAGAATAGAAAAACCAATATCGTATTGCCGAATGAATGTGATTCAAATACATAACAAACAATTGAATAAATGTAAGAAACATTATTGCTTTACATAAAACAAAAAGCAATTTATTTAGTGTCAAATGAACAGAAAACATAGATAGATGTATCTACATTTGCACGTCAATGTAAAGTTTAGCTTGGACAGAGCGGCTGAATGAACGGCGTCCAAGTCACGCGACGCCAATTACGTAAACCCCAGTTGCCAACGTACCCCGACTTACTCGTTTGCAGTAAAAACACGATTGACGTCTTAATTGTATTGCAATAATATAAATTATAATAATTAGTTTTAAATAATTTACTACGTTATTCTTTTTACTTGGCTTAACCGAATGAATTATAAAAAAAATGTTAAAAATCATGTTCTGCACTAGTGATTTACTTGTGAATGCGCCATATTATATGCCAGCCAGTAGAGTTACGATATTACTTGATCAGGGACAAAGCTTCTTGTGCTTAAACGGCTCATTCGTGGACTAACAACAGTTTTATTGAGTGGATCACGCAATAGCAGAGCCGAGGCAAACAACCCCGCCTACGCTTGCAGCACACGTCGCGGCCACACATCGACACGAGTGTATTTACATGCCACCATTATGCCGAGTCGTGGACGGCCGGGCGCCCACGCGCATCGCACTGTATTCAATGTGTGAACTATCTGTAGTAACAGGCGCCATCAAAACCGAGAAATCATTTAAGAAATGCGCTCTAACTACACTAATAGACATGAAAATTAGCAGTCTTGACACCTTGATGTGTATATAAGAAGAAAGTCTCCGAAGATACTAACAAATGTTATACTTAATATAAAATAAAATGACCATCTACCGAAAATAATTAAATCCATTTGGTACATCATTAACATTAATGAGGAAGTTCGTTGACCTGTGTTAAGTTATTAGGTAATTTTATGTCGAATCTAGTTAATTGCAACGGCATTAGGTTTGTAGTGACGCTGCAGCTTTGTATGATTTGCTAACTGGTCAATGTACGTAGCAATTGCCTTATTTAATACTCGTGCCAATAATAGCAGACTATTTGAGAGCCATATATGTTATTTCGAAGAGAAATCAAAGTTATGTATTTTAAAATATTTTGTATCAATCAGTAAATTTTCTGTACGTAAATTTTTATGAAGTCTCTATATTTTTTGTAAAATAATTAACCGGCACATAAATTTTTAGCACACGAAATCAGTGACACAATATTCTGTCAGTATTTACATTAGTAGTGGTTAGTACATTAAACAAAAAAAACCTACTAAATTATGTGTTCGTTTACTTCACTTATATATCACTATACAAAAATATTCACGTAATGAATTTTTAAAACATTCGACTGTCTGACTGAACTGTAATAACATATTTATGTGCAATTTCCATTTTAGAATCTCATCCATTTATAATATCTCTAACTGATTCACAGTGTAATAGCAAACTGCTGAACGATGAATATATATTAGCAAAAAAAGACGGCTTCACCTGCCTTTTTCGGCCTAGCAGCGTAGTCAGAAAGAATCTAGTATCAAGACAGTCCGTTGTCCAGTTTTCGCCCAAAGTCGAGATATTACCTGATGAGTGGCGGAACTCAACGCCACGCTTTGTTTAAAGTACCAGAGTGGAGAAATAAAAATACACAATTATTCTCCCAAATAGGAAACGAACCCACAATCATCGCGTTTACACTCTCACACACATCACTGCGCCACTATGGCCTCTATATTCATCGCAACAAATATACAGAATATTTGTACGTTTTGTAGAAAACAAAGTAAATAACAACAAAGTTATTTGTTTCGTTAAAATATGGCGGGTCGACCATTAGACACCTACATTCACCCACACTCAAATGTAAAAGCTCGCTATTTCGAGCTCTTTTAGATTAGATACATGTATAGACTACCTAGTGCCTGTGCTTTTACATAGAAATCGGGTCGGGTGCTTTTTAATATCTGCAGTTCCATTAAGCCAGTTAGTATTTTGGTTCACCAATTGGGTCACAGACTGATGCATTCTCTATTTGCGGAGTGCAGATATGAATAACTAATAAGACTAGAAACATTTCTCTATAGATTTTTAAGTATAATTAAAAAATACATTTGCGGCCATCGTGGCGCAGTTGGACTCTGTTTTTGAGTGTGACTGTAAATGCGATTGTTTTTGAGTTCGATTCCCACTAGGGGAATTATATTATTATTTAAATGATTTTCATTCTTTTGCTACAATAACACAACGCGAGGAGTTAAGTTACGGCACTAATCGTGCAATAGCTCGATTTCAGGCGGAAAGGTGAGGAACCTAGTGTCATGACAATAGGTTCTCTCTGACTATCCTGCTATGCGGGGAAAAGCGTAAAATTGCTTTTTATGAAAAAAATATAATAAGACTATAATATAAAATATTATCTACAATCATAACTTTCCAGTGATCCACTGGTATATTAAAATAAAATAAATGAACCGTAACAATTTTATTCGCTTCGCAGGTTCATAACTTCAGCACCCTAAGTGGAATTATGTAGGTACGAGCTACCAAAAATAGCTTGCATGTATTAACTCGTTATTTACTGGTACGTGGAAATTTCATCTAAAATTATCAATATAACCTTTACAGAGCCAGCTAAGGTGACGTAGAGGCTGGTTTATCTGCTCACAAGAATATTCTTGCAAAATTGTGTCATTTTAAATATATTAACTTCTTCAATAATATGTACCTTGATATTAAACTTTTTGAAAAGGAAGACTGGACTTGTACAGCTTGGATTAAAAATTAAATTCTTATTGGTCTTCAGTCCTAACCGAAGAAAATGGAGAAAAAGAGTAATTGTTAAATATACGCAATACTAGATTTGTTTTATTTGATTTTAAAAATGCTATTCTATTATTTATAAACTTACTCACTTTTCATTCTCCCTGATAGCGTACCTACCAAAACATTGGACGTCGACATTTACGCAACATTATTGCCATAGACGCTAGTCGCTAAGTCTTGAACTATTCACAAATAGCATGCCCTATTTTGTAGTATTTGCAAACACATCAATGCTGACCTCGTGTGAACAGTTATTGTTTCACTATTGTGATTCCATTAGAGGTGGTTACATGCGTAAGCGAATCCGGCGTCCGTAGAATATTAAGCGTTGATCTGAGCAGCCGCGTGACTAAGCCACCTGCAGGATTTACCATCGATTGTATGCTAAGGAGCTCAAGTACCTACTCCTTATTCTATTCTATCATTGACATTCTGAACGTTTGAAATTACCGTACGTTTCAAAGGAATTGCTACATTAAACCAATAAAGGTGTATAACCAAACACGTTTAAGAGATTATAAATTTATTAAATTCATTTGTATTCTTAAACTTTGCAAACAACTATTTAAAAAACCGATAATGAAATTTTATATTCCGTATTTTAGTAAATAATATTAAAGTCATATGACTGTTACCAAAACAAACACGGATAGGAGAGCAAGACTGATTGTGCTAATGATGTAACGGGTCACTTATCGCAGCTGTCTCCAAAATAACACTACTTATATGTAAGATTGTTATAGTAAGAAAAAGTAGCAACATGCCTACTTAAATATTTTTATTATTTTATTTTATATTGTCCGTTTGATGTTTTGTTTAATACATTTATCTATATTCTATATATAAAATAAAGTTGTGTTAGTTACACACATTAATAACTCGAGGAAGTCTCGAACGATTTTTACTTTTTTTATTACCCGTGGGGGGGTTAAGGCGGGTAACCCAGTAGCTTGGTGGTAGGAGATTCGTTCTCCGACTGGCTCGCGACCACTATCATGTCAAAGACGATCCGCCAAATATCTGAAGATGTGTTCCGGTTCGATGGCATGTAAGCCAGCTTTCCCTATCCCCAACATTCCCATACTTCCTCTCTCCTTCTGTCCTACATCCCTAAGGCTGGCAACGCATCTACAACTCTAATGTTGTGGATGTCTATGGGCGAAGGTACGACTTAACACCAGGTGGGCCTTCTGCTCGTTTGCCTCCTTTATTCAATAAAAAAAAAAAAAAATTTGGACTTGTCTTTATCCAGTATATAACAGGTATCGATAAAATATAATATTTATCTATAAAAAAATTATGAGTAGTGAAATATTAGTCTAGCCGTTCTATTCTTATTAATGGTGTAACAAAACGCAACTGACAACTCACGTTGATATTTCTAATTTATTTTAACCATAATGCGAAACGTTTACATAGTTTGTTGTAAATTATTAATGATGTCACAAAACGTAACGGACAGCAGACGTAATAATTTTTATGGTTTATTTTGAAAACAATTAAATTGAAGTTGTAAAAGAAATTGCGATTATTATAATAAAAGTATTATACCGATATTATTAACAATACCGTGACAAAGATGTCCCCGATAAAGATGTAATGCAATAAGAATTGCGAGGATGCGTAACAGCGCGATAGAAACTACTGAAGAAGAAAAAGGGATGAATGATGAAAAGATGAACTCTTGTAGGATGCATAGAGTCGTCTTAGTTCATCGAATCCGAAATGAAGGAATGACAGGCATAAATGGAGATGTTATAGTAAGAACGAAGAAGAACCTGCTCGGGTGGTTTCAGTACGTCAAGATGTATGAGTAATTCGAAAAATGATAAGGACATATGAAGCGCGATCGATGATACTGGAGCAAGGTGATGTAAAAAGCAAAAAGATCCTTGGAGGGAATATATGAAGTGATGATGACAGTGGATGAGGCGAAAGAATAGTATGTAGAGACTGTATCGTTTGGCGTTCCGTACTCTCTGACTACCCCGCCAGGGATTAATAAAAATCTACTCATCCATTGCTGTCAGCCAGAATAAAGCTTTGCCGGGTCTCCTAATTATTATTGATATATTCTATCAATTGACGTTTTACAATTTCAAAAACCAATTCTTATGTCTGTAACAATATCTCTACAAAATACGTACTTTTAGATAGTTATCTCCTTGACGCAGTGAACAAGAAAAAATGTACAATTTTTATATTATTTATAGATTTCTTAACATAATTATTTTATTAATACTGTTGATATTTGTCCGATGGCATATCACTGAATATGTTTACATTACATATTAATACATTCGTTACAATTTTGTATCATTATAGTAAATTATAAATCACATGTTGACGTCACTAAGTGTTCTTGAGCCTTTAGCTATCACTAATAAGACATCAAGATACGACGAGATAAGCTGCAATTGGCATTTGTAAAAACGCCTTGAACGACGACGTCACAAGTTTTATCACTTCAACTAAAATTGAGCTCTCTATTTTTATGTCATACAAAAATTATAAAAAAATATATGTGAAATAAAAATAGGTATCAAAAATTGAACAGAAATTATCAATTAAATAATATTAATAATGATTTTAAAACAGCTAGAATTTAACAAGAAAGTGTTTTTTATCTATGTACTTTATCGAAATTATGTTATCTATCAAAATCTATAAAAAAATTAAAAATTGTACGGATAAGATTGACGTTTGTAGGTAAGTACTATAAATACGTCATGGAATGTTTGGAGATAAAAACTACCAAGTAATTTATTTTATGCAACTATTAATCTACATAGATTAACACTTCGGTCACATGAAATTTCAATTGTCAATATCATTAATTAATATTTTTTGTCGCAACCTTTGACTTTTTTGCAGTGCCATTACAAAAATTGTCATAACACTTATATTTTATAAATTCATCATTTTTATTGGATAAGTCATATTGTAATAATGAAATGAATATTATACGATAAACTTCGGTCGCCTGTTATCAGGCACGTACTTAGTCGTTGACGACCTAGATATCTCAAGTTTCACAACAAAATCGCTAAAATAACTCGTTCCTGCCCAAAACAAAAATATTTTTCTAAAAGGCTTAAGATATTCTTTTCCCAGAAACAATTACTGTTTATAAAATAGCCAGGCATTTGCTTCATATATTTAAAGTACCTACTTAAAACAAAAGACATTAAAAAAATAAGCGACATTAATTTAGAATATTTTGTAAACAACTTATACTTACATATATAAATAACCACACGCCAAGGTTAACGAGTAATATCTCAAAATAGACAAGAACAATGAAAGGTTTACATTACGTGTGTTGACACTTGCGCACGCGTGTTTCAAGGAAGTATTCGTCAATGAGCCGGGAAGACGCAAGACCTTGTTTTCCAAACGTTCCGTTGACATGTACGGGAAATGGTAAAATCAACATTGTTTCTAATTTCTAAATATTTTTTGGTTTAAATTCTATTTTTGTGTGACTCTAAGAGGACTAGTTAATTACTAAGTATTTTATCTTAATTTGCTATTGGACATTGATAAAAAAAGACTATATTGTTAGTCAATTACGCTTGTGATTTTAATTTACTAATTATATTTTTGCCATATTAATCGCAGCATATCGGTAAAATTATGTAATAAAAATATATAAATGTGCTTGCTACTTAAAATAGATAATCATTTCCTACCTTCATTATAGTTACAGCTTTATTTTACTTTCACAAGTTATATATTTATAATAATTTTATATTACATACAGTTAGTTTTTGATCTCTATTTCTAAATCTGGTGGTGATCTTTCTTTTCATTTTGATGTTAGATTTATGATTATATTATTCACAAACAAATATTTTTTCCTTATTATTGACAACAAAATCACCATCTGAGTGTTATCAACCATCTGAGATTAACATAGTATCCAATTTTCCCTATTTGTTTATAAAATAATTTAGGGCAAATTACACATAGTGAGGCAAATTTGCAGTTAGAGTTTGTAATTTTTCGAGGGATAATAATAAGATTAATATTTACCTAAGTACCATTCACTTTTAATATTATACATTTTCAAATTATACGAGATATAGAAAAATATACATACAGTGGTGAAATTTAACATATATAAGATGTATTGGAAACACCAATATGATAACAAATAAACGTGCAAGTACAATATCTTATCGATGTTTACTTTGTACGGCTATTACAGTCAGTAAAATTTAGCTGCAACAATATTGAATATTAATCTTGATTCTTCACAAATAGCTCATACATAGCATTATATAAGGCAGCATTACTAAAACTGTATTTTAACATAGCAAAGCATGGAATTAATAGGCAGCATTGAACTTGAACGCGGTGCGTGCGTGACGTCAGATACACGTGCACCCGCAAGGCCGCGCCTATCGCCACATCGCTAACTAGCCGTGAACGATGAACAACAAACTGATTGGTACCTCAATATATTGATTTTATAAAGTGTATTTATAATAATTACAGATTGTACGTGACAAGCTAACATATTAGTGGTATTTATGTCCATTGATAGGGCGCTTTAGGAGAGTGTATGCTATATATTTACATAACAATTCTATTCGTAAGAATATTATTAAATACGTTTATTTCATGAGTTAGTAATTTAATTTTATTTATAATTAATTCATGAGAATAATCTTGCATAAACAATAATCTAAATTTTCAACAAGCGTGTTATCATAATGTATTATGGTATGTAAGTTTATTATCTATACTTTGTTATCTTATGTTAACCTTTATAGTTTATGTAAAGTGTGATTATCGATCTAGGATATATTGTTAATAAATTTATCAAACTTATTGTGTTTGTTTGAAGGTTAATTATTACTATATTAGGTCAATGACTATAAATTTTGTTTGCAATATCAACCTATTCACTTATCCATCACAAAATATTTTTGTTTTTATTCTGCAGACTATCCAAATTTACTTTTACATTTAAACGAAATGAAGAAAATCATTTTTCTTTATTAATAACTGAAACAATTTTAATTTATTAAAATAATATATATATATATATAGAAAAAATCCAAGTATATATACAAAAAAATAAGAATTTTAATTCTGACTTTTTTGTATATATACCACCTTATGTATATATACAATTACGGTTTCGGATATAGCTACCTAAACAGTAACTCTACTTGCTATATAACAAGTCTCAAAAATACGATAAATGAACACGAAGTCTTTTTGCACAAGTTTCGTGATATTGATTTCACCTAAAAACCTAGACTTAGGTAATATATTCGGCTGTACCTACTGAAAGCGAAGCCAATTAGGGTGTTGCCAAACAGAAGGACGAACGATATAGTGTAATAAATTATGTAATTACAGTATTTCGGTTAATTTTATATTAACTTTTACATGAAATACTTATAATTCTTACTATAAATACGATTTCTCTAGAAAAATAAATCTTTTTATTATAAATAACTCAAATATTTCACCACTGCAAACCGTGATAATCGAAGCATTAACCATGAACCGGTATAATCTAAACATATTAAATATTTATTCACAGCTCTTAGGTATTCGTGTATTTTTCTCTCGTGAGTTAAGCCAAGAAGGAAAATGTCACTCAAATGTCTATCAACTTACATATTATAATTCCAAATGGGATAAGGAAGTAAAAAATACGAAACAAAAAAGCAAGTCAGAAAACGTTTGGAAGCTATGATAACTATAGCAAGGTTAGTCCGTGTGTTCTGAATGAATATAAGTTTTGTTTAACGTTTTTATATAAGTAAAAACTAAATCAGATCTACAGAACTAAATCAGAGAAAATAATAGAAAAATATATACAGTTTTGGCCTATCTTTTATTTCTACTACTAGTCTTTTCGTTGTAGCGTTGTACTCTACTACTTAAATATGTTCAAACTATCAGAGCCAAGACAGATCTATCTTTATTGGCCAATAAATGTACGTATCGCCTTCTTGCATAAGTTGTGTATTTCGCAAACTACTACGGGCCGCGAAAGTGGTGACGCAACCAGGCGGCCCATTGATTAGACTCGTGAATGTAACTGGTTACCTAATCTTAGTAATTCCTTCTCCGTCGTGATCGATGCATTCAAATTGACTATGATGGAAGCCTTTTCTTGAGTTGTATTTTTGTCTTTTTATACTGTAGTTTGTCTAGTTCGTTATACACTTAGTATCATATTACAGAATAATTAAATTGGAACGTTTTTGTGTAATAATAAAATGAGAAAACGTTTACCAAAGTGAATTACTACTAAATTATATAATTTATCTCAAGATATTTTGACATTACTGTAAGATAATATTATACTGTACCGTGCCGTATGCATGCCGATATAAAGGTTACATACATACATACTATAAATGTTTGTATATTTACAATACAAAAGGTAACAAGCACAAACAAGTGTCTAAGGGCCAAGTTGATAAACACAGTACATTTAATTCATTGTTTACAACAACAATGTGTTGTGAGGAACATTATATAAATGCAAATTGCTTTGCCATAGAACTATTGTTAGTTTCGCAGAATTATTACTCGGAGTGAGTTCAAAAATATTTAAAAATTAATCTGTACAAAAATAATACTTTATGATTTACTTTATTTACTACTTTCCTTTTCATAAGAAGCTACTGAAAAACTGTAATTTTATTGCAATATGTTACATGTTTGCAAAATATTGTTGCACCTTTTCATGTAGCTAGCATAGTTTTTTGCTTAGGTCGTATTTTATATAAGATATTAATAAGTTTGACAAAAATGAATAAACAGCTGACCAAAGTGTAGCTTGCAATAAGAAAAGAAATAAATAATTTAATAAATAGACAATATCTAAAAGATGTAATATCTAAAAATGCTCTATACATTTAAATTACTTATTTTACTTATCCATACTTATATTATAAATGCGAATGTCTGTCTCTTTGTCTGTCACGCTGTCACTGCTAATCTACCGGTCCGATTTGGATGAAATTTAGAATGAAAGTGGTAAAATATCCAGGGTCAATCATAGGCTACTTATTTTTTCAAAAATCAACCTCTAAAAGGTTGAAATAGGGAATGAAAGTTTATATGAAAAAGTTAAACCGCTTGACCGATTGTAATGAATTTTGGCATAAATGTAGTTGGTAATCCGAGGCTGAACATAGGGTACTTTATTTTTCAAAAATCAACCTCCGAGGGTTGCAATATAACGAAACAGTTATGTAGTGCAGGCGGCGAAGCCGCGAGCGGGCCGCTAGTATACCTATAAATAAACAGTAAACATATTTTTTCTCTAAATTTACAGTACTTATTACAAATAGAAAATATTCATATGATCATTAATAACGGTTAAGATGAAGATTAAATATGTAATACTTTAAAATTACATTAAATTAGCAACGTTTGTTTTTCACCTCTTTAGGTATGGAGTCAGTAAAAACGATAACGTGCAAAATATACTGTAATACAAAACAGCGGCATCGCTACTTTCAATGTTGACACATTGAAATAAGATACCGTTCTTTTAGTCGTGAGAATATTATGCTTTTCAATACGGGCTTGCATGACCGAGATCATCTTCCACTTCTTTTGTTTTGGAGTTCACATAGAGGATAATTTTAATTAATTTAAAGTTGTAATTAGTTTTATATTTCATTTTATAATTTATATATTTAAAATTTGCTTAACGTGTGTCCTGTTTTATATAGGTTTTAACTAAAAGTGTTTTATTATAATTATTGTTGCTTTAAAATGAAACTAAATTTATTTCAAAAATATCAAAACCTTTTACATATAATGACTTTTTATAACAGTAATATTTTTACAGTCATTTTCTTCTTTTTAAAACAATTTTTGGCTCTACATATTTTGTCTTTAGTACACATTAGAGTTTTAGTACATTATTACTTTTCTTATACATTTTTTGATTTAATTCGACATTGATTAGATTAAGCCTGTCTAAGAAATAAATACTTATAACATAAACTTCAGATATACGAATAACACACAAATATACAAAAATAGATAAGCAAAAGCGACTAACGCACACATTATAAAATAACATTCATTCACGTAAATTTACAGCTGTATACAAAAGTACAGGTATTCAAGCTATAGAGGTTAATACGGTTGATATAGAAGATATCGTTTGTAGGTAGCGCTAGTCGCTCCTTGATAATGTTGAACAGAGCAGACACATGTGTGCGCTAGAGCTCCCGGCGCGCCGCTTGTGTGCACTCGGTGACACAAGCAATGATAACTCTTTGTTTTCTTTGCAACCGCCTGTTATCTGACTGGTCGTTTATTTAATTAGGTATAATGCACTATACTCTATAAGAACTGATATGGATCCATTAGTTATTGTAATTTATTTATCAAAGATAATGTTTAGGCGCGGTTTTCGCACTAATGTCGACGTCATACAATTTACAGCTCGATCGTGTTTTATTTCAAGTATGTAAATATTAGATGCACGCTGTTTTTCCTCAATTATCAGCTTACAATGTTTTTAGCTGAGAGGTATTTTCTTACTTGTTTAAATTCTGGTTTGTTGAGTGAAATTTAAAATGAATACGCCTAATAAATTATTATACTATAAACATTAAAGTTTTACAAAGTAATATCATTGAACAAGCCTGTTTACACTCTATCTTTACGAGGCTAATGATTCAGCTTACATAGGGCATGATTGGATAACATAACATTAACAGCATTTAATGATACGTGTATACAATTATCTAAGCAACTGTAATTATGAACTGGGATCAATATTGATTAGTTATTTGTGTATATTTTACCCGTGTACATTTTAGACACACTATATGGTGATATAATTATAAATTTTCGTAAAATAAAATAACTTATAATGCACAATGATTAAATTGCATTATCGATAGTAAAAAAGAAATTATCACATCACGATTAAAACTGTAAGATAATGCTTTAGAATGGTTTAGCCTTGATCTATACCGGTAAAATTATTATTAGGCAAGTATCGCTTTTTATTTTATAAACTTTAAACATTTATTTATATTGAACAATTAAATTAACTATTTTAAATCTTAATGTTTTTTGTTATACAAAATGTGTCTGTCGTGAAAGTGGCTTTTGACACAAATAATGTTTACATATTAAATATATATCACTAAATTGTATTTAAGATATCTGTTTTCTTGCTTATTAAAAGGTCCTCGAAAATTAAATATTAAAAATTATTTCAAAAAGTGAAATATTGACTTTACACAGAACGAAAGAACAACCTGCTATTCTTTTAATATTAGACAAATACTTGTAGCCAAAAATACATAACATTATTGAAATATCATAAGATAATACTGTGGACTCAATTAACACATTAATGTTTTACTTTGTGTGAGCAAACAATTACATAAAGCATTTCCTTTATCGAAGGTCACTATGAATAAGAACAATACAATAATATAAAATTATTACGTAACATGGGACTCGTCGCACACTGGCCACGCTATTTGGCATCGAGTGTAAAGAATGATACTTTCTTTATAATTCACCTATAGTATTATTATTTTCATACACCAAAGGTAGAGTCATTTGAATATGTCTTTTATCGTAAAATACTCTGTAGAAAAAAAAATATAATAGCAACATGTCTAATGTAATGTTAATTTTAAAAAAGCAAATATACGAGCTAATTCTATTATAGACATATGCATATTTTTTTAAGATACAGAAAGCATAAATATTAGATATTTTATTTTAGTTTTCATAATAAGCAATTTAAATGTTATTTATTTAATTTGTTTTATTTATTATTCAAAATATATGTATGTAATAAACATTATTTATATATTATGTTATGCTTTGCTTTGTACATACGCGAACATCTTTCTCTTTACTCATGCGAGTTAGGTCAAAGTTTATCGTTGTTCAGTACTACCGGCTGCTTGTACTTTTCCTTCTTGATCTAATTTTAAATAAATACTAATTAGCTATTGGCTAATTAATGATAAAAAAATAAAAAATAAGCAATAATATATTTAAATGAAATGAATCGTTGAAATTACACAATTAATTGTTAAGAATGAAAATAACGAATAATTTACGAACTACCATTTTTGTAAGACAAATCCTAGTATTTGAATTGAATCTAATCGTTTACGCGTACGTTGTAATGTAAACAGGTTTTCTAAAAGAACGTAAGTAGCTCTATCTATTAGGTTAAGGTAAAGTCATCGACCATCGAGCAAGGTCGATCACAATAAAAAAATATATATCCTATCGGCTTTACTGTTATTAATTATATATAGTATAGGGTAACTAATAAACGCACGCAAGATTATCAAACTTATATTAACCTGTATTCATTCTTAGTAGAGAGCGATAGAGAACTATTCCATGAGATTATCAGCACACTATACTATTGAGACAGACAGCCGCACGTTATATAGTACGGAGTACGGTGGACGGGCGTCGGGCGTCGGGCGTCGGGCGCCGGGAGTGTTGCGGAGTGCGGACACACTCAGAGACAACCTAAATAAAGCGGGCCAGCAGGGAGTACCGCCTGACCGCCGACAGCCGTCTCGGCGGACGCGAGCGCGCACACACGCGGCCGCCGCTCACACACTCGCAGCGCGGCGGCTCACGCACACATCGCTCGCTAGACGAAAATAAAATCCACTCGTTATGTGCCATGCAAATAGGAAGGCGGCGGGATAATATACCGTGAACCGAATGAACGAGGAGATCCTTACGTTTCGTGGCACTGTCGCGAGACGGTCACGGGCGCAGCATCTCAGGCCGCGGGTCACGACACTCGGTCGGAGATATCATCCGAGGGCGCAGTCTTCGAACTCGTTCCGTGGGCTCTCACGTATTCCGATGGAAAAGTACACGGGTGTGACGTCCGAACAACATTCAGCACTCGCGATATCGCGGCCGTCTCACTGCGGTCACTCGGCAGGAAAATCAACGGGCGGAGATTAGCATGAATGATATCACACGAGCGCGGAGGCGATGCGACTGTGGCGCGGGTCGCAGCGCGACTGGCGGCGGCGGCACTACGCGGAGCCCGTGCGTAGTGAGTGGCCGTGAGGCGCGGGGACGAGGAAACCCGCTGCGAGTACGGCGCGCCCGGCCGGCCCACGCGGACGCGGGCGGGGGGCGCCGGCGCGGGCGGTCGGGGCGGGGGCGCGGATTAATCACGTAGTAAGTATGCCCCCCGGGGCTGCGCCGCCCCCGCCCCCGCTCGCCGCGCCGCGCATACAACCTGCGCGCGCCCGATACATGAATAAATACTAAATGCAACCAACGCTCGTCGTGCCAGACTGAAACCGGACACTTATCGGAGCTAAATGAATTCCTGGGTGAGCGTTGCCACCGAATCTTGGCTCTGTGTACCGATGCGGTGTTCGCGAGGCGTCACACCTTCGTTTCTACATCACCGATGCTGTGATTTTGTGATCGTTTTTACGCTATCGGCTTGAGAAATTCAATGATACATGAAGGTTGCTCCTGTTACAAGCTGCCGTTTTTGATTAATTTTAAAGACATAACTGAAGTTACCTCCATTCATTGCGATATTTTATCATTCATTTAATTTTATCGTTTCTATTGAAATTTAATTGCGTCATTCGCAACTGAGGGTTTTTCCTATGCAACCAAGTCTCATTGTGTCCTAGACCGGTTTTGAATCTATCATCGAGATATTACGGTACTTTAGTTACGAATTCATAACCACACGTTTATATTACAAGTTGTTTATTGTTAATTAGGTGAAGCGGTAAAAAACTTTTTGAAAACCATATTTATAGCTTTCGAAAGCTACTGGAAATATAATACTATCATTATAAAAAATAAAATTTAAAAACCAAGTTCAGTAGCATATGTTTAGCAAATATAAATTCAACACAAATAGATAATTCTTAAGCATTCTTCTTCTTCTTATGACTTTTAAGATCTAAGAATTGTAAGCATTACTTATAAAAAAATCAAGACATGATATCCCGAAAAAAGTAGAATTTAATGTGAAGTACCGATGAAAATGCATGTATACTGTTACTATTGCATGATCGAAGATGGCATTATTTAATGCCATCTTTGGTTTTAAAACGACTTGACTATATTAAGTTTTAAACAAATAATATTGCCTCCCAAATAAGGAAAAATTAGAATCCCTTGCCTATTTCGTTCAGAATTTACCTACATTTCTTACCATTAAACACTGTTATTTTTACCATTTAATTTATTAACTATTTTTGAACACAAATAAAATGTCAATTAATTTTAACTAAGATAAGACAAAAACTTGAGAAAAATGTTGTTGCAAAACTTTGGTTACAGATTTCTAAATGGTGTTTAAAGGTCGTAATTGTAAAATCGTGTGTATATATTAGTATCCAAACAAATACTTCAACCTACACTTCACATCCAAAGGCCACGCGTTGAACTCTTCGGTAGGGCCATCGATCGATTTGTTACGCTCGCCGCTGGAAGATAACTCGTTTAATTTTAAAAATGTGTATGTAAATGCATTAGGAATATTTGGAAAAATGAATTTGGTAAATATTTTTTATAATTATGTACCTCATCTGTTAAACAGGGCACGCATAGTAAGAATCTTATTTTCCCTTTGTCGTCGTCCATAAATTAAAAATATTATTCATATAAAATCTGAGTATCTCGACAAGATAAATTCGGCTTTTCCTAATATTAAATGTATAATATTAATATTTTCCTATTATAGTATTTTTATTTATTTTTTCTAAATGGTTTTAAAACCACAAATTTATTTTATTAAATCAAAATAAACTCAGAATATCCCACGTATAGGTAGCATAATTCATTCACCTTGTTTTCTACAACGTAACCAAGAGCAGCTGGTCGGACGAGTTGCAGCGCACTCTAAGAAAGTATGACCATACTGGTCTCGCCTTGTTTTAGTAAAGATGTATACATAATCTTGACTTTGTTCCCGGAAATAAAAGTTATCTTGCCAATTGCTTGATAAATATATATGTATTTAATTTATTATTTTTATTTTATAATAAATAACTAAATCAAAGTTAGGCATTTGATAACACTATTACAGCAGTAATTAAAATCGAGCTTTCATAATTAAGGTTATAATTACATTATTATATACTATTTATTTCTTTAACATCATAAAACTTATACTAGTAGACGTTTAGTATAAACAAGTATTAGCTAGTTGTTGTTGAATTTAGTTTACGATATGAAATAATTTGAAATTCTTAAAAATGTACAACAATCACATCAAATCAATTATTTTAAAATTGAAATGCATTGTAAATGAAAAAATGATGAATCTTGATTATTGTAAAAACAAAGATTTTTGCAGTTAAATAATAAGTAATGTAGAGGAAAACTTCATGAATTATAAAAACAAAATGAATTGCCAGTGCGTCAAGCAGGTCATCGGTCGTCGAGATGTTAGTGTTCCGCGTGGGTAAGCGTGTGTCGGAGCGTGACTGGTAAGTCCGCACAGAGCCGTGCTGTACCATGTCACTGTAATATTGTGGCTTTTAACAACTACATTAGCTCGAGTTATTGCAAATGGATATAAAACAATAGGTGGGTTGTACTTAGCGTAGGTCATCGGTCGTCCAGAAATGTAGAGTTCTACGTGGCTAAACATGTGTCAGAGCACATCAGTTTGCCACTATATAGCCTTCATGATATATTTATAAATAAAACCTCTTGTTTTAATGTTATAAAAAGTATTTCATTTGCAATCAGTTTGAGAAAATAATACATTTTATTATTTAATTTATAAAGTATAATATAAAAACATTATTAATTACTTATTATTTTATTTTATTGTCATTTTTTGTATTCAAGAAGGAAAATTACTCTTTGTTTTATATTATATGGTTGCTTAATAATTAATATACCTATAATAATTCTAATACTGTTTCTATAAAAGTGATTCTGTAATCGATAAAGTTTTGTCAGTTTTTCCTCATACATAACATTGGAGAAGTAACATGCCTTGAAACGTTTAACGCTGGTACACTAAATCGGGTCATACACGCCTACATACATACAACAACAGTAAATAAAATAATAATTCTGATATCATAATCCTTTTGTAAATTTTATCTACTACTAGCAAACCGCTTGCGGCTTTGCCTGCGTAAACTACACAACGATAACTATTTCTCACTTCAACCGCCTGCTATATAATTTGAACAGTTCTTTATTTATGAACCGATTGAAATGAAATGAATATTAAACGTTAGGTGCAATTACCATAAAACAATAGTCAAAACTGGATATACATAAGTTGGTTAAGCCGTTTCTGACATTAGCGTGCAACGCACATACTTCAGACTTCAGGCAGATAGACAAACAAATAAATAGACAGGAAAAAACATTTCTTCTAGTTCCGCACTGTAAATTGTATTAAAATAGGAAATGTTACAATGTTACGTAATTAAATTAATGCTAGTTTATAATACTTCTGTTATAATATTAAGTCTGAGATCGACCTATCATAGGAATGCATTAAAAAGATAACATAAGTATATTTTATAGACACTATCACTTTAACGGTCTTAAAAGTATTTCTTTGCAACTATGTTTTAAAAAATACATTAAAATATTTTCATAATAAAAAAAAATAATAGACCTATTATTACTATAAGAGAGAAGAGAAATATATTTTTAATTATGATCAGGAATATTATAGGCAATACCTATTATAGGCCGCGGGTATCACTTACTTTGTTCTAAACAAGGTTGTTTTTTAATTGTCTTTATAAAATTACATTTATAAAAATAAAAATTACTTAAATGTTAGTATAAAATGCGTCAGCTGGTCGGGCATATTTAAAAATAAAAATTATAACCCCCATATAATCTATTAACAGCGTTTCCAATACGCAAATATGTATATATATTAATCTCACATACGCAATAAGTGCATAACGTACACCGGTTATTCTTGTCTGCCATTTCATCTATTCCCGTACTTTGCTACCAGACACTGTATGTACCTTGCATACTTTGTAACCTACTCTGTAGCAAATAGTAATTTAGAATGTTATTTGTATATTTAATAATGTTTCATTAAGATATATTTATGTATATTATCTGTTAAATCAATATTTAGAGGCCATCGAGGCGCAGTAGGATAGCATATGAATGTAAACGAAATTGGTGGTGAGTTGTGTTCTCACTGAGGGAAAAAATATATACTTAAATTATTTTTATATTACAGCTGTAGTAGGACTGAGTGTGGTGTCTTTTCCGCCACTGAACAGAGTTAGCATATGAAACTCGAATATTTAGTACACATACATATATAATTACTATCTCAATGCTAAAGTAGATAGTGTCTCTATATTTGACTTAAATACACAATATATCCTACTTGTATGCCATTACGTTTCTTAGTTTATTTTATCTCTATATTTTAGAGTTATTGCTCGATGAACGCACATTTTGTCTTACGATAGGGAAAATAAGTGATACCCTAAATTATCCTAAGTCGTTACGATTATTGTGGCCGCCAAATATTAATTGTTTAACTATTATAATCTATGTAATTATTATTATTTATATTTATCACTTGGATATGAATATTTAAGTAAATGACAGATAATAAAAACAACAAGACTTGTTACAAGCACTCAAAAACGTAAGCTAATTTTTAAAAATAAAAACTTTTTATTAAAACCACTTTATTGCTTAAAATAAATAGTATGGAAGGTCCACTCTAGGCCGTGTGCTAATAGAGATTGGGCAATCTATTTCTAGTCAGTCCTACGCACCGTCTACTATTTGTTTATTTGTGCCAGACATTGATGTAGAAACGGTTAATAAGGAGATTTTCTATTACGTTTTTAATACACAGAATAATAATAGACTAATGTTTTTAAAATAAAGCATATATTTTATTTTTGTGGACTAATATGTATCAGTAAATCTTTTAATTTCTTTTTATGAAAACATGTGGCCGCAAAAGTATGAAATTCGACATTTAACTATGCTATATGAAGAAGCATATACAGGAAGAAGCATATACACATATTTTTCATAATATTGTATTTGAAATACAATAAATTAACTACTACCGTGTGTTTGCCGTACATTTTTTCACTAAATATCTTAGGAAAGTGTGTGTTACACATATTTTTCTAATGTATTTTTTAACGTCTTTATTTTAACTTTCTTTATTATGTAACGTAAATTTGTGTACTTGTCTTCGGGAATTCGAACCTAAACGGCATAATGTGTTTCCGTGGCTATTGTTTATACAGATTATTATTTGTTCCTACTCCAGTAAGATAAATTGCATTTCAGTCATTCTATATATACAGTCATGAAGTCCACCCAAACGAAATTGCGAACATCTACTAGTTTCTTTCTACCGTAGCGGGTTTTTTGCTTCTCGCTGTATTCCGTACACAGCAGGGTAGGCAAAGGGAACCTAGTGTTAAGAAACTCCGTTCCCCACTTCCCGCCGAATTCGAAGACATTGCGTGTTAAGAGATGGAACTTAACGCTACGCTTTGCCTCGGCACCAAAGCGAAGAAAATGGAAATATTAAATATTTCCACTCTTCGAGTGGAAATCGAACCCCCAACCAGTCGCTTTACAGTCACACTTTGTGCCACTGCGCCACGACAGGCCCAAACGAATGCCACGAAGGCGAAAATTCGGGGTACTGACGTTCAGGTTGGTGCAGGTAATGTCGGGGCATGGCTGCTTCGGCAAATACCTGCACCAAATTGCACGTCGGGAGGTGTCTCCAGCCTGTCATGAGTGTAATGCGCCCATCGATTCGGCGCATCACACTCTGACTGAATGCCCTGCTTGGGCCCCACAACGCCACGCCTTGATGGCTGTAGTGGGTAGGGACCTCTCACTAGGCAGTGTGGTGGGGGCCATGCTGGATAGTGAGAGGAACTGGTCTGCAATGGTCTCCTTCTGCGAATCGGTTATCGCACTGAAGGAGGCTGCGGAGCGTGTGCGCGAGTCTAATGCGGATGCTCACTCGCTCCGCCGACGTAGGCCAGGGGATAGGAGAAGGCGGTACGCGGATCTCCTATCCCTCCTACCCTAGAGGAGCTACTATTGGAGGATCGAGGTGATCCTCCTATTAGCCATCAAGACTGCGGGTGCCCTGGAAAAAACCTCAGAGCACTCTAAAGGCGACGGTGGCCCGTAATAGGCGGGCATCCACCGAGGCGTCGTAGTGGAATGCGCAAGTGAACCTGCGACGTCTCATGAGGGTGGAGAGGGTTTCCGCTGGGTTTTAGTCGGTAGTATCGAATTCAACGGTGAGTCCCACAGTATCATCCGTACGCAGAGCAGTTCTGCCTGCGTTGCGTACGAATGGTCTGCGTAAATGCATTTCCCAGAGACAAAAAAAAAAAAAAAAAAAAAAGAAAAAAAAAAGGCCCAAACGAAGGACGGGTTACTTCATATAAATAATAAGTAATCTCAACCAGAAATCATCTAAGACGTTTCACAACTACCACTATTTCATAGTAAACAGTTAACGCATGTGAAAATACATTTTTCTCAGAAATGAAAGCAACATTGTTCTCGCCTGAAATAAGCTTGGTTCAAAGCGACGCGACGGCGGCTAATTAAGAACAAGCTTGCAGTTTATATTACGATCGCTTCCCCTTCGAAATCTAGCACACGGCTTCACACGACCCGGAAATCTGGGAACTTACAGATTGTTAATAAATTTTGTTAAAAATAATGTATTCATAAGATTTATGTATAAAATATAAAAATTGTACACTAAAGATATAGTTTCTCCACTTATTTCAAATATTAAAATACATATAATTTTCATATAGTATTATGTTTAAAAACACCACATTGTAACAAACAAAATATAAAATATCAAATACTACTTCCTTTAAGGTAAAGATCATTGTTCTTGGAACAATTTAAGTCTCTCGCATGTTTCAAACCACAATAACAATTTTAACGTCCCTGATTTTATAAAAACAAGTTTATGTCTTATAATTATTGTAAAGAATAATTAATCGAGCTAAAATATTTCAGTTCAGGCTATATACGTGTGTGAATCTTAGTTATGTCAATTTAGAATTTATTTTCTTAAGCGGGCTTGTGTCCCGAAAAACATATTTATTATTCATAAGTATTTCAAAGTCTAAGAATTGTATTGGGCCAATTCGTTATTTGTTTTTTAATTCTTTTACAGTTCGTTGAAGTATGAAGTCTTCGTTCGTTCTTACCTTATGAACATTTGTAAATATGTTTCCTTTTAAAGTATTAGTGCTGCTGGTTTTGTCAATAATGAAAATCATTTTAATAATAGAATGGACAGAGAGAAGGCGGTGTTGAGATGTTAGGATACTCATTTTTCGGTCATATTAGAGATATCGCGTGTTGGGATGTGAAACCTGAGGCTGCGCTTTGCCCTATCCGATAAAAGATTTTTTTAAAAAATAAACGTTTCTCGAAAGAGAATAAAACCCACGTGTGTGTATTTAAACTACGGCTCCCCTTTTGCTAGTATTATTTTGCAAAACAACTAATATTGTTTTTTGGCATTGCTCTGTTTGTTTAATTTAAATTATTTAATATTAACACATCATCATATCATTTTTTAAATTTAATATTAAATGAACTCATAATCCATCAACCAATTATGATTTTTTTGTGCTCAGAAACAATATACTAAAAGCATAGAAACTAAGAGCATACCTATATAGGTACACATACATAGATGTTACCGTGTGGGATCCCATTGCAATGCCTGGCATACGTATTTCATTCCATCGTATGGCAAAATACACTTATACGGTTTAATTTCGGTTTTTCCTTTAATTATTAATAGACACATCAATGATTCATGACTAAAATAGGTCTTTTCGTGTGGGTTCATTTTCGTTTCAGAACTCGTTTTACATGATGCAAAATTCACATAGTACTTATGTAATTATTATAAAAAATATCTATAACATTGGCCTTGTTCATATTTACACAACGTTAAGCGCTTCTGGGTTCAAATCGCGTTATTCGCTATTCAATCGCCAGAAGTAATTATGTTTAAAATATGTATCGCTATTATTAATATCATATGTTTTTAAGACGCTTTTATAATCGGTTTCTACCCAAAGAAAAAAATATATTAATTTTTGAAATGCTCAAAGGATAATTTATATATTCAATACGATTTATATGAAACGCAATACAATACTTTCATTTCAATACAAAACAGAGAAATGGGATGCGGGAGTTTCCCGCAACTTTGGGTGCGGGTCAGGTCACGGGCCTGTGCGGGAGGGGGCGTCATTCACAGCCAAAATTAGGTCAAAAGAACGTTCATGACACGAATGTGAATTCTATATTTTCCAGGAATATAAGAAAATGGTATAAACATTCCAAAATTTATTAGAAATAGATATTCTTCTATAGCGTTTTTATGCCTACTTCTACGATGTAAAATAAAACAAAACAAAAATAGAAAAGCGAAGCAAAAAAAAATTGTATGGTTAAATGATATAACTAACCGATAATAAGGGTTAATAATTCACAGAATAATGGAATTAACTAAAATATGTAAAATTCGGCACAACTAAACGAAATGCCTTATTATAAACCTACCTACTATATATTAAATATAATATAATATTTTAAAATACTATATATCTCCTTAAATGAGGTAGTTTTAAAGCATATTTAGCTTTTTTGTTATCGACTAGTTGTTGCCAAGCTCCTGTAAAAATCATTCAACGATTGCAATTAGGTCAAGAGGCTTGGTCATGACATAAATTTGAACTCGTCCTATTTATGATTGCTCATAAATGTTGTTGGATTTTCCTGTTATAAGTGTACTATAATTATTAGTTATAATACAAACATGAAAGAATAAACGACAGAATTAAATGTAATTTTCATGCATATAATACAAAATATATACAATAGCAGGTTAAATAAAAAATATTTATTTGCAAATATTTATTTTTATGTACATTTCCAGTTAATAAGAAAGTAGATTATTTTTCATATTAAGTCTAAATTGAGTAGGTGTTGTCATTTGCATATACCTAAATAGGTCAGGCTATCTTCATCGGATGCAGGTGGCCCGGTAACCTAGATGCAGACAAGGGCACAGCCTACCACACAGCGACCCGATAGATCCCGGATTTATCATGTTAACGTTTAACTTATTTTGTAATAATAAAAAAAAATACAAAATACGAAAATATTTTTTTACAAGAATTATATACTTATGTATATAAATATATATTTAGTAGATATGATATTAAGTAGCTATTATTTTTTACAACACTGCAAATGTAGCTATTGATTTTATTTTTATTGTATTTAATTTATAATCTTTATCTAGATTGTGTAAGAAGTTGTTGTAATTACTATAATTATTGCAATAATTTCTATATATTGACTATTATATTATATAAAAACTTTAACATAAATCTATTATTTTATTTAATGTTATAATCAAATAAATTATTTATGACAATAAATTAAATGTAAATTATATTTTATATACCCTAGTTGTTTAAGATAACATCTGTCCTGTTTAAATAAGATAAGTTAATTAACAAAAGTCAAAACCAGTTGTATTGTAGTATCAGCGGAAACGTGCTCGGTTTCATACTCGCTAATTAAACGATATCTGTGGGATCTTAAGTACGTTTAAAACATGACTGGACGTGCACATATAATGAATAAACAGTTTTCATAGCTTACAGTTTCTTACGTTTACCTTTCAAAAATAACCTAGTTGTATTGCGTAACACCCGACGAATTTATCGCGTCAATAGATGTGTAGGTATATATCTTCAAAAATGTATAAACATTCATGCCAGCTATATTATGGTAAAATGCTGTAAACATTTTAATACTCTGACATTATCGTAATTCTTAGAATTTATTCACTAAACAAGTTATGAGGCTTGATACCTATGGTCATGTAGAGTTGTTTGTACATGTACAGAACTCTCTCGCACACAAACACGCAATGCAATGACAACACGATGAGTAAACGCGTCGAAGCCTGGTTACAGCTAAAGCGTTCGTCGGAGCACACTACTGCATGTTGTGCGAGTGTGGGTGGGATTCTGAGTTAGTGTACGATGTAAGCGTAGGCGGTACGTACACAGAGCTTTCACGACGCAGCCTTGGCCGCGAGACACGTGCGTCACTAGGGCTGAGATCAGGGCTCCACGATAAATAATATTTGGATAACAATGCTTTTACGTTACGTCCATATTAATGCTTTGCTATTTTAAGAATGTATTTGATTACGCTTGTAACCTATTTAGTTTACTATGAAGGTAAATAAACAAATATATTTCTGCATTTCATTTAGAACTATACAATCAATTATAAATAGATTAAAAAGACAATTGATAGATAGATAGAATTGGTCTACATAAGTTTGTTTTTGTAATTTGTATGCTTTTTTACCATGATTTATAAACGAATTGTTATAAAATATATTTTGAAAGCTTATAAAGTTACTTATTTTTAACAGTGTAAAAAATACATGAATATTTATCATATTATGTATGCTATATATCTTGACTAGGATATTATAAAACATATGTTTAGTTACATTATTTTCAAAGCTCTTATGTATTCACCAAATATTATTCTATATCAAATAAGCTTTTACAAAAAGCTTACATAGGTGTGTTTTAGATATTCAACAAGTCTATCGACAGGGAGCAACTCTAGCTGCGGGAGGAGGGTAGTCCTCCACACCCCACTCTATCAGCTGAGCGACACGTGCGGGTATACTATCCCGTCTAGTGTATACTCCAAAGTGTACACACACGTGGCCTGTAATACGTTTATATATCTCCTCATATCAACTGATACAGAATTCACACATAGGTTAGTCGTAAATATGTATGTATGTATATATTTTGTACACTCAGCAATACTTTTGACTCGCACTAATCATTTGTGTTAATAAAATGGTTGACAATCAATATCGTTTGCATAATCTCAATAACAAGCTAAATTATTTAAATATACATTGTTACTTTCCATTTTACAAATACATTGTTTTTATCTTTATAATTTTCAAAGTAAAGCAATTCTAGTGCAAATTTTACTTAATTAGTAATACAAAGATAACGCAATAACGTAATTATCAACTTATTCAGGTTAAATATTTCTAATCGATGTGCTTCTAATGTTATAATTTGTAAACATCAGTAATTAGTATGTAAGTGTTCTTTTCTGATTATAACACATGTAAACTATACAGACCTACAAATGTATGTATAATGTCTATGCACGCATGCATATGTATACAAAACTTGTTTGACGTATAATCCCAATTTGGATGTATATTAAACTTGTATTTAAATCATATTAAAAAATTGACAAGTGTATCTAATAGTAGTAATTATTATTAAAATTATGGCTCTAATGACAAAGTAACGGATAAGCTGTCGTGGCATGTTTGAGATGTGTTACATGTTAAGATAGTTATAAGATTGAATCTTTGGGAAACGTTTACTATGTAGTTTTGAGCACTTGTGGTTTTTTGAAATAGATTAAGTGCAGTGCAATAGGAATGAAAACTTAAAAAAAAACAAATGATACAATATTATGTAAAAATGTTTATGTTCCTTCCATATAATACATTCTATACACAGAACTAAAACAAGCAACAATGTGCACCATTATTCATTTTCTTACAGATTCGGCCGTCACTTTATTTTGTAACTGCGGCGATCAATCTGATATGCGCGCGCGCATGAATGCATTCGCGGTGTGACGGCTTCCCCATATGGCCAAGGCTGGGCCTTTTATGGCTCACATAAGTGGCCACTCACCCACCGGCTGAACGAGGCAGCAATATCAATGAACCTGCCATCAATAAAACATGGCACTAAGCCAGGAAAGGAAACGGCGAAATGAGAAAAAGAAATATTTGAAATAGGCATGCAATGCGTACATTCGATTGCGATTGTTTGTGCTATTGGACAGGATTCAATGTAAAGCTCCGCGTACATGATATGAATTATTCGCGGAGATTGTTTTTTCTTTTCCGCTTACTATCGACCATATACGTCGTGATTGATTTGATGTTCTTACATAACTCGTATTGCTGTGTGCAGTGTGGCCAGACGTTCTAATAAGGAAAAAGTATATTATTCATTGAAAGTTCATCGCTCAAGACTTTTTAGATGTATGTAACCTCTGAACTCGCAAGAAAATGATAAAGCGGTAAGTATTATACAATACAAAAGTTTATGTAAAAATGTAAAACTTCTGTGTAGTATAATCACATTTAATCTGTATCTCTATTTAACATAAAATAAATATAAAAATATTTTTATATATTTTTTTATTTAAAAAAATAATCTAACATAAAATATATATAAAATGTTTTTTTTTCTGTTATTGTGTAATTTGTAATTGGCAGTATCAGCTATTGTAATATTTTTTTAGTTACGTACAAAATTATACTGTAACTCATATAAAGTAATCATAAAATGTGACTATGTGTTAATTGGTCCGGCGCGCTCACTACGGGTCTCTAACGAAGCAGGTTCGTGCAGCTGCATTCCAGCCACGCATTTTCTGGGAACACACTTTTTTAACGCGGAGATGGAATGTCGGTTTTTAGAGCCGGTGCGTATGATTTTTCATTGAAATTAAAAAGAAAACGTTTTGTGCTTGTGGAGACGTAATAAAAGCAACTCCGCATGCCGCCAGCGTTTGTGCCATTCTTTTTGTCGTCTGCAATCTTTCGCTTGTTTTATTATGTACTGAAAAATAAATGTTTTCCTAAGGATGTAGACATAAGTGGCATATCATTATTTTTAAATAAAAAAAGACGGAGAACGTAGTGTCAAAACACTCGGTTCTTCACTTTCCGCCTTAAATCGAGATGTTGCGTATTAAGCGGCGGAACTTAACGCCACGCTTTCCTTAGGTACCAGATCGGAGAAATGAAAACCAAATATACCTAATTCCCCTGAGCAAAAATCGAAAATATTTTTACATATCGCTTAAAAACAAATTCGCCTTCGCTATCTGTAAGTACTCTTATATCTTACACGAACCTCGCAAAAAAATGCTTTCATTAATAGAGAGAGTGTTTTAAGAGGAAAATGTAAATGTATAAAAAGTAATATACGTGATAATATTGAGTAAGGCCGAAAGTTTCAAAGACTTGACGTATAAAATATATTTTTGTGCGCTTACATTGCAATCTACTCGGGATAACCAACAGAATTGAAAAGTTAGATAGAAAGATGTTTATTGTTTACCAAATGCTATTTTAAGCAGCATTTTGCTTTTCATGTAATTAAACAATGCTAATTAAGAAACCTACAAACATTGCTTAGAATCAGTACGAATTGAAGTGTGGTCTTTTAAAAGTACAAAAAAATATATAGGAAACTATAACCTGGGGGAAGCTGGGCTAGTAAAGTTATAATTGGATGTTTTCTTCTTCTGTCAAGGTTTTTTTAATTTAATTATAAAAATGAGAATCGAAAGAAAAGAAAGCAATCAGAATGTCATATTTTGTATTAAATATGTTATATAGTTATAGAAATATTATGTAAAACAGAATTAATTATAAACATTATTAACGTTTAACCCTTCTCTTAAGCTACTTTTTTATATTATCTGAAACATATGATCATTTTAAAGTCACACGAAATTTTGTGAATGACAATATAAAAAAAACACAGTGAACAGTTAAGATATAAGCAACCTGCAGATTTCCCATGGGAGGAGCTGAAGCCCGACATTGAATCACGCGAGCTTTGGACGCATGATTCGCGTGAGAAGTTTCCTAAATTGATCCTTTACTTTCAGTATTTTTTTTGGATCAATATACAACATTATACTAAGTATTGTGGGAAAAGTAATAACTTTGTGATAATTTATTAAAAAATCAATTTTACAGTATTTGGGGCCAGTCGTGGCGCAGTGGCATAAGCGTGTGACTATAAACGACTGGTTATGGGTTCGATTCCCACTCGAGGGGTGGAAATATTTAATAATTCCATTTTCTTCGCTCTGGTGTCGAGGTAATGCGCGGCGTTAAGTTCCGCCACTTAACACGCAATGCCTCCGAATTCGGCGTAAATTGGAGAACGGAGTGTCTTAACACTAGGTTCCCACAGCCTACCCTGCTGTGTGCGGGATACAGCGTGAGGCTAAAAAAGCCTTACATTTACATTTAAATATGTATTTCAACGCTGAACATGAAAGAAAAAAAATGTTATTTGAGGCATTTATCAATTAATAGAACCCAAAATTTATGCAGCAGTACCGATTTAAGTCCATTTTTGACAATTGTATTCTGGTGAACTTTACTTCACATTTAGTATTTATTTTATTTCAATCGGTTCATAAATAAAAAAGTTTCAACAATTTAAATTATAAATTTAAACAATGTTTCTAATTTAAATGAGAATGTGGACAGACGAAAGAACTAAATAATTATAGACGTGGAGTCTCCACAAGCAAAGCTGCGAGCGGATTTCTAGTCTTCTATTTGTCATCATTTAGAATTAACTAATTTTATATTGAGAGGATTTAGGGTAATTCATTTTAATTTCTGTACCTGCAGCAATTGGGGAAAGCTAAGTGATTTAAATTCAATGTATAGCCTCATTACACTCCATTATTGTGATTTCAAGTACATCTTTTTCCAAATCAAAATTCTTTACGTAAAAAAATTTAGATTCAGTTCATTTCTTGATTCTGCAATATAATTTATTTTTTTTTTCAGCTACTAATATATATAACTAACTAAACTTAACGAAAAAGTGATTTATACACTTTTTCGTTATCCTGATAATTGAAATTTTGAAGAAAATCGGAGGGCAAGACGTTAAAAGTTTTGGAATATAATCTTACATTTATCTGTAGGCAGTATCTAACAGGTGAAGTTTGTAATAGCGTGATAAATAAAAAACTTATGTTTATCGAGTAACTAAATTGCTTATGCGATATTAGGTATAATAACATTTTAGTATAAGTAATCTTATCCTTATTATTATTAACATTGTACTCTTTAGTGAATACTTTTTACTTGTAGTTTATTTTAATTTTATATTCATTTGCAATCGAATTACTTTATATATCCATTTGATTAAAAGTATTACCTAATTATTTTAATTACTGCGTATTTTTACCTTATGCGTATTTTTACCTTATGTATTATACATATAATAATAGGTATCTATAGGTATAGTAGTAAAATTTTAATATTACTTAGTCGAATTCTGCCAACCAACAAACAATTCCTCCAAACTTGGCAGAAAATGTAAAACAACATCTTTTAGCATAATGTAATTATGTTTTTAAAGAGCAACTGATTAGTTTCTCGCCGTTCCTTCTCAATAGAACTACCTCCTGAGCTAGTGGTAGCTTCCAAGAAGGCTATAGCAATAACGACATTTTTATGTTAAACGACGATTCAGAAGCGATTGTAATTTTGTATTTTGGTTTTTACTTACAAGTGGTTAATAATCTAACTCTTTATCGCGTAACACGTTATAGCAAATATCTAATGTAGACTATTTCTTGAAAACATTTCAAATTAGTCGTAATCATGACCCTCGCATTAAGCAAAGTAGTTTTTTATATACGCATCAGACTCTAACATTATCAGAGTCTTTTTCTATATATTTTATAGTTTTGTCTCATTCTATTTTTGGTTTTATTTATTTCGTTCAATGAATGACCTGTTTACATATATTTTTGCTAAAATCCAAAAGTATGCCCCTGGAAACGAAGTTTACAACTGAAAAGGTTTGCTAAACTTAATGTTTCGCTGTATGACACTAGTTTCTTACCAAATTACTGTGTTCTGAAACAGGGCTAATTATGAATCCAAATTGTAAAGAGAAATGCATTCTCAAAAGTAAAGACTCTTTTTAAGTTTAAATTTTATTTAGTACAATTGTTCACTTTCAATTCAATTCTTTCTTTCAATTAAAGTTCAATTTCTTAATTATTAATATTTTTATATATTTTTGGCATTTGACTATACCTTTAAATTAACGGCTTTTATAAACTACCATTGCGTGATTTCTGTTGTTAATGAGTTCTTGCATTTTTTATCATATTCGGTATTCGATCGTATAGTGGGTTGCTATCCGGTGTGAGGCCGGATAGAAAACATTGACCGGTTAAGTCAGATTTTTTATACTGAGTTCTCTCTAAGTTCTAAGTTAAAAAACTATGCTACATATTTTAAATTGCATATCTTTTGCCTATGTTATAATCCTATACATTTTTTATATATATATAACGCTTAATGAAAGTCACTAAAGCGCTCTATGATCAATAGTATAAAAAGTATGTTTATTGAAAGTATTACTTTAAGATATCATAATAACAATAGATATATTTATTAATATTAATCATTTATTAAAAAGAATTTAAACCAGTTGGTAAATTTACTATGGTAAATAATACTTCAAGTTGTCTTCATGTTAACTTCTATCGATCTTGGATCACAAAATTCCGTTTGCGTGAACTTTATGGCAAACTACTTCCATGTTCACATATTGTGGCCAAAACGGACCCACAATTATAGTAGGTTCTTGTTTGTAAGATTACAAGTTACGTTACGGCAAGAGAAAATCTTTATTAGATGTTCCAGATGATTGTAATTTTACGCTTTTTCCCAAAGTAGACAAAGGCCTAGAGACATAATTTGTGAACGAAAACTGTCCACCATATTTAATAAGTTCTGTTAATGTGGTATTTACTTATTTTTTGCTGTTTAGATGATCTGTCATGGTTCTCAATCAGATTTTACAAATCTTCAATTGTTTTATATAATAATTTTACTTTAGGTGTTCCACTCTTAAGATTAAATTATACACAGTCAAACAATGTCACAATGCGCCACGATGGTTTTACATATACCTATCCATCATCCTATATGATTATTCACATAGAAATTATTAGTGTAGTAAAGTTTAGTAACGTATTGAAAAAAAAATAAAACTACCTCCATTTTTTAAAATAATATTAGTTCATCTATTTAATAATATTTAATAAGATTTGAGTAATATCATAATATATAAGATTTGAGTAATACGTGATATATTTTTTGATTTCAAACGTAAAAGTAGGTATATAAGTATACTACGCTTGTTTGATTTCGAGATAAAAAAAAAACTTAAGTAAACTTAAATATTTGTGTTCGTCGGCTACTTTAACAGATATAAACACATAATAATAATCCAACACGAATACATCATAGACTTCTTTTAATAATGCATCTGCTCTATTTAATTTATACCAAAACAAGTAAATAAAAAACTTACCAAATTTCTATAAACCCTTGTAAGAGCTATTTCAGTAGCGAAGATCACTGGGGTTATTACTCTAATTACTTTTCATTGCACAAAAATAACTGATAAAACTGGCCACTCGAACGTTTATCGTGCCCGCCTAATTAGTAGCGTTTAAACTTTATCTGAATCCTTAACAACGGCTCGCTCGTATGCGATAATAATAGCACAACAAAGTGGGACAGAGCGTACGATGTCTTAAAATAGAATCAAGTAGCGAATCGCTGGTACTTATTAAATACGCGGATAAAGTCACTAAACAAATGATTGCCGACAATTAGTCAATTATCGCGACGCTGCCGGCGCTGTCGGCGGCGCGGGCGCACGGATCGCGTAGCTCAGTGGCTTCTGTAGTGCCGTTGAGATGTATATCGACAAGAGATCCAGATCAATATTTTAGATTAATCAACATTTTAGTTTTTAGGTGGCTATTCACATAATTATGATGTGAAAAACATTTTAAGAAAAAAGAGTTTACTAAAAACGTTAATTAATATTTTCTGATTATTTAGTATTTAAACTACATGTTTTCATGGTTATTGACTTAATAATTTTATTTTTTAAATCTTTATATTACTGGTGGTTGTTTGAATTTTAATTTTGTATTTTATATTATGGTATTTTTACACTAAATATAATATGATTGAAGGACTACATGAGGAATGTATAAGAATGAATAGCATTTACATGAAAGTTTATATTATTTAAAAATAAATTTATTTTAACTACTAAAATATATGTTACGAGCTATGAATAATTTTTTAAGTATGAACTATATAACATTGTAAATTTGAAATGCTATCGATGTTCCGTGGTATCGCGTCACTATAACTGAGGTTAGGTACTCTTGCTGCGTTTGTGCAGAGCGACAAGGACGTCGACCCCAGTAACCTTGAGCCTCGCAATTAATTTCAATCAGTTTAAGCTTCACACAAAGTCGCTGTGACACTTTTCAAGAGTTGAATAAATTAGTATTTTACTTGAATTAAAATTCCAATCTTGAACGAATGTAATCGAGACGTGAAATTTAATAAAAGTTAATTAACAGCTGTCGAAGTGCTTTAGAATATTTTAATAACTATTATTTCCTTGTTAATTTCAACCAATTATGAAATGTTGTGTAAGTATGGAATATACATAAACATATTTATGTGATATATTTATTATTAGAGATTTCGTGATTCTATTACAGGTACTTACCTCTAGCTGAAAGAGGCCACCACTTGTCATCTCAAAGAGCTCCATATGCCTGCATACAACGATCGCGCCTACAAACACGAGCGCAAGCACTTTACTACAATATTACTATAGTTGCCAGCCCGTCCGACATACTAAATAAAACGTCGCTACATCTTGATCAAATTCCTCTGCACGTATTACATTGAATGTTTTGATCCCTTTAATATAATATAAGTGTATAAATACCGCAATGAAAAGCAAAAACAAGGATAACTCTACATATGGTTAGTTTTCTTAACATAATCTGTACGTGTCAGGATAATGACCTATGCATGCCCGTGCGCAGCGCCTGGTCTCGGTGCCGTAATAGTGACGCGTCCCAGAAACTACAAGGTACTTTGTGCTTATTGTTTTCTATTTTGATATAAACAACATATTAAATCTTTTGGACAATGTAGGATGTGTTTAATAATACTCATAATAGATTTTAGTACTCATAATAATTTTCACAATAACTTTCGTACTGTACAAGTTAAATTACATAAATTATTTACATTTTCAGTATTTTTTCCCTACTATTTGACTAATTACGTTAAATTAAATAATCTGACATATTTTTAGGTATAGATATATAGAGAGAGAGAAAGGGAACATAGACAGTACCACATTTCAGACCATTTAATGTTAAAAATTAGGGCTTTATATATTCCAGACATATTTTGCAGATCGGATTTGTAGTTTATTGAAATGAATAATTATACAGATGATATCAACATAATTAACACAAATATATAATACGACTAGCAGCCCGCTCGCCGCATGAACTACGTGGCTCTTTCGTTAAATAGCAACGCTCGGGGGTGGGTTTTTGAAAAATAAAGTAGCCTATGAATCCTTTGATTATAAATTATATTTATGCCAAAATTAATTACAAATCAGTGAAGCGGTGTAGATTTTTCATATAAAGTATAGGAGATGAATCTCCTATTTCAACCTTTTAGAGGTTGATTTTTGAAAAAAATAAGTAGCCTATGTTTTAACCAGTAATTTTTATTACTTTCATTCTAAATTTCAAATATTTGGACCGGTAGATTAGCAGTGAAAACGTGACAGACAAACAGACAGACATTCGCATTTATAATATAAGTATGGATTATGTATTTAATATATGAGCAAAATAATACAACCAGGATGAAACTCACAAACGTTTTGTTTATTACAAAATGCATACAGTATTTTGTGTTATACCTTTTAAGTAATGCTATAAATAGAAGTTTTGTAAGCACCAATATAATAAAAATCATGTTTATTTACCGCGATAACCCTTTTGTTTGCTGACCATACGGATTGCGGTACACTACGCAGCTCTTGCTTTGTAAATATTGTTCAAGTTTCTTACAGGGTTGCCATGTGTAGAAATAGTTAAGAAAATCCAAGCTAATAATATACTATAAGCCACAAATATTTTTTTAGTTTTCTTCAATGTATTTAAAGTAATCAAACAATTATATGTTTCAAATAAAATTTAATAAAAGATAAGAGGTAAATATAAAAGGTACCAAAATATTGATTGCAAATAAATATAAAAAAATGAAAAACTTAAATTAAATTATTAAAATTATCAATATATTTTTATACTAGCGGCCCTCTTGCGGCTTCGCCGCGTGAACTATTAGGTTATATTGAAACACTCGGGATCGCATTTTAAAAAATAAAGTAGCCTATGTTTAATCTTAGATTATCAACTATATTTATGCTAAAGTTCACTACAATTGGTCAAATGGTTTAGATATTTCATATAAACTTCCAAACCCTATTTCAACCCTTTAGACCTCTAAATTCTGATTCTGAAAAGATAAGTAGCCTATGTTAGATCCAGTCACTTTTACTACTTTCATTCTAAATTTCATCCAAATCGGACCGGTAGATTAGCCGTGAAAGCGTGACAGACAAACACACAGACTTTCGCATTTATAATATAAGTAAGGATTAGTATTATGTACACTACGGACACGTGGTCCGTATGTTTTGTTTCATTTTTTTTTTGTTTTTGTATGATATTTTTTTTCTAACATTTTAACACTTAAAGTAGGCGTACACGACTCATAAAGAGTTTACTGTTTATAAATACCCTAAAGCGAATCCAGTTTTAGGAAATTATTTGTTTTTCTTGAATAAAGTGTAATTAACCTAAATTTACTACATAAATGACTATTAACAATAAAAACTAAATCTATTACAGATAACATCTTTTGTTATTTATGGATAGAAATGAGATGTAGATGGCCTTAGATCGGCACTAGAGAAGATACAAGCGTTTAGTCAATAGTTCTTCAGTTTGGAGAACATTTTAGAAAAAAAAAGAATATGTATAGATTAATAGAAAAATTTTAAAGTCAGGTAAAACATATATTTTGTATATTTAAAGACATTATTCATTTTAAGGGCTTAAATTAGATTCAGAAGCCGTCATTGCGCAGGACACTGTGGTGACTGTAGACGCGAGAGTTGTGGATTCGATTCCGGTGCAAAGAAGTGATTATATATTATTTTCTTTTCTTAGCTTTGGCACACGAGACAAAGCGCAGTTTTGGGCTTCCCGACGCCGACGGAAAATGATGCATGGAGTGTTATAAACTAAGTTCTCTCTACTTACCCCGTTATGCGAGAAAAAAAGAGAAAAAAAGTGAAGCTGTAAAAAAGTTTTGGTTTAATAAAAATTAATCTTTAAAATTTTATGACAATCATCCCTATTTTTATTATTATAAGAGAATGAATCACCTCTTACCTACACACTGATATTATCGTGAATGAGGATAAACGACTTTTATTTAGTTTGTAGTCGCAACCTAAAAACAGACACGTAACGCGCTCAGAATTTAAATGTATTATACATATGTGTGAATCAATGTATATAGAAGGACATAAAAATGGATAATTGTTGAATATATAAAGAATATTTTTTGGTAAAAATAAAAACTAAGGTCAGAGAAAGTAGATTCTTAAGACACTCTGTTCTCCACTTTCTTCCTAAAAATTGAGATATTGTGTGTTAAGTGGTGGAAATTAACGTTGTGCTTAAGTTAAGACCAAAAGAGGTAACTAATATAGGTGCCAGAGCCACGTTTTGTCTTTGAAGAAATGTAGGAATCGAACTTACAATCAACTCGCGTTTACAGTCAGACACGGCCACACTGCGCCACGACAGCCTCGACGATCTTTTAATCATTTGAATAAAACTTTAATTTAAGTCCAAAAGGCATTTATATCCTTAAAATATTATTTTGTGTACATTTTAAATTACGCTATAATTTTTCCTCGTTATGGATTGTAATATTGTTTCTGGGTATTTTATGAATGATGACTATACGTATAAGATAGTTATAAGAACAAAAAAAAAAATAAGAATCTTCAAAATATTTTTACAGCCTTAGTCAATAATGGATAACTATATATAATATACTTTTTTTTTACAAAAACTATAAAAATGACACATAGTGAAGATAATCGTATTCACGCACACACGAATAATATACAAATACTACATAATAGCAAAAATATTATCACAGACGACTTCAATTACTGTAAATAATGACTACTGAAAATTAATGGTCCCCAAAAACTCACTTCGTTATGCCGACGGCATCGTCAATATGAATGGCAAATTCCTCTGCCCACTTACTGGCCTGAATGATTTCAACATTCTTGGCGCAGCTCCGATAATCTGAGAAAAAAATAAACGAGCTGCAACGTAAATAAGCTCACTTCGAGTTTGAAAGTGCGCACAGTGGCACGAAAAATAAATCACGGCAATATGGTACGCTCGGTATAACGTATTTTTACGCAACGCAAGCTCTTTGTTTATATATAGTTAGTAGAACCGGCATACAGACGGCTGGTTATTCAACCGGGCACATTCCGCGACGGCTCCACTTTTTGCTCACCGTCCGTCCTCATGCCGAGGAAAAACGACCAATTAGATCTTTTAGGGCAGGAATTATCGTCCCGCATTGTCCGCGCTTACGCCGCGCCTATGAGTCTTAAAAACATCACTCGGATACGGTTCGTCGTCAGATTCCAAACTAAGTCCTCTGATGTTTTGTTTTCATTAAAATACAACCGATTTTAGTAATCTCGGACGTGCTTTAAGAGACAAAGATACTTCGTGTACGTTTACTTTTGTTTATCGGGTCCAACAAACTTTTTCTTCGAATGATAAAGCCTACATAAGCAAGTATAAGTCTCGCCTTATATAATAGCACTGGCGCCATGGAGATTGGATGACATTGTCCTTTTTTGTTGAAAAACTGGTCAGCACGTTATCGCTTTTAAACGAGCATAAACATTAAAATATAAATGAAGAATATTTTGTTGAATAAGTGTATATAAGCAGTAAATTGCTTAATGTAATTTATTCCAATTAATGTAATTTATCAAGACTACTTCCACGTGCTAATATTATGAACAATCAAAAGTCGAACGCTGACTATTCGACTGAAAATAACACATAAGTTCTAAATTTCTTTTTTTATGTCGACTCGTTTTAATCTCGAGGCCTAGTGGCGGACATTGTAGAGGCATTAAAAGTAAAAAAGAGAATGATTTTATGGGTGCACGCGGCCCCCGAGCAACGACGCCAATAAAGCCGATCAACACGGAACAGACACAACAAAAAGTTAACTCCTGTGGCGCACCATCAACATTATTTACATTTTTTCACATTCTATGGCGAAGTGGTATCAAATTACTTATCGGAATGTGTAGTAGGTTGTGGGACCATCCATGTGTGTATACATACGAGTATAAGGTTTGTTTCAAATTAGTCTTTATTTTGTTTCAAATTATACTCATGTCAAGTATAAAACATGTATAACATTTTTTTTATAAAATCATTATTGTATGTTTTTATATTTTTGGGGCCACGTCGTGGCGCTGAGGCACAAAGTGTGACTGTAAAGCGACTGGTTGTGGGTTCGATTCCCTCTGGAGGAGTGGAAATATTTATTAATTCCATTTTCTTCGCTCTGGTGTCGAGGTAAGCACAGCGTTAAGTTCTGCCACTTAACACGCAAGCCTCCGAATTCGGCGTAAAAGTGGGGAACGGAGTATCTTAATACTAGGTTCCCCTGCCCTGCCTACCCTGCTGTGTGAGGCAAAAAAATCAACCTACAGACATGTCTTTTAATGAGTTTTTGTACTAAGAATAGACATTTGTATTAGTTGAAATAAAACAACCGTCATTAATAATCTTATTAATGTTATAAATGTGAAAGTTTATAAGTATGTTTGTTACTCTTTTATTTTTATAGAAAAAAAAAATTAAATAAAACTTTACAATAACATAGGTTATACATCAGAATCATATAAATAACATAGGCTATAATTTATAAAGATATTGTGTGAATTGTCCAAAATATCAAGTAAATAAGGGGGAAATCTACTATCTGCGCGCTATTCTGACGTGCGCTGCCAAAACCGCTAGAGTTACACATGTAATTCATGGTGGAAATGTTTTTCTTAAATAGTCCTAAAAAAGCCCGCCATAGTATATATCTATATCTTATGTGTAAGCCAATATGTCCAAAATAGTGAACCATAATTTACAATTTTATTGGCAAAGAGCTCCTTTGATTTTACAGTTATAACTGCTTTGGTAAATTTCACGCGGATGAAGTCGCGGGTGCTGCTAGTATTAAGTATTTGAATTCAAGGTAATTATGTTAAAAATCGCAATCCAACATCATAGGTATAAAAGGGTGAAATAACATAGCGAATATTATAATCTAACCAATACATGCATTTATTCACATAAGCAAGCAGGTAACGAAGTATAACCTTATTATTTTTTTACAGTTACAAGTTTATTCCTGCATAGCAGGATAGGCAGAGACAACCTAGTATTAAGACAATACGTTCTTCATTTTCCGCACGAAATTATGACAATCTCATCTAATTAATTATAGTAACTAATTCGTAATTTTGCAAATATTTCATAAATATAAATTTCAAGAGAGACAAGCAAAAATAAAAATACCTAATTAATAACGTATAGAAATTTTAACATGAATAGCAAACCCCACTCTATTATATACGATTTAACACTTATTCCTAGATAATAGCTCTGCAGGGATTTGTGTTTGGGGAAGACCCTTTTTTTCTATAAAAAAAAATATATACCTGTTTCTTTGACGTCGGACTTGTAAGGAATAGTACTATGAACGTTAGTAAAAAAATGTCAATAGTTAGAAGAGTGGCGCTTAAGTATGAAACAGTATTATAACCGACGGTAATATTGTATAAGTGCTTGACAAGTGTCTAAGGTGGCGCTATATTATATTAGATACCCCATGGATTACTTACCTGCATAGTGCTACAGATTACAAAGCAAAGGGAAAGAGAATGTGGACTGTGTAGTTTTTTTATATAGTCATGTTAGTAATTATCAGAAACATGGCATATTTTTCTTAACGAAGTGTTGTATTGCTAGGGTTTCCATTTTTGGTCAACCCTTACTACGCTAAATATATGTTTAGTTTGTCTGTTTGTTTAAATATTTATTTATAATTCTTATTCTCTATGGGAGACCTCGCGTCATATATTATATATGTTCATTATTAAGTAGGTGTAGAAGTATATACTTATATACTTATGTACTTAAAATTAATATTATAAAATATGCACTGTCGACTGTTAGCTTTTTACTTTATGTCTTTTTCACACTTTTAGAAAAATATTTTTCATAGTCATAATGCTTAAATTGATTACATTCAAACAAATTATAATGCATACTTTATACATTTACTCCTACGTACCTATAAAATAAAAACGATTGAATATAAAAGTTCAACGAGTATATAGGACATTAAAGATATAAACGATGAAAAGTACTTTAATTTACTAAATTCTTAAGTAAAACAACAATATTGTTCGTTACCGATAATATTTACAAAGGTATCATATATTATCCTTTAATACCTATTTAAATTTGGTCTGGCAATATAATAATATTAATACTTTGAGTATAAGTGAAACCCAAAGACGTAATTACTATACTATTCTTGTACAAGCCACATGCATTAAAAGACGATTCACCAAGCACAATGGTACACATTGGGCACATGTGTGCAAAATTATCTACGGCCGATTGTGACCACGTTGTGCCCAGATTTGTGACTATAAAAAATGATATAAATGTCAAAAGACTCTGACTCCGACTTTTTCACTTCATCAAATATAAATTTACCCCCGAATAATACAACTCCAGCTAAGTCATTGTCATTTCCACACAATAGTTAAAAAAATGGTCCCAAGCTACCCCACTCTATTGTCAGTACAAATACGAACCTGAATTATTGTTTTTAACCAAGTCTCTCCTTTGTATTCTCGAGTGGTTTTTGAATAGATACTTCTAAACGTTTTTGTGTTTCAATTCTAATCTACAATACAAGTGTAATACTGTAGTATTTTAGCATAAATTCTAAATAATTTCCAAGTGTTCTTTAGTAATACCGCTATTGGTATTACAATTATTTTTACTTAAAATAATGTAATAAATTGAACTTCCTATTAATAAGTATAAATAACTACAGCGTTATTTTCGCAATTTAATTGCAAGATATTCTATAGTATTGAGTTACTCTATTCTTCATTTTCGATTCAATTGACTTGAGTAGAAATCACGACCTACACTTTGGACTCACTTCACTAGAGAGACACCTCATTGTGCTACGATGGCGTCAAAAATTATAACTAAATTTGTAGGTATTAAGTACCTTATAAATTTGATATTTATACAGTACTATCCACTGAATCTTACAGCAATAAAAAACCAACTGCATACTTTTCAGTAGTCGTACTCAGGAAAAACCTAATGTCGAGACATTCCATCTTCCACTTTCCGCCTGAAATCGACATTTTGCGTGTTGCAGAACTCAACGCCGCGTTTATCTTGATTCTTACATTATTATTTATTAAAAATGAATATCATGTATACGTTATATTTATAATTTATTTCAATCAACGTTATTGATTTCACATAGATCTTATGTTTATGATAATAATAGGTCGTGAAATTCCGTCATTGTTTCATAAATAACCTATCTCAACAATAATTTTTATAGTAGTGACCTCTAGTGGCAAAACCTTAGTGTATATAATAATTTAATAACATCGAGTTGTTTAGTTTTTATTCAGATGCTAGAAGAAAGTAAGTTGTATTTTTAGTTACCTAACAATCATGTCAACAATAAATAAAATTTCAGTAATTGTAAAATCAGCGACATCTAGCGTCGAATTTCGTATCTATCTTATCATCAATAGTTCTTATTAGTGGCTTCACTCGTGTTGCTTGTAACCTTCTTTATAGTAGTTTTCCTTGTCATTAATAGAGCACGCTAGTGCTGTGCTAATACATAATAGTAGAGTTATTTTTATTTATTTCTTGTGAATGATTATTATAGATTATTATTAGAGACATAGATTTTTTTATAGCTTCACACTGTATCCCGCACACAGCAGGGTAGGCAGAGAACCTAGTGTGAAGACACTTCGTTCCCCTCTTTCCGCCGAATTCGGAGGCTTTGCGTGTTAAGTGGCGGAACTTAACGCCGCTAGAGACATAGATTATGTTTGAAAACTTGTTTAATTTTGATATTGTGTTTTAAGTTTACTACAAACATAGTTTTATATCGTATATTATCAAAAAATATTATTAATAAATATGCACGGCTCTAGAAATCAATAGTAATAAAGAATAAATATAATTAATCATTGGCTATTTTTTTTTTAATTTAAAAAAAGTAATAAGTCAAAGTGACAATGTTATCAAAGATGTCTATACTATAAGCATCATATTTTTGAATACCTTAAAACTCCATCCAATCTTCTGTTAGAGCTCCATTTTATCATAAAACTCTTCGAAATTAACTGCTTGAGCTCATTTGAGTTTGTCTCACTAATTGTGACACTGGCAGAATATTTTTCATATTTTAACGGATAATAATAAATTTGAACAAAAAATTTGAACAAAAATCATATATTTTGAATATCGTCCGAAAATCATGTCCGAAATTTTTCATAAAAGCTGTTACACATCTCGAAGTGCAGGATACAAATATCGTACACTATCAACGAATACTGGCGAAAGACTTTGTAAAGAAGATGTAAGATGCGAAAGGAAATTCAGAGAGTTAAAGAAAGAAATACATTTCAGAATTACTAAAGAAGTAGATGAAAGTCAAAAAGCAAGAAAAAGTATTTTAGAAAAATTTGAAACAATTGATCAAGTAATTAATGGAATGCTTGAGGTACAAAATGTGATTTCAAATTTAAGAAAAGACTTGCAAAATTCTGAAAATATATTAATTAATGCCTTAGAAAAAGTAGAAAAAATGGAAAATATTATAGTAAATAGCGAAACTTGCAGTATTCAATCACGGAAAAGTTCTTTTTGTAAGCCCCGACGAAGCGATTTCTAATTGTGTAAAACTAAATCAAAAAGTAAGAAATGAAAAATTACATTTGAACAATTATTTTTTTTATTTATTTCTTGTCATACTTTAAAGTGACATAAATACAGCTCGGAGCTGAACACATTCATATACAGCTACAATTGGATATAATTTATAACATTAAATGCAAATAATTAAATTTGTCGTTTAGAACGACCCACAGATAACATACATTTTGTTAAAATACACAATTCTATAGCCAAACTCAGACAAAAGAGATAGCTCTCGTTTTTAACACTATTTAGTTTTATGTTTGGAATATTTTAAGTAGTTATAAAGCTAGAAAATATCCAGAAGTGAAGTAAAGCTAGACTCCTTATATATAATAATTTGGAAAAATGTATTCAAAAGATTTACATGTACAAATATCAGTTCAAGTGTCTAGAAATAGTACAGGGACAATATATCTTACCAAAATACATTCATAATATTTTACCTAATAATTTACTTCTTAAATTGGCGAATTTTAATCGTTCTATAATTTTCATATAATATTCTAAATTTGTCGTACTAATTAGGTATATACATGTATTAAATATGGCACCGTAGAAAGCAAAATTCTAACATTAAAATAAAAAAGTAATCGATGAGAACACGCTCAAAAGGCAGTGGAGTTCTGAGAACGTTCTTAATATATAATTAATTAATAATCATTTGTAAAAGTAATACAAGATTTAATCTGTACTTAAAATACGACTAGTGCACCATTCAAAGATCGTAATAACATTTTTTTTTTATTTTAAAACAATTTCATAGCGCAAACACAAATAAGTAAGAGTTAATTAAAAGACTACAAAATTTTACTAAGCTCCCTATTCTGGCAAAATATCTAAAGTTGATAAAGTAATAAGTAAATGGTACCTAAAAGTTTTAAATATTTTACAATACAAGCCGAATACAATAATCGATCTTCAAATTATTATTATCTTTTAATTTTTTTTCTATCAAAGCTTGATATCCAGATTTTCTAAAAATTACACATATCATTAAATACTTATAGCTGCGGTAACACCACATTAACATACACGCTAGTTTAAAACATCATGGCTAAGCATACATTAATAATAATAGATAACGCTTTAAATAAATGTAACTTGAACACAACTTGTATAATAATAATAATAATACTTCGCAAACAATTTCAAAAACCTTAAATGCAACAAAATTAACTTAACAGTAAACTATAGGCTCATTTGTGCCATAAAATTATAATTTTAAAACTTAACCTAAGTTGATAGTTATACATTTATTTAATGATCGTAGTCCGTCTGTCTTCAGAAGAAAAGAGAGAATATCACAATATGTAAATAAATAAAGTTACATATATCTTACTACACATCAATAAATTTCAAAATTATGAACTAAAAGCTGAGTCACACCAAGTTACAGCTCAGCTGTTTTATTTCGATATGATAAAAGAGTATAAGAATGACTCTATGATTCTTTTTTATACGTATGACCAAGTTTTCTATTTAGACATTTAACACACACAGGAATATTTTCGTGGAATTCTGAATTGGTCGTAATTTAAATGGGACAACTACACTTAATCGAATAAGCACACGAATGCATGTATGAGACCATGAAAACAATCAGTGCAACAGTTACTCTTTCGGGAATTTCTGGGATCTTCAGGCTCAAAACACGGTTGTTTCAATTTTTTGGGACGGCGTCCACATAGTTTCGTAGGTTTTGGTTCGTCCACTGGTTCAGAACGAGGGCTCAAGTTTACAGGTAGTGCAGCGGGTTCGCTCGGTCTCGGTTGGGCCCATCTACGTAGCATTCCCTCTTGTTCAGCGCCTACAGGTACCGGCGCAGATAATTTTCTTGCGCGAGCTACTACCAAAGCGCGTTCTATTGGCTCAAGCAACTCTAACGCTAGAGCTCTATCCAGGTCTTCTCCTGCTAGAAGTAAATAACGTGGACAATATGCCAATTCTCCAAGTGTTGCACGCTTGTTACTTGGAGTTAGCTCTCGCTTTGTTCTCTTACAAGCTGCTGTACTCCAACGTGCTAGAGCTTCAGCTAAAATAAGCTCACTTGAAACTCTTAATGTTTCACGTTTTACTATTAATGCAAGATCTTCATAGGTAAGATCTTCTAGTTTTTCATGCGTAAGAGCTGCATCGGCGTTATCGTCTATTACAAGAAGTGCATTGTGGGCGAGAGAGTCGCACCACATAGCACAATGAGATAGAGTTCGCGCTGCAGCGTCATTTTCCAGAGCTGGTAATGGCGGTGCTGAAGCAGCTCCTGGTAGTCTAGCACATAAATATCTAAGGTCCCGTAGTATTTCTAGAGCCACTTCTGCATCTAACATTTCATCAAGGCGACGAGCACACCGCTCAGCAAGTTGAGGACATAAGAATTTGTAGGCGGCATTAAGTGTAGTTCGGGCAGTGAAAACTGAATTAAGTTGGGTGGGCTCACAATAATAATAGCGTAGCAATTGTTCAAATCCACGACGGTCAATGTAATCTACGACAATAACGTCTGCCTTAGTGGAAAGTAATGCCGCAAAAACCGGACTCGTAGCAGCAAGGACTCGGCGATGGCCGGGGAATCTAAACGTGTCTCCATTGATCCCCGCCACAAAAACTATATCGCTTTGTTTTTCATTGTCATAGAGACGTGAGTTCTCATCTATTTGTAACTCTCCATATTGTGCGTATTCGAAATAATTAACCTGGCCACTAGATTGTGTACCAGATGTTGAAGCTTGTGTAACTTGACCCTCAGGGCAATTATCCGTACAGGCGGGATTAGTTACCACAGTCATGGTGATGCTCTTTTAAAGTTCTTCCCTGTAAATAAAAAATGGAAACATTATATAAAATGAATAATTTAACAACATTTTCAGTTACTTTAAATAATAGAAAAGTTTGTACTATAGCTATGTCAGACGCTAACCAATTGTGTTAGCACCCTTATTATACAAGTGTGAGGATATCAGTGCCATATAAAGAATAATTATTACTTTGCTATGTGTTACGATTCATTCTAGGTGTTAAACAGAAACACAAGGGCAGTTGATGATGCAGGTTACTATTTGAAATATCGTCAATATTCAACATCAAGATATCTAAGGCTATATTATAAATTTCCATTTTGCTTATTCACAATTTGTCTTTGCTTTTACTTTGTAATATAATTTTCTTATACAATATAGAATATAATATAATAATATAATAAAAGATTATAGCTTGTACTAGAAATACTAAAATAATAATCTGCACAAATTGATAAGCTATAAGGAATTCTTTGAATAATGTCTCAAGTGCGTCTTGTTCGAATAGCTTACGCTTACACTTCTGATGCGTCATTTCACAACATTCTTGCGAACATCAACAAAATTTTACGTAGAAATTTATAAATACTTAAACTTCATTTATCTATTTATAACTTAAGCCTCTTTATTCTGTCTGTAATATGACATATGTTTTTCTTTTTTTCCTGAAACAATTTACACAAATCTCTATAGCCCAAATATTTTCCTTCTGTTGCAATCTAATCTCTTCCATGTATATTTATAACTTATCCAAGAAATGCATTTCGAAACTGCAGGGACATAACGATTGTCGGCTATTCGTGATGGTTCCAAGTGACCTACATACATTCGCATAGTTTTATGGTGTTGAACTGAAATTGCCCTATATTTAGAAACCTAAATCTGGGCGTGTAATGTTACGAAAATATAAAAAACGCGTTTCGTTATAATATATAATTTTTGTGTTGCCTTACGTGCCTTGGATTGTACAAAGACAATTTATTGACATTTATTTATTGAGATTATTAAATATGTTTGTATTATTCATTATTGAAAATTCTAATAGGCCAGTCGTGACGCAGGGGCACAAAATGTGACTGTAAATGCGCCTGGTTGTGGATTCAATTCCCACTCGAGCAATATTTAACATTTCAGTTTCTTCGCCTTGGTGTCGCGGCAAAACACGACATTGAGTTCTGCCACTCAATACGTAACGCCTCCAGAATTTGGCAAAAAGTGGGGAACAGAGTGTCTTAACATTAGATTCCATCTGCCTACCCTGCTGTGTGCGAGATACTGCGTGAAGCTAAGAAAATATTCTAATTATTAAAAATGTAAAGTAAATAAAAGTGAACAACAAGAACGAAAATACCACAGGGAGCTTAAACATTGTCCTGTTTTGCATTGTTTATGGTATGCACTAATACTAATAATTGGATTAAAAATAAGCTTGTTAGAAGGTCATAACATCAAGAGTTAAAAGACACTTGTTGTTGAGCACTTAATAAAAAAATAACACGAACCCAAACGGAATTAGAAAATCCTATCAGTAGTGTAAATGCATTAAATACTCGAACAAAATATATGAAAAACATAATATACAAACTAGCTGATTTCTATAGGAATTAATTTTAGTTTTATTATACTACTTCTAGTCTTTAGATACTTAAAAAAAAAACAAAATATTGTAACAGAAAAGACAAGTTTACTTCAAAATAAAGGTAACATGAATGTGTGTCAACAATATTGATCAGAAAGTTATATGGACCGCGTAGCAGATGATATTGTTATCACGCTGCCTGCTTTACATCTTTTTGATGACCTATCGTTTATTGATTATATGATACAATTACTTCCATCCCAGTGCGCTATTTATCTATAAAGTAATAAAACAGTAAAAACAAAATGTTTGTACGCGCATCTTCTAAACTACATTTTTTCTTTTTTTTTTATTTATTGATGAAAGGAGGGCAAACGAGCAGAAGGACCACCTGATGGTAAGCGGTCCTACCACTGAGCTACTGGGCTACCCGCCTTTTACGGGACGGTGCCCAGCGACGGAGGGGAATCGTATACTAACCCGTCTCCCCATGGGGGAGAACTAGATAGTTTTGGATGAAACTTTTGTAGTTGTATAGTTTTTAGATATATTGATTTTGAAGACTGGAATATCTTATGAAAAACTATAATAGTCCAGCTAAATTAAAAGAGCAAATTAGCCTCAGCAAAAGTTATTTACGTAACATGAATTAGTGTGAATAAGGTCTTTAAGTCCACGGGAATGAAGTTGCGGGCAGCTACTAGTATAAGATAAATTTTACAATTTAAATAGCCTTTTAAAAATACTATTGAAATAAATACAAGCTATTACGTATTATTAAAAATTCAATATAAATTTCGTTAAAATCATAAAACAGACACGGTTGGCAAACTATCTTCGTACCGACGCGTACATCCGAGTTGCGCAAAGTGACTTAAGAGTGATAATACCAACCTTGGTTAAGCCAAGGCGATTATTAATTAGATCGTTCGATACACTTGGTGTTATATTATTTAATATTTTTTCTTTACGAGTATAATTGATGTACTTAAAAATATGTGGGATAATTACTTCAGAGAAGCATGTCGAAATTAGAAGATTTTCGGTGACTTTACAAAGTTATTTATTAAGATATCTTGCTTTTAGTATATAAACTTTCTATTAAAATCTTTTAATTATTGATCATAATTTACACACAATTTTAATACTTTTGTTTTCTTTTTTTTTCAAGTATTAATACTTTTTTTATTAATTTAATACTTTAACTTTAATTATTAATTTAATACTATTTTTTCTTTTTCTTCAAGTATAGTACGGTGGAGAAAACCTAGTGTCAAGACACTCTGTTCTCTACTTTCCATCAAATTTGGAGATATTGTTGGAGCGGTGGATCTCAATGCTACTTTATATCGTGCCGAAATCGGAAAGGAATTAAAATAATTTATAAATAATTATTCCCCGAGAGAAATCGAACCAACAACCACAACCAGGCGCATACAGTTTTTGAATATATAAAAAAATAATTTACTAATTACTTTATAAAATATAGTATGAATTTAGATTTTACTATTTAGTAACTGAGTTAAGGCAGAGATGGTCTCTGATGCATCGGAAATAGCAACAAGATACGCGCGACACGCGGAAATAGATGTGCAGCTTGTGTAAGCAAATCGAGTACTTTGCTAATAATGGATCACCTTAGATACAGTTATATGAAATGCTCTTTAATACTCATTCTCTCACTGAGATACGGTGAAAACGACTGTCAGTTAATTGTTACCTAATTAACGTCTCTGAGTAACTATATTATTTTATTTTATGTGTTATCATGGCTTAGGACGTATGAAAATTCAATAAAACAAACTCAAGTCTCTAAATTAAATATATATATAAAAATAAAATAATAACAGTAATGCTAACATTAAAGAATTGTTGAAACAAAGATAGCCTATTAATGTTAAAATTTATCTGTTGAGACTCCATTATATCATCGACAACTGACATAAACAAATAGAGCTTTTCAGCTTCTCAAATATTTAAACAGACGACATTTAATTGTATATGAAGACCTTTTATAGTAAATCGACATTGAAATTGGAGATGTTATTTGTCAAACAAAATATTGTAACTATTTGTATCATATAAGTTAAGTTAAAAAACACACCAACCTACTAAATTGGACAGAGCACATAAAAGTTAATGGAACACGCAAATAGAGTTCTTTAGTTATTTAAATTATGCATTAGAATACTCTATGGTTGTACTCCATGAATATTTTACAAACAATATATTTACACCTGTAGAAATACCTTGAATAAATAATTTTAATTAAAAAAATATTACTCTCAGTTAACCAATTAAAAAATAATAATACCTTAATATTAGTATCAGTTTGAAAATTCAAAAACAACTTTTCTTCTGTTGACGATCCTAATAACTGATACCTCCTTTTTTGCCTCTTAACTTTTTTATACAAATTATTTTTAATTAATTAATATGAGAGCTAAAGACAAATTAATGTAGTAATATTGTATGTAATAAAGTAATTATATTTTACAAATAGATTAAACGGTAAAATTCTCCAACTTAACACAAACAAAAACGAAAATAAAATTGCTGATACAAGAATTACACAATATATTTATTCATTACAAAATTCTCGTTGTAGGAAACAAGTTTGTATTTAAATAAATTATGATAAAGGTAAACGTTTAATGTAACTTAACCATTATAAATATCTTTACATAAACGTATGTGTAGAATTAAATATTTTAAAAGAAATTTAAATGTCAGTCTACCGTCTGCATAATGGTGTGTGTGTTAAACAAACGCATTCCACGCCCAAAAACGTGACAAGAAAGTAGCAGTTATCGGCGATAGCAGGGCGGCCCAGGGCGGCCCCGGCTTGCCGCCCTATATTTAGTATTTAGGTCAAGAGTAACCGTGATACTGCATTGCAATTTACTTGGAAAATTCCATAGTTTCATTGGTAAAAATCGTATAATAGTTATTATATTGTTATTTTCTGACACAATTATTATTTTGATAATAGCAATATGTTTAATATTTGCGTCAAATAACATTTTATTTTTAAAATAAATATTGTTGTTTTTAAACATAGAAGCTGTGGTTTAATTACTATTCGTCTCATGAAAATGATTCTTGATACGTCGTTACAGCTTTTTATTACAAGTGCTTTACTTGAATTTTGGATATTGACAATAAAATGGTCATAAAACGGTAAGGTCAAGATTCTTGACAGCGGTGAGTAACTGATACAGATTTGTGAGCTAATAGCGTACCACACTGTGAATCATTTACGTTACGTTAGAAGCAGCATAAGCTTTAGAATATTAAGTGAGATTCATATCATTCATATCGATTGAAAAATGTGGATAGTGTTTAAATTACTTGGACCTTCAAAAATATTTTTTGTGTTTTGACACTAGGTTCTCTCTGATTACCCATCGGAAAAAAGCGTAAAGCCTTTTTTTCTGAAAATTGTTATGACAGACACACAGACACACATTATATTTTATTAATACTGTAACTCATATGTTATACAAGTATATAATAATACATGGTTTATATTCTATATAGCGTCTTGCGTATTATAAATAATTTAACAATGTTACCGTTTTAATCATGTGGTGTTATGATAACTATTTTATATATTAAAAGGTAATAAATATATTGGCTCAAATCAAGTTTCGTTAGATCAGCTTTCCTCAATAAAATTCAAGAAATGAAGCATTTAACTTCCTATTTTGAATAAAATTATTTGACTTTGACTTTTCATATAACGTAAAAAATTGAAATTTAACTTAAAAGTATATTATAAAACTAGATTAAGTAATATTTATATTTGAACTATAAATATTCCAATAGGTTTCAACTAACAAACAGCATAGTCGTAGTTAAACATAAATATATACATATTTTAGTATGCCATAAATCAAAGAGAAGGTTGTGGTCAACGTATATTCCCTATAACTACTAAGATCTACTACCGCTATTCTGTATTAATACGTATAAAAAAGAGCTTAAGATTTACAATTTGTATTTTTTAACCTTTTATATATTATTTCCATTTCTCCGCTCTGATACATCAAAAAACTTCCGCCACTTAACACACAATATCTCGATTTTTGGACGGAAAGTAGAGAACGGAGTGTCTTTACTAGGTTCTCTCTGTTATGCAGAAAATAGCGTGAAGTTGATGCTGAACTTCAGGACAAATATTTCTTAGAGCAAGTACTTTTTTTGAAACTGACAAAGGAAATATTTTACCGTCTTAAACCTCTTCTATTGTTATCCGGTGTAGGTTCGTTAAGGACAAAAACAAATACTATAATTTCAGGTGGCATAATAAAAACATATGCAGTGTTTGAATAAACTAACATTTATAACTATCATCTATCGCTATCTACAAAGAAAATAAATGCCTAGAGTAGATTAAAGATTTTATATATGCTGATACATTAACAGATAGATAGATGGAGACTGGTGAAGCTAAGAAAAACTCGTTTTAAAAACTTTCCCGTCAAAAATGATTTGACTGATATAATAAATAAGAATTCATAAAATAAAAAATTCGTGTGTTGATTGTAGGGTTTTCATATGTTTCAATAAAATCTGTTTAAGCTAAAGCTATAAATAATGCTAGAATTACTTTGATTAGAATATGAAACCTTACAATGATTGGCAATTGTAAAAAATATTTTATAAGAAAATATATAGCTTAACTTCATTCTATGTTAAAAATTGAAAACTTGTAAATCAGATGTAATTACACTAATTTCTATCTAATTACATTATTTCGCATCACAGCGTTCGAAAGGGTAGCGAGGGTTAGGTACTGGACCCAGTATCTTTGCCTTTAGTTGGTGCACAAATCAAGAGTCCTTGTAATGTTATATTATTTAGCGAATATATATTTTTATATTATTCTAATAAGAATAAGAAAAGTTGTCTGTTTATACGTTTTAAATATGTATAGTAGTTAATATCTTGCGCTTACCAAACCAACAATAAAATAGATTTAATAATTTTAATTATTAAAATTATATTCTAATTTGTAATTTTAAAAAAGTAAATAAAAGAAAAACGTATACATTCCGTAATAAGCTTTAGTAACTTACGAATGTTATTATTACAAAAATACACATATAGGTATACACAGTACTTACTTACGCGAAGAGATCCTTTCCACACATTAAACAATTACATTCTGAAATTTCATTAGTTTGCAGACGGTTAATATACTTCTAAAACGCAAATTATTCATATTTCTATATGATTGGAAAAGTTTTTGAGACGAATTCTCCACTATAAGTTTCCATTGCCGGAATATAGGTTTAGTCTCTATAACCACTCATTATAAACAATAAACACGTCATCAAGTTACAGTCATGCGGGAAGTACAGTTTGCCTAACATTTTATAATAATATCCAATTATTTATTAAAAGATTTAAATCTCAATATTCATTAGGACAATTCTTATCTGACAATACTGTTGTTTTATTGATAAATATTAAATTGTTTATAAAAAAAACTCCCTAGCGTTTTTTGTTACAGTGATTTCAATATAATTAACTATTTTTTGTTACTATTCTTGTAAATAATAATAATCAATATTTTTTTTAATTAATTATTGCTTTAAATACAAAACAAATCTCGTATATGACAAACATTATTGTTTACTGCTTTACTGTAACAAACATTTGTTGATAGTACACTCAACCGCAACATGACTGTGCTTCTATAGATATACTTAATTTTAATATAATTTATACTAAACGTTAATATATTGAAATGAACTGATATCTGGTTCGACGAACCGATATGTAGGTATATACAGATATTTGGATGGTCGCCAAAATGAATAAAAACATTATAATTGTATTATGACTAACAACAAACTAATATTCGAAGCTTTGGTCACGAAAAGATTTGAAGACTTTTAATATATTTCCAGATTAATAAATTTCTTTGAGATATACAGTTACTATATTGTAGAGCCGTATTGTAAAGCTGTATTGTAGAGCCACGTCAACATTTATAAAGATTAGAGCATGTCTTTAATATATCTATAATCTCTGAAAATGTAACATACCTACATGTTTTCACATTTTTAATAGTCATAATGTATAATAACAATAAACGTATGTATCTATTAGAATAGTAATTATTTTATAAGTAATACATTCATACATATGTATCACATGGAAGTTTAAATACTACCTAACCCTCGATAAAAATAAACACTGAGCCACTTCATTTATTTAGTTATCATACATGTACCTACATATTGTAATAATTAAACCGGTAATGTATCTGAAATTACTACACCGGATAACAGATAAGCAAGAAACTTATTTAAAACGTTACTCATTCCAGTTTTGTTTCACATGAAAACTTAAAATAATTAAATCCAGGCCAGTATATTAAGGCGACATTCCAAACGTAAATTATATATTTAGACACAATTGAAATGTAGAATTATTATAGAGGATAATGCTTTTATTAATTGTACTATGCCGTGTTCACTCGTGTTATGAAGCAACAGTTTATATCATATCTGACTAAAAATATAAACAATGACAAGAGCTTTACCTGTGTCAAAGCAGATTACATTTCAGATGTAGCAAATCAGTAGCACAACACTGTCACTTTGTTTTACAATAAGGATAACGTGCGGCTTTCGTGAAGGCGGGCCGGGTAGTGGTAGCACTGAGCAGACAGGGTGCGCGCGCCGCCCGCCCTGAAAAACCAGAATTCGCACCGACGCAGTGCGCTTTCCCGCGCTAATATTAGCGTGGGTGCCGGCTAGGTTGCGTGGAGTCGCGCCTAGCCTCCGCTCGCAAGTGTGGAGTGTGAACTGAAAACAGACGCATGCGCAGCTCGGACATTAACAGGTAGCTTACAGCACGGTATTGACCAAACACTGTTCCTAGAATTTATTTTCCATGGACGTTTTGGCGCGCAAAACATTATGTATTTTGGTATTTTATATCACTGATCTGCTATTTTATTCTATACTTAACTGTCTATTATGTTACAATCTAATCAAATAATTAACTATATAATGTATGCGTTAAAAAGAAAATCTCGTTAGCCTTAGGTAATTATTTATAATAGGTAATATTTGGTAACCTAGTAATTAACTACTCCAAATTAAAGTACGAACGCATAGATTAAAATTTACTATTCGCTTGTTTTTGTAACAATGTAATTTAGTATTTTAAGAATCTTCTCAAAGAAAATGATTTTAATTAGAACTCTCCGAGACTTTCCTTTCTTATAATATATTATACTGTTTTGGCAATCGTGGCCGTGGGACAGCATCTGACTCAGTTGGTTGTAGGTGCGATTCAATTCGGCACTGTCGATCAGAGGAACTATCATGATTTTTTATGTATTATTCACACACTTAGAATCCGAAAAATATTTTTAAAAAACTCGAAATCACTCGTATTGAAAAAGCTAATGATAGAAGTGTTACATTTTTGTAAATTTTCTAAAACATCATCGAAATTTAATTAATTTCAATTTCTCGCTCTTCGGTAAACAAGATGCAGCATTACGCTTTCTCTGACTACCCTATATAGTCCCTACTATAAGGAAAAGGGAAACGCCGTAAAACTAAAAAAGATGTTTATCAGAAATCTTTCATGTACAATAGAAAAATCCTTTATGTACGAATTTGTAAAAAAATGTAATCGCAAATTTTAAAATGGAATGGAAATGTTGCCTTTTGCGAAAATTACTTTTATCTTTTAAAGCGCTTTTCTGTTTGTTAAAATATGTAATTAGTTAAATTTCTTTATATAGTTAATAGTACCATTTTTTTTGTCAGCTTCAGTCTTTTCCCGCATAGCAGAATAATCGAAGAGAACCTTGCGTAGAGACGGAGTGTCTTTCTCTGTTTTCAGCCCAAAATCGAACCAGTTTGTGTTGAGTAGCGAAACACAGCGCCGCCAATTATGCAAAGTTACATATTCAATAAAGGCTATTTTTTATTAGAATAAACTATATTACTTACAATAATTTTAATTGTGGGAACAAATCCAAAATTATAGATTATATATCAGGATTGAATAAAGGAGGCAAACGAGCTGAAGGCTCACCTGGTGTTAAGTGGTTACCTTCGCCCATAGACATCCACAACATTCAAGTTATGGATGCGTTGCCAGCCTTGGGAATGTAGGACAGAAGGAGGGAGGAAGGATGGGAATGGTGGGAATAGGAAGAGCTGGCTTACATCGAACCGGAACACATCATAAGATATTTGACGATTCGTTTTTGACATGATAGTGGTCGCGAGCCAGTCAGAGAACGAATCTTCTACCTCCAAACTACTGGGTTACCCGCCTTTTACGGGACGCTACCCAGCGGCGGGGGGGAATTGTATTCTTAACCCGTCCCCCCACGGGTAAAAATAATTGTATGTATCAGGATTGAATTCAAAAACCATATATATTTAGGCCATCATGGCGCAGAGGGAGAGCATCTGATTGCAAATCCATTGACTTTGGTATTTTCAATCATTTTCTCACTCTACTAAGACAAATTCTCAAATGTCTCAAATTCGAACGAACCACAGAAAGGAATATTTTAGCTATAGGTTCTTTCGTACACAGAAAAAAAGTTAGGAATAAAATTACATCCAGAAAAATTGTACGTACGTAGTTGTATTAAATTAAGGTGCAATTCTTATAAGTATTGTAAACAAATATGAACAATGTTAAAACACTCAAGGTCATTGATAAGTCTTTCAGAGGCCAAAATACTCAAATCGATTTTCCTTTACTGGAGTCTAGACTGCACCGGGTGAAAGATACGAATTACGATGTCGAGACGTCTCGTCAGATATATACAAAATACCTATGTACCTTAAATTAGCTAGCATTTATTTCCGCTGTAAAGGGAACTAAATATTTTTTTAACTTCATTTATTACTATTATTCAACAAATGTGGAATACTTTTATTATTCCTATGCAAGAACAAGAATTCCTCGTGTCATGACACTCCGCTCTCCACTTTCCGCCCGAAATCGAAACATTGCATGATAAGAGGGGGTCCCGCGCTTTATCTTAAGTATCAGAACAAAGAAATGAAAATATTCTACGTATGATCACTCCCCAAATGAGACTTAAACCCACAACCATCGCGTTTACAGTCAGATGCTAACGCACTGATGCTTTCATTTTAATTTACTTTAGTAGCTACGATGGCTTCAACTTAACTTTAGTATTTATGATAAAAGAAATACTAATAATATTTATTATTACATATATAAACGTGAACAAGAATGTTATTGTATCAGAGATGAACTGGACACTACAAAATTGCTTGCGCAATAAGTTCACTATGTTTTAAAATACCTAAATAACAATTCAAGACACAAGTTAACTAGAATAATATGTTGCAATAAAGATAAACTCTCCCATGACAAATAAAAAGCAAATTACTCATTTCTAATACATGGGTACAAACAAAATACCATTTGTAGTAATGCGATGATACAATGATTGCAATAACAACGATTTCAAAAAACCCCTTTTGATGACATTTTTTTAACCGCACAGTTCGTTCTTGATTTAAGTATTATTCCCAAGAGATGGTGATGATACATAGTATGTGCATTTAGCAGGAATTTCCTTTCACTACCAGCAACAGTGTATCCAAGTCGATATGGCATAGGCACCTTCAAATAGCGCGCCTATCTCCCCTTCAAAGATGGGCAGCGCACCTATAAGCAGTTTTGTTTCACGAGATTGTGGGCGGCAGTGTTCACTTACCACCAAGCTCGTGTGTCTTGTACTTAGCATAAAAAAACAGAAGGGATTATATTGGATAGTAAATCAAATAAGCTACGAGTTAGATTAAGCTTTTTTAATTGTTTATTCGGTGCTAAAGATCATGTCAACAGACAGAAAAATGCTAATGACGATCGTGGACGATAGAAAAATAACTGCACTTAAATCTACAGTGGATTATTCATTCATCATTAAAGGTGTATAACAGACACGTGTTAAATTTGTTGGTTACGTATAAAAACATAATAATTATTAAAAAAACTTATCAATTCCCTTGTTTAAATATATTATGTACGTAGATGTAATATGTACGTAGAACTTTATTTAACTAAACATCTTTTTTTGAGTAATGTAACAGAATTTAATATTTTTATACGTTATTGAAATATAATTTGTCTTTGCGGTAAATACCTACATGTACATTCAATAAGGAACAATATGACGACGGTTAATTGGACACGTAATATATAATATAATAGAATGGATTTTTACAATTTTAATGTTGTTTTCATAGGATAGTGCGCCTACAGTGTACGATTGCACGTTACACACACAGTAGCGCTTTTAAATGACTCACGCGCTATTTCAATAATAAAACGTTGAACGCTACATTATACCCTCGAGGTTTTAATCTTGGTGCTTATTAATGTTTGCTACTTGCTCTATATTATGTTAGAGAAAAAACTACTTAGAGTAAATTGATAAAAAAATGACCGCCAAAACGTTTCCGGTCTTTCTACTACGGAATAGAAAAATATTAGTACGTAACTGTTTACCATGTTGAAGCCAATATTATTATTGTTCAATTTTTTTTTTTTTGTGGAATAAAGGAGGCAAACGAGCTGAAGGCCCACCTGGTGTTAAGTGGTTACCTTCGCCCATAGACATCCACAACATTAAAGTTATGGATACGTTGCCAGCCTTGGGAATGTAGGACAGAAGGAGGGAGGAAGGATGGGAATGAGGGGAATAGGGAGAGCTGGCTTACATGCCACCGAACCGGAACACATCATAAGATATTTGGCGGTTCGTCTTTGACATGATAGTGGTCGCGAGCCAGTCGGAGAACGAATCTCCTACCACCAAACTACTGGGTTACCCGCCTTTTACGGGACGCTACCCAGCGGCGGGGGGGAATTGTATTCTTAACCCGTCCCCCCCGGGAGGAAACGATAATAGAACAAATTGCAAAGAAAATTACTTGTTTTGGTTTCCTAAACACAATATTACCTTTCTACAACAAAGAGAGCGATGCAATGACCTAAAGAATATTGAGCTCGGTCTGGCTCTTTCTCCCAATTTGCTTCAATCATGTCAACTCATTTTATCTATTCTGTAAATTGGTTCTGAAAATATATACATACGTAAGGCTTCCTCATATTATCACTACTAGATAAAATGTTAATTTATAAAATTAAATAGAATTGAAGTGTCTGCTTGCCATCTACACGGATTTTGACAGGACTTTCACCGGCAGATAACGGATGTAATAAGGAACAACTTATACTTTTATATTATAATTATGCGTTTCTTTGTTAAATTCCACACAAAAGGAGTCACGGGCACAACTAATTTGTTCACAAGTCTAATTTTTTATCTAGAACATTTATAATAGAATATTATATTCTAAAAAAAATTAAATCAACGCTATGCCATTTTACTCTATATTTAAGGTAGCAATTACAAAGATTACTTTGTAAATTTATAAAATGTATGAGATAGTCATTAACTTGGTCATCTTTCTACTTATCTTATCTTTCATTAGTAAGCAATTAAATGCACCCATATGGATTAGTTCTCTTAGCTTACAGTCAACAAGCAGTTGCTATCAAATTAAACTTTTAAATATGCCAAGGATATGTGCAAGTGGATTTCATCGTTAATATACTTTTCTTTATTTACGATCATTTTCTTTAACTCAATCACTTTAATTTCTATTGTGGAACCTTAGTACAGGATAATTTGTAATTATTTGATAAGTATTCGTTTACTTTATATTTAAATTAATTACACTAATGAAATTGACAACAAATTAAAAAATAATGTTAAAAAACACATTACATCAAAGAAATCGTGTAAATTTCCATTATTGTTTAAAGTCATATATAATTCGTATAAATCAGTTGACCATAATAACCGAGCACCCTGAACAACAAATCAAATTAATAGCCCTAAGTAGAAAAAAGTCATCATCGGTATCTCATGCTTGTTTTTTAATATAAGTACCTATTAAGTTTCATTAAGGCAAATAAATATTTTGTATAGGTATTTGTTTTATTTTTGTGAAAAGAAATTTTCAGTATTTTTAAGAATATTCAATTATTTTCTCTAAAGAAGATTGCTTCTTTTTTTTACTTTTAATTATAAAACAGTTTTTTTTTAATCTTCACGCTTTATCCCTAGCGAGTTAGTCATAGAGAACGAGGCGCCAAGCGCTACGGTCCCTGCATACTTCTTTCGCCTCATCCACTGATTTCCACTCGTTCTTGATTTTTCCGTGATTTTTCTCCATCATCCTCGATACTTTCTTCTCGCTGTCAATTGAAGTCTCCCTCTACCTCTCTTAAAGCTCACCTTTGCTTTATATATATTCCTTATCATTTTTTCGTCACTCATCCTATTTACGTGCTTAAACCCCTGAGAAAATTCTTCTTTGTTCTTAGTATAACATCTCAGTATTGTTGATAATACTAAGATGTTATACTATGTTATGCCGGTCATTTCAATGAATATTTGTTTATTGCGAATTCCACATCACCACGGCATCTTCTTTTATTCTTCTCTTGAAATACCTACGTTTCGCTGCCGTGTGACATTGTCAGTACCACCGCCGAATTGTGCACAGCCAAATATACCGCTGTGTTGCATCGGCGGATCCAGCCCTCGAATAAGGTTGGTTGACTTTGCAAGTACATAAAATTTTGCCCATTACTGAACTAAACGAAAACTATGATGTCACAAACAATTTAGGCTGTGGACATGCCCATAGTACCCATAACAGTTGCGCTAGTCTTTAGTAGCCATATTTCACAAATATACCATTTAATTCGCCCATTCTATTAACGGAGTCGATTTATGGATGATATTTTGGTTTTTTAATTACCTATCTAAGATTGGTTTATAAATGTATTTCGTTTATTTACTATATTCCCTTGAACACAGTATTCATCTATTTCAGCTTGAAATAGCACCTACTCTGAGATGAGATAACTGTGATTTATCAGTTTCTTTCTACTTACGGTCTTGAATTTTCAACTTTGTAACATACTAGGATAATAAAACAATCTGCGGATATACTATAAATACACGAGTCAAAAGAAAAATATTTATAATTTTCAATTTGAAAACTGTGAATTACAACCGTGTTTTTGCCTATTTCACGTATAGTCATATATATATATATATATATATATATATATATATATATATATATATATATATATATATATATATATATATATATATATATATATATAGATATATATATATATATATATATATATGTATATATATATATATATATATATATATATATATATATATATATATATATATATATATATATATATATATATATATATATATATATATATATATATATCGATATCTTGTATCGATCGATATATTGAAATGGGATTAATTTAGGTGTAGTGTGCGCTTAAAAATTATTAAGCATTTCATTTCTGGTTAAACACCTGCGTACTTATGTATATAGTATAGTCTACCGTATATCGATAGTTCAATTATGCTTTATGACAGTTTATGTTGATTGCTGAATCGATGTTTCGGAAGACTATCATTAAACGTACATCACTAAGCGTACGTCGCTAAATGTCATTGTCAGTGTTTACAATTTATCTATCACTTGACGATATTGATGAAACGTTTTCGAATTAAGCTTTAAGTTGAAAACTTGCAATAACAAAGCTTACTTAAGCCATAATTAATATACACTGTTGATAGCGTGTAACTTTTTTTATATATTAAGTCATAGAAAAACATAAAATGTCATCTTTTGATGAAAGGCAAAAAAATTTATTTAACCATCTAAGGAGCGCAGAGGAATTGTATAGTTTTTCTAAATCTGCTAAAGCTACATCACACCCTGATTATGGTTCTATTGACAAAAAAACATATAAAAAAGTCAAACATGAAATGAAACAGTTTCGGGGTCGAGAGAGTATATTCAAACGACCTGAAGCAAATATACGTGAATGTTTACGTTCAAAATGTACACCGGATTATATAAAAAATCCGGAAAAATGGAAATATTACTCTCTATCAGATGTAACTCCAGAACAAATGTCTGACAAAACAAATATCCAAACAGCATTAGCTTTTATACGTGAAATGGAAGAGAGAGATGACAATACTCGTGAAAATGAAGTTATGGATGAAACTGGTGCCGTTTTTAAAAAGCCATCTTTTCATATATCAAAGATAATAAAAGATACTTCAATTGAAGAACAGCAACCCACTTTTAAAAGTAATAAATTGATCATGCCAGAATATGTTGTAGGAATATCAGGAAAAAGAATAAAAAATAAATTAAATGTAAACAAGCATGATAAAAAAGCAGAAAATACAAAGAAAGCTGAATTAAAACTTAATCACCTTTATGATGATAATGAAGATGATACTATAGAATAGCAAAATTATAAAAAATATATATATAATTTACTAAAAATTTTTGAAGCATCTCACAAATGCATGAGGACAAAGAGAATTCAAATTCTAAAAAAAATAATAATATAATAATTTGTGAATGGAATCTAACTCATAATGAGTAACTGACATTTTTGTAATTGTTAAGTATGTTACAATAATGTTATAATCCACATTCAATAGTTATTATGATTAAAAGTAGTTTTTTTTAAATATATCTTTTAACTAATTTCCCTTTGTCTTTATAAATGTACATTTAATAGTTTGTAAGGTAATATTACTTTAAACAGATTCCTGCTACTGCCTGTGTTATTATTGTATTAGCTTTGAAAAATAAAAATAACACACCAATAGTTTAATCTTTGGGCAGATTAAAGTACATACATATTATAGTTGCTATTAAAAAGGTTCTATGAATAAACTATAATCAATATAATTATAAAATTGCATCTATGGATATCTTCTGTAACTTATGTAATTTGCTAAGAATTATCATGAGATATGTGGCTGACAGTCTCATAGAAAAATGCTAGAGGTTAAAAACCAATTTTACAGAGAAAAACAAAAAAAATACTGCTTGTATTAGAAATATTGGCCACTTAAAATTTTACTTTTGTATAATGTGCGGGCAACAAAGTAATGTATAGTACCCGGCAATAAATAATGCACATTGTTGCTTAGAATGAAACAATTGGTTAGCTTCGACTTCGTAGAGCGTTGTCTCTGTCGCTAAAATAATAACAGCCCGGTATCTATAAAAAGCTGTTAAAGCGATAATAATAGTTGTCAACTTCATTGAGGTTGATTCCTTTTTTTTATAATTAAATTTGACGCTTGAAAATCAAAAAAAAGACTAAACGAGTGGCGACCTTTTTTTAAGGTGGTTAAAAAATAAACAGAAATTGGAACTAATCTGCACCCATTACAATATTTATTTTATATGTCATCTCATCAGGATCTCAATCAATTCTGTTATTTATAGGTTTAACAGCTTGTTTTTTTGCATTGTACATAATTTCACATGACTGACTGCAAAATTTTTCCTCTTTTTGTCAAAGATGTAATTAAAAATAAAATTTTGGGGACACTAACAACTCTATATATATATATATTTGAACCTGAAACAACCGTACTCTACCGTATCTATACAAAGACTGACGAACCAGTGAGAAACATCACATATCAACTGAGTGACTAAGACAGCACTCTACGAAACCGAAACTAACCGACTGTTTCATTCTAAGCATTGATGTGCATTATTTGTTGCCGGGTACTTTACTTTTGTGTCTCTGTATTTTCTTATGTCATCACATTTCTCATATTTTATAGATGCACAAAATTATAAAATAAATTGTTTTTTTACAAATAACCAGTATTTTAATTAATATTATAAATAATAAGTATGTTATTGTGATTAATCAAACAAATTAATAAAACACATTAGAATAAAATAATATTTATTGTATTAACATTGTGATACAATAGCTGATTCAGATTTGATTTCTAAGTTATCTGTGTTTTGATTATCTGATTTTTCTTCAGAAAAAGCACTAAGGTCTCTCATCATGGAATAAGCATCTTCACCATCAGCATAGTATTTAGGTTCTATTTCTAATATCTTGAAGCCAAGAGAGTTGGTGTAAAGATTCAAGGCAGCTCTATTACTTTTTCTTACATGTAAGGAAACATACTTAGCCTGAAAAATATATATATTTTTTTAATATCTTGATAAAGTTAATATAGTTGTATTACCAAATTTTAACTTCCAACAAAGATATGTATTAAAAATGAAGTATTCAATATTTAAATACTAAACAATTAGATGTTTTGAATTTATATTTTAATTTAAACCTCTTACCTGGAAACATTCAACCATTGCTAATGAAGCTTGATTCATAAGTTTTTGTGCAAGCCCTAGACGTCTATGGGATCTTTTCACTGCAAGAGAAGTAATATGACCGTGCCTATTGTCTTCGCCATCTTCTTCCATTTTAGCAAGAACATAACCTACAATATGGTTATAAAATTTATGCTAGTCTAAAAAATTCAGGTGTAAGATGTTAAATATACATAAAAAATGTGCTGAGAACTAACCTACTATATGACCTTTCTCATCTTCAGCCACATAACTGAGCTGAGGCCATGACAATCCATGGTAAAAATAGTATTTCATCTGATAATTCTCTGGTAAACACAATAAGTTACAATGCTGCATGTTCATGAGGTCACTTGGACGAGCACACCGAATATTCATGGTTGAGGTTTGTTATTTGAAGTCTTAAGAGAGTATGGAAAATTATTATTGTTTAGTCGCGTCTGACTTTTCTTGCTTTTGGTTGTCGTGTTTCTGATGCTGGGGGAGTATCTGACATACCCCCGAGAAGTTCTCGTACAAAACGAAATTTAGATAAACAACACTTCCAAACTACGTACCAACCTAGAACAATGAAAAAAGTATAAATTGAGACATATCTAGTACAAAAATGTGGATTTTGTTAAACAATATTAATGAGTCTACTTACAAAATAACACAAATATTAAAACTAAAAATACACTACATACAAAGGCAACAATTGCCAAAATCACCTCCTTCATAACTATATATGCTAATAAACTTAAAATGAACACCAAAATATCACGGAATGCATTTACCCGGAATATTATTATACTAAAACGTATATTAGTATATGTTTTAATAGCACATGCTAATTAGCTTTATACTAAAACTAAAGAATTAGATTAAAATGCGTAGTGGGAAAATGATAAATCCGCCATTTTGAACTAATATATTAATATACAACTTACGATGTTATTCAATAATAACAAATGATGTAGACAAAATATGTTTTTTAGCGAAATTTTACCTAGTTATAAGTATTTTCCATACGTAATTTTATTTAGATACTGCTTTTAGATTATAACCTAAGTTACAGTCAATAGTGTGATATTTGACATGTACCTATATGACTTTTCATTGTGTCATATTTTTTTGAAAAAAAAAAACCTTTTTTTGACAATTTCAATGATTTTTACAGCTTATTTATTTTTATATTTTCAATAATGGATGCTAATTAGGTCATATTTTACAGCTTCACGCTTTCTGTACATAAGACGATAATATATATGTATAATATACAGAAACAGGATATACTAAGTTATAGTTATAAATTTTAATGTATATACAAATATGTAATTTTTATTTTTGATAATTTAAAACTTAACTCGTAACGCAATTGTCAATTAAAAAAGCAACGGATTATATCGAACATATTTTCATAACGTAATACATGATATATAGCATTAGCAACAAATTGTATTTTAAAATCACAAATTCTATATTTTGTATATATTTTTACAAGAAATAATTTATATTTTTGACAATATATAGAGTATTATATGATAATCATAAAAAAATATTGGTTAATGATTGTCATTCGCGATAAAAGGTTATCTGTGGTTTAAAAATAAATTTATAGTAAACGACGTTAAAAAACAAAAACATCTTTCATCAAAATAACTTTGAAAAATTGTCACTGGCCGTTGTATATTTATGCAAGTTTTATTATTTTACATTGTAATTGAATTAAAAAAAATAACTCAATAATATTCAGTAAATATTATGTGAAATCTCTATATAATATGAAATCTAGAATTTTAAAACGCACTATTATATATTACTATAACAATAATGAAACGAATTTAAACCTCCTGATATTTCAAAAATATAACTTTTGTCATTAAAATATATCTATGACTTTTAGTCAATTTAGAATATAGAATCATATAGGTTCTGCATTAAATGATATTAAAGAAATGGACGATATACAGAAGGACTCAACAGCTACGTATATCGTTCAGTAAGTATAGAATGTGTTTAATTTCTATTATAACTTGTTTAATGATAATATAATTGATTAAACTACCAATGAAGCTCTCACATCCTTGCCTCATTACTTTTTTTATTAGCATTAAGCTATATCCCGGACACAGCAGGGAAGGCAGAGGGAAGTAATTGATAAGATACTCTGTTCCAGCGCACTTTAAATGCTCAACGCCACACTTTGTCTCGAGCTCAGGGCGAGGAAAATGAAAGTATTGAATATTTGAATTCCTTGATCCCACTCAACCCACAACTTATCGCGTTTACAGTCACAGTTTGTGCACCATGTTAGCCTCTCATTATCTTGTAATATCACAACGTATTTTTTAGATGTATGTTGGTAACTTTCTTTCATTTCATTACAGACATAGGAGTCCTGCATTTAGCAAAGAAGAAGTAAAGTCATTAGTAAATCTAGTAGAAAAATATAAGGATATAATTTTAAACAAAAGTACTAATTCCACAACAAATCATGCAAAGGAAGTAGCTTGGATCAAAATATCTAAAGAAATTAATAAGCAAGGTTTTAAATACGTAAGAAATACTGATAGTTTAAAAACAAAATGGGAAAATTTAAAGAAAGAAGCAAGAAAATGTTCAAAAAACTTGATAAATATTAAAAGCACTGAGTCTAGTGATATTATTTATCAAATTGTGTCTATGATTAATGAAGTAGATATGATAAGAGCTGATGTACCTCACAATTTACTCCAAGAAGGTAATGGTAATTATATACTCTAAAGTAGGGCTACTATACTGTAGGTTGCAACCTCAAATGGGGTGTAGCAAAATTCTGGGGTCAAGAGATTTTAATGTTAAATTTTTATATATACCACTTTATAACATCACTACAGTTGGCACTTTTATCTTTGAAGCTATAATAAATGCAATTTTATAATTTTTTGACTGAGCTAGAAATATGACTTCATTTCACTACTTCAACAAACCCTTGAGTATCATTTATTGTTACCTCATTTACGTTGTGTGTCATTTGCACACTATGGTTGGTTACAAGCTTTATCCATACTTATAATATGTATGCAAAAGTCTGTCTGATGTCTGTTACACTTTCACGGCTAACCTACTGGTCTCATTTGGATGAAATTTAGAATTGTAATTGTTGTATAACTAAACAGTTAAGTAGTTCCTGTGGCCGCTAGTTTTATTATATATGTTAATAATAATTGCTACTAATTTTCGAATTTCAGGTCCTGAAGAAGATGATAATAATTCTTCAAAAGTATCTGAGGATAATGATGATAAACAATCAGAAGACTCTGGTAAATAAAATATTTTAGTTATTTATTTGATAGCATAAAATAGTCTCCCTTTTACATATTTAGTAAAAAAATATGAATATGACCTTTTACTCTTTGATTTTTGATAAAAGTATTTTTTAAATTATATTTAGAGATCAGGGCTGAGTCAAGGCTCAGCATCCACTAACTGAGTGTAAACACAAAGTGATTATCAAAGTCTCGAGGATAGGATAGAAGTGTATTTCTATTGTTAAAAAAGTAAATTCTAATATCTAGAAAAGTCCTTCACTTCTAAAAATTTTCCCTTATTTTAATACTGCGACATATGAATATTTTATATCTAAAATCTCATTCACTCTTTTTTAATTTCAGATGCCAGCGAAAGTGAAAAACCAGAGTATGTTGTGAATATATATTTATATATTCATTGTTTATGCTAATAAGTCAACTTATTCAACACGCAACAATGTCACGATTTTGGGCGAAAAGTGCAGGATAAAGTGTCTTGATTATAGGTTCTCTCTGACTACAACATTATGCAGGAAAAGCTGTGGAGTTGTAAAAACAATAATTTCCCTGCTGTATATTTAAGACACCATTGTTAGTTTCCTACTCATCAGTTGTCTTGAATTCAAGCAAAAATTAATGAGTGAAGTATGTGGGGATAAAGGTGCAATCCTTTTTATTTTGTCTAAAAGAATGAAGATGAAACCAGCCATTTCATCCAATTATCTAATATTAAGTGAATATGTACAGAAATTGTACAACATATTATAGATATAGAAATTCCAGTTAAATATTAATTAATCATTTTTTTCTATTATTTATGTCTTGTTCAAGGCCATTGTCACAGTGGGAGGTGTCTAATTGTAAACTAGGTTTGGTCTGTCTGATTTTTTATGCGGATAAAAGCATGAAGCACAAAATAAAGATCTATTTATTATTTATTGTAAAGTCATTTAGTATTTCATACCTATTATGTATGAGAAGAAATAAAGGAATATAGTTAATATTTCCTGTTTTCAGTTCAAGCAGAGCACTAAATTTTTCACCACGTGAATGCAGTCTCCTATTGAAATGCATAAGGGATGAAAAAAAACTTATATTTAGCAAAGAAAGTACTGGAAAAGCTATTAAATTAAAAAATAATGCTTGGTCTCGAGTAAGTCTTCTACATTACATGTATATTATCGGATTTAGACGACAGAATTTTTTTTATGACAACTCAATCTGTTAACCACTGTTCACTAATTTTAGAGACTGCATTAAATTGCGGAACTCAACGCCGCAAATTGTCTTATTAGACTGGGAGATTCAAAATAATTTAAAGATAAATATTTCCGTAAAGGAGGTCGCACCTACAACCATTGCATTTAGAGGAAGTTACAATAGCATCAGTGGCAATAAAAGGAAATTTACTTTCCTTTGTATTATTTTATATATACTCTATGACTAAAAAAGATGTTACATCTTAATGTCTTTTAAAGTGATAAAATTGTTGCTAAGAAGTTTTCATTATTTTTTAAAATTGTAAATAAGTTTGTTGGATCGATCTCACTCGGGAGTTTGATTGAGCGAAGCGCTCTACCGGAGACTTTTTTGCACTCTGCGACGAAAAGGCTCAAAAACTACACGTCAGAAATTTATGATATTTTGCACGTACACTAATACCAATATAGAGATGGTTATTAAAAAAAAGTTTGATGTCCTTGTGGAATTATCAAAAAAAAACTGATTTCCCATTGAACTTAAATAAATGATTTTCGTTTGCTCGCTTTGCTCAATATAAACGGCACTCGAGATTTCGCGAGTGCAAGAGTCTGAATTGAGTGTCTGGTTGCACCCCTAGTTATATTTAAATTATTATCATTTGACCGCTGGTACCTACGACAAACTTGTTCGAGCGCGGCGTTGAGTTCTGCCACTCAAGATGCAATGTCATAATTTCGGACGGAAAGTAGAGAACAATGTCTTGATACTAAGTTCTGTCAAATGTCTTGCATTTTTAAACTTTTAAATTAATTCATCTACATATTATCTTAGATAAGAATCATTGCTACAGCAACACAATATTTATAGCTTTATTTTAAATATTATATTTATTCCTCAGATTTCTTACGCCTTTAACAAATTGAGCCCAACTAAAAGAACAACGAAAGTATTACGTACAAAGTTTAACAATATGAAAAAGAAGGCAAAGGATGTTGGCTTTAAGGATTTCTTTGTAAGAAATGAACATGTGAAGCTGGAAGATCATAGTAGTAAGGTATTATTTATATTGAATTGAAGATGAGATGGATCAGAAACTTGCGTTAAAAAGCATTTGATTACAATTGGTTCTGGTTATGATTCCCACTCTGGGTTATGATTATATTCAAATTATTTTCGTATGCCGCTCTGCTACTTAAGACATAACGTGGCTCCAAGTTCTCCTACTTAGGACGCAATATAACGATTTCAGACGGAAAATGGAGGACAGAGTATCGTGACACATGGTCCTCTGTGACTATCCTGTTGCGTGGGAAAAACGAAAAATAAAATAATATACACAGACCTAAGTTAAAAATTAAAGCAATATAAACCTAACCTAAGTTAATAACATAAATAAGAAAGATAAAGCAAATATTGAAATTTTTTTCCCGAATTCGGCCGTAAAGTAGTTAAAGTGTCAGGACACTGTTCTCTGTTCGCTAAGTGTGATGACATCTAAAGCTGATCACAAAATTTATAACTTTATTGCATATAATTTTTAGATGGTTAAATCTGAACCACAATTTGAATACCAACTGGATATGGATACGGATGATGACCATGATGAAGATGATGACACATTCCAAGAGTTGCCAATGTCAAACAAAAACAATATAGAACTGTCAGATCCACTCAGTACAGTGTTGAATGGAGATTCTGGAATAGGTAGTATTTGCTGATATTTTTATTTTTTAGGATTTCTATTAAAAGAACTTATTTATGTTGGTGTATAGCGCTTAGTACAGTATGTGCATTCTAAGTTGAAATATAAGAACTAACTACAATAGGCGTCGTACAACCGACTTTTAGGGAAATACTGGTGGTAAGTGAGATAGATCAGAGACAAACATTGGTGATTCCATTACGCATGGTGCCTTATGTCTTGGCCACTCGGCAACTCTCACTAGCCGGTTGACTTTACTTGCGGGAATTTCGGCCGTACGGCTAATGACCGTATATATGTCTTGTCAAGTTAATTGTGCGTACTGTACTAATTTTATATTTAAAAAAAAGGTGTATAATTGTTACAATTTGAGTTTTGATTTGTTATTGAAACATTTTAAGTATCATTTTAAATTTTTAATGATTAAAATAAAATCGAAAATGATTAAAAGAAATTTATTTTTATTGTTAATTCTTTTAAAACCTCCCTTTATTTAATATTATAAATCTATTATTGTTTTTTTAGCTTCACACTATCCCGCACACAGCAGGGTAGGCAGAGGAAACCTCCGAAGAAACTGCGTTCCCCACTTTCCGCCGAATTCGGAGGCATTGCGTGTTAAGTAGCGGAACTTAAGGCCGCGCTTTACCTCTGATACCAGAGCGAAGGAAATGGAAAAATTAAATATCTCGTTTATTTCCACTCCTCGAGTGGGGGTCGAACCCACAACCAGTCGTTTACAGGCACACGTTTGTGCTACTGCGCCACAACTGGCCCCAAGATCTATTAAGGATATTAAAAATAATGTATGGGGTGCAAATAATCTTAATTCTCACTTAAGTAAGTATTCTGTATCTTTAATTATTTTTAAATTTTAGATTCAATAAGTCATTTTGGTTCATCCACACAAGAAAATAAAGAAGTTGTAAAATTAAAAATGGAATTACTAAAATATAAATTAGAAACAGCAAAGGTAAGCATTACTTACTAATCTAATATTATTTATATATTTTTTTACATTTCTTTATAACACTCTGTGACCTAAATCGCTTTATATCCATTTTTAACAACCCAATCAAAAATGGCAATTGACATTTAAACGTATTAAATAATAAATGTCATCAGATAAAGAGATGATTAACAATATTGTTTGCTAAAAATCTATGTGATTGACTAATTGCTATTATACGATTATCGAATATCGTAGATACCTATATCTGTATTAATATAATAAAAGGTAAACTTTGTAACTTTGTTTGTTAGGGGTAATCTTCTTAAATACTTTACCGATCATGAAAATTCAAATTTCACTATTAGAAAGCTATTCAATTCAGAAGTGCTATAGGCCATATTTTATTACGATTGAAAAGAAAGATCAAAGAATCCCAAAGATGCACAAATAGGGGATAAAAGCAACTGATCAGATCAGAGCGGGTAGCTAGTTGTCAATATTATGGGATAAGTTTACAGCTTGCAAAAATATACACATTATAAAAATAGAAATACACAGTATAACTTTATTATTCAAATTCATAGTAATGAGAAATGCTACCTACTACTACGTAATTATTTGTAGGAAGTAACATTGATGAAACCACAATTTTTTCTTACAAAAGGATAATAAAGTATTATGTTTTTCGGTCTGTAAGAAAATATGATAATTCTCAGAGCGCAGAAATAAAATAAATCGTGTTTAAAATTACAGTCCTAAATAGGAAGTTACAGTCCGAAGTTCTTTTGTTTTCGCCGTTTCATTTCGTATTTAACCAGGATTAAATGCATATGTTTTTGGCCGTCTTTCTCTCACGGTATGTAAAGTGTTCGAAACGTGTGGTTTTCTAAAAATGAATTTTAAATACCATAAATATATGCGATCGACTCGGTTAATTAGAAAGATTTATTTTAAAAAATGTACATACATATATTTAATAAGTTAATTAATCATATTATTTAACAGTTGAAAAGACAAAGGATACAGGAAATTATAGAAGCGGAGAGCGTAGAGAGACAGTCGAATGCAATCGAGGCATCTCTCCGGCTACGCGCGGCGCGACTCCGCGTCGCCTCAGAGGAGATGAAACTACCCCGCGACCACCCCGCATTAGTTTACCACGCGCAAGAAAACCTCGCTCAACAATATATGCAACAGTTTACTAATAATTAAATATAAATGTTTTTTTTTTATGTTTATGCGTTTTATATTCTTTTGTTCCATTATTTTTTAGATGGGAAGAGAGAATCTGACGATAAAACACTGTGCTCCCTACTTTGAACTAATTTATACATTGTGTTTTTGCAGATTAATCAATGCCGCGTTTGTCAAATAACTGTAAAAATAACTAGGAATTTTCGAATGTAGACTTTAAAAATGTATCAAATAACAAAGTAGTTTTTTAGGTACAAGAAAAAGAAAATGTCCTGCTGCAAGGGATAAATAACGATCTATGGATAAGGAAGGAGCTTTAAACTAAAAAAGTTATTATTATTATTTTATGTTAGTAAAGAATATAACGTCTATTTATTAATTGCTGCAGACAAATAGATGATTGTAATTGAATGTCCAAAATATGGATCGATCTTGTTTTTATAATATTAAAAGCAGTCATAATGTGTGGCAATTAAGGTTCTACCTAGCACCTTCGCCGTTCAGGTTTTCTGATATTTTTTTAATGCATAAAGTGAGTACTGAAGGTATAAAATAAAACAAAATAATTAAATACGAAAATTTTGTATATTTTACTTGATTGCGTTTTACAAGATGATTAAATTATAATTTATCAATAAAATTATTATATTTAATATGCATTTGTACAATTTCATCTATACCTAGCTAAACTACGACACCTAGGAAATATAATACACATTGCCAATATACAATATGCTTTTTACATTGATATATTGTATCTACGGCAGACTAACATATTTATTTATAAAATACAAAATATTGACACTTGTTGACTAAAGTCCCAAATGGTTCACTAACGAGTTCATACTTCACAGGAGTTTGATTACATACAACAGTTTCATTGGTACTTAGTAGGTCATATTTGTTTAGGTGGAATCATCACAATTAACGATAACAATCGCACTTATTGTCAGTTTCATGAACTATTTATTTTAAATACTGCATCAGGTTTTCTGTACCTCCTAAATAGGTACATCATTTAACATTACATGACAACTATTTTGTTTTAATATTCTGTGTCTATTTAACATTTAGTCCTCTACAAATATTTTTTTAATAATTTCCAAACGATCCTATATCGCATATTTAATAACAAAAGAATGTACTATCAAAAACGACGATCATTTTGAAAATTGTAATTATAAATCCAACATAGCATTTTTGTTTTCTTTACGCTACACTAGGTAACGATAGCGTTGAACATGGTTGATCCTTCACATAATATTGGAAAATTAACCGTCGTATTTTATTTCTTTCATAATTAAATGAGCGATATATTGTCAGTTTGTAAGCTAATATATTGTTTGAATTTTGTTTCTAATAATTATTTTGAAATTGGACTTCATTATTACAAGCAATATGGTATAAGGTATGTAATCTGTGGCTGTACTCGCCACTATAAAGCGAATCCAATTTGAAACATTAAAATTGCTTAAATTACATAATTACAGCCTTATAACTATTTCTGTTCTATTTTGTATTATTTGATTGCTGAATGTTTCATTTATCAGATAGGTCTTTAATCACTCTAGCATTGTTGCCAAACAGGCTCATACATTTAAAGGTTTACGTTTTTCCCATTATTTAGGCTAAACGGGTACAACTTTTGCTCCTGATTGTGACAGATATCAAATCTTGAAAAAAAAATACAATATAAAAATAACTTTCTCATACATTAACATATAATATGTACATGTTCATAAATAATTGAGCCAAATCACTAACTTTCAGTTTAAAAAATTGAATTCTAACATATCCTAAGTAACAATAATTAAAATGTGATCAAAAAAATATGTTATAGTAAAATTATTTAGATTTAAGAGGAATTTCCAAGGAACCTTTATTTTTTTAATTTGGAGACAATACCTTACAATTCACAGTAGTTATAACACCAATCTAATTTTGTCTGCTTAAAAGGCATAGGTAAAACAGCATGTACTAAAAATTAAACATTAACAGGAGCTATCCCAATCATATTTACAAGCAATCTACGAGTATAATTTGTACCGTTTTACCGTACCATTTTAAGTATACAACCATTTCCCGGCTTCGTACCGTATTTCATTCATTCGCTACAATATATTATTGTTGCGACATTGTATAAAACTGGACGGACAACTCAACTCACTACGGTAAATGAGCATCCAGCAATTAAAACCTTGCATACCTGTCTATGCAAGCTTTTGTTAATAAAAATTAATGGCAGCCTTTGTTATTCATTGTACAATAATAATATGTAGAAACTTTAGTGTATTCGTGTTCATGGCAGTCTCTGTCGTTGTGTATATTGATGTCTTTGGTCTTGTATTTTTATTTGAAGGAACACAAGCCTTCAGTCGTGACTCTAATAAAATCAATTGCCCAGCACGTTCGCCATTCAATAAGTCCAAATATCTTTAGCCGTCACTACATTTAAGTACTGCAGACGCACAATATAAACCATATATCAATAATACAAATCTATATTGCATCCTTGCAAGGCCGTTCTAAATTCTGCCAAGCGATAAGGAACATGAATCCTTTCTTTTGCATCACAACTTACCACTTTATAAAACGGAAAGCGATGGTGTGCCAATGGTGTGTGAAGCAATAGGAGTGAGAGGAGTGAGTGGCGTGGCGGTAGATGAGGGTGGTACTGTCGTGGCGGGAGTGTCTTGCGGAGGTTCTGCAGCTCGCACTAACGCTCTGCGGAGGTCTTGAGCTCTCGCGGCGAGGGTCCGCGCCGACTCCGCCATGTCCGCTACAGCACTTGCACATGGGAATTGTAACGCTGCCGCCTTCGTTTTTGCCACGATAGCTGCCAACGCATCCGATAAGGCATCGGAACATCTAAGTATCTTTGCTTTTAGACCGGCGTGTTGGGCGCTCCTGTATTCAGAAATAAAAATGAATATACAGATATATAGAATAACATATCATTTTATCATATACCTTATCATATTATTTGATAACTATAAATTCTAGTACATTCGTATAACTTATATCTTTTAATGTTTCAGGAAATTCTTTTTTTTTCAAATCATCCTTAATAAACCTTTGAACATTTAACTTGAAAACAATTACTGTAATACTGCTATTAGGTTAAGCATACTGACCTATGCACAGTATCTCCTACGTGGACAATTCTGTGAGCGCTTAGAACTACAAATTTGCCGTGAGCAAGGAAGACATCGGGAGGTTGTCCCATTTCGATGGTCCTGAGGAAAGCTTCCACTGCTGTGGAAAGGTGAGCGCCGTAAGTGGCGGTTTGTGCTGCGTAGAACGCCGCAAGCTGCCGGTCGTCAGCAGGAAGCCTTGTTGCAGCTGCGACTGCGCTTACCTTTAATTAAAATATTTACATAAAGCATTTCAGTTTATAAATTAATTGCATTAATATTGAGATAACCACTTTCACCTTCTGCTGTGATTTTACTATGTTAACTTATTAAAAAAATTATAAAATGAGTTATAATTTTGACGCTTTAAAGCATAGAAGCTACTCACCTCACCAGCATGGTCAGCATCTCTTACAAGTGCGTCAAAGGAAGCCCGTAATTTATCAGGCAAAGCAGCCCGTATTTCTGCATTTCTTCTTCCAACAGCTGTTCTAGATTCCAGTCTCACGTAATCATACTCCTCGGTCCATTCGTGTTCTGGAACTGCTGGTGATCGCCTAAATACAAAAAAAAATAAATATATAAATATATATAGATATATATATATATATAGATATATATATATATATATATATATATATATATATATATATATATATATATATATATATATATATATATATATATATATATATATATATATATATCTATATATATATATATATATCTATATAAATACAAAAAAAAATAAATATATAAATACTATATGAAAGAAGTCAACTTTTTAGGTTCTCACTACATCAAAACTCAATACCCTTAATTGCAAATACGATTTCCTTTACTCATTTACTCATACGGGTCCCAAACGTATTCCACGTTTATTAAAGCAATAAAACTTGATTGAAAAGTTACCCATTACCCACCTAAACAAGAGCGATGCATTTCCGTGTATAAACGAAGCAGCCCGCCTCACGTCCTCGGTAAGGGAGCGTGCGCACGCAACAAGTTGGTCGAGCGCGTCCTGCGTGCCGTCTGTGGGCTCTCGATCGCGCTCCAGTCGCTCCGGCGCCCACTCGCCCGCGTCCAACGCGCTAGTCGCTTCGTGAGTTATGCGCTCCGCGTCCTTTAACGCCTTTACTAACGGCCGTAACTTTACTGCAATACCTGAAATTATTTAACATTTACTTGGCTAATTTATCAAAACCACACGTTTAGAAAGCCATGAGTTTAGTGTTAAAAGCGTTATAATTATTATGAAAGTATATATGCACGACAATTTATAGTCAGATATAGTCCTAAGAATAAAAAATCTTTTATTTTCACTTTAATGACAATTTTTATGAGTTTTAGAAGCTTATATATAGTTATAAGCTTATATATAGTATAAGTTATTCAAATTACCTTTATCTTGGGCATCGTGTGCGTTAGCCAGTGTAGCGTCGGCGAATACTGCGAGGTCGTGCAAAGCTGCCCGGAGTCGCGCGCCCGCCACGCGCACGTCGAGCACGCGCGGCCTCAGCGCGCCGCGTCGCCGCCAGCCCGGCGACACGTACGAGAGGAGCCGTGACACTGCCGCTGATGCTTCTTCCTGGATTATATAAATTATTGTTTTATTTTGGTCAGAGATAACCTAATGTCTAAACATTTTCACTTTTCTCCCGAAATCGGGACCTTGGGTGATGAGTGGCGGAACTTAACGGCGCGCTTTTTGTTAGGTATCAGAAAAAAGAAATGAAAATTTGAATATATTTATTGCCCGAGTATGAATCGAATCCACAACTATCGCTTTACAGTCAGATGCTGTCCCAATGGGCCACGACGGCCTCGTTGATCACGAGGCTTAAACGGCGACGATATCGACAGCAAAAATTATTGTGTCAATTTATATTACAAATAAAGATTAACAAAACTGTTAATAAATAATTTGTTTCAATGACTACGTACTTGTAATCGTTCAAGAGCTTCCAAAGCGGCATCACACGGCAGAGGTAGAGCGCGCGATCTCGGTACGTCGTACGTGCTCGACGCCGAGGCCGAATGCGCCGAACTACCGGAGTTAGCTGATGCACTTGACGTTGCCGACGTTAAGGACCCTGTACCACTGCACGCTGAGTCTGCACTAGCAGGCCTTGGCGCTCTCGGAGCATCGTACCAATCAGCTGCAGGCCTTGGGCAGTCATATGTACCAATAATACGCTGCACCGGCAACGGCGCCCTAGGCACGTCGTAATGTGAACATTCTTCAATCTGTAAACAATCATTTAAATTAAATTTCACATGTTCCTTACTATTTACATATAAATTTATATTTCTGAGAGCTTACTATTAAGGAAAAGAATATAAGGTCAAAGGAACAACTTCCTGTTAAATTAATTCTGCAGAAACTGTGAATGATGTCATGTAATCGCATTGAAATAACAGTAATTTTACACATACAGCTGACCGTGAAACGCATCTCGGTTAAGATTGTTTAAATATATTATCAAATATTTACTTTTGTAAAGGCGGGAGATTGTTGTGCGGGAAGAGGTTGATGAGCAACAGGCGCGGGGGTGCGCGTGCGCCGCCTTTGCATCGCGGAGCTCGCATCGAATACCCCCGCCACTATCCTCAGTCTGTTTCCTGGACATATTCCCTGGAAATATATAAACCAATACTATTAAAACTGTTAGTAATATAATTTTTAATACATTGATATCAAACAAATGCAATCATAATTAACTTTTAAAACTTTTATTTGGTATTCCAAACATATAGAGGAAGCAAAAAGTTTTGAAATTTTAGTTTTATCATTTTTATTACTTTTTTTACTATGCTATATGAAGCGGACACGTCGTCAAAACGCAAAAACAACGAACGATGACCTCAGAACGTACAACAAAACAAGATTTTACATAAGAAATGCAGTACACTGTCACCTACATGCATATTCTCTTAAGGTGTTTAATTTAAAATGTAAATGAAGAGAATTTAACCGTTCTAGTAATTTATTTAAATTTGACATGTTTCTGCTCTGTTTTCATTTGTTAGCAGATGAGTATGAGTATGTACGTACTTACTAAGAACTTACAAAACTAATAATAATGACTAGCAATAATATATTATTGTTAAGCTTATTTTATTTAATATCAATGTGCGTATGCTTATTGGAAATTATTTATTGAAACAAACAAATGTCAAATGTACACACGATATTTTTGAGTTTAATTTCCATTTAGCCTATTATGCGAGAAAAAAAACGTAAAGCTGAATATTTATTTGTCAATAAATATTACCTGTCTCCCACGAAGGGAACAGAGCCACCAGCCCTCACTGCCGCCTGTGTTCTGCTCCAGCACTGTGAGCAGGTCTCCCCTGCGGAATGCCAGCTCGTCCGGTGACTCCGCTATGTTGTCGTAAAGTGCTCGCGCCATACACTGTAACAATAATAAAAATATAAGAAATTGTTCACACTTTACACAAAATTTGACTGTAAAGCGGCTGGTTGAGGGTTCGATTCCCACTCGAGGATTGCAAATATTTAATTTTTCTTCGTCCTGATGTCTGGTATTAATTTCCGCTACTTAATACGCAATGCCTCCAAATTCGGCAGAAAGTGGGTAACGGAGTATCTACATAAACGGGATACAGTTAAAATATTTATTATGTTTAATTAGGACCAATAAAAGCTTCAGCTAGGACTCTTTAGTTTCAACAAAATGTAGATTGAATGCAATATTTTTTATTTTAGAAGATAAAATAAATTTTCAATCAGCACCAAATCACATGTATTAATTAAATATAAATCATGATGCACTCATCGTTGATGAAAACGAATGATGTACTCTTACACAACCTCAACGTGAACCTCTTTATAAGAAAAAAATCCAATAAGCAACAATTGACCTAGAATTTCTGACATCATTATCTGTCATAATTATATCTTTTTTTTGAAAAAATAAATAATATTGGTAAGTTATATATTTTTGTATCGGTGTGTCGACTTAGCAGCGCCAAATAGTTTAATAAATCTATTTGTTTCTGATGTTCCGTCGTGGTTTTATTACGTTTGTTTATTAAATATACACATTTGCGAGTACATAAATTAGGAAATGACATAATTCTGGTAAATATTATTTATGGCAATAAAAATTGAGAGCTTAATCATACTGTAGTAAATTTCCAAATAAAAAAAAACGAAACATACGTACCTATAGGTACATACTAAAGATTCTATCATGTTAAATTTACTAAGTGGCATTCATAATTCAAAGTAATGTAATAATCTTTGAAAGCTCTTGCCGATACTCTCAAAAATCTGTCAAAAGTATTTTGCAATTTAAATAAATGGTAAATATTTCGTTTTAAATTACTAAGAGATATCCCGTTGACACCAAGCTGTCGTCATAAATCCCGCATTACGGGATTGCATTTCAATAGCGTCCCGGGCGCAGCTGCGAGTTGCAACGGAACAGTGCGTCCCAAATCTACCGATAATGATGGATTGCAGTGCAACGTAATGTTACGATTGTGGACGATATTGAGGCAGGTCCGCTTCCTATCGTTTATGCAACCGATATAAATTAACAAATACAAAAGAACGTTCACATTTAAGTTAACACTGCGCACTCAATGCGGGCGTTCTGCTGCATTGTTTTATATTTACTAAAGAGTTTAATGAAAAGGATTGAGAATTTTAATTAAGTATAATTTCATTATAAGTATGACACAATTCAAAGGAGTATTTTATTGTTTTAAACAATAGGTAATAAAAAATATATTACTAACATTTTATAACTAAATTAAACTTATCCACTTTTTAAACTAAAAGAACTTATAACTCTGCTCTATAACACATTTTACTATACTGTATATTAAGATGTAATTAAAAATTAAGCATATTAACTAACCGGTATTGCAGTTGCATTTTGTGAATTGTTATAAGCAATTAATGAAGATTTACACATATCACAACATGTCCGTCTTAATTTTCGCACAAGACCAAGAAATTTCACTTTATTCACCATTTTCGTTAATGTTTGTTCACCAAGAGTTCGTTATTAACTGAAGTTGTACTAACAATAATAAGTTAAATATATGAATCGAAAATATTAGAAGTGGTCAGAGATGAGTCAGATGCAGCAAAATAATAACAACCACGCAAGAGGCGTACGTGATTTTCTTGTAGGTGTGTAGGTACTTTAAAATAAATATATTAGGAAACTTTGGAATATATTAATCAAAACCCATTATGACCTCCCTTGGTTTTATTGAAATCGTCACCTATGTAGGTATAAACAAATGATGTAATTTGGATTTCGTCTCTTAATTTAAAATAAGTAATTTAAAGTAAGTACATATAGTTAATCAACTAACTAAAATAATAATCTATAAATATATTATAAAAACCGTTAAAACGAAAACGTACATACAGTTTCATTATTATGATGAAAGGTTATACGGAAATAAATAACACATACTATCGTAAATAATTTGCTCGTACTCTATCAGTATCTATAAGTTTCTTTAATGTTACAACTTTTTCGTAAATCATTCTTCGATTTCGTTATTTAAAAAGTAATAAATTGTTTTCCACTATTTTAAAATAATACCTCCTTCTTTAATGTTACAACTTAGGTAATCTTCACTTCAAGTATCACTAAAATTGATTCTTAAAGATAATCTACAGCATAGTTAAGACAGAAAGTTTATATTTAATACTAAATGATATTACGATAACACAGAAACTAAATAACTATGTTAGTCTAAATAACTCGTTTTTTATCATCCACCTTTTGCCTCTACCTTAAAGATACCAGGATGCTGCGTAGCGGATCTAGTGAATCATGCAAACGCATTGAGTTTCTCAGAAACGTCTTCATATTGTACTCGTAAGCTCTGCGTATACACGTACATATCACGGCATACGCAATGGCGGTCACCGACTCAACGATAAGCCAATGTATGAATGAGTCTACTATTACCGTCTAAATTAGTTTATTGATTTCATATAGGTACTGTTTGAGCAGTTTTATGATATAAGAAATTAATTATTTTTATATCTCTGTTAATAACCATGTTACTATTATTTTTCTCTCACCTTTTTTTTAGTTATTTTTTTTCGTGCATAGCAGGATAGGCTAAGATAAATAAAAAAAATAGTGACAAGACACTTCGTTCTTCACTTGTCACCCGCATATACGACTTGCACGTTGAAAGACTTACCATGGCCAGAAGAAAATATGTTTAAATATTATATGTGCAGATTGAAGTCGTATTTACAGTAAGACTCTGTCCTATTGTAAAGTTTGAAATATTAACTTTGTAAATCACAAAAAAAAAACGAAGTCAAAAGAGTGTAATTTATGTTATCATCCTAGTTGTACTCAGTACTTAGACCAATAATTCTAGTGCTCGAACAAAAATATTTAAAAAAGCAAATAGGGATAACTGAATTTTGTGAAAAACAATTCGCGCATATTTTCTGAGAAAGTTCATTGGACTAAACGTAGACGGTAGACCACAGCCTTGTCAAACGAGATAATAGTGGCCTTGTTACTTCTTTTCGACGAAGCCCTCTTAAATATTGTTAAAGGAAAACATCCACAATTGTCGTGTTTCTTGTTGTTTATAATGACGTTGATGTTTATGAACTTTATGAACGGAATATAGATAGACAGTGAACATAATACTCAAACCACAGTATTAATGTTTGTTTGCGTTTGCGGTTTATGTGTTGGGTAGGTAATGACTGAAATAAATCAAGAACTTACAACTAGTTTACCTATAAATTATTCTACAAACGACTTATAAAAGTAAATAAATTGCAACCAAGTGAGCATTCTCTATTGTAAATGCAAATTTTATCTTGTGTTTCTATTTAAATATTTAAGACTAAGGGATAAATAAGATTAAATACATGAAAATTAATACTGTTACTTTGCGCGTACATCTTGATAATGAATTATGTACGGCGCCGAGTATCTCTGCTAGTAAGCATTTATGTAAATAAATGGTGTATACTTTTTATCATTAATTTCAAATAGGTAAATTTAAATAGAAAATAGCCAAATAAAAGTTGAAAGTTGTAAATAAATTTAAAAAAATATGGTTTTATGTTAACTCTTCCTCAATATGTACGTACCTACAAAACAAATAACGAAGATAGCCATCCAGCCAACCAGTCGATTGGGCAGTTTTCGCGCTTGAGTAGTCTAACATATGGAGAGTCGAAAATCAATGAGGGATGTAAGCCTGAATGGCGGCGACCTACGAAGGTCGTAGATATCTAGTACGCGACCCAATACTACGCATGCGCATTATCTCTGCAAAAAACGCTCTAAAATAATGAAAGATATTATTTATGAATATTATTCTTAATCAAATACTGGAAAAATATAAGTGTATTGAAAACAAAATCGTGATTCCATTAATATTTTTAGTAACAGTAACAAAGCACCATGATGTAATCATTTAGGAAAATAACTTATTATTCTACTTGCCAGAATACCTAGAAATTATTTCCAAACATTGACGTGGGGTATCTAACTATGTCATAATATAAGCATAGAATGGTTACGCTATGCACAAAGTGAGCCGCTAGCCACAAGCCAGGTCAACTGTTTAATCTGCTTGTGATCATACGCTGGAATACCTCAACACATTATGCGCTGATTTGTTAACCGATTTTATTGATACAGAAATTATTACTGTAGATATATAAATAGACCTTCTGCAACCACGGATTTTCTTTGCAACATTGTATAACATTGTATAAACAGACTTAAGAAACATTTATATTGTACAAATAAAAATTCTCTCGGAAGGACTTTGAACCCATGAGTAGAGTCCGTACTAAACACCTTGACTGCGTCACAATAGCGTCATTATAATAAAATATCAAATTTATTTCCATTACGAATAGTTTAAACCCCTTAAAAATAACCTAACCACGTCAGAGTTCTTAAAAATTTTAATATACAAGCAACCCGCTTGCGGCTTCGCCTGCGTAAATCGAAGTTCCAGCTAATTTAGTCATTTTGTAACAATTTTGTCGGACAATAATTTAATGTCGTATTTTTTTATTTATAAAGTAATTGAAATAAAATAAATATTAAATGTAAAATGTATTCTACTAAAATACAATACTCAAAACTGCATTTAGGTCATAAAACCGTTTCTGAGCTAAGCGCGTACAAATCCACATAAAAGTAAAAAAAGTAATTGTTTTGGGCTCTATTACATTGATTCAATAATATTTTTTGTCATATATCTTCCATATACAGACTGCATTATACATAGATTGATAGATTGTCAAAGTAACAATCAATGGTAAATAGTATTTTTTCCCGTCGATACAATCGAAAACGTCATGTAAAACAAATAAATGTATCAGGAAACGATTGTGCCCACTTAAAATAGTCGTAACTGCGCCGATGCTGTTCCAATAATGCGATGTTGAGTCGTCTGTCTGGCGCCTGTGTGTGCGACCGCAACTTTTTTAATGAAGTCCTACATTTATATTCAATAGAAAAAGAATAACATAATGACTAATATATTTTCTATAACGGTGAATTACACCATTAGTGACTAAAATAGTGACTAATAATAATTTATTTATACGTAAATTTGTATTTAGTTTAAGTATTGTTTGAAAACATTAAATCTATACAGTAATCATAAATTAAACTAGAAATAATATATTAAGATAATATTGCTTCTGCAATATGTACGTATTATTAGAAGACTTGAAAAGCTCTTGAAATATATATTCCTTCATGAGTATTAAAGCAGCTTCACCCTCTTCCTGTATGGCATAGTCAGCGAGAGCTTAGTGTCAAGACACACCGAGTAGATACTCTCCGCACGAGTTCGAGACATTGCTTATTAAGTTGCGTAACCTAACGCCAAGAATTGTCTTGGGTACCAGAGCGGAGAAATTAAAATATTATATAATCATTGCCCAGACGCTGTCCCATTGCGCTTCTAAGGCCTCGGTATGTCATTTATGTGAATCAAGATTCTTCTTTAAGACGTCGTCTTTAAGACGCACACTATATTTAGAATGATTTAAGACAAAATCATAACAAAAGTACATAGTCGCAAAAACTGAACCGTATAATATACCTCTTGAAATAGAAAAGTGCAAAGAAAAAGCTCGTACGACACGAGGGCTCTACATAGCCGCCGAGAAAGAACGCAAAAACGCACCACTTGTTGGAATACAGTGCGATAATCGTTTAAGATAATAACACATGCGAAATGAATATCACTATCGAGTCGAGTGACTCGTAAATGGCACTTATTATTGAAATGAAGCTTCAAAAACGTCCATTCCGAGATTATAATCTTTAAACACTTAAAAATTTTCAACTGTATTATATTTGGCGCCATAAATACCGCAGTCGTCTTCTATTGTTAAGTAACATATGTACGTATGCAATATTATGCGGCAAATAGATTTACGCTCTTTGAATATAAATAAGATAGGTAAGTAGATTCTGATTAGCGAATAAAATAATATTCTTCTACACTCGTATAATATGTACACTCAACATAATGTAAATTAATGAAATAGTTGAGTGTTTGGTTGTGTCTTTCATATAGACTAGATTATTAAGATAATAAACTTATACCTACCTCAAATTGAAATATTTCCATGGTACCTTTTCCTTTTTAATATTAACAAGTGCAATGGATAGAAAAATATTACACAGTAGTTAAATATTTTATATAAATTTTACTATTATTATTTACTAAGAAACTCAATCACAACTAAAACTTATCCACTTCGATCATAGCAAGATAAATGTCAGATAATAATCTGCAATTATGAAATTTGACATTTTACGACTATACTAAAATTTTATAAGAACACTACTTTGAACAAAAGTTTATTCATACATTTACGAAAAAACCTTTATTACTTATACAACATTTTATAAATGCTCAAATATCGCTTTTAGTTATGTTGTAACGTTTTAAATTATTTCTTGCAAATATAATTTAATACTTATGAATGTTAAGTGAACTGAATTTAATTTAAATACAAAATACCCAAAATTAAGTTTATATTAACAAATGCATTCACTGTACGAATTGAATAAAAGAGGAGCATTGCGTATAGAATAACGTTGAAAGGGGACTTTTGAAAAGACGTTCAATGGCGAGAGGGTGAGGCGTGGTGGTGAGACTTGCAGCTCTCAATTGCATTCTAAAGATAAGCGGGAATAGGAATTCTACCTCAATTTAACCACTGTCACAATTATTCAGGCGCCGTTTGCAAAAAATCTACTAACAATGGTGGCTATGAATGAAAATTTTACAGGCTGTTGTTTTTTCACTCGAGAGAACGAATAATTAACGTTTCATCGTGTCCTCATTTTGTTGGTTTGTTACCCAATTCGTCTGTAGCGGACTGATGCCAAACGGCAGTCCGTGTCGGCCACTTGTAGCTTATGTCCGCTTCAGATCATTTGGCGTTAGTCCAACATTGCACTGTTAAGTACTACGTGTATTTTTAGTGAATATATTAAATGTACATTCGTTGCTTAAGACAAATACATTTATAGTTTACTCAAAGTAAAGCAAAAAATGAAAAGCAACTTATTACATAAAATAAAATGAATTGATCTTTCTATTGATTTATCCATGAAAATAACATTGAAATTTAAGTTCATATAAAACGGGATAGGTACAGGTTCATGATCAAGATCTTTACTACTTTGCTAAACTGAATTGCTCTCAGCGCTTAAACAATTTTGTCGGCAACTGCACTTCACCACTCAAGAGCTCTGTGTCTGATTAAAACTCGACCGCTGCCGCATTCTCTTTTATTTGCACTCGCAGTATTATGGTAATTCAAGTCTTTAATTTTGGAATTTGTATGCTTACTTTAAGTCCCTTGAAGCCTTTTGTGACTCGACGAAATCTGTTGCCTTATTACATTCTATATCATGGTTAAGCTAAATTTTAATCTCGCTTTAAAACTTTTCAAATAAAGGGTATTTTGAAAAGTTTTAAAGCGTCTTTCCTAAAATACATAAAATGTATATCTCATTCTAAGATCATTTGTCCTAAAAACCTTCTACTAATACCTATAGTTTTGGTTACGGTCTTTTAATGCAATAATTCGTAACTGAATAATAAATGGTTAGACATAAATTGGACGTTAGAGCGTCAGCCAGACTGTGCTACATTATGCACAAGATGGCACCCTAGCTTACCCAGCGCTGCTCAAACATTGCTGAGGAATAAATTATTCTAATATCGCTATCGAAGTCTCTATTTCTAAAAGATTGTTTCTTGATCCATAGTAAGAAAATATATTACGCTATTTGAAAACCCTAATAATAAGAGAATATTATTTTATTCAGTTCTGTATGAAGTATAAATATTTATTTTAAAGATGTGTTTTCGTTAAATATTAAAAATAAATATGAGGGCTTGTTATTGTTTTTGTCTTTTTAAATAACTAACTAAATATTAGCAAAATTTATGGGGCTGTTTACTTTTGCCTATGAATATTTAAAGCATTACCCACGTGTAAACATACGCATACCACATACTTACTCTACATTTTGCTGAAAAAATTATGCGTTACACTTAGATATACTTATGTGACGTTGTAAAGCCACAAAAAGATTCGCTGCAATATAGCACATGATATTCATGGATTATTAAAAATGTTGCACCATAATATTTCATGCGCCAAATATTCTAAAAATGTTTTTCGAATCTGTTACAATGCTGCGAATCGAGTCGCTCAGTTCCCCCAGGCAAAGCGACGTCTCTTGACAAGGATAAATTCTGCGCTACCCTCTTTTTATCCTACTTATAGACTTTATACATTTGTTGAGCTTCAACTCATTAATGTATAACTTCTCCCTCACTCGACTCACACAATAGATGTAAAAACAAATATAAAATCAAAGGCACACTATGTACGTTCGATATATTTGTACACAGACAGAGGCTCTTGTCTATTACTAAAGAGCAAAATACCGATTTAAAAATCGATTTAGTTCTTTAAACTTTACTAATAAACTAAATGTAATTTGAAATATCTTTTAATTTTCTACGAGACAACTGACTGAAATATAATCAACCATAAAACATTTTTATTAGATTTTTGACGTTTTTATTAGTTGTAAACCAACCTGTACATACATGGCACTCATTATCCAACATACGCGTATGGCTTAAGATATATACCTAATAGTAAAAATCGATGGAGCTTTGTTGGACAATATGTTCAATTATCTAAAAAAATATGTAAACAGCACACATTCTCCCTTTCCATTCGGCGACTTTGCATTTAATTACTCGTTAATTTAATAAAACAAAAAATATATTCTTATTTCGTGACATGAAAGAAGTGCCAAACTTAGTTTTTGCTAAATGTAGCTTTGTAGATGACGAAATTCTAAAGAAACAATAATATACCTACTTTTTTAAGTAAATAATAAATAATGAAATGTTAAGTCTTATAAAATTCAAGCAAGTACCAAACTATACAATTTCACTGATTAAATATAATGCCTTAAACGATCGTATGACTTTATCAACAGGCAGGAACAATCAATTCTGTTACGCAGCAAACCATTGCGTGTACAGACGAAATTGTAGTTAACAAAAGGAATCAAAACATCCTTTAGTATACTATTCTGTAAGCAAAAATCAAGCTCCAGTCAAAACAATGAACTGTACTAACTACATGCTAGTCTAGACAGATTTAAATGAATAAAGAAAATGAGTGTATTTTCAACTTGGAATATAAAAATGTAAACAACATGTTTCTTTATTACAAAATAAAATACTGTTGTATTAGTTTGATAAATAAGTAAGAAAGATATTTCTCTTAACGAAGCATTGTAGCTTCTAAGACTGAAGAGGAAAATATAAAATTATATATGAGTAGGAGTACCTACTACCTACCTACTCATAAAAAGCGATACAGCTTATCTCGATATCCCGTAATGATAAAACTCGATGGATACTTTGATGCGAATGATGCCAAGTGTCGCTAGTTGCCTTAACTCCTACGTGTATCGCTCTAATGTAGTGACAATCATAAGCTGTTTGTCTTCAATTGTTCTATGTAATTATGTTTTATAATATATTAGCTGTACACGCAGTTTTATCAGCGAGGAATTTATTAAATAAGTTATAGTTCTAATATAAAAAGTAGCCTAAGTTACTTCTTTTTACAACAGCTATCTGCCAGTAAAGGTGACAATATTAGCCGTTCCAGAGATTAGTCGGAAGAAACAAACAGTCAGACAACCAAGTAAAAGTATTATATTCCAATTTTATTTATTTGTATTATTCGTAAATATCTAAATCACTGTAAGAAAACAAACTTTGCCTCAATTAACAATTGATCAATAAAATTAAAGACATGAATATAGCTTTGCTTAAATATTTGAGAAATGAGAAAAACATATAATAGAAATTTAGAATACTCAATTCGTAAAATAAATATATTGCTGTCTGTACATCAAGCGTACCGCCACTCCAATTGGTGCGCTCTCGACTGACTAACCGTCTGTCTGCTTTTGACATATAGCAAATATTCACATTTCTATGCGTATTTTTTAAATTTACCGCATCGGCGGACGTTATGATTAAAAGGAGGAACTGGGAGATGAAAATTTTATCTACTGCTATTGGTCGCCTGCAACTTCGTTGTGTATAATCCTGGTCATCATAAATAAGTTCACGGGTAATTCCTTTTTACCTTTTCCAAAGATATTGTGCACTAGATGAATACAGTGTAAATTAAGGCAAAATTCATCATTTTTTGGTTTTAATATACTATGTAGTTGTAGGTAGATTATTTAATAGGTGGGTAGATTAAAAATATGAAGAATAAAGATGTATAATACATGTTTATTCTTCATATTTTTTTAGAAAATACTACATAGTTCCCGGTTAAACGTTATGGTCTAAAGAATAATGTTATTATTAGTTTAAAAAAAATATTACTTATAAATTGTATTGTTTTACAATTATAATTATATGTATTAGATAAACCTGATTTGTCAGTCAGCGTTAAAACCACAGCTAAATGCTTAGTATAAAAATCGAGCCAATCGACTTGCTCATGTGTAAATAAAGCTTAAAAATCACTTCGCCGCTTCTATTCGTTCCCCTTTTTTAAGTGTTTTGGGGCGAGGCGAGGGTTGAATGTAATTTCCAAGACATAATTCGATTATATTAAGAAGAAAGCCAATGTACGTACTGCGTATGTATGTTGAATGACTGATAATAACAATTTCAAAATTGTAAAATATATAAAGCTTATTTATTTGACCAACGTTCATTTTATTTCTTTTTTAACATTACAAGACATACATCTTCGTTTGTCTTTCCCGAAGATTTATAGTATTTACATATATAGTAATTACTTCTCTAAACCTTGATATATGCTACAGTCTTCGAGATCAATAAAATAAAAAGTTCAATCCTAAAAATACTTTTATGATCTCTTCGACATTACAGCGTTATCTATATTTTTATATCATGGTTACCATAAATAATATGAGATTAAAATTTAAGTCGGGAAATAAAAGACAATAGAATTAAACTATTAAAAGCAACGACCTATATTTGTTTATGAGTATAAGTTAAAAGAGGATATTCAATTCGATGAGTAAAATAAAAAAAAGGCGATACCGTTTCTCTATTTTATTTTGTCACGACTGACGAAGGCCACAGAAACTGAAATTGTTAAGGTTTCACAAAACCAACGACACTAATTTTAGTTTGGTAATCTTAATAAAAAATAGTATTTAGGTTAAATAGAATAGTACATAAAATTTTAATAACGTAATGCTTATTACGTTATTTTATTTATGTGCCTTCTAAAATAATATGTTTTTAGAGGAATAACAACAGTTTAATAAAGAATAGATACACATAGATACACATTTGACGAAAATAAATTGATAATATTGATCGTAGACTTCTATCTATAACCTATCGTGAGGACATTTAATAAATTGGCAAGTGTCGATAAGGACTCTTGACTTTTGGAATAAATAGCATATTTTCTCTCGCGACCTGCGAGTTTTATCATTTAAGGTAAGCGGTTTCTATTTTTCATATTATACTATAAATTATCATCCCCCCTTTAACTACTTAGGGGTTGGTTTTTTAAAAAAAAGAAAATCTTATGTTTGACCTAGGGTCTTCATCTATTATTCTTCCGTTATTTACTCCGAATTGCATACGAATCAGGCCGGTGGTTTAGCCGTCATAGTGTAACAAAGAGACAGACAAACAGGCTTTCGCATTTATAATAATCATATGAATGTAGAATTTTACTATTCATAATGTATATATCTTATAATAATATGCAGAATATCTACCTGATGCCTTTGTCTTGGAACGGAAAATGAGCAATAAACCGAGTAAGATATGTCGTCTTGCCTAATAAAGGCGGTGAATGCTTTAGACGTGATATCTTTTACATTTACTCGTACTCACAAAGGTATACATTCTTATATATGCTTAAATTGACAAAAGGTACAATGAAGAAGGCAATGACTTTTGCTACAAAAGCTCTCGCAAAAATAACTGAATACTACTAAGTAAAAAATAAAACAAAAATAAGTTAAAAATATTTGGATGCACACCAAATTTATACTTTAACTGTTGGAATATCTTTATATTCCAAAACTAAAAGTACAAACTTGACATGCACATATTTACATATAGCTTATAAATATATGTAAGAATATATGTTACATTCAAGTCTTTTCTAATTTGATTAATCGTCAGATATCAATTAGTGATTTTTCGCTTCGAAGTATAAGAAACTGGTAAATTTTAAAAAATAACTAGGAAGTGATATAACCAGTAGATTTGATTACGCAAAAACAATTTCGTGTACTGGAATTTACCTTATTACCATTATCAAATTATTCGAAATTGAAATGAAAGAAATTAAGAATTATTTGTCGTATATTCACAATAGTATTGTAATACAGAACGGAATTTATAATCTCCTCGCCCCTAGTTGAAGCACGGCGCCCTGTGACTGCAGCAAATTGACGCCCTGCTAAGTTAACTTAATATGAACATTTGCTCATTTTACATTCCTAATCAGTATTCTTCAAACTTTATGTAATTATCACATAAATCACAAGTATAAAAAATCCCAGTTTGTTTGTTGATAAGTTCTTAAATAAAAAATAAAAATAAATTCGAGCTTCATGAAATTAAAGAGTAGGTGCATGTCACTACTGCCAAGTGTCTGCTAAATTTAAGTTAGTAATCATCATAAATTAATTTAATTATTACTCCAAAAGTATCTTGTATGATAAAATGTGTGGTAACATAAAAAGTAACTTTTAAAGTGACGAAAACGATTATTAGATAAACAAAGAAATAGATCAATATTGTTATATTTCTTTATAAATAATTAAACAATTTTACGCGTCGCAATCGAATATTTAATTATTGCTTATAAAAACTCACGAATTATTGGACTATTCAACCACCTACATAAGTCTACAAATCTTTAATCAACTGATTCTATTCACGTTGATAAATCGCAGCAAGTCTGAAAACATATTCAAACGTTTGAAAGCGATTATGCTTGTCGTCTTTTGTTAAAAACAAATGAAACTCATTAATCTTAATAATTTGATATTTTCAAATGAATACAGTTGTGTAATATTTTCTTGATACTTGATATTGAATAAAAAATATGCACATTACTGCATAAGAACGTAAGTACTTAAATATTAGAGTAAAAATTCTAAATTTATAACAAAGTCTGACATCAAGGTCAGTCAGGTTTGCGGCTGCAATTTATTGGTCGACAGTTAACAGACAGAAAACATAAATATACCTAAATACCTTTTTACTAAAAGTTTGTTATTTTAAATAAAATATTTTAGTCGATTTCCCACGCACAAGTGCATATCTATATATTTCATTTAGAAATGTTAGTTTTTTTTTCTTAATTCTTGTTGTTCATTCTTTTGAGACCATGGGTGGTCACTACAGTCAGTACTGCAGATATCCAGGCAAGTAAGTACACAGCCAAAAGATGTTTAACGAAACACTGGGTATTTTAATCATTTTGTACCTTTAGAAAGAAAGTAAGATTAACCAATTCATTATAATTTAAAAACTAACGACAAAACGCCTAGCCTTTAATTCTTCTACAAATTATAATTATTTAAAACAGGCCATTGTCATACTGAGGTTATCTTGTATTCACATTTAACAAAACTAATAAAACTATATGTTGATTTCAAACATTTAGAGCCCATATAGGGCTCTAAATGTTTAATAAATACGTGGCTTTAATAAATACGTCGGAATCACTTTAATATATTAAAACTTCCTCATCAAATTTTAAGTCATAAAAACATTTATGCGGGTCGCTTTGTAAATTAAAAGAACACTCAAAATCCAGGAAGGTGTTTATAGCGTTCAATTATTTAGATAGTAAAAATGTATATGAGGTAGTGCAAATAAGTCGGTATAACTTAAAAATGCAGTATTTTTTGTATAATTACAAGGTATCTGTAGTATGAATTATCTCAAAATGAAGAGTGGTTTTTTTGTTGTTCTTATTCAATATGTGTTTTAAAAAATAATATAAAATGATTTATTAATTATTTTGCTACTATTACGCTCTTTCCTGCATAATAGGGTAGGCAGAGATTGCCGCCGGAGCTTACAGAAAATTGGGGTTCCCCGTGACCTGATTGATTATGGACGGCCTGATTCAGTAAGTCCAGAGTCCTACATAATTACGTCCAAGGCGTATGTATCAGGCATTCATCACGGATTCCTCCACGTTAAAAAAAGGTAGTTAGAGTGAGCTTAATGTCAAGAGAATTAGATCTCCACTATCTGTCAAAATTTGCGACATACATAATATTATCCTAAGCAGAATTCATCACGTGAGCATAACAAACATGCAGGAATGTGAACACCAACGCCCCAGTAATGAGATACGACGAACACTTGCCTCGTTATCAATCGATTAGCCGATACATTGAACGCCTTGTTTGTAGACACTTATATATAGAATAAATATTATGTCACATTGAAACAATAGTGTTGCAAGGATACAATGAGTTACGTAGATCTATATATGCACATATACCTATATTTATACGTATAGGTACATATATTAAATGTAACAAGTGCACACTGTTTGCTTATTCAATGATAATGTTGACTAGAGGACAATGTTAATCGACACAGTACATTAAACTCCCAAAATCATAATTTAAGTATTTATTTTTATCATTGTTTATTTTATCATTTTACCTATGTAGAAATGATAGAGTTTAATGAGACCGACCGGCTTAAGGTTAAAAACAACATGCTCAAGGTAAGACTGATAAAATTATCGCTAAATTTTGATAATATTAAGCGATATTTGTTATCTTATATTATTAATTTAATCATATGTCAAATAAATAATAACGTAGCCATAACGCATTGACGCACTAGACCGTCATTGACGTATGACCAGTCCTATTATAGTCTTCTAAAATAGGATATAACTTGAAAGCGAAGCATCGACAGTCTGATTTATTGCAATTGCTTAAACAAACATTAGACAAAGAGAAACCTTTAAAGGAATTTACGACCAATTGAGAAGGATAGAGGGCAGTCATTTGTCTGCAGTTTATACAGTGAATCGGCGCCGATGGCGATAGAAGCGCACCCGCCGACCTTGCGCATGCGTCGCCTGTCGCTGACAGGGCTGACTGAATGACCAACAGTAACCCGGATGGAAAGTCACTATGTCACTATCTATGTGTATAAATAGAACAATTTATCGTTTAACTTGATATGTATACAAATAAATATATCCGAACTCACATAAAATGTTTATTTTAATTCCAAAAAGATTATTTGATATTTTTTATATATATATATATATATATAACATGAAAAAGGATAATATTAGTAATATTAAAAATATAAATCTACATTAAAATTTTAATATATATTTTATATGATATCAGAAGCAAATGAAGGTTACACAATTAAATTTCACAAAAAAAAGAAAAACATAATCTTTGTCAATATACATGGTTGCGTATTGATAAAACCGCAACCCTGACCGCGGAACGAGTAGCCAATACGCGATACGCAGAATGCTAAAATACGCGGCGCCCGCGCCGGCGCCGGCGGAGCGCCTCTTTACTAGCCGCGAGCTTTCTAAGTATGCAGCTACTTGTCTACTTCAAGTAACAAACTAATATATTACACGTACATGCAATAATTCTTAAAAATCTACTAAGTGAAATTTATTTCTCATGTATTTTATACTGTTTCTTAGCCGTATTTATTGCAAGTATTAATTTGATGCAAATAAATAAATACAAATAAAACATTTAGCACAATATTTACCTTTAGAAAATACGAAACACACTTCTAGCGATACGCCAAGCTTGAGATCACAGACCCGATACAAATCCGCTTCGTAAACATCGTCTAATCGATTTTCTTTTACGCGAGCAAGGAAAAATATACCTTATTTTTGGTAGGCAAGGCGTATAAAAAGTGATTCGGGTTGCAGAAAGATAGCTTAATATCTCTGAAAAGAGACACCTTGAGGCAACGCAATCCCAGGCGCGGGGTTATTTTTAACCCTAAACCTAGGATTTACAGTATACACAAATATAATACAAAGCCTGTACATTATGTTATTTATAGCTATGAGAATCATTTTTTGTGCCGTATTATCTTGAAGGGTATTACACAAACAATTATTTATATTATTCGCTCTGAGAAAATAAACATTTTGATTGATGTTGATGATGTTGAAAAGAAAAGAATGCAATCTATATTAATCGAGTCAATATTTACTTAAATTTTACAATACCTTTGCTTTTGCTTGCTTGAGTTGCTTTTTTTTCTTATGGAATACAGGAGGCAAACGAGCTGAAGGCCCACCTGGTGTTAAGTGGTTACCTTCGCCCATAGACATCCACAACATTAAAGTTATGGATGCGTTGCCAGCCTTGGGGATGTAGGACAGAAGGAGAGAAGAAGGATGGGAATGGTCGGAATAGGGAGAGCTGGCTTACATGCCAGAGTTGCTAAAATAAATTAAACAAAATAAACAAAATATGTCTATAACACAAGATTGCATGACTAAAGCAATATTCAATTTAACTCAGTTCACAGTCATAACATGAAAATTAAATAATTGGCTAATTTAATGGAATTAAAATCAGTATTCAGTATTTCTAACATTTTAAAAGTGTGTGTTTGTGTGTGTTTAAAAATACCTACATATATATTTTTTACAATGTGTGTATATGACGTCGCTCTCATTTATAAGTCGCATTCGTTTCTTACGTTCTAGTACTATAAAATTAATAATTCATGTTTTAAGTAAAACGAGAACTACTCAAACGATATTGCAAATAAATACGTAGCTATTTTCCCTTATGTTTAGGTATGTTTCGAAATGTCTCTTGAATTTTTGATGAGTTCAACGTAATGTACCAGCTCGCAAAAATTACAATTTGTATTATATTCTAAAGCATAAAGCTTGTGAAAACAAAATAATTTCTTACAATAGAGTGAATAAAAACTAAATATCAAATGTTGAAAACTAAATAAACATTTATGAAATGTGTATTTTTATTGATGAATTGAGTATTGGTCCATACCTTTTAATTTAGGGTCTGCATATCACAACGTTTTGGTTCACAAATTAATAGATATTTGCCGATTCAAGCGCACATTAATATTAAAATCGCTTTATTACAACAACTACATAAATTCTTAACTTTATAGTAAGGCTAAGTTGTAAAATGAATTTATAGAATTATAGCAATAATGAAGAGACGTTTAAAAATTACCCATTAGAGGGTAACCCAATAAATGAAAAAGAGAAACCCTCTTTCGATCAACAACATATTATGATCTTACCAGTTACCAATATAAAGTAACTTTTAAAGAATGCACAAATAATTGGTATCCGTTTGCGTATTTATGTTTTAGACACACATATTTAACTTTTTAAATTTTTTCAATTTTTTTAAATGTATAAATTAATTTCTTGCTGGTTCTAAACAAACAATGGTCTAAAGAAGTAGATAGAGCTTTTGACTTCCACATAACACATTACATGTACGTTGGCAACATCCTCTTGTTTTGATAAATCTCATGAATTCTGCTACTCAAAATTCTACTTTTCAGAGAACGCTACAACTTTGTCTGTAGCAGTAATCGTTAATTGCAATTACGCGACTTGTCCGTGCGCCTCCTGGCGTTCGTCCAGATTTAAATTTGAACTATAAATATTATTAGGCACGAATTTAAACTCAATATAAATACAAGCCTGTCACCAATTAGGACTATTTAATTTTCAATCATTCCAACATGTAAAATATAACTTATGTCTTACTTATACGTAAATATTTACACCCAATGTAGTAAAATGTAAATGTTGCTCTATAATTTATATTTTATCAAGTTCGTTAGGGTTGATGGAAATTAAAATGATTTTTTTCTGCAGATATTGAGTTTACAGTCTTCCAGAAAAACAAAACAAAATATAAAAGAATCCTATCATAACTTTCAGGACATCGTAATATAAATAATAGTCACAGCATAAAGCAGGCCAAATATAACATTTTTGTAAATAGTGACACGAAATGAGATTCACGGTTGACCTATTTTTGTAAATATCAATGCAAATGCATGAAGAGAATCGTCCTGAGTAAATATAAAAATGTAGAGTTTACGTTAAAACTTTAGTTAGGTAAATATTACTACGGCCATACTCAAAACGAGATGTCGGAATAAAAGAAATATTTTATTAACAATCTAGTTCAATATATATAATACCTGTATGTAAGAATAGTGTTTGATTATACATATTTACAGCGATAACCTTTATTTTATAAATTTAAGACCTGTGTTGAGCTCTGTTAACATGACATATTATTCCCTAAAACTCTAGAAGATGACTTATGTCAAACCACACCCGTTTTCAGCTTTCCTCCCGAATTTAAATTATTGTGTGGTAAGTAACGTATCATTAGATAAGTAAATAATGTTAAGACACTCCAGCTGTAAGCCTCTACCTAAATTCGAGGTAATTCCTTTTGAGTAGTGAATCTCAACACGTTTTGTCTTACTAATGGAGGAGTAAAAAATAATATAAATATATTTATTTCTTCAAGCTCAATTTGAACCCAGAACAAGTAAACTACAGACATACAAAATACATAGAAGCTTTTTCAAATACCTATACCGGCATATATGATTATACTTTCCCTACACGCTTTCACATGTTCGCAGCGTGGATGAGTTAGTCTTGAAGACGCTCAACTTCAAGGCATGAAAACTTAATGATTTTAAGTACGAAAACTTCTTGGTTACACTTTGACACGGCTTTTATGCTATTTCCTTGTACGGTTTTTGTCATAGCAATTATATTAGAAAGCAAATATAATATGAGCTAGTTTTTTTTCTCTTATGCAATGGCGAATTTGTCTACGAAATAATTAATACATTCATAATACTAAAATATTAAAGTAATAATATGACACATTGATTATGTGGAAGGATTTATTAATCTAAATTGTAATTAAGTAGCTACGTAGCTATATATAAGACGTAAATTATGTTGTTTCAGTACACAAACTTCGCGTTAACTACGTCAAAGGAAACGGTCATTAAGGGTTGTAAACAAGGGTGGAAGTGTCAATAATTAACTTAGAACAACAGAATGACATTGGGGTCATATACTACGCACTGCCAAAATAAGCAAAGCATCATATTTATTTATAAAAGGTACTGCTGTAAACGCAATGGTTATATCCATACATGGAAATAATTATATTTAAATAAAAAAGCCCTGCTTTGATAGGCGTAACGTTGACTTCCGTTACGCAACATCTCAAGTTCGGAAAATAGTCAAAGGAGTGTCACGACACTGAGTTTCGTTTATTGTTTTTTCTCCTAGTATATGGGAAAAAGTGCGAAGCTGAGGCTGAATCTTAAATCACTTAATTGATTAGTTAATTAAATTAATATATGAATTTAAAATAAATTACACATTTATGTAAACTCTCATAAATAATCAAGAAGTACGATCAACGTTGAGTTCTACTCTCGACATAGATTATACCCTTCTCAACTGGGACAGGATGAGGATGTTCTCAGGATAGTTTGATAAATTACAATCTAGCAAAATATTACAAATATCGCTGTATGATTTCTAATAAGATATTTTTTTTAAAACAACTTGATAAGTATTGATTATAAAAGGGTTTTTTGAAGGATTGTAATGAGAAACAAAAGTAATATAAAACTTAATTATTGTAAAGTTAATATTAAAATTTCAATTATATTTCCATTTTCTTCGCTCTGGTGTCGAGGTAAAGCGCGGCGTTAAGTTCCGCCACTTAACACGCAAGCCTCCGAATTCGGCGGAAAGTGGGGAACGGAGTGTCTTAACACTAGGTTCCCTCTGCCTACCCTGCTGTGTGCGGGATATAGCGTGAAGCTATTTAATTTAATTTTTAATTTAATATTAAAATATGTCAAATTTGTGCGTAACGTGTAAAAAACGTGTATAGCATTGTCATTTCACTGGTCGATTCGGCTAAGGGTGGTAACGAGATGTGCGGTCACGCATCGCTGCACGACACAGATAACACGCCCTCCGTCATATAACGTTATAACTCAACCTAATGGTTTCAACCAACCCTTGATGATAATAACTTAACAATTTTGGAAGGACTAGGTAATAGAAAATTAAGTATTTAGAAAGAAATTTTAATGTCTTTTGCATTTATATGCAGCTTTGCTCGCGTAATAGGGTAGACAGAGAATCTATGTAGTTAAAGCAGCAAATCTACCTAAACACTCCGATCTCCACTTATGTAATTGCAAGAATTTATGAAATGTGTAATTACCTAGTTAACACAATTCATAATAGGTGAAGCTCGAAGATAGATCCATGTGATCTAGTTGGTACAGGTATTATTTGTACATGTAGACAAAGACTTGATTTCTTCATGAGTCATGACATACAAAACGAAAGATTATACTATAAATCTGGAGCCAGGAGTATTTACATTCGTAATACATAATATTTACATGGAGATAATACTGCCTCGGTAGAGTTATTTTGAGCGCACTGGTTTCAAAAGAACTAGGGCTCGAATGCTTTACTTTTAAAAACTCTCGACTACCCCTTATAAACTAGTGTTCATGGAAAAAGTGAAGTACTTACAAAATAGCTAAATAGCAGCCGAACGAATAAGATGGTATATACAAATTTAAAAGAAATAGACGTCGAGTAATTCACGGGTTGCTCTTTGCCGAAACATATACGTAAACCTGTAATAACTTGCTAATTAGAGGGAAAAATGCTTACCTACTTTTAAGTCTGACCAATTACTAAGCATGGCATGCGCATTTAACCAGTCATTTATAAACCAGAACGTACAAAACAAATTTATAAGTGAAATACATAAGATATACGAGAAATAAAACATAAATTTATCAGATCACATATAAATGGCCTCTAAGAGGAACAGCTTATTTTATTTTTCATACAATATAAAACTTTATTTGTACCACTTTTAAGTTCCTAAAGTTATGTTATTTTATTATAAAAAAATATATTTATACCTATAAAGTAGAAAATAATTTCCTTTATTTAATATTTTATATTTAATTATTTTCATTTCTTCATTCTCGTACCTAAGACAAAACATGGCGTTGAGTTTCAGAAATGAACACGTAATATCAACGAAGTGTCTTAACACTATATGCTCTCTGACTCCCCGCTATGGGGGAAAGAGCATAAAGCTGCTATTGAACGTATGTACAAAATTTTAAAAATATTATATAAATATAAAATAATCCATACGAGAATATGATGTAACATTAAAGGTCATCAAACCTCACCACATGTCCAATTTACGCAACAAATGTTTGGGAAGTGCACAAAAATAATAAGATGCATCGCGTCACATCCGCACAGCATGTTACAGACGGACGTCATACTTTTGACAGTTTAATATTATGCCATCTTAATATAATTCTGTCAAATTTGCTATGTTGTGGTCTGAGGTAGCAATTTATAAATATTTTTCGGCATTTTTATTAATATGCGAAAAGCGACCACTTTTAACAAAATTACTTAAATAATTTTGTTTATAAATAATTTAAATATTTCTAGCCTTTAAGTTTCGTTACTTATAAACAATTATTTTTGAGGCGTTTTACGTGCTGATACAGGCACGAGGATTACGTGCTGTAGTGGGAAAACTTCTGACTATAGATGTGATGGTTGTGGGTTCTATTTCAACTCAGGGGAATAAAAATAAATAAATTTAAATAATTTTTATTACCCCGTTCTGGTGACAAGATAAAGCGCCGCGATAAGTTTGTTTACCAAATGTTATATCATGTGTCAGAGCCTTATTATTAATAATGTTCAATTAGAATTTATAAACTTAAAAGAATATGATGAGCTTTTTAGGTTAAGTTTATTATTACCTTACCTTATTATTTACCTTTTTACTATCACTTTTGCAATCTTGTTTAAAAACTTGCAATACAAAACGCAGTACATCCGCATGAAACAACCGGATGTCTCATAATGCTATTCGCCCGTTTTATAGCCAACATGCGGTCCACTTTATGTCGATAAACATAACCGTCGAAGGGCTTATTTCAGTTTCATATAACTACTTCCTAGAATTATGACGACATTATTTGTTCGGAGTAATCAAAATTAAAAAAATAAGTACCTAATAAGTGGTTGGATTACAAAGTAGATGTATAATATTTACAATTATTATTTTAGAAATATATAATATTAGTTTTAATTAAAAACCGATAACTTCGCATGTACCTATAGCCTAAGATAAAATCTTATTTTCTGATAAAATCTTAATTTCATTGATATATGACACAAGAAACTTGTTTCAGTTTTGCGACCTCAAATATAGTTGTTGTTTAATCAATCAACAACATACCGTTATTTGCTAGCGAATTCTCATATCGGGTTTAAGTCGATTACCGCCGATTTAATGACTTCAGCCATTCGATTCCGGAACGAATGGTCACGTGGTGCATGACGAATCGGACTTTGATTTTAAATGCGATAAAATGCTACAGTCATATGCAAACTTGAATTTCCTATTTAATGTGTTACTTGTTTATTATTTATAATTTTATTGATTTTAAAGATTACCTCATACATCAAATATTATACAGTTAATTTTTTGTCTATAGGCAAACCCGTCAAAATGTTTCATTTCAAAAATCACGAAAACAAATGATCATATAATAATTGCTTTGTCAATGATTCTTACAAAAAAGCTATCTTTATATTGACCTCTGGCACAGTTGGCTAAGGAATTTACATTTTTAGAAACGTATGAATTCCCTATCATCCCTTTTTTATGTTTTTGAATTTCAATAGTCTTGTGAATCATTTAAGGATTAACTCTAATGAGAATTTGATTTATCGGAACTGATGCAATGGTGGAGGTCATTCACTACATATTGCGGACTTCAACACATGCCCATGCTTAATATGGGAGCTCCTTGACCCTAACACCAATGTTCTTCATTGTTTGACGAATATAGCATAATCCACAATCACTATCGTACTTACATTTTATGCAACTACCTAATGATACGTACTTGACTACCTAATGATACGTAATGACTTGGTCCTTAAATTGAAAAGTATGAGCAGATTAAAATATTATTAAAACTTTTTACATTCTATCAAACTACTCAAAATTTCCTAATAATATATACTTTTTATGTTTCATCTAGTATTCTACATTACTAATTTATTGTTGTTTATGTGTACTATTTTAAAGTGTTATTCACACACTTCAAATTGAAAAAAATATTTCCGAGTCCCGCATAATTCAATTTTTTTGTATATTTGCTAAAATACTCTTATGTTACTTTTTTTCAAAGCTTAGTGGAAAATATACACATAGTATAAGTCAAAAGTAACGATATAATGTTAATTATTTACATTGTACAGTTATTTAATAATAGATACTAAAAATATAATGACAAAATATTAGGCAAATGCTTCTCCATTGTTAATCCAACGTTGATCGAGTAGGTATGTTGTTGAAATCAATAAGAGCAGCGGCTAGGCACAGCTGTTATCGATTGCTAACTGGCCTACCTAATTACTAGTGTCCGACCGAAACTGGATTTTCAGCCGAAACCGAAACCGAAACCGAACTTTCGGCACTGGCTTCAGTTTCGGCCGAAACCGAAACCGAAACCGAAACTGCTGATGACGTCATAAAATTAGTATAACATGTAAAAAAATTGTACATTTTTTACGTTTTATTGTGATTATATGGAATTTTTACAGTATTTTTTTACATTTTCAATTATATTTAATACTATACATTTTCATAGTTTCACGCTCCGCTTTTAAGGGCTCTGCTTTTACCCGCATAGCAGGGTAGTCAGAGAGAAACTAGGGTAAAGACATTCCGTTGCCACCATTGGCCTTTTCAATTTACCCGGTTTGGTAGTGGTAGGTTAAGTTTTAATTATTTTTTTTTATTGTTTTCACAAGATTATCATTATGTAGATAGATATACGATGTCCATGATTACAGCACAGCTCACTAAAAGGGTTTTTAATACTAGGTATATCAGATCAATTGCCACCTATGATAATCGAGCGATCCCACGACAGCAAGGCATAGCTTTGTCCTCTACCTTCATGTCTACAAACTGCCTTTTCCAAGAGCAACTTTTAATATATACGTATAATTTTAGCTACTTGTTTGCGTCTATTCAAATAGCTCGCAACAATTACGTCAAAAATGAACCAAATATGTCATAATATGGTTTGATGACATGTTAACCAACTCTCTCTGCCCATCCTTGTTTCTTCTTAACCGGCGGGCCACACCAAGGCGGGCAACACATCCACAATTCCTCTAATGTTGTAGATGTCCATGAGCGAACATAACATTACAATCAGTAAGATGGTCCTTCTGTTCGTTTGGTGCCTTTTTAGAAATAATAAAAAGGTAGTAAGTACTACAGGTCTACGCCAGTTCTCTTTGCCCAGGCACCTGGGGTGGATTTACATAGAGGCTTTTTGAGCTGTAGTGCAGGGACCTGTGAGTTTTGAAGACCGTCAGTCCCTATTAAGGATTTAGTAAATTTATTAGGCATTTGGTAAATTGGTATTTTATTGCCACAATATGTTTATATTGTGGCAACTGTGTCTTTCTTGCAGGTAAATTTATGTGCTAGTTTGTGATAAGATTTATTGATATTTAATTAGACTATATTCTGTATATTTTATAGAAGTCCTGTGTAACAATTGTATAGTTTTTTAAATAACAACTAATTAGGCTGGCCTCCAATGTAATAATTAGCCCAGGGTCCCCCAAAATTAATAGTCAGCCCCTGAAAGGAGCCACACTTACGCGAACACAGTGTCATTCACACAATGTCACACATATTATTCTTAACATACATTTATAATTCATTAAAATCGTTTACCATATCTTGAGATTAAGTACACAAGCTATAAAAACACTCAAATGTAGCTAAACGACGTGGGAAAATTTATGAGTACAGAGTTTCGGCATTGCCGAAGGTTCGGCAGCTTTTTTGCCGAAACCGAAACTACGGCCGAAACTACATTTTTTTGCCGAAACTTGCCGAAACCGAAACCGAAACCGAACCTTCGGTCGGACACTACTAATTACTTAAACAGGGGTTAATACTCCCATTACAGGGCACAAGTCTACTCCTAAAATATTCTATTATTTATTTATGACATGGCATTTCATTTTGTATTACATTGATATTGATCGTCTGTGCAGAAATAGCAAATGCCAATTGTTAATATATTAACTTAATATAAAAACTTTAAAGTAATATTTTAATATAGGAAAAAGCTGTTTACCTTTGTTATATTATTACAAAATCTAAAACAGGGCTTTAGATTGTATTTTTCCTTCATTTTTTTATCCCGTCTAAAGCTGGGTAAATAGAGACAGAGCCTAATGTTAATAGTTAAAACATTCTGGTCTTTATACATGAAAATGTAAAACTTATGATAAATTACTATGTTAAAATATTAACAGTTTATCAAATAAAATAACCAATAAATAGGAATAAAAATTTTAAAGATAGGGTTTAAAAAAATCTATGATAAGCAAGGTGCCTTATAGTACTATTCACAGGCACACTACAAATGTATTTAAAGTGCATGTATGCATATATTCGACACCGCCAGCCACTGATTAAACTAGCGTATTTTCCTATCCTTATATTCCTAAAGTTTTAATTTGTATCAATGCCTAGGCGTTACGTTAAAATCCTGCCAAATATTTATTTTTATATAAAAAATTGATTAACATTTTAAGCACTAGAATATAATTTATAAAATCAATAAACATTTAATTATTTTAAAATAACTTAATGTTGTACCCACCCAAATTGTATGGGTGGGCTCCCTTAAAAAGGAAATATTTTTGTGGGTTTTAAAAACACTGAAAGTGATTAATAACAGTATTAGTAGAATAGGCTTAGGAGCGGCGCTCATTGACATCGATTTTTTACACATATGGTGTCTTCTCGGCATTAGAAATCCCAAAAAAATATTAATGAGCGTACAGAGTTTTCTTGGAATGGATAAAATTGAATGGGTGGTCAACGAGAATTCGTATTCATATGGCCTACTGACGGCTTTTTCTCACATTAAACATGTTATATTATATGAATCTCGTCTAAGTTGTTTTATGAATATGGTTTTTTTTTTAAATTTTGTTTTTATATTGCCATTCGACTATATGCAAAGTGGAATAGAAACATAATTATAACAGTGTTATGTATTTTTTATACAATTATTAATAGTCTATATTATTGTATTTTTTTGACACCATCCCTAGATCTTTTTCTAACATTTCTTCTATGCTTTAAGCATCCGAAATATGTGTGTTTGGCGGTTGGCTTTTTTTAGCTGATATAGGTATCACGTCTACTTTCCTATACTTTTGTGATGGAATGTGTCGTGTATATGTACCTATTTTAACAATTACACTATTAAGTGTTTATTTTAAAAAAGCTAGTAATAAAAAACTTACTAATATGCAATTAAAGTTAAGCGTGAATTATAAAAATATATTAGTATATTTAACATTGACACTTTATACGCATTCCAATAAAGCAATTGCATTCCGTGGCGTCTATTCCCTATTTAAAATAAAGCAAAAAACCATGGGACATCCCAAAGGCCTCGGCCGTCGCGCTTAAAGCAAATATTTGACACCAAAAACCTTACAAAAAGGTTAACTTTCTTGAATGGGAACCATGATTATAATACATTTCAAAATAAATTTGAATTAATTTTAAATTTAAGTAATTTTCAAGCAAGCATATTGTTTCTTTAAATAAAATAAAAGTAATCTATGTATTTACATTAATTCTATCTATTGACAAACCACTAGGTGACCCGCGGGTTTTCGGTTGCATTTCATTTTCATATCATATTTGATACATTGAAATAATTTAACCGAGAAAAGGGGATTTACTTTTTATTTATAATTGAAAAAAAAAACAACAAAATATGAATTTATTAGGGATGTATGGTTAATGTGAAGTAAATAATTTGTTTTATGGTAACTTTTTATATCAACGTTTTTATTTTTTATTTTTTTTTAGCTTCACTCTGTATCCCGCACACAACAGGGTGGACAGAGGGAACCTAGTGTTAAGATACTCCGTGCCCGACTTTTCGCCAAATTTTTGAGGCTTTGCGTGTTGACTGGCGGAACTCAACGCCGCGCTTTGCTTCTACACTAGAGCGAAGAAAATGGAAATATTAAATATTTCCACTGCTCGAGTGGGAATCGAACCCACAACCAGTTTTTATTTTATAATACAATAAATTATATTATTAGCACGTTAGCCATATCACAGTCATGTGCTGACCTAACCTTATAAATCCTATGAGATTAAAGTTTAGCTTATTATATTGTTATACCAGATAGTTATGATAATAGTGAAAATAATATGGGGTGTTAGGTTATCATCACATATTTTTCAAGGCTTGTTTAACTAAACAGAAATACACACTATTGTAATTTCTGATTAAATAATTATTTGTAAATTCTTTTCTAGTGATACCTTATATACATAGTTTAACACTTTTTTCCCCATAGCGAAGTAGCCAGTTCTAGCGTTACGACACTCCGTGCTCTACTTTCCGCCCGACACCGAAAACCAGAACGAAGAAATGAAAATAATTTAAATAACCTTCAAATTGAACCCACAACCGTACGTACGTACGACGTGCTACGTACGACGGTTTAGATTTATCTTACTATTTTTTTTTAGCTAATGTCAAGACACTCCGTGGTCCATAACCATAGAATTCTGGAGGCATTATGTGGCGGTGGCGGAATTAAATGCCGCGCTTTGCCTTGACACCAGAGCGAGCGAATGAAACATTAAATTTTTAATTCTTTGAGTGAGAGTCGAACCCACAACCACTCGCGTTTACAGTCACACTTTGTGCCTCTCACGCCACTACTGGTCTTTTTTAGTATTTATGTGATTATTTCAGTCAACCCAAAAATAAGCTTACAACTTTAGCTTGAATTAAAATCCATAAAAGGCTTATGAATGAGATTGAGCAGTTAATTAAATAAATTGTAAATACTTTGGACTGTAAAGAGTTAAATAAGTTGTAAATACTTTGGACTGAATGCGTAATTTAAATACTTACATATTTATATGCAAATTTTCAAGTTGAATAGCAAATATTTAATCTAACATTGAAGTGACTGTGTGAAGTTTAATTACCTAAAATGGTATGACAAGTGACTCTACTTTTTCTATGCATTAATGAAGGCAGTCATCAAATTGTTCTTAATAAAGGCATTACATGTTCCATTTACGCAAAGTAGCTTAGAATAATTCTGTACCAGGCGTGAATAAGTGGATAAATCGAAAAGAATACTTTTCAGCATAGACATTTCTAAGTTTAATTTTTATATTTTGTTATTTAGAACGTAAATTATTTAACGTAAAAGGATTTGATTTGCATGAAATTTTATGATTTACTCATTTAGTCATTCTGTAATAACAATTTCTAATAACTATTAAAATTGGAAAAAAAAAAAAAAACAGCTTCACACTCTTTGGTGCATAGCACGGGGCAACATATAGCCAGAAACAAACTAGTGTCATGACACTCTGTTCCCCACTTCCCGCATGAAATTGAGACATTGCTTGTTGAGAGGCGGAACTCAACGCCGCGCTATTCATTTAGTATATAAATGATATATTTAAACATTCCCCGAGCGAAAATCGAACCCACAACCACCGTGTTAAAAAAAGAAGGTAGATATGCAAATTGACTTATCGGTATCTTTTCACGCCTAATACGGAATTATTGTGTCACGTCATAAATAACAATTTACTCAAGACACTTTAAATTATAGATTCCTTTGAAAATTCTGAATGCCATTGCTATTACGTTTAAATAGAAACTCATGACTTCAGACATTATTCAATACATTTAATAACTAACGTATTGTTTATATGCAAATATTTATGCAGCCATTTCTGCATATATGTGTATTCATGTATTTTATACTGCATGATTACACACGGGACACCAAAGGTTATCACACAAATAACAACAAGCGTGTCCCCTGTTGGAATTTGCAAAATATGAAAATATTGGCGCCGACGCTCTGTCCGATGTTATTCTTGGCGGCTTCTTATTTTATTTAGATTGCGGAATGACAATTAGCATTTTTAGAATGAAAGCTGTTATTCTAGGTATGTGTTGATTTTGAGTTCAATAGGTTTGGAAATAAAAAAGTGTTAGATTTGTCACTTTGGTTTCTATAATTATTGTATTTGTGTTATTAGTACTATTATCTATGTCACCTATCGCATACGGAAGGCCTAAAGTGCAGGTTATATAAATATTAAATAGTAAACATCACACTATACGCATAAGATATTTTGAATTGTTAGTAATTAGTTAACATTATAACTATCCTTTATATCCCATCTACCAATTTGTTTTAACATTTTTTGTGTATCTTCTGTATACGAGGCCGTCGTGGCGCAGTGAAACTCCATATATTTGTTTACGCGATGGTTTTTCTATCGATTCCCACTTAAGGGAATGATATATTTATATATTAATTTCATTACTCCGCTCTGGTACCTAACAGAAAGCGCGTCTTTGACTTCCGCCAATCAACACACAAAGTCTCAGTAAAGGAAAGTGGAGAAAAGAATGTATTGAAATCTAACTAGTATCAAGATAGTCAGAGAGAGGTAGTCAGCCTCTCTGGCTGCCTTGAGAAGTGGGAAAAAGCGTGAAGTTGTTTTTTCGCTTCTGTACATATACACATAGTTATTTGTAACTAGCGACCGGCTCGCGGAATTCGTCGCCAGGTCTTCTTCTTCTACTTTTATCCCCTATTCGAGCCCTTTTGGGAACCTTTTAACTTTCCCTTTTTTTTACCCCTTTGAACTTTCTGTTCAATCATAATAAAATATAGCCTATAGCATTCCCGAATAGTGTAGCTTTCTAATTGTGTAACATTTTTCATGTCCGTTTTAATATTTCCGAAGATTAGCCCTTACAAACAAAGTTACAAACTTTACCTCTTTATTATATTAGTATAGATGTACAAGTTAAAGTTACAAAGTACACAAAAACAAACGCATAAACATTAAATATAACTAAGTGTTGCATAAAGAAATCTGTCTGTAAATGTTGCCAAATACTACTACATAATCAAATTATAGTTGCATACAAAGAGTGCATTCTAGGTTGCTCTTATGTGTGAGTGATACATATCTGGCAAGTTCGGTCATTGTGTGATGTATGTGTGCGTGTCACGCTGCATGCCCGTCACGCTGTTTTGCCTCGTCACATGCTCCTGTGGGTGGAGATCTCCTACGCAATAAAAAATAGAATTACTATTATTGTATCGTTTATGTTGTCTTAATATCGTTTATATTTGATTAAGAAGTATTTTAAGTATTATTTTGATTTTAATTATATAAAATAAATATACAACTATTATAGTGAAAACAGAAGTAAAACAATAATGGCCGCATACCGTATAAATTACGGTGAGCTACAAATGTTTCTATTTTTCGCTAATGTCGTTGAAGGTCACTGCGCGTGCGCCGCCCGCCCCGAAAACAACTCCGTTATGGGTTCGATGACCTGCGTACATTTTATATTTAAATTTAAATGTATTTTAAATTAAACTCTGAGACATTTCTATATAAATTGATAATGTTTTTTTTAAATGATTGTATCTGTCCCTGGTTCGAAACGAAAGTATGAAAATTAATTCTAACTGATGTTTATCTTTCATTTTTGCCTAAATAATCATGTAAATAAATAAAATTAGATTGTTTTGAACATCTTTAAGTTTTATTCACATATATTTTTCTAAATTGTAGTGCCTATTAATGTAATATTAAAATAACCACTATTTACTAAATGCATATACGCATAGTACATTTTTGTCTGTTTGTCTGTCTATTAGTTCTGGCTAACCGAAAGCTCGTGAATGGCTGGACCGATTTCACCGGACTTTTACTGGAAGATATCTGGTGCTATTGCTTATGCTGCATTTATTTGGATTAACAATAACTTTTTTGTTAAATTCCATATGGACGGAGTCGCGCAAACAGCTTAAAGTTATATATTAAACATTTTATTTTATAAGTATTATTATTTATTTAAGTTTCATAATATTTACATAATATGATGATGTCATAGTAGAGCATGATACATCTTAGACCTCAGCATTACTTTGAACTATCTCCATATCGCCCATATGTTTAATCAGTTGCAAGGTAAACATTCTAGGTATCAAAGCTCAATATGTAATGATTAAATGATACAAACGCGGCCCTAGTGGGGAAGGTAGAATATGGGCTATGAGTTTGATTCTTTTTTGGGGGAATTTACACATACATATGGATATAGGAATATTTTTTTGTTCTACTATTTATTTTTGAGTTTCGCGTACAAATCCTAGGCGACGTCATAAATTGGTTTGTGTAGTAAATGTAGAAGCATCGTCGTTAATTTCATACTTTCTTTATCGAAAACTTATCTAATAATTCTTTAAACTAGCTTTGTTCGCTACTTGATTTGACCATACGTTTACTGTTTAAGATTTTTTTAATTGTAGACCCATTTTTTTTTCATAATCAATAATTACATACTTTGAGATGTCTGACTAAATAGAATAGTTGTAGGTTTGATGGTCAGACTCGGGAGAATGACTGTAATCTAAGACAAAGCGCGACAAAAGTGGAGGAAAGATTGTCTTCGTCTCTCTGACTCTGCCGTTAGGAGGGAATGAGTGTAAGGTATGGCAAGGTATGAGTGTAAGGACGACATAAATTGATGTGAAATAAGATTTCTTGAGATCCACACTGACATACATACTCATAGTTTTTACGTTAACTTTTTGTATGGTCAAACAAAAATCTAAATTTATTAGAACTGCACACATTTAAACCGAAATAGGATAAGCATTTGGAATAAGTATTATTAGTGGGAAGAAAACACGTTCTCCTACACTAGGCCCTGTCAAAATTTGTGGCTTTGTCACGTTCTGTTAAAGCTAAGCGTATCGCAATTTTAGTGGATTTAAATCTCTTATTGTTAATAAAAGTACAGGTATGTTGACATTTAAACAAGTCTTCTTACTTTCTTTTGAAGTTCTAAGGTTCCACATTGAGATACACCTTTAATTATTTACGTCATCCTATAGTATTCATCGCACATACAATTTTTATCTCTATATATTTTATTAATGCTATAATTAATATCTCTTTTGTAAGATAATCTTTTAATCTATTTTAGAATTCAAAATAAGTAATTAGCTGATTAATAGCTTGTTAATAAAAAAGTTTTCTTTAAAAAAATCCATTAGCTTTTGTGTGAAGAGCAAACGACAGAGAGACAGACAATTTAAAAATTTGATTTCTGCAACTTTCATGAAGATCCCTAAAATATTTAATTAGGTATATATTTAATTAACAGAGTCGACACTTATTACAATTTTATTATATATCAATGAATATATGGTGATATAAATAATTAAAATAGTAGCAAGTAAATAGTAGCAGTCACATATAGTTAAAACTTAAATTAGTAAGCACTGACTAACTGTTGCTAGTCACTGATTACTTATAACAAATATAAATGTTTTATTTGATTTATAATATTATCGAATTACGTACATTGTACTTTTTGTTAACCGGATAATTTGTGTGGCTTATCATCGTCTTAATATTCTTTAATATATAAACTATAAAGTCATGAGTTTAAAAAATATTTTTAATGTATAGGCATGTAAAGATGTATATATATTATAAATACAAATTTGTAGCTAATATCTCAAGCTACTTTGCTGTAGTTCCATTAAAATATGTAAATTAGACGACTTTCGTACGACGATTTATACTTAGTTACCCTATCCCTGCTAGCTACAAGTACTTACAAGGAGCTTGTGGTATGCAAGCGACCGGTCCCGATGTGGCATTCCTTCCATGAATAGGGTTACCGTTACCGGTTACATTAATATTCGAAAAGTTAAAGTAATATTACCAATTATATGCAATCTCCAAAACTGTTATTGCTTGTTACATTCCAATTGGATTATAATAAATACATTATTAAAGTAAAACGATAATGTTCTTTGACATTTAAGTTGGTAGTTGTATTTTTTAGTAAAAGTGACTTTACAAATTCTTTACATTAATTAACATAACAATTTAATTCTTATTTATAATAACAATTGTAGTCACATATACATTTTACCTATACATTTTAGCATGAAAATTATTCACGCATCACCTGCGCAGCAGCACAGTGAAATTAGTGTTAAGAAATTCCATTCCATTCCATTCCACTCCAGAAAAAGTTAATGAAAATGACATAATTTTTTTTTCGAAACAAAGGTAGGTAAAGGGAGAGTAAATGAAAATTATTTTCTAATTTTCCTTCAAGTGGAATTACTATTACTAATTGGAGAGCATGTTGTGTCTGTCTATCTTCACAATATACTGCCGTATTACGTCACCTTCGTGTTTTTATCCATAACGGAGTATTCATTTGAAATATTTACTGAATTTCTACTTATCTAGTTTTTTTCGGTAAATCATAAATGCTATTTAGACACTTATCGTGTTACAAGAGACGCGCTAACCTGTTTAGATAAAAATTATTGAATAATAATAATTAATTTTAAAGCATTGCAATTTTATGACACTTTCATAGAATTTTCATTTCAAATTGTAGGTATATGGCGTATAGAATTTAAGGTCATCATATAGCAGTGTGACGATCTGATTGCGATCACGATTGATTGCGGGTTCGATTTTCTTTCTCCGTTTCGGTGAAAAGACAGTGTAGGATTAAGTTCCGCTAACAATACGCAAAGTCTTAAATAGGAGAACAAAGTGCCTTGGTTTCTTTGGCTAGGGTAGGCTATACGGGAAAAACCATGGAGCTTTTACTATTTGTTTTATTAAAAAGAAACGTACATATGTAGTCAATTAATGTTGATAAATATAAAGTTAAAAATATCATAAATTTGATAGAGTATTACCAATATAAATGATTAATTATTGCTAAAGCGAGCTTTTTCACTTTTATAAATTCGTGGTAAAGTAACATCAATTACTAAGTTAGCTGTATTTCTATGAATTATTTTACTTTATACATATATTTTATTTTATACTTACTTTTTTGCAGCTTTTTGTGCACGCTTTGAGCCGCATATCAGGGTGGTCAGAGAGAACCTAGTGTCTAGACACTCCGTTCTCCACAAGAATGTAATGCAAATAGCACAATTAAAATATATTGTAGTTTAAGCAGATATAACTGATTTAGATAAGCTTAGTTATTTTAAAATTACTATTACAATATTATCTTGCGGATTCTTTAACTTAGTATACTCCTGTTTTCTGTTACATATGTACGTGTATTAGTTAACTAGCTTTTCGCTCTCGTAATATGTCGTTTTATAGTCAGTATAAAATTGTCCAATATTTCCTATCCGTGTAGTGTACTAAATAGCATAAGATTGTCCCTTTTCTTTGGGGCTGAAACTAAGAATTCTTAAACGCCTGTTTAATCAATTTGTCACATATGTTTATATATATTTTTAAGAATTTAGTGTTGATATTGTTATTAGTTTTGAAAAATGTGTTGATATTCTTAAAAGTTCCGAAAAATGTGTTTGATCTTTTTAGTTATTATGGCTAAAATCCAAGTCTTAGAAATATTACGTAAGCTGTGCTGTTTGCTACGATGTTTTCACAGGCTGCTTTCTTGACATATATTTACAAGTAAGATATAGACTAATTAATATATGGCCATACTATTTTACTTTATATGCAGGTTTACGTTTTCTCCTGCATAGGGTAGTCAAAGAGAGTCTAGTGTCAAAACACTCCGTTGTACAAAGCGGAAAAATGTAATTTAGATCTAATAATACCCGCGAGCGGGAATCGAACCCACAACCGTCGTGTTTACAGTCAGACGCTGTTCCATTGCGCTACGACCGCCTCAATTAGTTTTGCTTTATACATTATGCATTATTTCTATTCTTACATAATTTAAATAATAAGAAATCGTACCATATTCAAAGAAATAAAATAATTTCAAACAGAATTGAGCGTAGGTTATTAAACTTTAAACATTCGCAGGGAGATATTTGATACTTGCAGCAAACATAAGCCTGCGGTAATACATTTGAGATAGTGGAGTGTCTGGAGTTTATTTCTGGGCATGTTTACCGATAGAAGGTTCAAGTTGTCGTAATTGTAATGCTTTTAGAAAACCAAATGTGATCAGATTGTAGTCATTCATATTTTATATGTATTTCATAGTGATCTATACCTACATGCTATATTTAGCTTTGTTCGATTACTATAGCTTATCTTTAAATATATTTGGCTATGACCTTTGATTTAGCATATTATTTATATTGCCTTGTTATGTTGTTATTTATATTTCTTTTTCTTTTCACTTCAACCGAAAAATAAATTAAAATCTTGTGGGTGAAAATCACTTTCAAAATCACTCATCAAAATCAGATAACGAACCGGAAAAATTTCGTAGCAGTAAGTACCTAAGGGACTTAGGTACTTCTATAATATTTATGTACATATGTGTAACTGTATGACAAAACGACTTTGATTGCAGATACCCTGAGTAAATACGCTCATTGGTACTATTTGTTCGGTCGGTCGTTGGTTATATTAGTATAGTTATTGGTTGGTAACATATGATGCAATGTAATTTAAAAGTATTGAATAAGTTGATGAAATAATATAGAAGGATGGAAAGAGCAAAATGCCCAATTTAGTCAACTTAATTTTCATTTCTTTGTTATTATTATTTCTCAGCTTCACACATTATTTATTTTATTATTCTTTATAGCTGGATAAGCAAAGGATTCTTAAAAATATACTTCGTTCTCCATTTTTCAAACAATTTGGAGACAGTCTGTGTTAAGTGAAAAATAAATGAACATAACCATTCCCATGACTAGGGATCCCACAGTCATCGCGATTACGTTTAAAAGCTATATCACTGTGCCACGACGACGTATTCTGTATAACAAATAACCAATATCTAAATAACGTCAATATTTTCAATTTTAGGATCTCATGTGTTTGTTATTTACTAATTATTATTGACATGTTTTTAACCTTAGGTGATCAGTTAGGAGTCATCTTCTGCAGTAAACAAATTAATTAGTTGTAGGTAGTGAGTTTACTATTTGCTTAATTAATTAGAACAAATTATTATATAACTATCATATGAACTTCGGATGGGTTTTATCTGTAGAAAGTATTAAAGTTCATCTTATATTACCTTAAAACCTGAAAGATAGAAAATAATAGAAGAACGTTGCTACTGTTTTAGCATATCTACTTATATGCAACTTTATATTCATTTTATGTTAAATGATCATTCAATATGCATTATCACAAGTTTTTGTGGTTTTTCTAAATATTTAATGTTGAATTCGATATAGTAGATAAATTGAACTGTCAAACTAGGTAGGTACATGTTTCTTTATATTGTGACTGCAAAATAATCATCGATGAAATAAATAAATACCGTTTAATGTGGTGATGAGTAACGTAGAGTAACGTGTTGATAGTTGATAAGGAAATACCAGGTTGATAATACATAATACCAGGGATTTTGGTTATTTTTAAATATTGCAGTTTGGTTATAAATATTTTTTCTTTATTATTTATAATAGAAAAGCAAATGTTTTATACAAGTTTAGTCATTGAGGTAAAAAGAAATGTTTTTTTTTTTCATAAACAACCCACAAAGGTCTGTCTCTGTTACAAGATACCGTTTATTTATTAAATTTCTACATGAGAACTTGATTTTGAAATGTCATTAAGCAAACTTGTTGCTTGCACGTCTATGGTGAGAAGAACTTTGAGGGCGCTTTGGCATCACGCGCCGACGCGTGAAAATCACGCAGTGCCGTCGTGTGTAATATTTAGACTCCATAATGCCCTTGTCAATATACTATTAGTTGTATCGACGAGATCGACGGATTATCTGCTGCTGACATAATTAATGTAAACAAAAGTAAACGAGGTGGACATAAACGTTGATTAGATGTCTAGAATTGGTGTGTTAGTGATGCGCGGGCGCAACAAATCAGGCGCCGGGCACAGTCGCGACTCATTCGCTTCACGCGCCGAGGACGGGTGGTCGCGTTGCGATATATTATTCCAAATTTAGTATCTACCCGCATAAAGGTGTCAAGTTATACAAACTAATATTTAAAATCAGTTTAAATTGGAACACGCTTCTAGAGCAAACCACGCGAACACAAAGTGATAGTTATCTTAGGTGGCATCGTTAATTAAATATTATGTGTCAATAAATGAACATAGACCTTGTTGTGGTAAAGTGGAGGACTTCGGTTGCACATACGAATCTTGTGTAACGGAGTCCATGAGTTCTCCGGAGCTGAAAATGTCCTTAGAACATCAAATGCCGGTTTTAATGAAAAAGGTAAAAATAAATGATTAATACTAAAAACTAAATGTATATTATATGTTTTACTTCTTACAACAAGAGAGTAATTTATATGATACTAACATATAACAAATCTCGTTATAAGTTGCCTAAATTTTGAACCTCGACATAACCGATACAAACAAATTAATACGTTAAATGTCTAAGAAATGTAGTAAGTAGTCAGTAAGAAAGTAGTAATTTATTATTTATTATTATTATTAAGAAAGTTTATCGTATTTGTTGTTTTCAGTAATAATACTTAGGCTGTTAATGTTAATAATGTATAACAAAAATATGAATGAAATCCATCAACTTAAGAATAATCAGTATCTGACCTGTCAACGCGATGGTTGTAGGTTCGATTTTCACTCCTGGAATTGATTATATAATATTTTAATATCTCCTCTCTAGTAAATATATTGGATAGGTATTATAGCTTGTTGCAGTCTATCTAAATTGGAATAAATATTTAAAACATAAATTCACTTATATATAAGTTTTATTTTATCATTTGGACTATAAAATAAGTAAAGTAAAATGGCTACTTAACACATTTTCACATTGATCCAGAACATATAGCTCGTATGTTTTTGTGTTACCATACTTTCTTTTTATCCGTAACAACCGCACGGATGACACATTTGGATTTAGGCCCCGTCGGCATTCTCCTTAATGTTCCCTAGCACACATACCACGAGGATAGGGATGGTCAATAAACAAATTAAAAAAGCAGCTTCACGTTTTCCTTGCATATCAGGGCAGAGAGAACCTAGTGTCAAGACCCCCGACTGTCATCCCATCCCATTTTTTTTATTTAAATATATCGAGACAAAACTATAACCTATCAAATTAACACATCAATAAACTATCGGACCCCATTGTTACTGGTCCGAATTGAATATGTTATGAAAAGAAAAAAAATATTTATATTATGCATTCCGCATGATATACAAAATAATGTCCTTAGCACAATATCTTTTTTATATTGAATTTATTACTTTTACATATATTACAGAAGAGTCTTCTTAATTGTTTGTATTACATACGCAATGTTCCTTGTATGTATTTTTATAACTTTTATAAGCATATAAAGCCTTGTATGTACCATCACTACTTGTAAACCTACCTTAAGTTGCTAGCATATAATTATATTGATGAATGTATTCCGCTGCATCTCCAGGGATGTGGTTAGGCTGGTCTATAAACATAAAATAACAAGTACGTCAAAAGAAATTGCTTTAATCTTGAGATGCTTCTTATTCAAGTATGCATATTAATGCTAAAGTCTACTGTAGTTGAATTTTTATGTCCGTTAATTTAGTTTATACTTTAGAATATCATGCATGTTCAGTATAAATTATTTACGTAGTCACTTAAAATATATAGTAGACAAATTTTATTTTAACTTCATAACAAAAAAAATGTTTCTTATTTTATATGTGATTTTTTTTTCTGAACATGTCATAAATGATATTTAACTTTAAAATTGACTACTGTGTCATCTATTTTTCAATTCCGATATTTTTTTCTTGAATCTTCTTTTACTTTTAGATAATCATACCTAGTTACTATAATGTGTCATTACCATTACAACTGATGGATTAATTTTCTTTAGGGGCCCAGTACGTGGTCCTTTATTGTGATGAAAGAATTAGGTATTTTTAAAATATTACTTGTTATATTAATTAAAAAATACAAAAAATCGCATCGTGACTTTTCCTCATTGGCCATATCGTCATGGGTTTGAATGCCACAAGGGTGAATAATTAATTCTAAATTATTTTCATTTCGATTAGCGATTTCGATTGGCTCTATTGATTGTCATATATTTTAATACTAGCGGGCCGCTCGCGGCTTCGCCACGCAAACTATTTCGTTATATTGCAACTCTCGGAGGCGTATTTTCGAAAAATAAAGAAGCCTATGTTTAAGCTTAGATTATCAACTATATTTATGCCAAAATTCATTACAATTGGTCAAGCGGTTTAGATTTTTCATATAAACTTTCATCCCCTAATTCAATCCTTTAGAGGTTGATTTTTGAAAAAATAAGTAGCCTATGTTAGACCCAGTCACTTTTACTACTTTAATTCTAAATTTCATCCAAATCGGACCGGTAGATTAGTCGTGAAAGCGTGACAGACAAACACACAGACTTTCCCATTTATAATATAAGTATGGATACATATGATTTCATTTTTTTCTACAGTACGTATTCTACATGTACCTACATAATAATTATTATAAAACGGTTGTAGAAATATATAATTGTAGAAATTAAATTTAATTTTCCAAAGTACAGTATAATTGTGAAAATTATTGTTATTAACTTAGGTGGTGACGCGTTTTATTTATTTTAATACTTGTATTTAATTATTGTAATAACTATGCATGCTTCTTTAATAGATTTTTCGATAACTAGTATAGTCTGAAAAGAGAACCATTTATTTTTAAAATATAATGAAACAACATTAAACATTGACAATTATTCATACAACTAAGCAACTGCAAGCTTTTAGGCTTTCACGTTTCATCGTTGACAGAGAACATAGTGTCAAAATACTTCAAAATATTTATATTTTTAGGTTTTAACCTATGGCTACATTTCGTTTAATTAGCTTTAATAGAATTTATTAATATCAAATTAATTAAAATTATATTTATTAAAAGTAATATTTAAATATTATACCCTTATATCGACCAAGAAAAGGACAGTCAATTTGACTGTATTTTTAAACCAGTACACACGTCTCGCCTATCAATAGTAAACAATAGTGTTGAGAACGAAAGGAAGTTACCATTCACGTGTCATGAGATAAAAACGGTCCAATTCCTTATCAGAAACGGGAGCAGACGAACTAGTATTGCTTGACGATTTAGGTTCTAAATGAAGAAAGGCTCTTTTTTTATTTTACTATTTGTTTACTGATAAACGAGTAAATATGATAGACTACATATAAAAAAAATAACAATAGTTAAAATAAAACTGTGTAGGATCACGTAGTGTCTTGGCACTATGTTCTCTGAGTAAAAGATGAGAAGCTAAAAAATGTAAGTTCGAAAGCTCAGTTAGCTCAGATACCAGTCTTAGGGGCAGTTCGACAGCGTCTGACTGTAAACGTGATGGTTACGGGTTCGATTTCCGCTCGGGGAAATGATTATATACTATTTCATCTTTTCTCTCGAATGGCAAAACGTGGCATTCCGCCACTTAACACGCAACGGACGTAAAGTAGAGAACAGTTTATTTTAACACTAGATTCTCTCCGACCTCTCCGCATTGCGAGAAAAAAACATAAAGCTACTTTTTTTAAAATGCTTTAATCTATTCTGTATTATTTCGGACACAACCAACATATTAATTAAACATTATATTCATATTTTGTATCTGTACAAAGCCAGATAAATGAGAAATCTTGGAATATTTTGTTCACAGCCATGTCTAATTGACGTAATTCGTCTCGGAAGTAGGACATAAACTAAAGAACAAAAATAGATTTAGTTCGGGCTTACATAAAGCAAAATTTTATAGCAGTTTCAACTAGCAGGCTGCATGACAGCAGGAAAATTGAGATATACGAGTATCTTATGTATATCATCGTCAGATTTGGCGAAATTGTGCTTAAAATAAAATATTTTAGAAAGTTTTAGGTCAAATTCTTTTCTTATAATGTAAGTAAAACCTTCACAGTCTAATATACATATATGTCAGATAATACAAAATTTCTCTTCTTCTGTGTCTTAGAAAATAGTTTTTAGCTTTTACATCGGGTGTACACAAAGTTAGAAATGTTGTTTTAAGATATGTATCGTGTATACGTATAATATATTTTACTTGTAATTAATACATAGTATTAAGTTATTATAATATTATAAACAGACACTCCCATTTTATTTATTTGTATAGATTAAAAGATTTACGAGACATTACGATTTGCTCGATATTCTTGTAGAAAGCGCAATAATTTTCTTAAACCAGTATAATCATGAGCCGACTACAATCTCTACTTAAGTATAACAAGTCTAGGAAACTACAAATACCAAGACAAGTACAAATAACTTAAATTGTAATTTATTACTCTTTATAGATAACGATTTCTTTTAAACAAAATTCAATTACAAAATATGTCGAGTCTCAGTACTTGGTGTGCGGACCATAGCTATAAAGAACAATTGTTGATGTGAAAATATATTAAGTTTTTTTTTTATATTTAGTAATTTATGTTTCTATTGTATGTAAGTTAATAAATATAAATAATAGTCATTCTTCATAATAAGTCAATATTAAAAACTAAATTAACTGCACACATTTTCCGCATTATTTACGCAAAAAGAACTTTTAAAACACCTCGTTCTCCACTTTTCACTGAATTTTAGAACATTGCGTTTTAAGTTGCGTCTAAATTTATAGCATATTAATTTGACAATATAAGTACAAGTATATAGACGCTTAATTGGAAAGAAAATAAGAATAAACCTTGGACCAGTGTTATAACAGGAAAATAATGATTTAATATCTTTTTTATTTCTTAATTACGTGGAGAAAATTGCTAAATAAAAGAAACTTATATCTACATATTTTATATCGTGATTAGGGCTGCAATATTTTTTATTCTTTAATATTTAGAGAAAAAGATTTAAATATATAAAAATAGCGGCATTTTAAACGTAGCATGTACACAATTGTAAAATATGTATAGTGTCTTAATAAATAGTGATACGTCATAAAAAAATATATGGTAATCATATTAATTTGTGTAAATACTTTTTCTTTATACATTCGATTATTTGCATATTTCATATCTTAGTAAACAAAGTAGCTGGTTTTAATGCAATTTCCACTGTGTTTTGGAAAGATGAAGAAAACTATATTGCTTTCAGTAAATGAATCTTTAAAATTAAAATTTTAAAATGCGCGCATCGGTGGCAGAGGGCACGTAGCGGTCATACTCGTTCAGACAGTGTAGGTAATTCCATTACATACGAATACAATGCCAAGGGCCGTATCACTTCTTAATGTTAATACTTCCTTGACACTAGCTATTTTTATTTTGGTATTATTTATGATAAATATGACCTTATAAATCACGAAGACGATATCATAAGGAGGAACGTAAAAACCCATATTAATGTGAACAAAACGTGAATAATGATAACGTAGACTAATTACGTAAAATATATAAATTAATTTTGTGACTAATTACATAAAGTGTAAAATATATTATTTTATTGTAGTTTTTTTAATAGCGTGAAACGTTAAAAACGTCATTTGATAAACCACTTTGAGCCATAGTGACGCTATCGTGACGTAACTGACTGACTGACAGACTCGATACGAATAGCATTTGAAAGATCGGTTGGTTATATTTATAACTAGCGACCCGCTCGCGGCTTCGCCCTTGTGAACTACACAACTATAGATGATTCGTATATTCGACGGCTCGCTTTCTCGCTGACGTTTATATTTTTAATACAAATTTTCATCCCCAAGGGGCTGAACGTCAGGGATTGGTTTTTGAGAAAAAAAGGTCTATATTTTACCTTGCGTCATCAATTATCTTCCTGATGTATCGGAAATGACAATGTATTGGAATTGAACCAGTCGTATAGATTTTTCATAGAAACTGTCATCCCCTATTTGAACCCTATTTGAACCTCGTATACGAGGTAAAAAATGTAGCGTGACCGTGGGTTTTTTAAGTATTTATATTCTGAATTCCATTCAAATCGAGCGGGTAGATTGGCCGTGAAAGTATAACAGACAGACAGTAATAACTAATATTAGTATGGATGTTCTAAATTTTCTAAAGTAGTCTGGATATGTATGAAAGTGCAATGTATCGTGAAGTACTTTACACGCGCTTTACTATACGTGTAGCTGTGTGCCTAAAATCCTGTACGAGATTTAAATTCCGGAACGTGATGAATATACTTATATAAAGTAAAGAATATTTTGGTAAAGTAATTATTTCTGAAGATCATTTAAACAAAATGTTTTTTTTTTTAATTTCAAGCTGTATCCCGCACACGGCAGGGTAGGCAGAGGGTAACTAGTGTTAAGAAACTCCGTTTCCCACTTTCCGCCGAATTCTGGAGGCATTGTGTGTTAAGTGGCGGAACTTAACGCCGCGCTTTGCCTCGATACCAGAGCGAAGAAAATAAAAATATTAAATATTTCCAATCCTCGAGTGGGAATCGAACCCACAACCAGTCACTTTACAGTCACACTAAACAAAATGTGTCTTACGTAACGTGCATGATTTAAAATTACAGAAAATAGGGTATTCACCGAGTGTCACGATAGGTTCTCGACCTGGCCCGCAAATGTGAGAGATGCGTGGAGATAATAAATGATAAGAATAGTTCATATCTAACGTGAACGCTGTTTATGTTAACACTTTGTATTACAATGCATATGTACTTCTTCTATTTTTGTCATAACTGATGTAGGTAAATCTATATATCATTCAGTTAAATTATAGTGTAAATATAATTCCATGTAAATGGTACGTAATTTTTTGTTATTCATCATCACATGATGATCAGTTTGAGGCATTCGTAATACATTTTGTGACTAATAATATCGATAAATAATGATAAAATGGTGATAAAAAAGAATTATGCATTTTGAAATAACTATTGCTAAAGATGCCTTTAGATAATTCAACCAATTCTCGAGACATCCATTACGACATTTTTCTGTGTATTATATATAAATTATAAATCTTTGCTTAAATTCTTGACTAGTGACTCTTGAAAACCGATATTTTCATACTATTTTCAGACACAACGGTTTTAAAATAGTACGGAGACGCATCCAGACGTACTTCATGGAAACCAAAATAACTAATTGCCACGTGCTTGGCAATGACATCTCCAATGACCCTCTTTTTTCAATACACAAATGCCACAGCGTATCGGACCATATAAATTGTTATGTTCCTCTTATCTAACTACTATTAATCTATTAATCCGGATAGGAAATTGCGATGTATTATATAAGTAGTTACAGTTTATATCTTCGAATCAAAATAATCTTCAAGATTTTTGTTTTATTGAAATATAAAAGCTGAAACCGTCGTAGCGCAATGTAACAACGTCTGACTGTAAACGCAATGGTTGTGGGTTCGATTCAAATTTAGGATATGACTATACATCATTTTCGTTTCTCCTCTCGCTACCTAAAACACAGCGCAGTGTTTAATTCCACCAATTAACGCGGGAAAAAGCGATATAATGCAAAAGAAATTTTTATACCTTCATATTTTTTCTGATTTGGAGAAAATCTTCTCTAATAATTACACAAACATACCTGTGATCATTAGAAACTTATTCAAAAATATGTTATAATCTACAATGCATAAAAACATTCAGTAAGTACCTATGCTTACACTTAGAAAATAAGTAACTTTCAATTGGTGATGTTACCATTTGCGTTTGATTACTCTCGTTAAATCAAACTTGCTCTGTAAGTGACAGAGCTTGAGGCTATAAATTTGTCAATATCAGTACCAGTGTAATTCGCAATTGTCTTATCTTAGAGTTCACTGACCGTTTTATCAACATTCTTCATTGAGCCTCTATAATACTAGTTTCTAATGTTTACAATCGGCGTTTTATCTAATTCTATAAATCATTACGTCATTGCAGACTATTGTCCTGTAATGTCAATAATTAGTTGCAACTATTGTATTTACGAAAATGCACAAGTATTTGAATAAGGTCAATCAGAAATCGCGATGTTCAGCCACTTAACACGCAATTTAAAATTACTGATTTCGGGAAGTGGAGAACGGAATTTTTTGACACTAGACCATTTAAGTTATGAAGGGTCTATGCAGAAAAAGCTTGAAAATATAGCGATTTATCTTTTTTCTTTGTCCATTGAAGAAAATACAGCTAAAACTAAACGCCACTTTTTAACTAACTAAACCGTAAAAACGCTTGTCCTCGATTTAGCTTGTTTTTCAAAAATCAAAAATATACCAGAATATAAATGAGTTTCAAAGCGTTACATTGAATACTTAGGCCTTCAGACAGCATTATATTTTGCGTGGCCTCGTGCTGTCGCTATCGCTATCAACTAACATTTTTGTAGCACATCAGTTACTAGTTTACCTTATTAAATTATAATTGATACATATTTTTTTAGTTGAAATCACTTTTTCTTAGGATGTTTTTAATTTTTGAAATGGCTGTAAAACTTATATTGAAATCTCATAACAAAAGCTTCCAGTCAAGGCAATGTTTATATATGACTATCGAAATCCATTTTCACTGTTTACATTGTACTTCACCTTTAGTTGATAGATTGTTGTTGATTTTAAACATGCCATTCTTCACGATACAGATAGTACTTTGTTATTTTTGTGTTTTTAAAGAAATTATTTACTTCAGACTTACGAAAATATAGACATTACATACGTATTAACGTGATAAAAAGTAGTAATTACATATATATGAAGCAGATATCTTTTGATTGTTCTTAATAAGTTCAATCATTTCACGCTTGACCTACCTCAATCACGTCTACCACTTAATATAGTCATTATTATGATAGATAAATCGGTTCTTATCAGTTGATATGAAAAAAACCGTTAATTGTATTATTGCTAAAGTAAATGTTTCTACTTTCAAATTTTTATTCTGTATATAAAATGACTTATTCTGTCTACTTCTTTAAAAATATTCAAATTTAATTAAAACTTCTAAGGAACAACAAAAGTTGTGATAATAATATAATAGTATAACTTTTTAATTATAGTATATAACTTTTAAATAATGTTGAAATATCTAACTACATTAAATGCTGAATTTGATGGATATTTAGTAAAAGGCTGCCCTATGTCAGGAATAACATGCAAGTTTCAAATTTACCAAATTTACATGTTATATCTAATACTTAATATTATAGATTATGTTTTTTTCTTTGTACATTATACATACATAATGAGAAGTAAAATTAGAATGTCTTGTTTTTAATAGTTTTAGAAATAAACTAATATTTAATTTTAAGACGAAAATATTCATTAAAAATGTATATATCCAGTGACGATGGTAAATTATTCTGCTACACACGACATGTTATGTGAGAAATTTTCCAAGAATTTCAATCTATATCCGCAGGAAGGCGTAATAAAATCGACATCTGTATAAAGATTATTTTAGATCCGCCCCCTAGAGTCGCGTATTTCTTTTGGCATGAGCTACTATCATGTGACGTGCGTCGTAGGCGGCGCTCGTCATTGCATTAGAAGAAGCTATTTATGTTTAATTCAAATGCACTGGTGGAACAAATAATGTCGTCCAATTTTCCCGTTTAAAATTCGGGCAAACCAAAACTCTTAAAATAAATGCGTATTCAGCCCAATTGAGACCAATTTTGCAATGTATGTTTACGTTACTAAATGAAGCAATTGAGATATTATAATTTAAAAAGATCTTGCGTAATACTTTAGAGGTTGGGAAAATATTTTACAATATATTGATTGACGACAATGGATATATATATTGTGTTGCCCTAATAATTAAACATTTTTTTTTGTTTTAATGGTCTTAAATCTTAATCAGTTATCAATCATATCTTAAAAAAATGTGCTTAGTGTTTTTTAAGTAACCAGAATATTAAATACGTATTTTCAGTAGCTTCACATTTTTCTTGCATAGTGGAGTAGTCAGAGAAAATATTGTTAAGAGAAGCAAGAATGTTAAGATATTCTTACCTTTTCGCCCGAAATCGAGACATATGTGTCTGGCGGAACTCAACGCCACACTTTACGTTTTATATTTGTTGTCTAAAATAAATTATCTTTAATGGTATATTTTAAGTATATATTATATTATATAAAATCGTATAAAAATTAAGTCTTATAATATAAGGTCACTTTAAGTGATGTAAATAAAAAAAATGTTATGTCTATTTAATTTTTTACAATTAATTTTTCTAAAATGTACCTACATAGATATAAATGGATGCTGCTATTCATAGTAGCGCAAGTTATCTTATCGATGTCGTTCACACTTGACATTCACATTTCATGTCATGATAGTCACGACTCGCGAATGAACTGTTTATATCTCAGAGATGCATATTATAGCAATCGTCTGCGTTCAATTAGTATTTATTACTAATAAGTTAAGCTAAGCAAATGTCTCTATAAAATTCGTATAAAATCATTACTAAAAAATAATAATTTGTAATATAATTATTTCAGACGCAGATGAGCGGAGATCGCGCAGCATCCCAGTGCGGTCTTACGACTTTATTGCCTATGTCGTGCCGCGGCCGCGCCGCCGCGTTTGCCCGGGACCTGCATTCGCGTCTCAAGAGCCTGGGCGCCGCACAAGACGACGAATGCGAAAACACCTGGCTCACTCGTGAAAATTCTACACATAAACCATCAAGTTCTACGCAACCCCAACGAGATCTTGACACATTTTACGATTTTGAATTAGAGTGTGAAAGTCCGTCCAGTCCGGTTGAAAATTATGAGTCATCCTACCCGGTAAAGCAAAATGAAGAAACAGAACTGCCTTTTTATGATGTCGAACCTAGCACAGAACACAAGGAGCATTGTAAATTGTTACTAAAACAACCTGACAATGGTAAGAATGGATTTAAGTTTTCCACAGCATTTTATACAGAATCACCTGTTAAAGTACAGCCTACATCTAGAGAAAATGGTCACGTTGATAAACCCTTGTATTCAGCTATTACTTTTGAAGGCTGCGCTCGACAAAATAGCTATGATGAAATTGATTGTGTTGTTCATTCCGCTTCTGTTATAACTCAAGATCATTTGAATTTACAACCCCAGCCTACTCTTGATAGTGACTCGGAATTCGAATCGGCAAAAAGTGACCCGTCTGATGCTATTGAAGATATTATACTAGATGAGAACAATTTAAAAAGTAACGTCACAGATGTGGTGGAAAAGTTGTCAATTAATGATAGTGAAAGTTTAAATGGTGTAGAAGAAATATTAACGGTAAGCGTCGATGAAAGCAATGAAAACGATTTGAACGAAAATATATTAATAAGTAACGAGTTAGCAGAAATAGTTACTAGTGAAGTTATCACTGAACAAGAATTATCGCCAACACCTGAAATTGATCCTTCCCTTTTAAAAGTCGACAGTAAAACAGAAGACGATTCAGAAGACGATAAACCGCAGAGAGTACGGCGATGCTCGTCTTTGAAAACGGGGAAGACACCACCAGGCACTCCAGGTCGCAAAAAAATTGTTCGTTTTGCAGATGTTTTAGGTCTCGATCTAGCTGATGTGAAGACTTTTATGGATGAGATACCGGTTATTCCAAAATCAGCCTATGACGATCTTACTGGTTGTGACGTACAGAGTTCACCCCCCGCAAGGCCTCCACCTCGACTTGGTGCTTTAACTCTAGTTCCTCTATTCCAGCTACCGCGTGATTTTACGGAAAAATTAGCAAAACAAAATGTTTGCTTAGAAAGTTCACGAGTTTGTGACGGCGTTCACGTTACCATATGTGGCTCCGTTCGCGTAAGAAACTTAGACTTTCATAAGACGGTACACATACGCTACACAATGAACCACTGGAAGACATACACAGACTTACAGGCCAATTATGTTCAGGGTTCATGTGATGGCTTCTCAGACCGATTTCAATTTGTTGTTTACGCACCTTGTATTTCGTCGGGGCAAAGGCTTGAACTTGCTGTTCGATTTCAATGCAAAGGCCAGCAGTTCTGGGATAATAACAGTGGAGCAAACTATTGTTTCGATTGCCTTGCTCTCGGGTCTACAACGTTTACATCCTCGTCCCCAGCAGCACTTCATCCCACAGTGGACTGGCATCCTTCATTCTACTGAGATAATAATGTTAGGAGAAGGGTAAATGCTACGCGATGGTGGAGAGCGATCGGAAGCGAGTACTCCGGCATGTCTCGGTCCGAGTGTGTGCGCACATAGCGCCTCCCGGGACTCCGGTTGCTGGTCACATTCCTGTGCCTACAAAACAGTTACAGTGCAGCTACGAATGAATCGCTAGCGAATGAAAAGTCCTAAATTGAGGCTTATATTGTATTTTTGTGATAAATGAGTAGAATAGGCGTAGGATATTGTAATACGAGTTGAGCTCGTTTAGTGCCATTTGCCGTGATGACGTTTATGTTTATAAATTTTTAATACTATTATATAATAGTTAGACGTCCAATGGACAATAAAAAGCAATAGTGGGTTTTGAGAGGAGTGTGCCGAGATCGAGGCGTGTGAGTCGCCATATTTGTTCCTTGTATGTAGACCGAGAGATAAATTCTGAATGATATTAATATTTTAATACAATTTATGAAACTGTAAACTATATTATGTATAAACGAAAATCAGTAAAGATTTTATTCACATCAATTATCGATTTTTGTATGAAAATGTAATTATAATATAATAAAATATGACGAAATTAGCCTTATTAGGTTTATTTTTGTATTTGTGAATTGTTACAATAATAGCAATAATATTTCTATATGTCGGTTATTTGTTAAGCTTCCAAAGTGGAGATTGTAAAATTGCATATATAACCTCACACTGTTTAAGAGGGGAATACTTATAGAACTCGAAGAAATATTTTATATTTTTATAATAATAAATTCATGACAAATTATACTTTTATACAAGAGAATTAATTATTATCACTTGTTTGAATTTTTGAGATTCTATTTGAAATGAGACTAATAGGAATTATGTGTTTAAATTATTATTTATAAGTAAGCGGTGAGCAATATTTATTACAATGTTTTTCTTTTATCTGTACCTGAATTCCTGTAATGTGGCCATATTAATTTTTAATGTAAGATGCAGAGATGCTATCCTATTGGTCTATGTAATTGTACTTTTGGACACCTGTTTTAGCAATAAATTTACGAATAAACGAATGTTCATAATATAATGTTATTGTTTGTTTTTAATCTTTATCACGTTTACGTAGCAATGTCTCTGAAAGATGGGAATTAATGAATTAACTAAATATATGTCGCCCGTGTTTTTATTTTTATTTACATATACCGGTCGTTGACAGTGCTCTTATCATTGAACTAATAAAAATAAACTTATAAAGTTGTCTTATATATTCTTATTGAAGAAAATAATACTAATAATATTATGTTTACTATAAACGATATATTTAATAAATACCAAAAAGTATTCTATATGTAACATATAAAAAATAATCAAATAAATATCGACAAAAGTGACATTGACGTAGATTAATGTTTTTATAATATAAAAAGTGCAAATAAAATAACATTTAAGTCAAGATTTTAATGTTTACATTTCAATATCATTAAGAACTAAACATATCACAATTATTGCATGATACTGTTAATAAATAAAATGAAATTTACAAAATTATATAGTTAAAAGACTAATCTACATTAAAAAGAAAATATATCTTACAAAAGTCGCATCTCCACAGTGACGAATGACATCGTTGCATACAAATACGTTACAGAGTATTTATAAACAATTGTCACGTTTTATTTATCTGCGCCATAATTATCGGCTGATTTTACTGTTTACTACATATAGACATATTCATAAGGACAACATTAAATGTCTTACATGAATACAGTGTTGCGTGTTAGTCACAAACTGTGTTCAAGTGAAGAAATCAGGAAATGGGACTCCTAGCACAATATTCGTTTTAATAAATAATATATTAGCAAATTAATTTTCTTTTGGGTCCTTCCTGGCGGGGAGCCGGCTCCATCTGCGGGCCGGTGACGTTTAATTTGTCTAGCCACTCTACTGTTATTACAAATATGGATATATTTTGCTGGAAATTGTACTATTCCTTTTAAAACGTTTCATGAAAAAGCTATTATCAATACAATTGTAAAATAAATATATAACACAGTTAACATGTTCAACAAAAATACATATTATTTAATTTATTGTAAGTAAATATTAATATATTACTTTTATTACTAAAGTGTACACGACAGAAATAACAGCATTAATGCTGCAGGCGCGACTGCTTCGGTATGGTGTTTTGATGTAAATCTACTAAAATGTTAAAAATATCGTTGTTTTAGGTTTTTATATTGCTCATATTGATTGATTGCTAATTAATATCGAAATTAGGCCAAACGTGATGATTCAGCAAATTTAGGCTAATTTGCTTTCAGATAAAAAAGACTAAAGTAATAGATAACATAAATATATTAAAATAACAGCTAAATAAAAGTTTGTAAAGTGATCCTTTAAATTTAGTAAAAATATATTATTATATTTCAATTATAACAATTCATAGTTTAATTTTTTTAAATAACTACCTTACTACAATGACTAAGAACAGTTATATGTTATATGGTCAGTACAAAGTGACAGAAGATGGCGCTGAAACTTTTAACTTAAATCTATATAAAGCAGTTTGTAAAACATCCACTAGATGTCATTAAACACTTAAAAGTACGGACACTATATTTGATCTTACAATATAAGAAAGTATTATAATAGTACATATCAGTTATTTCAACTTCATTGTATACTCATAATAAATTGAAAATTTGGAAATCATTTACAAATTAAGCTAAATAATTTATTGTAAAATCGCTTAGTTTCATTTTTTATAAATCTACATCTTATATTAATTGTTTTTGACAATAATCTCTTTGACAGACCTTTAACAGATTATTTTAATAGTGTATCTATTATTTCATAAAAGAACTAAGATAGATCCTTTTCAAAGTCTCATTGTAATTTTAATATTGAGAATCTACAGCTTATATGTAATTTCTGTTGTGATTTCTTTGTAAAACTATTTTCAAATGTCACTTTATTACTAAGCGTTCGCCATATTTGTCAATAATTTTATAAATTATATACCAGTCTTTATTTTTATAACTTATTGTAGTTCAAGGGTATTTGATATTTTGAAGTAACAGGTAACTTAATGGAAGGATCTCGTAATGCTTTTAATTGGAGATGTAGTCTTTGTCTACAGAATTCGTAAAACTCGATTTCCCGCGTAAAGTTTGCTCGAACGATATTCTTCACAGCTTCTGACACTGGTGGTTTGAACGCGTTGCGATTGATCCGGTTAAATGTATTTAATTCCTCTGCAATTACCAAAATTACAGTAATTAGTGTTAACTACAATTAGTATACACATGTAAAAATATCATCAAAATAAATTTGTCTTATATATACATTAAAATAAATAACAAATATAACCTCGACTTCTTACCCCAGTATAATCTCAAGGCGCCTTGGAAGAATTTAGGGACATATCGCTCAAAGGCGGTAAGCGTCGAGTTCATATCTTCTAGCACACCTACAACCGCGTACTGCTGTTCTACTACGCGCTTTGCACGTTGCAGAGCTTCCAAACTATTAAATGGTCTGAAAAGAGACATAGTAATTTCTTTTATTTAGCTTCTGAATATGTGCTAAAAAGGACTAAAGTAATAGATAACATAAATATTTATAAATATTCTTTAATTGTATTAGTCTAAGTATATTTAAAAACATCTCTGCACTTTTAGACCTGCAAAATATTACTTTCTCTCATACCCATAGGTTGACTGGAAGAAATCTCTATCAGAGAATCACCTTTGTCAACAATTTTGTAAATTTTGTATTTATATTTGTTACAAATGTGCAATAAAGGATATATAAAAAGTAAAGTTCAATTATAGTCGGGCAAAAAGTATTAAAAATATTATTAAGTTGTTCAATAATAATCTCCTTTCCTCCTTTAAAAATATGATTTTTTGCCTAATTAATGTATTTAATTAACAAATGAATTGCTAATATTTATTTTCAATTGTACAGTAGTCTGTTCACAAACTCATGTGACAGTATTTTGCCAAACCCATATCACGATTGTCACTCAAGGCTTATTATATTATTTACTTAAAGTTACAAAGACATTTTAACAAAATATTATTTTTATAATATTATTTTAGCTTTACAGTCGATAAATAATATTTAAATATTAAATCTTACGTGCACTGTGGATCATGCCCGCAGAAAAATAAAGTTTGTCTTCGATGGTCACCAATGCCTTCATGCGTCTCTCCCTCTAAGTAACGACATTCACGGTCACCACTAAGAACACAAGTTTCAAAATCCTGCAAATGAAAAGCCATATCAGAAATTTACTACAAAATCTTTTTTTAAAGAACAAGAAATATTTATGAATTAAGTTAATCGCACTTTTTTATACTTTTAGGCGTGGTTCTAGTTGGTAATATTCTGTCGTAAACACGTTACGTCTTAAGCATGGGGACACGATCCATAGAAAGGATCTCGATAATGGGGAAATAGCCGATAAAATATTACGTAGATCGTTAGTATTTGTTCACTCGATACTTTTTGACTGGACCCCAAATTTAAGCTTTCCTAATTGTTTTAAGATAGTATTCCTATGATTGGATATTGGATTGTAATATGTTAATACTGATATAAAATAGTAATCAACAATATGAACGAATTAAGCTTTTAATTCTTGTAAATTTACTATATATCTTGTAAACTAATATATATCTAACACATGTATTTTTAAAACCCTTTATTATTATAATATTTTTTATGTTGAAGGTACCTTACTGTTAAACATATATTCCAAATATTTAAGAAATTTTAAGCAAGTTCCATTTATTAGTTACTTAAGCTGATAGTGGAAAGCAGTTTTTTTAGTTATCCACAATCATCTAACATCCAAAACTGGTTTAAAAATAAAAAAAATCACGTTTCTATTGCTATACGCTCGATTAACCAAATATAAGAAAGTTAAAAATTGGAATTTCAATTAGATAGCAGATATTTTCATATTTTAATTTGTTATGAGCACACCACCTTTGTCCGTATAAAACGCGTAGCGATATTCGACACGCACGTCTAAGATTCCCTAACAATAGTCAGCCATGAGTAAAATTATTTCAAGTTTTTGCTTGAATTCGATCTAAATTGTTGAAGATGAGTACTGAAATTGATTTATTTTTGTCATACTTTTTTGGAATACAGTTTGCAATATAATATAAAATTTATATAAGTTAATAATATAATCTTACGCTATATTACCTCCTAGAAGTTATCAAAAATAGGCATTAAACGTCAATTTTTTTATCCACACAAAGGACATTACCCTATCCCGCCGACAGAATAACCTACTACAATATAAGATGACTTTTTAAACTCTAATTAGAACATCATGTTTTTTGTTCGTTCGAAACTCATTTATTTTTTGTGTGCACCTCATTGGTAGTCCTGCCTGTACAAAGCCATTGTGTACACTTTGTTTAACAATAGACCAATAATTAACAGGAAAATTTATATTGCACTTAAACAAGTCTTGAAATTAATAGCTTTATAATATGGAGTTATTAGTCTAATATAACAAGACTCTATTATGTTTAAAATAAAACGATACTTGAGTTTTTAACAATCTTTATTTATTAATTAAATTTTATAGAAATCATCTAATTACATGCATTAATTAAATAAATGGAAATAATGTAAAAAAGCGAACGTTATTAATAGATTTCTTATTTCGCTGACCGTCTTGAAGAGATCTTTATAATAAAGCCGCACGATCCGTCACGGACCAATTGTACTGTACAACCGTCACGTAATCTTCTAAGAGGAACATTATCCCGCTTTATTTTATCTAACAGTCGTCATAATATTATTAAGGCGATATAAAGGACAGATTTGATAGATTATTGTCATCTTAACGCTCAATTTGAGTGATGTATTTTTTACAGAAAATATTTTATACGATCAATAAAACCAATTTGTCGCTGCCAAAAGATCCTTAGCTGTTTTTGTGGGTTATTAAAAAAGATATTGTGTGGAGGTTCGCTGCTCCCAAATAACAAAAAATGTGGTTAGAAATCTGTACAGGCAGTTTTTAGGTTTCCAATGAAATACACCTATCTAAGTTTATCTGTATATACTTATTCAAAATAAAAGGACAATCAAATGGTTTCAAGGTTTATTACGGGACAAAAAGTTATTAAAGTATTACGTGAGTATTCAAAAAAATTACGTATGTTTACATTCAAACAAAATGAAAAATTAGAATAATTATATACATAATTATAGATGTTCATACGTATTTTTGAGTTTGTATGAAAAAAAAGCCTGCTCGATATTTTATTTTAAAACGTGACTATTCAAAATAAAACAATATTTTAAAGTAATCTTTAATAAAGATGTTCATAGACCGACGCCGCTGATAGAGTTGGGAATAAAGGCTGTCAAATTGAATAACGATATTTAAAAAAACATAATTATTTTAATATTCTATTTGTATTTACACGTACAACAAATAACGACCAAAGAAAGGAGAAATCTGGCTCTCGGTGTAGGAGATCTCTTACTACAAAAAATTTAAAAGCGGTCGGTATATTACGTAATTTGGTGATTATAAATAATAATAATAAAAATTCTATTTAATTTTTATTATTTAATCCATTTTTTTTTTTATTAATTTAGGTAATAACTTTTAGCAACTACATTGACAAGCAATCCGCTTAAGTTATTTTCTTTGTTAAAAAGATTTTAAATTTCATCCTAAATTGGGTATCGGCAATAAAGTAATATATCCTGTTCACGGTGTCACAGCTTCACGTGGGATTAAATAAGATTAATCGTTTCCGTCACGGGAGGTGTCGCGTGTGTTGCTTTTTATTTTAATTGACACATACGAACGTACATAATACATTGATTCTCATTAATACTGAAATGCAATCTTATTTTTGGTAACATTTTGTGAGCTAAATGCATAATAATGCAATTCTTAATGTTAAACAAGAAAAACAAGTAAATATAATCTTCGTATCAACTTCGAGGTATAAAGAAACATATAGGTATATTTTTTTAATGTCACATACATATGTATGTACATTAAAATATGTTTATTTATTTAATTAATCGATTCGTCGACGATTCTCCACTTTCCGTTCTAAATCGAGACATTGCGTGTTGAGTGGCAGAATACAAGGCCGTGCTAAAATATACCTATTACATTAAAATCTGATTATATTTTCCTAATATTAGTATAGTCACCCTAGTGGCGCAAGTGAAGTGCATAGTTTAGTACTAATTGCTTGTACACGCTATAACTTTCAAGTAAGTAACTGTATTAACAGTATATGACGAAACTAACTTGTATAATAAGACTTCTAGTTTGCTCTCTAGTTATTTTATTATAATTTCATTTGAGAAAATCATTGTCAATCTTTTTTCCTATATAGCGTCTGAGTACCCAAGTCACAGAGAACCTAGTGTCCAGACACTTCGTCCATCACTTTCCGCCCAATGTGGCGTAACTAAACACCGCGATGCGCCTTAGGCACAGAAGCGGATGAATGAATATGAATGCGAAGAAATCGAGTGGGAATCGATCCGAAAACCACTGCATATACAGTCGTTGTTCCGAAAAGCGGGGGATAGAATATAATATTATCATTTATTGATAATGCATTGATTAAATTTAAATATTTTACCTTTTTAAGCCACGCTGGGTCTGGCAAAGGCAAGTCAGGGAACGCTCTTTTACGTTCTACGTAGTACCACGGCGCTCTCACGTAGTAGTACCAGGATATAACTCGTTCTATCGGATCACGTACAACGTTGACGTAGATTGGTGATGGATAGCCATACCTGTAAATATTTTACCAGTTCATTATAACATAATAATTATATATACGATGCAATAATGATATATAGTATTTTGTGTTTTTAGCACGTTATCCTAAAATAACTCGAAATTGATAGTATTTCTATTTACTATATTTATACATTTGTAGTTTCTTTGTCTAGGTATTATGCAAAATACCAGTGGAAAATCAATAAAATAACCGTAGATTATGCAGCAGCAGCGAAGTGTCCACATTTAGAATTTTTTATTTTTTTAACGCCGCCTAATTTCTATAAAAAAAATCATGCCACTGTAATGCAGATTTTCTACCATTATTGAATAAAATAAGTAATAGGTTAATAATGTTTTTTATACATTTATTATATTTTGTTTTGACCTTAACATCAAACATGCAATACTATGATAATAATAAGATGCTAATAATCTATTCGTTAACTAGTTGGTCGACAGTTTTCTCTAGTTATATTCAATTATAACAATAGATCGATTTACGTGCACGAATCAAGCATAATTATCTACTTGCTTCTATAACGAGTGACGATATAATCATTCGTGCAACTAATATCGATTAAGCTTAAATAATACTTAATTACTGTTGCATATGTAAGATTGATACAAATAATACATGTCGAATAAGTTACGCTGAATTTGTTCAAGTGCTTAGTTTCAATGACAATAATACATATTTCAAAATGTTGTTAACATCTTGAAAGTAAACTATTAAATTCAATTTTTAAAAACCGGACCGACCCATTTTAGATCAAGGGACAGAAGTGTTATGGAAAACGCATTTACATAATTCGAATATCAAAAATATACGCTATTAATCCGGTAAAAACAGTTTAAAAATGTGTATAAATTAATCAAATAAAAGATTTTATAGTTCACATTGTATTATGTAGCAGGAACAATTGTCATGGGTTACATAAATTCATAGACTTGTTCTTTTTCAGTTCTTTAGTTATGGCGCTTTGAACGTGCAAGTACACATTTATCGCCAATGTCACGTTGTATTGAGAATACACGAAGGAAATTGTTCGGTAGAAAAGATACACTTTTAAATTAAAATTAAAGATTATGACTGTCTTGTCCGACTCGACTCAAGTCAGTTGATTCAAAGAGGGCTAACTTATAAAATAATTAAAATAAAGTCATTAATATACTCGCAATAAAATACAGTAAGTTTTAGTAAGCGAGAAAGCAGGCCGTACCAACAAAGTAAATTCACTTTCACACCTATGATATTAGTAAGGATTATTAACTCCAACCGTGATGACGGTTATATTTTGATTGATGCTTGCAATTAAACTTTTTACCATATAAGTCGATGTAACGATGTTCTTAATAACGTTAATTTTGTTTTTTTTAGGAATAGAAAGTTGTATAGTATAATATTTGCTAAAGGCATCTTTAGTATGGGAACAGTTATTGTTATATTTTTTAGAAATAAAAAATATTTGATAGAATAATCTTTTTCAGTCATGTTCATATATAGATTTTAAGTAGCATAAATTATACTAGGAACTCTTTCGCCTCTTTGCTCTGCATGGCGGGAAGAGCTGAGCAAAGTACATATTTAATGTTATTACATGTTAAAAAAGTTTGAAAAGTAAACACTTAACACTAACATAACACTTCACTTTCCACAGCCTAAGTCTATGGGTACTTTTTGACCTTTTAATTACCATTTATTCAAAAACTACAATTACAATTGTCACCAAAAAACTTCACAGCACACAAGACACTGTGCTCGATCCCCTGCCAAATTTCATAGATCTACTACAAATAGCCCAGGAAGAGTTAAACCACAACGAAACAGACTTTTGACCAATAAAATATACTATTTATTAACATATTACGATGGTAATTTAGTTAATTGTTTATTTTCATTATTAGATAATGAGCAGTATTGAGTTCCACCGTACAACACGCAATATCTCGCATTTCGAGCTGGAACTGGAGAACGGAGTGTCATGACACTAGGTTCCATCTAACTCCCCCGCTATGAGAGAAAAAACGTAAAGCGGAATATATAAAATACGGTGCTTGTAACCGTAATAGCCATCGCAAATTACAAAATAATGTTTATAACATAAGCTACCTGGTAAAATTAGTGTAACAGACGTGCTTGATGTAGGAGGCGGGAGGGGTGTGCGCGGATACCAGACTAACGAGAGCCTGCTGGTCCGGAGGCGCCAGTCTTATTGTTTCCACACGCTGCACTGTGTCTCGGTGGAAATCTGTAGAAAGTTTTTACATAATTACTTTTAAGATATTAGCTAAGTAAAAGGTGTAGGATAGGTGTGCTTTTAATATGATAAATCCTCTATATCTGTCACATTGCTCATATAAGGTTTTAAGTAAAAATATTCATTAGTTCATGATGTGCATATGTATATTAAAGCAGAAAGAATTCATTATATAAAAATGTCTTTCATTAAACACAGTAAAACAGTCGTAATATCCTATTCACGCCGTGTGATCCCGGCTTAGAATAGGATCACCCTGGTATTGGAGGTGTCGTAAGAGGCGACTAAAATACGTGTGGTAGAGTCAAGTTGCCAGTGATGGCACTCGCATGGGCCGACTCGACCGGACCACCACCACCCTCGGCATCTGAAACCGGCGTGAAGTAGTGGCTCTATGCCACTGCGTTTCGCATTAGGTGATGCCGGGCACCGGAGCCCAATCCCCCCCCCCCCCCCCCCCCCCCCCCCCCAACATGACAGCGGTCCTGAAAGAGAAACTACCCCAGGAGGGTACCAGCATCAAAGATGCTGGAGAATCCCTCCCTGAGTCTCCAAACTCAGGCCGCCCGTCGAATTCTGGGGAGGGCACAGTTCCGCGCATTAGACAAGGCAAACGAGGCGTACGCTCCACGGCAACCCCTACCACGCTTAACGTGGATTTTTGTAATATCAGGGGCCTACATTCCAACCTAAATGCTGTCCACCACCATCTTGAGACGGCACGGCCGGCCTTGTTATTCTTGACAGAGACTCAAATCGCCCGACCAAGCGATACAGCCTATCTCACATACCCCGGCTACAAAATAGAACATAATTTTATACCTCATGCCGGGGTCGCTGTTTTCGTTAGGGAGGACATGAGTTTCCGTCGTCTTGTCCATTTTGTCAGGGACCTGTCTACCATCTGGCTTCGTATTGATTCGGACGACCGTGTCCGAATCTACGCGTGCCTATACAGGTCCCACAGTGGTAATGCGGAAACGGATCGACTCATGGAGCATATGCAATCGGCCATTGATGATATGCTCTCACAGACCCCCTCCGCTGAGGTCGTGATACTCGGTGATTTTAACGCCCACAATGCCGACTGGCTTGGGTCACGGACCACCGACCACGCGGGGAGGGCTGCATTTGACTTTGCTTCGGCAAATGGACTGTCCCAATTGGTTGATTCACCTACACGAATCCCGGACGTGGACAGCCACAATGCCTCCTTATTGGACCTTCTGCTGACTTCAAATCCGGAACAGTACCAGGTATCAGTCGAGGCCCCTTTAGGGTCCTCTGATCACTGCCTGGTACGGAGTGTGGTGCCAATTAAACGCAGCAGTTGCAGAACACCCGCAACTTGTCGTGTCTGGCACTACAAGTCAGCAGATTGGGATGGGATGCGTACATTTTACTCATCTTATCCCTGGGGGCCGGTGTGCTTCTCTTCTGATGATCCTAGTGTCTGTGCCGCCGCTGTCGCCGATGTGGTTCTACAGGGTATGGACCTCTATATTCCAAGCTCTGTGGTGCCTATCGGTGGCAAGTCACGGCCTTGGTTTGGTGTCCTGCAGACAAGCTGCCTCTGGTAAGCGCGAAGCTTATCAAGCCTGGGCTGCGGCACTAGTCACTAAAGATCCTAAGGCGAAAGCCTTAAAAGGGAAGTACAACCGATCCTCTAGGTACTTTAAGTGGCAAATCGCTAGAGCAAAGTCCCAGCATACCACCAAAATCGGTGAGAAGCTCGAGAGCTACCCGTCCGGAACACGGCAGTTTTGGGCGCTCTCTAAGGCTGTGCTCGGCAACTTTAGCCAGCCCTCGCTTCCTCCGTTACGCACAGAGAATGACATCCTGGTCCATACGGCGAAAGAGAAAGCCGATCTCCTGGGCACCCTCTTCGCCTCGAACTCAACCTTGGATGACCATGGAACTACTCCGCCGACCATCCCGCGGTGCCAGAGCTCAATGCCTGACGTTAAGTTTAGTCAAAAGGCCGTTCGTCGAGCTCTGGTTTCCTTGGACATCCATAAGGCGAGTGGACCGGATGGCATTTCTCCTATAGTGCTCCGTGCATGTGCTCCTGAGTTGACGCCGGTGCTAACGCGTTTGTTTTGGCACTCTTACTCATCCGGCGTAGTCCCAGATTCGTGGAAGAGTGCCCTGATCCACCCGATCCCGAAGAAAGGCGATGGCTCAGATCTTTCTAACTACAGGCCTATTGCTATCACCTCCCTGCTCTCTAAAGTAATGGAGAGCTTAATTAACAGCCAGCTCCTGGGCTATCTGGAGGATCATCGGTTGATCAACGACCGTCAATATGGCTTCCGCCATGGTCGCTCGGCCGGTGATCTTCTGGTTTACCTAGCCCACCGCTGGGCTGCTGCCATCGAAAGCAAAGGAGAGGGCCTGGCAGTTAGTTTGGACATGGCGAAGGCCTTTGATCGGGTGTGGCATCGGGCGCTCCTAACGAAACTTCCATCCTATGGGCTTCCCGAGAATTTGTGCAAGTGGGTCGCTAGTTTTCTCACCGGGCGCAGCATTAAGGTCGCTGTTGACGGTTTTTGCTCAAACTACATGCCCGTGAATGCTGGCGTCCCGCAAGGCTGTGTGCTGTCCCCCACGCTATTTCTCCTGCATATCAATGACATGTTAGAGGATCCTGGCATTCATTGCTATGCGGACGATAGCACGGTGGACGCCGTATACACCGGCCGTGCAGGTCTTTCTCGGGATACGTCGACGAGTGCCGAATAAAACTTGTGTCTTCTGTTGAGACATCCCTCGCGAATGTCTCCTTATGGGGTGAAAGGAACCTGGTTCAATTCAACCCCAAGAAGACACATGTTTGCGCGTTGACCACAAAAAAATCCCCATTTGTCGTATCACCAGTATTCGAGAACACTCCCCTTAAAGCCGAGCCCTATATCAGCTTATTGGGCCTTAAAGTTTCGAGTGAGTGCCAGTATCGCGATCATCTGGAAAGCAAGGCCAAATTGGCCTCGAAGAAGCTGGGTGTCATCGGCCGGGCTAGACAGTACTTCACGTCCAAACACCGATTGTCCCTGTATAGGGCCCAGGTGCGGCCTCATATGGAGTACTGTTCTCATCTCTGGGCTGATGCCCCCCAGTATCAGCTTGAACCATTTGATCGCATACAACGCAGAGCCATTCGAATCATTGGGGACCCAGTAATCTGTGAAGGGCTTGACACTTTGGCATTGCGTAGAGACGTTTCTTCACTGTGCGTTCTCTATCGCATTTACAACGGGGAGTGTTCTGGAGAACTGTTTGACTTGATACCTGCCGCCGAATTCTCCAACCGCACAGTACGTTCCAAACTTAAATACCATCCACACCATCTGGATACTTGGCATTCGAGTACTGTGCGGTTTCGTAGGACTTTCCTTCCACACGCCACTCAACTGTGGAATGGCCTACCGGCGGCAGTGTTTCCAGGTCGATACGACATGAATACCTTCAAAAGGCGCGTTTACCTCCATCTCAAAGGCCGGCAACGTCCCTGTAGCTCCTCTGGTGTTACACGGGGCCGTGGGCGGCGGTGTTCACTTAACACCAGGTGACCCGAACGCTCGTTTGCCTTGTCCTTTCCATAAAAAAAAAAAAAAAAAAAAAAATATTCTATTATTTCAAAATATTTGGTATCAAATCTTAAGAAATAAAGAATAATATTTTTCCCGTGGGCGGACGGGTTAAGAATATAATTCCCCCCCGCCGCTGGGTAGCGTCCCGTAAAAGGCGGGTAACCCAGTAGTTTGGTGGTAGGAGATTCGTTCTCCGACTGGCTCGCGACCACTATCATCTCAAAGACGAACCGCCAAATATCTTATGATGTGTTCCGGTTCGATGGCATGTAAGCCAGCTCTCCCTATTCCCACCATTCCCATCCTTCCTCCCTTCTTCTGTCCTACATACACAAGGCTGGCAACGCATCCACAACTTGAATGTTGTCGATGTCTATGGGCAAAGGTAACCACTTAACACCAGGTGGGCCTTCAGCTCGTTTGCCTCCTTTATTCCACAAAAAAAAAGTCAAAAAGAAAAGAAATAAAGATGCTTTATTCAATGACAAGTTTCAACAGACAAGAATAAAAAAATGAATGAATGAATATTTAAAAGCATGCAAATATTCACTACACCGAAGAACGTGGGAAGTGCACATCATAATAAAATTTTTAAGACGGTCTTTTTCGACAATACACAATGTAAACAATTCCTTTTGACCTGAAAAAAGGTCACCATTACTTAGTAAGATTTCCTACCATCATTGTTTTTGACGAGACATTGAATACTTAGATTCATTTTATATTCGAGGCTTGTAATATTATTTCCCAGCGTACAATTTTTAAAATATTTTTCTACCTCTATTCTTAAAGTAAAATAAATGGAACTAAAGAACGAGAAGAATTAAAAGATACAGTGGAGGAGTCATTTGTTTAATAATCAGAAAAAGAAGGATATTTATAACGCTAAGTGCATTGCATTATAAGCACTACTTTCTTATCAATGGAACGGAGGAGAACGGAGTATTTTGACTCTTGATTCTCGCTTTTCTTTCCAATATGCGAAAAAAGCCCGATTTTTCTACTATTTTACTGTCCAAGTAATTTTAAGCGAATAAAAGGTGTTTTCTATATCTTATTAACACTTTTATAGTCCTATAATATAACATTTTTCATATCACCATCAAATTTTATTACATTTATTACGATAAATGTAGATGGCATATCTTTTCTTCCTTTAAATGAAAGAAGTGTAATATAAATTGTAAGAGTAGATGTCTCGGATAAGTTATTATATGCAATGGCACACTAAAAGCAAAATTTATGTTCAGTTTGCGTGTGCTGCTTTTGTAGCTGTTTACGCGAGCGCTCTATAGACTTGATAAATCTTATTTATTATAACAATTTTGTTTAGGTAAAATACATTAAATGTTAATACGTATACACAATAGAAGTCGTTGACGTGAAAAGTACACTGTCTTAGCAACGTGTATGTATGTATGTGACTTTATACAAGAGTGTGCTGGTTTAATGTTAATGATACGTTACATTAAACCAGTTAATATAAATAAATTAATTAGCTTTCTAAATTTATATATATAAATTTTAAACATGCCAAATTTTAATACTTTTCTATTTCAATAACTTTCGTAGCTTGGGTTGAAAGTTCTCCTTATTTACCTATATGATTTTATAACTTTTATATTTGTAACAAAATAAAAAGTGAGAAATCCGTGACGAAATTAGATGATTGCATTTGTTAATTTAATATTTTGTAGAATTACTTTATTTAAGAACATTTGTTAACAGCATTCAGAAATATTCAAGTAAATAAATTGGGACCAGGCGTGACGCAGTGGAACAAGCGTGTGACTGTGCCTGTAAACAACTGGTTGTGGGTTCGATTCCCACTCGAGGAGTGGAAATATTTAATATTTCCATTTTATTTGCTCTGGTGTCGAGGCAAAGCGCGGCGTTAAGTTCCGACACTTTACACGCAATGCCTCCGAATTCGGCGGAATGTGGAGAACGGAGTGTCTTAACACTAGGTTCCCTCTGCCTACCCTGCTGTGTGCGGGATACAGCGTGAAGCTAACAAAAAAGAAAAAGAATTATCTAGATAGGTACATACCAAATTGATTCCTGAGAGAAAGCCTCCGAAGTAGTTCCATAAACGTCTGACTGCCGACCTTAGGCACGCGGTTGAAAAATAGTAGTTCAATTTCAGATCTTGCTGTATTATTCAGTTCCCATGGATCTGGAATAATTTCTTCTGGTATCTCTTCTGATATATCATTAGATTGGATGTCCGCTTCAAGTGTACGTTGGGGTTTGCTGCGTTCCTTTAAAAGAATGTATTTTAAGTTTTCTTTTAAGGTATTTTTTGTTTGTATTGTAGCATTTTGGATATTTTATATGTTTTTTCAGTGACTAATTAAATTTTATTTACTATACAATATTATTACTATTAATGTTACATTAAATTATTTTTTATTAAAAATTCACTTGTTAACTGAGTGTACTTATCATAAGACCTGTCATCTTGTTTTAATAGCTATAGCTTAAGTAAATGAATAATCTAGTGTTTATCAAAAGGAATAAATATAATAAGTAAATATGAAAAATTGAATGGAAAACCCAAAAAAAAAATCTATTTAACATTCTATATCCTACTCAATGAATATAATATTGTATAAAGTTTCCGTAATAGCATTATCATTGAATGTGCGACATATTCAAGTTGCTACGGTATAAACAAGCTTTTATACTTTGTAATGTACTCACAATGCCGGTGTTCCTTCGTAGCGCTTCGAGAGCCTCTTTGTATTCTTGTGCCGACGCGTACGCGTGTTCTGTTCTGTCTGTCTGAATTCCTATAACAAAAATATATATGTATAGCTAAGCTTTTAGTACAGACTTAGAGATATGTCTGACTGAATACAATAGGTATACGTTCGAATCATACTCGTGGGATATTTATATTGATGTTAAAGTACAAGGAAAATTCCGTTTTTTCGCAGGTATTCGGTTTATCGCCCACACTGGCCTCCTGAATTATTCTAAATAATAATAAAAATAATTTAGACCTATGGCGGAATGTTCAATTTTCTACCCCTTTTTTTCATATGTTAATGTATTAGGAAACAAAATTATAAAAACAAACTTCACGCTACTTCTTTACATATATTGTAAAAAAATTACATTTTAATACATAGTTGTGATAGAGCATAATTTTATACTATTAAAGTAATAAATGCTCGTGAGTAAAAAATTTAAAAAGCGTACTACGATAGTCTAGCATTCGTAGCTATAATTATTTCCCATGTAATGATACCGTTCGGGGATACCGCAGATAATGCAGTGCGTTTACAAATTAGGTGTCTAATTTACTTATCGAAAACCAGTAATTTGCATCTTACTCAGTAGCATTAGATAGAATAGAATGGGTTCGAATGAATACTATATTTAAAGTGTACAATATAGTTTTAAGTATAGTTCTACAGGTTATTCACACTTACTTTGCACTTTTGTTAGTTGTTTTTATATAGGGTAGGTACTCACAGAGACAGTACCTACGACACTCAGTTTTTTAGATTTTGTTCGTTTTAGACACATGTTAGATGACTAGTCAATTTGGCTTTTGTCAAACTAAATTAGAGAAACCAAAAATATTTTGATGTATATATATATTTTAAAGTATATAGAACCAAAAATATTTTTATGTATAGAACCAAAAATATTTTTATGTATATTTAAAAGTAAATATTTTGAAAATTTGAACGAGTGGAGACTGGGTACATGAGGTGTTTGAATGTACCTACATCCTAATTATTATAAGTAATACACACACATGCAAGCCACCCATCGTTTCTTAAATAATATATATCATTTTTTTCTAAAAAGAGTAAACAATTATAATGTTTAATACATTATTTTAGAAACTTCGGATGTCAATGTCCTAGTTACTTTGAATATACGAAGGTTTCGGGATTAGGTTGAAAGTAAAATAAATTATAAGAGATTACGTGGTTACTTTTTACAAAGCATTTAGAGTCATTGTTGAGCCATTGGCCCAATATGATCCTCTATGGTAACGATGGAACTACTAGTAAATGTTAAGATATAGAATAAAATTATCTAAATGTAAATAAATATCTGTGTGAGTTATTACCTAAATTACTAGTCCAAAAATAACCATCTCTATATACGAATTGTTGTAAAAATAGAATATAGAGATAAATCTTACAGGACAACAAAATCATAATATAGACATCACATAAGTATCATAAAGGTGATTGATTGCGTAATAATCTTTCCCGATGTCACGAATGTAACGGTGGTGTCGACGTTAAACTGTATGTCGCTATATAAATCTTCCGGATTCGCACCTGTGACCCTAGCGAAATTATCTTTCCGTATTCGGTAATAATGCAGTACGAAACGAATTAATGATAAATTTACGAATATTTTGAATAATAATTGATTCCGTTTTTTTGTTGAATTTTGGTCTAAATAGATTTTTTCTCGTGTCTTGAAGATTTTTCCACATAGTAAAGAGAGAGTTTAGTATCAGGACACTCCGTTTTCCACATTCTGCTTCAAACCAAATCATTTCGTGCTGAGTGTCGGAACACAATGTCTCGCTTTATCTTATTACAGTAGGCAAATGAAAATAAATTAAATATAGCCGTACCCCTAGTGGCAATCGAATTCTGAATTAATTCACATTGACGGTCGGACGCTAGCTAGCTATGCCACGATAGCTTCAAACAAATAGAAATAACTTAGCTAATCAAAAATATTTTTAATATAATAGATTCAAAAAGGAGATGAGGCCGTCGTGGCGCAGGACAGCGTCTAACTGTAAATTGATGATTGTGGGTTCGATTCCCATTCAGGGGAATACATATTTAAATTTTCATTTCTTCGCTCTGGCACCTAAAACAAAACGCGGTGTTTGGTTCCGCCACTGAAATCTCAAAATTTAGATTTCGGGCGGAAAGTTGAAGACGGAGTGGCTTGACACTTAGTCCTCTTTGCGTGGGGTAGTTAGAGTCAGAGAGGAGGAGGGAAAAACGTTACTTTCTACTTTTAATATAGAAATATACAGCTATTTATCTTTGGATCTTTGCAAAACTTACCGTTATGAAAACGTGAACTATCAAATTTCAGTAGACACAAACGTGAAATGTAGTCAAAGGTACATATAACTCAATTCAGATGATCGTATTCGATAACTTTGTTCTGTTTGACCTCTTGTATATTCGAGCTTTTAGCAATAAAAGAAACTTAAAGCGAATCACGCGCTAAATTGTAAAGACGATCTTAGCAGATCGCAGGTAAGATTATACTTATTGTGATAATATCACAATTTCATATTTCTAAAGAGAAATTCGTAATATTTAGGTTACTACTGGCTATATAGAATAATATTATAAGATTGAACCTTTTTATCTCTTATATCTTTTTTGTTCTTATCTTTTTATATTCTGAGATAATGTTATAAATCTATTAAACAACGTTTTGTGACCATAGAATATGCTTCAAAAACTCTTTAAAGATTTTATAAGATATAGAAAATATACTAAACCATAAGAGTTTTAAAGTCTTTGTTGCGCACTATAATAAAAATATACAATGAAGAATTAATACAATACAAACATCCTGTTTCTAAGATTTATACCTTCCAGATAACCTAAATGTATCTACGTAAGGATCCACGGAAACGGGCGAGCGAATTGCGGTGCAAGCAACAAAAAAATAAAAAAACAAGCTTGCATGAAAAATAATAAAAAACAACTTCATCTTTTCCCCCCCATAGCATCATAGTCGGAGTGGACCTAAAGTCAAAGTATTCTGTACCTCACTTTCTGCACGAAATCGAGATATATCGGCCAACACGATTGAGTCATGGATAGAAACTCCGTGCTTTTTCTTATGGGCCAGAGCAGAGAAATGGTAATAATATATGATCAAAGTAAAAGGAAACTAAGCTTAAAATGCCATCATGGTCTTCTTGATAAGATAAATGAATTATTGTGATGAAATGACTAACTATCATCAATTGCTGTGTGACAAATATTAAACAAATCGCTTGGAGGTGGATGAAAATAGAGTTACTAGATTTAGCTTACACTTTTAAATATATAACAATATAAATATATAACAAAATAAATAACTCTTTAATAAAGGTCAAGTTAATAAAAGCGTGTTAAAATGTGACTATCATTCATTTATGATTGAGCCGAAACGAAAGTAATTAATTATGATTAAGAAAAGTGAAAGAAATGAATATGTACAGACATAATAAGAAAGTAACTACTAACTTACATTAGAGCGTGCACTAATAAGATATTCGGAAGTGTAACCGCAAAAACTACATCTTCATTTTGAATAATAACGGCGTAAGAAAATAAATAACACTTTAATACAACAGTCATATAATAATGATATCGACGAGGCAAAAAACGCGTGAGTATAATGAATCGCCCATAGCGGGTTGCTTCCGTCCGACATAGTTTTCTGGTTCATTTTGTAAAATTTTACAGTAATAATTCATATTGCATGCTTTTATGATAATCTCTTCATATTATTAACAATAAAAGAATCTTATGGAGCTTCTCTAAATCGTGTGACATATGTGCATATCTCTATATCTTCGTTGCTATAAATAATAAATATAGTACATAGGTACACTTATTCTTTAAAGCTTATATATGTAATAAAAAAAAATATACGTCCAACCTTATTATAGCAATTTCCTTTTTTATCCTATACTATGTTTTTTTACCACATTATCGACATAAATAATATAGGTTTTATCTTTATAAAAAAGTTTGCTGGAGGCTGGTCAACGTTGTAGTCGTATAATGTATGCGAGCAATTTACATGCCTAGCGAAAGTACTAAGTACTTGACTGACAGATAGCAAAGATGATTGCTATATTAAAATTGCAATGTTCATCATAACTGTACTAAATATTGATCTGGAAATTGATAGTTGTATAAATAGAACTCAGCCGTGTGCTGCAAACCAATCTATGTACATGTTTTGATACATGCAGGTAGCATGTATCGTATCCATTTAATTGATACAGCGAATATAAATTATTGTGTATTATATGGTTTGTACACAATACTTATTAATTGGGTACTAAGTGCCTTGACACGAGAGCGAAGAAAATGCAAAAAAAAATAAAATTCCACTCCTCAAGTGAGAATCGAACTCACAACCCACAACCCACAACCCATCAGGTTTACAATCACACTTATGCCACTCTGTCACGACTGGCCACTTAGAAAATTTTAATAACGGAAAACCAATTTTACATGGTAAAAATAAACAAAATTAAAAATTTTGAAAAAACCCACGACGGTTTAATTGTAATTGAAAAAGAATAAAATAACTATAAATCCCCCGCCTAAAAGAATATATGTAACGAGATGATGGGGACGACTTCGTCGGAGCTGCCATTACTTTAAGCTTGCTAACTTCTCCTAGGTTTTCATGCTGTTGAAACAGGTTTGGGAAAAAATTTTAAATATTAATATGACTTTACAGTTTTGATAACTGACATTACTTTTAAAAACTTTAAGAACGAAATCTATACTGTTAGCTCTCTCTTCAGCCTGTTGCCGTCCACTGTTGGACGTAGGCCTCCCTCTTAGAGCGCCAACCTTCCCGGTCCTGGGCAGCTCTCATCCATGCGCTGCCAGCCACCTTTTTCAAGTCATCTGTCCATCGTGCTGCAGGGCGTCCTACACTACGCTTGCCTAAACGCGGTCTCCACTCTAACACGTGTCGGCTCCATCGACCATCATTTCGTCTAGAGACATGGCCGGCCCAATTCCACTTCAGCGTGCTGATCCTACGTGCAATGTCGGTGACTCTGGTTCTCTGGCGAATGACTTCATTCCGAATTCTGTCAGCCAGAGAAACTCCAAGCATTACACGTTCCATCGCACGCTGAGCGATCTTTAATTTATGGACCAGCCCTACGGTGAGTGTCCACGTTTCTGCTCCGTAGGTCATCACAGGTAGAACGCACTGGTTAAATACCTTAGTTTTAAGGCATTGTGGGACAGATGACTCAAAAATATGACGAAGCTTCCCAAATGCCGCCCAACCAAGGCGTATTCTTCTGTGCGCTTCCTTTTCAAAATTGTGCCGGCCGAGCTGGATTGTTTGGCCAAGGTACACATAATCCTGCACAACTTCAAGTGTAGCGCCACTTACGACAACAGGTCTCGGGGATACATGATCATTAAACATAATTTTAGTCTTGTCCAGATTCATCCCGAGACCCACCCGTCTTGAAGAATCGCCCAGGTCATTCAGCATTTCCTCCAAATCCTGCAGAGTTTCCGCCATAATGACTATATCGTCGGCAAATCTTAAATGTGATAAGTATTGGCCGTTGATGTTTATACCCCGTCCGTTCCAGTCGAGCGTCTTAAAGACGTCCTCCAAAGCAGCGGTAAACAGTTTCGGAGAAATAATATCCCCCTGTCTTACCCCACGATGTAATTGGATTGGTCTTGTGCTTTGGTTCTGTACTTGGACGGTCATGGTAGCGGCTTCGTACAAACACTTTATCACTTGGATGTACCGACAGTCGATAAGGCATCTCTGCATGGATTGTAGAACAGCCCAGGTCTCAATCGTGTCGAAGGCTTTCTCGTAGTCCACATACGCTAGGCATAGAGGCTGATTATATTCCTCGGTCTTTTGGATGATTTGCCTGAGGGTATGTATGTGGTCTACGGTGCTAAAGCCTTTTCGAAACCCAGCCTGCTCCACAGGTTGGAAGTCATCGAATTTATTAGTAAGACGATTCGTGATAACTCACGAAAATAACTTATATACATGGCTCAGGAGTGTTATGGGACGGTAGTTCTTAAGGAGGGCTTTATCGCCCTTTTTGAAAAATAATAAAACTACACCCCTGCTCCATGACTCCGGTGTAATGCCATTGTGAAGGATGGAATTAAAAAGCCTCGCTAGGCTTACCAAAACAGGTGTTCCTCCCGCTTTAAGAAGCTCTGCGGAACCTATCGTTGAAAGTTTCATCTAAATCGGACTAGTAGTTTTTACTCTGCATAATCAAATGTTTACTGCAGCGCCCCCTGGTGAATTTTCACCGTAACAAAAAAGCTGGTGAGTGGTCTGCGGAAAATATGCACTAACTGTTAGCTACTATATTTAAAATAGAGGTTGCAACTGGCAGCCCCCGACGAAGTTGTCCCCATCATCTCGTTACATATATTCTTTTAGGCGGGGGATTTATAGTTATTTTATCCTTTTTCAATTACAATTAAACCGTCGTGGGTTTTTTCAAAATTTTTAATTTTGTTTTTTATTTTAATTTTTTTAAAGTGAATAGATAGATACACATTATATATTATTACAATATTTCGAAATACTTTATAATTAATCTTCATGCAAATTCAAAAGAAATTATAAGCCCAATGCTTTCTGGTTATCAAATGCTTATTGCAGCGCCTGGGAGATTGTCACCGTAACATTTTCAAGAGATTTAAGTCTAACCAAATCAGTGAAAATCACAAAACCCACTAGTAGTTTTGATTTTGAACAAACTAATTTATACTGGAGCGTCCCGTGGTAGTTCGTGATATGGCATATAAAAACACACAACAATTAAACCTGAACCTATCACAGAAAACCGCATCCAAATAGATTTCACACAAAAAATACAAGCAAATGCTTACTGCAGCGCCCCTTGGTGAGGTGTCACCATGACATATATACGAGAACAGGCGCTGATTAAGCCTGATCCTATCTTTGATAACTGCATCCAAATCGGACTTGTAGTTTTAGCTTTGCATAATTAAATGTTTAATGCAGCGCCCCCTGGTGAGTTCTTAACGTAAAAAAAAACCTAAAAACTTACACCAAGTAAAGGTAAATCTAATACTAAAAACTCTGCCCAATCGGACTAGTAGTTGTGATTTTGTTTTAAATATTACAAACAAATATTTACTGCAGCGCCCCCTGGTGAGTTAAGACGATTAAGCATATCCAAGAACATTCACTAATTAAACTAGAGCTTATCATTGAAACTGCATCCAAATCGAATTCGCCATTTTAGCTTTGCACAAACAATATTTTACTGCAGCGCCCCCTGGTGACTTGTCACCGTAATATAAATTTAAAAACATGCACTAAGCAAAACGGAATCTAATACTGAAAACTCTTTCCAATCCTACTAGTCGTTTTGGTTCTACATAAAAAAATAGAAGCAGCTACTTACTGCAGCGCCCTCTAGAGAGTTGACACATACATGAAAATATGCACTAAGTAAACGTACATGACACATATATGAAAATATGCACTAAGTAAAGTTTAATCTATCATTGAAAACTGCATTCAAATCGGACTCGTAGTTTTAGTTTTGCACAAATGTACTTACTGCAGCGCCCCCTGGTGAGTGGTCACCGTAACACATATATGAAAAGATGCACCAATTAAACCTGAACCTATCGTTGAAAGTTTCATCTAAATCGGACTAGTAGTTTTTACTCTGCATAATCAAATGTTTACTGCAGCGCCCCCTGGTGAATTTTCACCGTAACAAAAAAACAAAAATCTTAAAATATGCAAGAAACGAAGCTGAATCTATTTCTGAAAATTCTACCCAATTGGATTAGTAATTTCGGTTTTAGACAAATAAATACAAGAAAAATTTTGGTTTTACACAAAAACACTCAAACAAATGCTTACTACAGCGCCCCCTGATGAGTGGTCACCATAACATATATATGAAAAGACGCACCAATTAAGCCTGAACCTATCCTTGAAAGTTTCATCTAAATTGGACTAGTAGTTTTTGATTTACATAAACAAATGTTTACTGCAGCGCCCCCTGGTGAGATTTCCCCGTAACAAAAAAAGAAAAATCTTAAAATATGCACCAAGCAAAGCTTAATCTTTTTCTGAAAACTCTTTTCAATCGGATCAGTAGTTTCGGTTTTAGACAAATAAATACAAAAAAAGTACAAACAAATGCTTACTGCAGCGCCCCCTGGTGGTTTGACACAATCAATATTAAACATATCTAAGAACATCCACCAATTAAACCTGAATCTATCACTGAAAATTGTATCGAAATCAGACTATTATTTTTTGAGATAATTAAAAACATTCGTTTGCACGTAAAATGCTTACTGCAGCGCCCCCTGGTGAGTTAAGGCAATAAGACATATCTAAGAATATACGCCAATTGAACCTTAACCTATCACAGAAAACCGTATCAAAATCGGACTTATAGTTTTGGAAATAATTGACATAGTAATTTGCACAAACACACAAACAAACAAACAAACAAACAAACAAACAACCTCTCACCCCAAACACATATACAGTCGCCGTTCCGTCGCGGGTAAAAATAAGATATTGCACTATTGCATTGATTGCTACAATATTTTTATTGTTTTTTAAATAAAAATCAGTCAAATTTAATAATCTGTACTTTGAATAATAAAAAAAATCGAAAAAATAACCGAAATAAATACGCATTTGTACTCTTTATTTAATTGATAAAATACAGTTATAATTTGAAACTCTCAAATACGTTGGTAATTTGGAACATTTCAAGCATTCAGTACTTATCTCTTGATCTCCACAGAATAGAACCCAGACCAACCGCAAAAGATTTTGCGGCTTCTAAATAAAGACATAACTGTGGCCTCGAAAATTATGATGGACATCGCGTGACTCGCGCGTCCTAATGAATGGCATTTGCTTTTAAATGGTAACGATTCTGGTACGACTATTCGATTAATTTTGATCTTGGACCCCAGGTGTAATGACTACATTGAAATATTTAAAGCGTGGAGAATAAAAAGCTTTCGCAACCTGTTATTATTATTTTAAGATACATTCGTGTAAAATTACTATCTGTTTGTGGCAATTTGTTACTTAAGGTCAAGCGTGCTTATTTATAAAAATTAAACTTTAAAATAAAAATTATACGTAATTTAGGTCAAATACATGTTTTCTCGCTAATCACAAAAGTGTGTCATAAAATAAAAAAAGACTCAGGTTCAATTAAACGTTATGGAGGTTTCTTATTGTGCTTAGCACTAGGATTTTATCATCATCCTGCTTAAGTAGTATAAGACAAAATGATAAATAATATAATTAAGGCATTGTCTCCCTTGCAATGAGTAATGAAATACTTTTAAAAATTATTTTTTAAACCAGAATTATTAAAAGAATCGCGTACGATTCTCATTCGATGAACTGAACTGCGTGTACTATACACGATACACTAGGTAGGACAGAGGACTGTCTGACCTGATGTGTGCGGGATACAAAGTGCCGGTAAAAAAAATTGATTATAAATAAAGACATAGATTTAACGATCTCTCGAAAAAACTGCTTAATTTGACTTTAAAGAGCTGTAAAGTAAACTTAACACATTTTTAATCAAAATAAGAAACCTGTGTTATAATCTGCAAGAAAGTTTATTTTAGTATCAAAGGCTGTCATGCAGATCTCTTCAGTCGGTGGTGGCTGGTTATAAATATTAAGCAACATCTTGTGTTGACCAAAACATAAATAAAAAGTTATTTTTACTATAATTTTAATTACCTGTCCTATTAGAACGTGAGAACTAAAAAAAAACATTTTTTAAATAATTTTTAATTCTTAAAACATCTTCATAAGAGCTAATTTACTAAAGACTGCTCTTGTTGGAAAGAATTGACATAATATATTTGAGTGGCAAAACTAATTTTTCTTCCTTTTTAATAGCCCGAGTGAATTGACTTAAACTAAATAAGCGTGAGTTTGTAAATGACACATATTTATTATATGTAATACATTTTGTTACGGTTGGTTTTGTTTATTTAGTAGTATTATTAAAATTGAAATAACGTAGGCCAATCGTGGCGCAGTGGCACGAACGTGTGACTGTAAACGACTGTTGTGGTTTCGATTCCCACTCGAGGAGTGGAAATATTTAATATTTTCATTTCTTCGCTCTGATATCAGAGGTAAAGCGCGGCGTTTAGTTCCGCCACTTAACACACAATGCCTCCGAATTCTGTCTTAACACTAAGTTTCCTCTGCCTACCCTGCTGTGTGCGGGATACAGCGTGAAGCTAAATAAAATTAATAATTTGTATTAAATATTGTCTGTGCTCCCGACTTCGTGCGCGTGGAATTTATCAAAAAAGTTATAATTCCGAAGTGCAATTAGCCTAACTTACTCCGGCTTTTTCAGAGATTAGTCGGAACAAAGAAGCGGACAGACAGACAAAAAATGTAAACAAATATATTTTGGTGTAAGTACCGTATCCATGGGTGCACCGAAATGTGATTTATTAGTATTGACAAGACATCAGACATATAAATGATTAAGGACATCGTGGCACAATTGACAGATTTTAAACATCGTTAAAATTGTAGGTTCAGGGTCCACTTGGGGGAATCATATTTATTTTTTTTTTTTATTATATGAGTACTGCCAGTCAACACACTGTGTCCTGATCTGCTATATCCTGATTATTAGCATGAAAATAGAAAGCGAAGTGTCTTGACAATATATTTTCTCTAACTATCCCATGCTGGACAAAATGGTAATCTGTACAAAAATAACAACCATTGTACTACTAGAAGTAACACGAAGACATACATAAACATTTTTTTCTCAACGGCCATCTTAAGCACTTAAGTTCGCTATACTATGTCAGTATGTAAGAGGAAGTGCGTGCTTTGCGTGTTACTCTGAATTGAATTCTTAAAACATCTTATTCACAGAATCTCCTACACAAATTAGATACATGATAAGATTGAAGTTAACTTTCATGCATTTTCTGACAAGTTCCACGGTTTCCTTTTTTAATTATTAATTCTTGTACCGACAACAAGATAACAGAAATATTTTATGTTTTTTTTTAATATTTTTAATTGCATTAAACGTTTTAGGGAAATAAAGAACAGGGTTCCTTAACACTGAGCTCTCTCTCACTGTCGTGCTATGAAAAAAATATAAATTTTCTTTTTTTTTTCTTTTTTTTAGCTTATCTGTATCCCGCACACAGCAGGGTAGGCAGAGGGAAGCTAGTGTTAAGACACTTTGCTCCCTACTTACCGCCGAATTCGGAGGCAATGTGTGTTAAGTGGCAGAACATAACGCCGCGGTTTGCCTCGGCATCAGAGCGAAGAAAATGGGAATATTAAATTAATTCCACTCCTCGAGTGGGAATCGAACCTACAACCAGTCGATTTACAATCACATTTTGTGCCTTTGCTCCACGAATGGCCTCTTTGATTAATTGACGTAGAAAAATACTAAAACAACATATATTTATAGTGTAGCATATAAGAAATAGTATCAATTGTACCAACTATTAGTAGTCTAGTAAAAAATCTATATATAACACATTCCTCAAGGTGATATAATTTCCCGGAAAGATGTGAACAGCTCTGATACACATTACAGGATGTTCTTGATGGTTTTTTTGCTAAATTAGTAGAGGCCTCACATTTTTTGTACCGTCATCGCAATTCTTAGTCGTAACAACACTAATTACACATATTTGCCTTATTCTTCATTGCTGTAGATACCATTGTTTAAAGTAAGAGTACTGACCATTATACCTGAATACATGAACAAAAACATAAAAACCTTTGCATATAGTGCAGTATACATCATAGCGTATTCCTATGAACTAAAAGAGTTCAGCCACTAATCTAAAAACTACTGTAAAATAACAGCGATTTCTTTTAGTATTTTAAATCCGGATTTTGGATTGCAAATATTTTAAAAAATAATACAAAAAGCAGCAAATATTTTTAAAAATATATAGAAAATAGACTAAAAACACTTTCTTTAATCAACTGGTCTTAAAATATTTTAACAATATTCTATTCTGATTCAGAAATAGTAAAAAGAAAAGTTTTATATGAGAGTACTATTATAATTCTAACTGAATATAACAACTATGAAATATAAAAACGTGAAACTTTTTGTATAGAACTTATTTCAATAAAAGGTATTAAAGTTATAGAAAACCGACTTCATATGCACCCTTCATTATGTAAATGTTGCTGCAATGTTATGCGATCATTGCTGGAACTTTTACATTCATAATAATGATTTACTAAACAATAATAACGGGATGTTTTTTTTCAAAACTAACAAGTAAATTGGAGATATTATTTACACTCTTCTTTTCATTTATCAATAACATGATATTGATAATCATAACATGACGATTATTTCCTGTGTTCTATAAACTTTTGGAATACTTACTAGGAATAACATGTTTAAATCATTTAACAACTGTAAAGGTTCTATTACGTGTAATAAAAAATAATAATACACTTAACCTTGTAGGAAACGTCTAATTCCCAAATAATATCTATTGTTATCAAAAACGCGAAGTCATTTCTTATGTAACAACCGTAGAACGAGGTAACGATGGTTTAATGACACCAATTTTATAATTATTTCCATTTCAAAAACAAACAAACATTTTTAGTATTGGATTGGACGGAAATAAATAAAACATTTTAATGTTTACGGCCGATAGATGCAAAAAACGTGTTGTTGGTCTTTCAGGAGCAAAAAACTCAGTTAAGATAATATTATATAACTTGGTATGCAAATCACATCTTACAATCTTAAAGGTTGAATTTGATTTGCATATGAAAGTGGAACTATTATAAGGCGTTAAACTGAAGTTATTTTTAACCTAAAGGTTTTTTTTGCATCATAAAATTTTATTAGGTAATAAATATAAATAAATTGCTAAACTTATATATTATTGTTTAATTTTTTTTATTTACCAATTTTAATTCTTAAAACAGAAAAACATATATCTGAAGCGTATTATAAAGTTAAACCGGTTATATTTATAACTTGCCTGGATAATTCGAAAGTTCAGGAAGAGGATAAATAAAATCTGTTTAGATAAATTAAAATTGTACGTATTATAAACTTAACAGTATTGCATTTTTAATTATAACGCAAGGTACCGCACGACTTTGTCCGGTAGAATGTCATAAAAAAATTAAAATGCAGTTCAAGATCGCATCGAACAGTAAACTGAGATCACTTGTTTGAACTACGACGTTTACTAGGAACTGTACTAACAACGTATGATACAGGTATAAAATAATACAACTACATTTTTAATTGTTTACAAAACTTTTATATAACTTAAAGAGCCTTATTTGGTAATTTAAGCAGCTCTGACTCCAGAGAAAACCTAGTGTAAAGACATTACAATATTCTTTTTGCGGCCCGCCTGCAATAAACCTATTTTTTTTTTAGGGTAGGTACCAAAATGTAGTAATTTTGGTTTACCTAAATAGGATAATTTAGTAGAGACAATATTTAGCTTTTATTACTTTTTTTATTCTGTATTTTAAATTATTTCATGAAAATAAAAATTCAATGATATCAGTAATGGACTTTTAGTAAACTTGAAAAGTAATATTTATTTGAGATAAACTTACAATATATTGTAATGATAAAAAAGATAAGAAAAATAATAAAAGTAAATTCTAATTTCTAAATGAAACCCTTACATAAAAATGCTAATTTAATATACTCAAAAAGTTGTTATCGAAGTTTGGCAACTTGTATCTTTATCAGGATTCTTAATTCTTGATAAAATTTTAAAAGTCCATTTTATTGTGGGATGGCATATTTATTTCCCCGTTTTTGCTGCACGACAACTTCGTTGCCCACGCTCCTAATCTTTACTCTTAACATTAAGAGGAATATTTTATAATAAATAAAAATTTAAAAGGATATTTTTAAAAATACACTATTTTTAAGTCAATAAATATAACGGATCACTCCGTAACAAGAGATATCGCTGTTTATTGGAAGGAAAACTGTAAAATTACCATAAAACTTTAACTTTAAAGAGTTATTCAATTTTTCATTTTATCTATATGGTAAGCTAATAAAGTATTACTACATTTTACATTCAAATATTTATGTTAGTTGAAGAACATCTACTTATAGCTGTTTTAAATTGTTGACTACAATAAATATGATTACAATAAAAGTATGATAAAATAAATAAAAATTATAATAAATTTAAGCAAAAAAAATAACATAATAGACAGGATATCAGGATGGAACCGTGGACAACCATAAGAAGTAACCACTCTTCCAACTGAGCTATCACAACGTTGTCAACAGTCGCGAATTGACATTTTGTATACTAATGATATTTTAGCAGTTTTCTTAATGCCCGGAAATCCAGAGAAAAAAACATTTTATAGAAATAAAACCTAGGTAGATCGAAATTTCTCCCCTGCAACCCCCTACATCATGAAAATTGTTGGAGCCGTTTCCGAGATTCCAATTCTAAATATATAACCAAGAATTACTCGTTTAAATATATAAGATTTATAGATAGATTAAATTCTTGCACTTGTTTAAAATAATGGTCAGAACGAAGCAAACCAAACAATTCTAACTGTAACCATTTGATTTGTTCTCAAATAAGATAACACCACAAAGGGACTATCGTTTCGCCGTAAGGGGCAATAAACTGATGTAACAATGGTGTAGGGTTTGGAAGGACGATAAAGGAATTACAGCGCTTCCGGGACCCTGAGGCTTGTCGCGGTCGCTGACCGACCTTTAAACAGACAATAAGATTGTGCTTGAATGATACTTTCTAAGCCTGTGATCGTTGACAAACCAGAGGAATCTATGGAGAGCTTACACTGTAAATATCTTTATATTACTTTTTTAAATAAATATATAGTATTAATATATATAATATTTACTTAAAAATACTTAGAAATACAATTTTTTACTCTTGTTTATGTTCTCATTTTTTCTGATTAACATTTTCCAATTTGTTAAGTACTAACAGTAGACACACTAAGGAGATGATTCCGCTCACATTAAAAGTAATTACACTAATTTCCAACATGCCTTTTCACTATGTGGGTAGTTATTACTAGTACATACTCTTTAGACGCAATTCAAGCCTGCAGTCTTTACGGTAAAGAGTAATGCATAGTTACGTAAGTTGAACAATTTTACAAATTCTGCAACAGATGGCTTCTACTTAATTAAGCTTTTAAGAAAATATTTGCTCCCGGTTTTAATGACTAGTGTCGCAGTTGACGCATAAGTTACACGTTATATGGTTTTATATGGTTCTTTGTGTACGATGTGTAATATTTATTTTATTATTTTAATGTATTACTAAAATTTTATAGAATGTATTGGTTTTACGCACTTCTTCTGCAAGTAAACTTTAAGTATGCCAAATTAAATACTCCTCTGTCCACATATTTTTTGTAAGATGGTATAAAAAGTTTTTCCTCCGCATATATTGGTAAATATAGAATAAAATAAAACTTTTAAATATTAGACAATTCATATTTGTTTTTTTTTTGTTGTCTTATGTGTTATCTATTAACCAGTTGTTATCTATTAACACTATAATTTGTCGAATGATTGAATTTCAAGCGAGGGAAATGATTTATCAGCGCAAAAATATGTTAAGCAAAATGTCTAATAAAATTTTATAAAGTTTATAAAAGTTTGAAATATTTACTTGATTTTGTAATTAAAATTGGTCCACATTATTATGCATACGGAGCTTACAGTCACTTGTTCATTCGTAAAGCTGGCAGGTATATGCGTTTTGGCATTAAAATGTTGACACCCCTTTTGTGCTTGCCGCCAATCCTTGTTTCATACTAATGAAAATTTAACCGTGTTAAGAATATATAATGTGTATTATACATCATAATTCAGGAATAATTATTTTACAGATAGATTTAAATTATTTATTTTTACACAATATAAAAAATAATAGTTTTTTTTCTGTAATTTTCACTGATTTGCATGGCACACTGACAAAATCTGATATCGTAACAAACCTACCCAGGTCAAGCAAATATCTATATTATTATAAATATACCATGATTTACAGTGAGAGTTTAACTTAAACCGATTGCTTCTGATGCTATGATTCTACCTGCATCAGTTTTTTTAATTCTTCTAGTGTTAATCATGAATAGTACTTTAAAAGTTTTGCAAATTGCGTTTGGAGTGGCCAAGAAAAAAGAGAGTGGACCATAGATCGAAAACGGAGAGTATAAATACACTGGGTACTAGCGTATTACGAGCAAAAAAGTCGTCAATACGGATGTATAATCACTTTTTTTATATATTATATAAAATGTAATCAATAGAAGCCAATAATGTATTATAAAAAACATTTAAGTTATAATTCATCGATGTCACATTAATAGTAACATTTGTTAAAAAAGTTTTTATTTATCATAATTCAATTATTGCATGGAAATTTCACTTTAAGAGATATTTATCAACTCAATAACAACAACAATCAATATCAATATCAACCATACGAATAATAAATGCACATTAAATGCACTTGCTGTAGCTAATCTCATACAATGCGCCGGCGGCTTTCAAATCACATTATAGAAACGGTCTGTAATTGTTATTTAGCATAGGCCATTCATTTTATCTTTGCTTCGAAATCATTTATTTGCTTACTATAAATCTATAAAATCTAGGCATTTTAGTGCAATATTGTATATTATTATAACAGTATTGACTTATAAAAATTATATATATATTTTTTTTATTTATTTATTAAACCAAAAGAACAATACATTAATAATACACAAAACGGTACAACACAAACCACAGTCGGTTTTCCTGTGCACCGCGGATTCAAACGACGATAACAAAATATTAAAATTATGACAAACTAACAATGAGTATGAGTAAAAATAATAAGTGTAAAAGAAATACAAAATTGAGGGTAGAACTAAAATAATTGCTTTGTAATACAAAGCAATTATTTTAGTTCTACCCTCAATGGTCGACGCTCGCGCATTGATCTGGTTTACAATTTGAATAGCTACACTATACAGCATGTTCCAAATAGATTTTTTTTAATTTGTTTTTATAATTTTTTATGTTTAATTGTTTTTTTTTTTTTTTTGTTTTTTATATAAAGTTAGTAAGTGGCGTAAAAAAAAATGACAATACATTCACATATAAATAACGCGACTGATTTGCATAGTTGTCGTGAGCGTGGCGCAGTTGAGAGGTCTCTGACCGCAGGCGGTGGCTGTGGGTTTAAATTTCACTCAAAGTTTATTTTTTGAATAAACAATTCCCTTCCTCACCTGATTAGACAAAGCATGGAGATCTTGGGTTTCCTAACAAATACAGAACATCTTTAATGTTGGAATGTACTTGATTAGATTGTACTTACATAGCAAAATGGAGTTAAAATATGAAAATTAAAATAAAAAAATTACATGTATTGAGAAAAAAAATGTAAAAAAAACATTTTTAGCATAGTAACTCATCTTAGGCAAATATAAATATTCATAATTACAATTTTCTCACATAATTATATCACTAACTATTAAATAGTATCTAACGTCATAGTAACCAGTCTTCTGTCAGTTAAGGCTATTGTAATAAAAAGTGGTATTGCGAGCACGAGATTCTCGGTATTTCTGTTAACTGAATTGTCTAATTTCATGACTATAACATTCATTTATAGACATTTTTTCCATTTTGATTTTTTCTCATATACTCAACTGAATACTATCGATGTTTTAAAAATCTTCCTTTTTGTTCACGCCCAAATGTCTAACACAGCAATTTTATCAATTTTATTTTAGCTGTGCTAATTCTTACACTGAATAAAGAATGCAATTCTCGTGTTGAGAACGCCGCTTGATCGATAAAGAATTTAAAAAAATATTTTGAAAAAAACCCACGACGGTTTAATTGTAATTGTAAAAGGATAAAATAACTATAAATCCCCCCGCCTAAAAGAATATATGTAACGAGATGATGGGGACGGCTTCGTCGGGGGCTGTCATTACTTTAAGTTTGCACAAACCTTCTCATAGGTTTTCTTGCTGTTAAAACAGTTTTGGCAAAAAAATTAAATATTAAAATGAATTTACAGTTTTGATAACTGATATTTTAAAGACTTTAAAACGAAACCTATACTTAAAGCTACTATATTTAAAAAAGAGGTTGCAACTGGCAGCCCCCGACGAAGTCGTCCCCATCATCTCGTTTCATATATTCTTTTAGGCGGGGGATTTATAGTTATTTTATCCTTTTACAATTACAATTAAACCGTCGTGGGTTTTTTCAAAATTTTTAATTTTGTTTTTTATTTTAAACTTTTTAAAGTGAATAGATATACATTATATATTATTACATAATATTGAAATACTTTATATTAATCTTCATGCAAATCCAAAAGAAATTATAAACCCAATGCTTTCTGGTTATCAAATGCTTATTGCAGCGCCTGGCAGATTGTCACCGTAACATTTCCACGAAACTTAAATCTAACCAAATCAGTGAAAATCACAAAACCCACTAGTAGTTTTGATTTTGAACAAACTAATTTATACTGGAGCGCCCCGCGGTAGTTCGTGATATGGCATATAAAAACACGCAGCAATTAAACCTGAACCTATCACAGAAAACCGCATCTAAATAGGTTTCACACAAAAAATACAAGCAAATGCTTACTGCAGCGCCCCCCGGTGAGGTGTCACCACGACACATATACGAGAACACGCGCTAATTAAGCCTGATCCTATTTTTGATAACTGCATCCAAATCGGACTTGTAGTTTTAACTTTGCATAATTAAATGTTTAATGCAGCGCCCCCTGGTGAGTTCTTGACGTAAAAAAAAACTTACACCAAGTAAAGGTAACTCTAATACTAAAAACTCTGCCTAATCGGACTAGTAGTTGTGGTTTTGCATTAAATATTACAAACAAACGTTTACTGCAGCGCCCCCTGGTGAGTTAACACGATAAAACATATCCAAGAACATGCACTAATTAAACTTGAGCTTATTATTGAAACTGCATCCAAATCAAATTCGTCATTTTATCTTTGCACAAACAATATTTTACTGCAGCGCCCCCTGGTGACTTGTCACCGTAATATAAATTTAAAAACATGCTTTAAGTAAAGCGGAATCTAATACTGAAAACTCTTGACAATCGTACTAGTCGTTTTGGTTTTACACAAAAAAATAGAAACAGCTACTTACTGCAGCGCCCCCTAGAGAGTTGACACATACATGAAAATATGCACTAAGTAAACTTGAATCTATCATTGAAAACTGAATTCAAATAGGACTCGTAGTTTTAGTTTAACACAAACAAATGTACTTACTACAGCGTCCCCTGGTGAGTGGTCACCGTAACGCATATATGAAAAGAAGCACCAATTAAACCTGAATTTATCGTTAAAAATTTCATTTAAATCGGACTAGTAGTTTTTGCTCTGCATAAACAAATGTTTACTGCAGCGCCCCCTGGTGAATTTTCATCGTAACAAAAAAACAAAAATCTTAAAATATGCAACAAGCAAAGTTGAATCTAATTCTGAAAACTCTAGCCAATCGGATTAGTAATTTCGGTTTTAGACAAATAAATACAAGAAAAATTTTGGTTTTACACAAAAAAAACTCAAACCAATGCTTACTACAGCGCCCCCTGATGAGTGGTCACCATAACGCATATATGAAAAGATTAAGCCTGAACCTATCTTTGAAAGTTTCATCTAAATAAAACTAGTAGTTTTTGCTCTGCATAAACAAATGTTTAGTGCAGCGCCCCCTGGTGAGTTTTCCCCGTAACAAAAAAAGAAAAATCTTAAAATATGCATCAAGCAAAGCTGAATCTTTTTCTGAAAATTCTTTTCAATCGGATCAATAGTTTCGGTTTTAGACAAATAAATACAAAAAAAGTACAAACAAACGCTTACTGCAGCGCCCCCTGGTGGTTTGACACGATAAAACATATCTAAGAACATTCACCAATTAAACTTGAATCTATCACTGAAAATTGTATCGAAATCAGACTATTATTTTTTGAGATAATTGAAAACATTCGTTTTCACGTAAAATGCTTACTGCAGCGCCCCCTGGTGAGTTAAGGCAATAAGACATATTTAAGAACATACGCCAATTGAACCTTAACCTATCATAGAAAACCGTATCAAAATCGGACTTATAGTTTTGGAAATAATTGACATAGTAATTTGCACAAACACACAAACAAACAAACAAACAAACAAACAAACAAACAACCTCTCACCCCAAACACATATACAGTCGCCGTTCCGTCGCGGGTAAAAAATATAAAACAACACAACCATACAAAGTGCACACGATAGTGGCTTCAAGACAACATTGAGTGCTGAAATGATTGTTATATTTAAAATAAATATTTGTTATATTTAAAATAAATATTTGTTATATATAAAATAAATTATGAAAATACTAATTAGTTAAAAAATCCGGATGGATTTTGGAGGCGCGGGTTCGAATCCCGCGGCGTTCAAATTTTTATACGTATTCTAAATGTCTTTTTCAATTTACCTAAGTGTGGAAAAAATGTTCTTTAAAAATGTTCAAAATACTATACTTAGTTATAATAACACTTAGTTATCTAATAATTATAACATAAGTCAAACAAAGTTATTGCAAATGTTTTGCATATATGTAAAACACTTGAAATACGAAATTCATAAGAAATTATTATAAATTCGAAAGTAGATAACCAATAATATAACATGAAAGCAATCCTTAATTATTGTTGAGAATTTGCTTACATGTATTTACAAATTAAGTGAGCTGTCAGTGAAGAGAAGCCATTAGCATGAAACGCCTGCTCATCTTATTATTTCACAAAACTTAATTTACTAAAGTACCAGAAGTATAAGTATTAACGGGACTGCCGCTCTATACACTGAAAATATGTAACTAGCTATCTCATGGTTACGAAATTATATAGTTTTTATATATTTACTTTATTTAGGTCAATTTGACAAGTGAAAACTAGTAAATATGTTTTAAGAAGTCGTCGTTGTATAAATATCTGACACTACTACAGATAAGCTTGTGGGTTCGACTCCCACTATTTTCATATCATTCCGCCACCCAACACGTAAGGAAGGTGGAAAGTATCTTGACATTCGTGAATCTAAGGAAAAGCTTCAACCTTTATATCAGTAAACATGAAGTAGACCTTTTATCAAAAATATATAATACTCCCTGAAATTACTTTGAAAGATAATAGCTAAGTACATATAACATATAATCATATCTCTACGATATCGTGTGAACGGTCAAACGCAATAACACAGTTTAACAGTGCGCATCAATTTACCGTCAATCAAATTAAAAAGAGTAACTGTTTCAAAGCTTTTCCACTATTAGCATTGTATGTCAATCAACAAGTGTTATGTCAGTACTTTGTATTTACTACTGACCTACTCAGGCGTAGTAATTCTTGCTTCCGGTACACATTTATTTTATTTGTTACGAGTTTAACTCGACGTCGTGTCATCTTAAATAATAACATAAATACTGTACACTACTGTAATTTATAAACGTAATAATATATAAGGTAGATATTTATGTAAACCAGGTAACAAATGTTAATAAAGAATTGAGAATTATATGTGGTTGCTTAAATGCTTAATTTTTTTTATTCAATTTTATTTAAAAAATGGCATTTTTATGCTATTACAATTATAGCCGAATAGTCAGAAAGAAACTAGTGTCAAGACACTCTGTTGTCTATTTAGTTTTATTTATAAATCGTATATACTAAATTAAATTTAATTCATCATTTAAAAAACACTGTTGTCAATTAATAAAATGATTTCGCCAATAACATTGGCAATTAAACGAGTACTGCTTCTACATCATTATCAAGTACAATATGAAAAATAATATGATAATGACTATTAAAATCTCAGTTGAAAGAGTGCCGACAAATTGAATTTTTATGCCAGAGATATTTTTCTGGATTTACAGTTTTGAACAAACTGTTATTAGTTATGTCCGATTATATGTATGAGTTTCTCACATTTTGTTCTGCAAGATGCAGAACAAAATCTATGAAATTGCAATACGCTACACTTTTTTATATTTTTCGTAAAATTGTTTAAACAAACAACTTATTTTAATTTTGATGCATGCAACGTAATGAAAGAATTGTTTTGTTCCAAAATCCGATTATTAGTTCGTAATTAATCAAGTTATAATTATTGAAAATGATACAATGTACATGGTTAAATAAGTACCAGGCACGTACACACACATTTCGTGTTTTCCCCATGTAGCAGGGTAATCAGAGAGAACCTACCTGTCAACCTGTCAAAGACTCTCTATCCTCCACAATCTGCACAAAATCAAGATATTGTTCACTCGAGATGTTTTGCCACGCTTTGTCCTCTGGTAATCAAACTCATTGCTAATCGCGTTCATAGTCAGACGCAGTCACGATGGTTTCAATAGACTCAATAGACTACATATTATTCTTTTGCAGGATGACTTCTGTCTGATAGACAGACGCATTTCACTCAAAGAGATACATACTTATATAATTACTACTACTTTTATTTTAAATGTTTTAAATGTTAGTTATTTAATTAGTACCACACAGCTAACTACGTATAAAGCACCTTAATTTCGTGTTGTGATGAACTATAATCAACTTCATAATTATAACGTATCTGCCCCTGAACGTGGGCGGTACTATTCAATCTCAATTACTTAATAATTCGTGTGTATGAACCAAACTATCCTTAATTACAGCTTTAGTCTATTTTTTTTTCATTATTATTAGTATATTTTGGTTAAACTAACATTTTGTCTGAAGGAAGTCTGTACGAGTATATAATAAAATAGTAGTCGTCAAATTTTAAGTATTTGTAAATTAAAAGTATTTATATTCTTTTTCCTAATTTTTGAGGACGAGTTTGTATAAAACTAGTTCAGAAAACCATTATAAGCAATTTTTATCACAATCACAATATTATTCCAGAAAACTGGAGATAAATTAAGAAAGTATATTTTTTTTTGTGAATATTATGTTATACGTATATATTTGGGAACGTAAAAGAAATCTATGCAAACACATCCATCCAAAAAAAAATTAGTTTTTCATAACTAAATTAAAAACCTTAGCAAAATGCGGCTATTTAAACATACATTTATTTTCATTCTATCGTTAAAGTTAATACAAGCACTAGAATATTTCCGCTGGTAATTGAAATATGTTCAACACTTCAATTGTGACAGTTCCAATGGTCGGACATTAGTGAACTGTCAAAACGAGTTACATAAGCATGGTATGAGATAAGTGAACATATAATATGTATAGCATGTTTAACGGCTGGCAGATGTCAAAACGTAGGTGATTTAATTTCTGTTAGCGATGTAACCTATTATAGGAGAAACTCAAATGTGATATAATAAGGTGATATAGTATATATATTTTTTTTTTTATAGCTTCACGCTATATCCCGCACACAGTAGGGTAGGCAGAGGGAACCTAGTGTTAAGACACTCCGTTCCCCACTTTCCGCCGAATTCGGAGGCTTGCGTGTTAAGTGGCGGAACTTAACGCCGCGCTTTACCTCGACACCAGAGCGAAGAAAATGGAAATATAATTTCCACTCCTCGAGTGGGAATCGAACCCACAACCAGTCGTTTACAGTCACACTCTAGTGCCACTGGGCCACGACTGGCCACATAGCCAGGACATATAGTATAATAATAGTCTTTTTTTTATTTTACAATGTAAAACCTTTTTGTTAGATTTAACATGATTATATGTTTAAGTAAAACGTTAAGCATTAACATATGTTAATACTTAACCATATAATTATTAACCGAAAGGTAAACGTTTTGGCCGTTGGTTTTATTCCCACTTGGCGGAATGATTATATGTAATTTTCATTTCTCCGTTTCTTCCTTTTCTGGTTATGTTTCGCTACATAACACAATTGAATATCTCTTCCTTTTTCTACGTTTATTTTTATACATCCTTACGCTTTTTACCACACATGGTGATACGAGAGAACCTAGTGGGAAGATGGAGGTATTGCGTGTTGATTGGCGGAACTCATAGCTACGGTTAGTCTTAAGTACCAGAGTGGAGAAATAAAAATAATTTATAATCATTCACACCTGAGAAGGAGTTGAACACACATCCATCACGCTTACAGTCAGCCGCTGCCCCACTGAGCCACTACGGCCTCTTTTTCTAACTTCTTGCAATTTTTATAACATTTGCGTTTATTTTAGTTAAATAGCATTAGTAGTAGTATTTTTCTCAGAATAATTTCTCAAAAGCTCACATACGAGTACATTAGCTTAATTGTCATCATAATATATGACGAGCATTATAAATAATGCTGCCGTCTAGTACCGTAATTTCCATGGAATATATTACGTAGTCAGCAAGTTACTTACACATGTTTCATATGTCCAATGTAGATCAACTAATAGGGAAGCGGTACACAAGTACGTGCGCGCCCTACGTGCTTGCGGTTGTCTGTGGGCTGTAGCAATGCATGCCTTTCTACACCAACAACATATTTAGCCGTTGCATTTCGATTACACATCTTATCTTGGGTGAGATGCATGTGTTTATAGTACATTGACTTTCAGTTTTGCTTGTGAAATTAACTCAAACTGATAATTTATTAAGCACAATGCAATGCAATACTTAAGGAGAGAATGTAGAATGTATTAACTCTGTTTTAAATCTAATTTATTTTAAAATATATCGATGTCAGAAACTAACTGAAAAATTAGACATTAAAACTATTCCTTTATTACAAGGAAGTAAAGAAAATTCTATAATGATAACAAATGTAATTATTAATAAAAAAAAATGAAAATAATCATTAAAATTGAAAATAAAATTGCATTCAACGCCTTAACGTGAACACTATAATATAAAAACTAGAAAACTATTACGCTTTACAAAGTATTACGCACGCAGCTTCCCAATAACTATTTATTATTTTTATTGGTAAAGACGAGTAAATTAGCCTTTTTCTTTCCTTTCACGAAATTATCTAATATTATAAAATGTAAATGAAGTGTAACAGCTTTCATAATGCAACGTAGTCTTAGATAATAAGATATTAGAAATAAATCACTCTAGTATTTCCTTTTACACAATAACCTGAATCTCTTGTTTAATATAGATTTTTTATTGATTTCGCCATAGTTATGTCAATAGATACTCGGAAATGCAAGAGAGAGACACTAAACTAGTTTTGTATTTTCATTTTTTCTTATATTACGTTTAATTTACATATTTTGCCATGTAACTAATGGTTAATTTTAAGTGCATCGATCACTTACTATCTGTAAGATGGTTGAAGGCAGTAACGTCATCGTTGAGTCGTTGCATCCGTTGCAATTTAGTACTGAGGTCCCTCGTGTGTAGGAATAGGAACAGCGTGCATGAGACTGCAACTAGAGCAACCAGCTCACTTGTACTGTAAACAAAAAAGCTATAATTAGACTAACATGCAGGCTTACTTTTATAACTTCATTAAGGGTCTGTCGTTGCGCAATGGGACAGCGTCTGATTATATACACGAGGGTTGTGGGTTCAATAGGGTTAATTATTATTTTCATTTCTCCACTCTAATACGTAAGACAAAGCGCTTCATTCCATCGGACACAACATCTCGATTTCGAGTGGAAAGTAGAGAACGGAGTGTCTTCACACTAAGTTTTCTTTGAACCGGGAAACTTATGCGGGAAAAAGCTAGAAGCTGACAAAAAAGGCTTCATAAATTTAAATTAACAAATCTGTAGGTTAGGTAGGTAATCTGTTTTTAATTTACGTCTATGTGACGGGATGTAGCATAGAAATTTTCTTTTGCTTTTTCTTTAATTTTTTTTTTTTTTTTTTTGTTAGCTTCACGCTGTATCCCGCTCACAGCAGGGTAGGCAGAGGGAACCTAGTGTTAAGACACTCCATTCCCCACTTTCCGCCGAATTTGGAGCCATTGCGTGTTAAGTGGCGGATCTTTACGCCGCGCTTTGCCTCGTTGCCAGAGCGAAGTAAATGGAAATATGAAATATTTCCACTTCTCGAGTGGGAATCGAACCCACAACCAGTCGTTTACAGTCACACGCTTGTGCCACTGGGAATTAATTAATTATTATTATACATACTTCTCTAATAATTAACATGTATTTATTATGTAATGTATTCTGAAAGATTTATTATTTAATTTTATATAATCCTTGAGTTATATAACTAGTAGCTTTTGGTTCATTATAAATGTATAATTAACCACGGAAATCTCAAATCAGATTTACAAATTCTGTATAAGACTGAAAGAAAGCTATCAAGAACATGACAAACGTGATAAGTTCTCCGGAGGTCTATAGTCTGATAACTTAAGTTTTATTTTCTCCTTTTTGTTTAGATGGTATTTTTTTTCGTTGCTCACTGAGTCGCTGAATAGCGTAAAAAACTAAAAACACATAATTTACTTGGGAAGTGCCAACAAATATTAATAATATACCAAAATTAGTACGAGAACGGGAAAATGGAGATTTAAAAAATAAAAAATAAATAAAAATATTGCAAAAATATAATATAGAAAATGTGAATATAGCAAGGATCATAAAGTCCCCGTAATGGAAAGAAGAAGGCAAGAACTTGTTATATAGCTATAAACTTGCTTCCCACAGGATCTTATAATAATACTGTTTAATTGGACGTTAAGTTAAATGTACCAATTAGTATTTTTAAACAGTTTTTATCTCATTTAAACGGCAATTACTCGAAAAAAACTATCGAAAGCGATTAATCAAAAGCTTAATCAGTATATTAACGATACAATAAGGCTATAATAAAATGGTTCTTTTTAATTTAAAGTAATTTATCCTCATTTTTAAACAAACTATAAATTTATAAAAGCCATTTGTATGAATAAATATTTATAGTATAATAATAAATTAAAACGAAATAAAGAACATCCACTAATCTTTCACAAAACCAGCGCAGATAGTATCTTCGGAATTTAATATCACTTCGTTACATTACTCATAAACAACAATATTTACGTTACATAATATGTGGTTAGGTACTAGTTTTTACTATGACAAGTAGGTAACATTTGATATTATAATATTTATTGTATTAGCCACTAAAATAAGTAGCCTATGTTTTACGCTGGATTTTTTGCTACTTTCATTCAAAATTTCATTCCAAATTGGACCGGTAGATTAGCCGTGAAAATGTGACAGACAAACAGACAAACTTTCACATTTATAAGTATGGATATCTAATATACGTATGGATAACTAAACTTCCCCTCGCACACAGAGGCGCCAATTACCGTTTAATTGTCTTAAACACTAAAACAATTATTACTGGTACAGACTGGTACCTACTAATGGTATGTGAAACGTTGATTGAAATATGAAAGTGCAGCTGTCACTTTGATTGGATTTGGTTAAAACTTAACAGTCTTCAATTTTCTTTAGCTCCTATTATAATTTTTATATTTTTGTTTAGCTCCTATTTTAGACAAGATTATTGTTTTGTAATTAATTGAAATTGTCCGTACTAAAAAAGTGTATTTGACGACATAAGTTAAATGTAATTTTAAGTTAGTAGTAATGTTAAGTTAGTTGTATTATATAAATAATTAGTTATGTCCGCGAGTAAGTCCTCCTTAATTTAACAATAAAAAGCAAAATTAAAAATTTTGAAAAAACCCACGACGGTTTAATTGTAATTGTAAAAGGATAAAATAACTATAAATCCCCCGCCTAAACGAATATATGTAACGAGATGATGGGGACGGCTTCGTCGGGGCTGCCATTAATTTAAGTTTGCAAAAACCTTCTCATAGGTTTTCTTGCTGTTAAAACAGGTTTGGCAAAAAATTAAATATTAATATGAATTTACAGTTTTGATAACTGGTATTTTAAAGACTTTAAAACGAAATCTATACTGTTAGCTACTATATTTAAAATAGAGGTTGCAACTGGCAGCCCCCGACGAAGTCGTCCCCATCATCTCGTTACATATATTCGTTTAGGCGGGGGATTTATAGTTATTTTATCCTTTTACAATTACAATTAAACCGTCGTGGGTTTTTTCAAAATTTTTAATTTTGCTTTTTATTTTAAACTTTTTAAAGTGAATAGATACACATTATATATTATTACATAATATCGAAATACTTTATATTATTGTTCATGCAAACCCAAAAGAAATTATAAATCCAATGCTTTCTGGTTATCAAATGCTTATTGCAGCGCCTGGGAGATTGTCACCGTAACATTTTCACGAAACTTAAGTCTAACCAAATCAGTGAAAATCACAAAACCCACTAGTAGTTTTGATTTTGAACAAACTAATATATACTGGAGCGCCCCGTGGTAGTTCGTGATATGGCATATAAAAACACGCAGCAATTAAACCAGAACCTATCACAGAAAACCGCATCTAAATAGGTTTCACACAAAAAATACGAGCAAATGCTTACTGCAGCGCCCCTTGGTGAGGTGTCACCATGACACATATACGAGAACACGCGCTAATTAAGCCTGATCCTATCTTTGATAACTGCATCCAAATCGGACTTGTAGTTTTAGCTTTGCATAATTAAATGTTTAATGCAGCGCCCCCTGGTGAGTTCTTGACGTGAAAAAAGACCTAAAAACTTACACCAAGTAAAAGCAACTCTAATACTAAAAACTCTGCCCAATCGGACTAGTAGTTGTTTTGCATTAAATATTACAAACAAATGTTTACTGCAGCGCCCTCTGGTGAGTTAACACGATAAAACATATTCAAGAACATGCACTAATTAAACTTGAGCTTATCATTGAAACTGCATCCAAATCAAATTCGTCATTTTATCTTTGCACAAACAATATTTTACTGCAGCGCCCCCTGGTGACTTGTCACCATAATATAAATTAAAAACATGCTCTAAGTAAAGCGGAATCTAATACTGAAAACTCTTGACAATCGTACTAGTCGTTTTGGTTTTACACAAAAAAATAGAAGCAGCTACTTACTGCAGCGCCCCCTAGAGAGTTGACACATACATGAAAATATGCACTAAGTAAACATACATGACACATATATGAATATATGCACTAAGTAAACTTGAATCTATCATTGAAAACTGAATTCAAATCGGACTCGTAGTTTTAGTTTTACACAAACAAATGTACTTACTGCAGCGCCCCCTGGTGAGTGGTCACCTTAACGTATATATGAAAAGAAGCACCAATTAAACTTGAATCTATCATTGAAAGTTTCATCTAATTCGGACTAGTAGTTTTTGCTCTGCATAAACAAATGTTTACTGCAGCGCCCCCTGGTGAATTTTCATCGTAACAAAAAAAACAAAAATCTTAAAATATGCAGCAAGCAAAGTTGAATCTAATTCTGAAAACTCTAGCCAATCGGATGAGTAATTTCGGTTTTAGACAAATAAATACAAGAAAAATTTTGGTTTTACACAAAAAAATACAAGCAAATGCTTACTACAGCGCCCCCTGATGAGTGGTCACCATAACATATATATGAAAAGACGCACCAATTAAGTCTGAACCTACCCTTGAAGGTTACATCTAAATTGGACTAGTAGTTTTTGATTTGCATAAACAAATGTTTACTGCAGCGCCCCCTAGTGAGTTTTCCCCGTAACAAAAAAAAAAAAAATCTTAAAATATGCATCAAGCAAAGTTGAATCTTTTCCCGAAAACTCTTTTTAATCGGATCAGTAGTTTCGGTTTTAGATAAATAAATACAAAAAAAGTACAAACAAATGCTTACTGCAGCGCCCCCTGGTGGTTTCACACGATAAAACATATCCAAGAACATTCACCAATTAAATCTGAATCTATCACTGAAAATCTATCGAAATCAGACTACTATTTTTTGAGATAATTGAAAACATTCGATTTCACGTTAAATGCTTACTGCAGCGCCCCCTGGTGAGTTAAGGCAATAAGACATATCTAAGAACATACGCCAATTGAACCTTAACCTATCATAGAAAACCGTATCAAAATCGGACTTATAGTTTTGGAAATAATTGACATAGTAATTTGCACAAACACACAAACAAACAAACAAACAAACAAACAAACAAACAACCTATCACCCCAAACACATATACAGTCGCCGTTCCGTCGCGGGTAAAAAAGTTGTAGTTCTTAGGTAAAACTACCTCAAGTTACTACACATTACATCATCTATGTGCCAGTAAAAATCCCGTCAAAATTTTTCCAGCAACAGAGCCGGAACAAACAGACAGCTAGAAAGGCAGGCAGACAGATAGATCGACAGACAGACAGGCAAAAATTGTAAATCTTATTTTAGTATACATGTACCGTGATTTCATACATATGCACTTTATTTAGAAAGAGTTTTTTTAAATATTACAAACAGACATTTCAATTTTATTTATCGTATAGATAACTTAAAGCAAGTTTCATATAAAGCTCTAATGAATTAATACCGTCTTGAAAGTGTAAGCGTTAAATTAAATAATGAGTAATAGAAATAATGGGTTGGCGAGTGGTATGCCACAATTACCATTTCGCTATGGCATCGTAATGTACCATTGACTGCGAATAAATAGTCTTTCTTCTCATCTCATATGACGTAATCACTTTAAGATGACACTAGCTCTGCTACCATCACATCATCAGGAATATACGTACGCTGAATAACTTTGCAAAGTTATATAATTTCCGTAATCTCATATTGACCTGAAGAATTTAATTCGTAATTTATATTTATATCTTATTGCATTATATAAAATTAGTATTCATTTAGCTGAATTTAGATTGAACAAATGTAACGTAGGTGTTTTTAATGTAATAAAAAGAAGTCCAGTACTATTTACATTAATATAGTATTTACTTTCCACTAATGTTATAAAATGATATTCTAAGACCGAGTACGTCAAATATATAGAAAATAGCTTAACTATTTTCTCGTTATAATATGGAAATTTTGTATTGTCATCGGATGGAAATAACGATGCAAAATTTTCTCACATTAATTGATAAATAGATAAATATTATATACTACTGGAGGTAATAAAACCACGTTACAAGAATTACTTTAATATTATAATATTAGCACTACATTTTCTCTGTCTGTTGTAAATCAAAAACAAGACGCACATCTACATACAAACAATGCCAGTAATGTCAAGTTAGTAGTAAAAAAGTAAAATATAGGTACATTTATTATCATTTTCTTTCCTGATCGAGTTTCTGATTTGAAATAGTCTTTAAATAAAACGCCTATCTAAAAAATATTAACTTGTCGTTAATTGCTGCCTATAGACATTTATGGGCCGAGCTTCTTGTATTACGGATGTCTGTATGTTCGTACGAAGATCATCTATATATAATTATGCGAGGCACGTATTAGCTTCATTGCACACTTACGGTGCATCTATTCTTTAATAGCAGCTCACATAACTTGATTAATTACGCTTATACGGATATGAAATATTCGCATATTACTTAGGTACTTAAACTGATATTAGGTTATAAATATATCAAGATGTCATACTGTATTTATAATGCAGTCGCTTTTATTAGTTTCTTTATTTGTTGTATCTGTCTCTCTATATACCTCTCGAAGATTTTTGTAACACTAGTATGAGACATTCTATGCCGTCTGATTTTTGAAAATCTGCACATGTGTACGGTTTAGATGGTAAATTATTTTCAAAGCTTGAACTTTGCCTATAGGATGATCGAGACCGGGATTGAATTTTCTAGTTTTTAAATATTTTTTTTGTAATTACGATTAAGTACAAAAATTATAATGATAAAAAATATTAATAAACGACATTTAGATTTTAAATTATCGATGAGCTTATAAGAAAAATTATCAACATATTTAAATATATACATATATACATATATACATTTAAACAAATTTCGAAGACCAAGTTCAAGATATTTATCTCATGTGAAGTAGAGCATCTAAATGTATAATAAAGCGGACTTGAGTCCCTTTTCCCACGGCATACACCTCGCTAATTTTCCCCTTTCCCTTTTTACCTTCCGTATCAAATTCATAAGCTGGTGGAAATAATCCTTTCACCGTGCTTGTGATATTGACACTTCTTTACCACGCAGCAAATTAACGATTTTAACCTAGATTTTAATTGATTTATATAGTTGGAACAACTTACTCCATATTTAAATAACCTTAGTTGTACAGATTGTACGGTATAAAGTCTATATACAAAGTAGCTCTACTGTAGTCAGAGAGAGCCAAGACATTTCATTCAAAATCAAGCGAACAGCCGAGAATTGCATGTTGTGTGGCAAAATCCAATACGAAATTAAATTATAATCATTTAAAAATTATTATTGTTATACAAACAAAAGGCGTCATAGAATCATAAGAAAATAAACAACCATTTTTATTATTAAGCTCACCCATTTAGAATCAAATTAAATTGGTTTATTAAACAAATTAATAGTTAGATTGATTATTTTCACTACATCATTGTACTAACGGCTATTACGTTTATTGCACTCATTCATTGCTACGAAGTGATACGAACCACGATTCAGTTATAAAATATTCGTAAAATTATGAATTTATTAGTACTAACTGTATTTATCATTGAAAGTAGCACGACTCAGTTAAAATCGTAATTGAATATGTTTTATGAACTGTTGTCAAAGTGTGTGGAGTAATGTTTTAAATAGCAGTTGAATTTCCATACTTAATATTTTTATTTATTTTCTTTTTGTACATATTTTATTAAATTCACTGAAGTCTACATATACCTGTGTGACACATAGGCTAAACATTGATCAATGTGTAAGAAAAATTTGCACCGCTGTTTTGACCTACTTATTGACTACGGGTTTACTTGAAAATTTTCAATATTTTAATGGCATGAACCCATTAGGTTTATGCTACAAAAATATTGATGCCATTTCATGTTCATGGCATGCCATTAAAGTATAAATTTTCTGCCATTGAAATTGGAAATTATTGGCAGAATAACCTGATGAAAAGAAAATAATTTTATTTTTAATTTTGAGTTTCTTTATTTACTTATATTGTTCATATTATATCTGGGTGGGTAGAACCTACAATTAAGTTCCACACTCCGCTGTCCTCTTTCCAAATTAGATAAGACTTGCGTACTGAGTAACCAAACTCAACGTCGCTGATTGACCTTCATTGAAAATGTTTTTTAAAACTTTTCTTTTGTTTTTTATATATGTAATAAATTTCAGTGCATTTGAATGTTGTAATCAGGAAAAACATATTGTAATATTGCAAATACAAATGAAAATAGTCTAAATTAACAGTCCATCCTATTGTACTACCTAAATTACATGTTAAACTTAGTACTACAATAAAACAATGCAAAAATGCAACATACTCAGCGAATATCTAGATTATATAGTCATTACAAAGGCTTACATTGAAGAAGTCGACTTTCCTTTTTTATTTATAAATATTTGTACAATGTGGAGTGAGTAATTTAAAAAAAACGTGACAAGTGAAGGGATTTACTTTCTTTCAATTTCTTCGAGTAACGTTGTAACATTGCTTTAAGTAGTTATTCGCTATAAGTATGTTTTTACTGTGGAAACACTGACGATATAAGTTTTTGATGATACATAAAGAATCCGTTGAGGTCATCGTGGCGCAGAGGGACAGCATCTGAATGTAAACGTGATGGGTTGTGGGTTTGATTCCCACTCTACTGAATTAGTATATTTGATTTTTTTTCATCCTAAGTCTATCAATGAGATGAGTTTAGTCTCAAACCTGATTTTAGTATTCACAAAATCTGTATTAATAAAAATCGTTACATACAAAAAATCATATAAGTTACATACATACATTCATACTTGACATTACTACAAGCATCAAACGACCTGTGTATCAAATTTCAGTGAAATTTAACCGTTTTTCTGTAATTGAATAATAAGTATTAACCTTTAAAGCATATAAAGACTTTCACATTTATATAAGCATTGGTATTATTTTGATGCATAATGGTTAATCAACTTGTTCCCACCCAGTAGGAATATGTTTTCTATATACAGGTTGTAAAATTTACTAACTTTCAAAAGTCTATTATCTAGAAAAAACTTTTTCTAATTAACATCATGACAATAACTCGTCTTGCATAGCGTATGTTAATATAGGTATTGTCGATCAAGAGAGTTTCATGAGATTTCATATATTTTCACATATGAATGCTTATTATATTGCCTTAATAGAATTTATTTAAATTAATTTAAATTAAAAAAAAATAGTTAAGAATAATATAATACAATAAATAGCAACAGCCGGTAGTAAAACGCATGGCTTTAGTCAGAGGGCTTGAATGGTTTTGAGAAGTCGCAGGTTAGTATCCCGTTGCGGTCAAATATCTATACGTTCCCCAAAAAAATGTTCAATTTACTAAGTGTGCAAATAACACTTCAAAGAAGTTAAAATATAAATTTCAATTTCTTTTATAAAGGATACTATACTCGCTTGCCACTCCCTTGACAACTTTCGACCACTTTAATCGATGACACTTGCTTTACGTGCTCACTCTGTCCGGTTACGATGTTTTCTAATATCAATTCGACGAGAAATGACCAAATAAGTACACTATTAAATATAATTAACAGCTAAAGCTTTTTAATTATAAAATATAATATCAAGAAAATGTTAAATAAAAACTAAAAACAAACTCCAGACGTGATAACGAGTAAATTTTATAAGTATCGAACAGCATTTTTGTTTTTTTTTATATTTAGAAAACACACGAAGATAACTATCGCTGCACGAAGAAAACATTAGAAGTGAACCTAATAAAGGTGTATTAAGAAATTTAATTAAATATTATTGAATCAATGGAATATAAGGATTAACACTTTGACATTGGTAAAACAACAAAATATTTTAAATAGATTCCTTAAGGTATGTGTCACTTTTTTTAAAAAGGGTATGTTCAAATCACGCTCAGGTGAATACGGTGCTTTCAGATACATTTTTCTTTGTGGTCTATATTCATAAGAAATAGATGCTTCATTGATCGGTAATAAAGCACGACAGCGCATATTTACATCAATTTGCACGCAACTTCTCTGAAATAGATGGGAAGTAAAGAAATGACTTATTATTATCTATCCACTTCTCACTCAGCAAGGATACTAAAATTACTAATCATGAATAGAAAGGATCAATTAGGGCTTCGCTCGTAAGTCGTTCGTAAGTGCGTATCTTTATGAGTCATACAAGATTCTTAACGAAGTGGTATCATATATGGTAACCACAATAATAAATCAGAAATACGCTTAAATTGCAAATAAAATAACTATTTACATGTATTTATGTATCCCCTTGATCAAGGAACTCGCAGCTGGGTGCTTGAGGCAAGAAGAGAAATTTAATTTATTTACCTTAAATGCTTATCCGATGCCGCTAGTGGAATTCAAAGTGCGAGACAAATTCAACAATTTGCAAGCAAAATGTTTAAGTGGGAAAATCTTAAAGTAAGCATGACCATTAGTAGTAGACGTAAATTTATAACATTCACTAATAGTGAATTTGTAAAAGTTTTGAACGGGTCCATCAATTACATTAGAAAACAGAAGGAATACTTTGCCACATTGTCTTGGTTGAATTATTACTCATATTGTACTCACGTACCTTCTTTGTTTGGCGGTATATTTATCCAGCATTAAAATTATTATATGATAGAGAGATATTTACGATAAAGTCGTGCATTACTAATAACATAGTCAAATGCACTATTAATAATTCTGTTTAATTTCTTCATTTGTAAAGTGCTTAATTTATTAAGCACTTCTATGCATAAACGTTAGTCTAGAATTTTCGAATGACAAAAATATGCATAAACTTAATTATTTATTCAGCTGCATTTCACATTTCAAATTTATACACTTTCACAATTAAAATGAATCTCTCCAACATATACAGTATACACTTGTAGTAATTAGCTGTAAAATAGTACTACTGTAATAAATTCTGCATCTATTTTAAGTTTACATCAATCTCGCAGCGTGATGCATCTGAGAAACACGCGATAGCAAGAGGTCATAAAACAAAACTCAAGCCTCATTTATCTATTGCATTTAATGGTATTTCTGTCACTATGGGCTTAATTAATCTATTTCCAAGGACTAGAAAGCAGTGCTTACATTATACTTGATTATTTATTTTTTGATGTATTTTTAAACGTTGCAGTATTTTTTTATATGATTTAGTTTTTTTTATTTAGGTATAACTTTAAAAAAATCTAAATCGCTTAAAAAATAAAACATTAAAAAAACTGATAGTAGGATCAGTACTTTTTAAATGTTTTAGTTGTATAAAAATTCAATAAATTTTTAGCTACACATATTATTTTTTATTATCACTGTCAACATAAATAATAAAAAAATTAGAATCCTTAAAATTGTTAAAATTTAAAACTGCATTACATAATAGTTAATAATCGCTAGAATAGTGTATAGGACACCTTAACAATGAATATAGCGCAAATCTTGACCATTCGTCATTTGTAGCCACTAGCCAGGTGTTAGTCCAGATATCCGATAGTATTCAACAGTTACATTGGTTTGATGCATGACTTATGATTTATGCACTTTCTACCATTCGTAACGTATAATATGTTCATTTTATCAAGTAAATATTCAGGTTAGATACTAACTGCAAGCTGTATGATCAGACAAGCAAAAAGCCTTTAATAAGAAATGAAAGTATAATAATGTTATTTATATTTTCCTCCGGTTTCTCGGTGATCTTTTTTTTGCATATAAAATTCAAATATATATATTTATATTTAATACAGTTTTATGTCCGCATTGTAATGAAGTAGCATCCTTTTCACTTATTAAAGATATGAAGATTTGATCAATGCTATATAAATAATAAAATATAAATTTATCGTAAGATAATTTAATTAATTATAAGTTTAAACTAACATGTACAGTATAATTTAAGGTGTATTTTTATATCTAACTACATTTTAGAGACTTTACAAATCCTACAACAGATAATTAATATTTAAATTTTAAAAATATAGGCATATTACAAGTTTAATATACTGTTAAGTCAGAATTAAGTAGGTTATTAACCTTCTTTCAAACTTTGCTGTATGTTATTTGAGTTATCTGGTCGTCCCTATAATATAATACATAAAATAAAGTAAACATTATTTTTATATAGAAAATGCGAATATCAAATAAGGAAGAAATACCTTTACGATTTCAATTCAGACCGACGACAAAATTAATCATTTCTTTCACTACACTCTGCAGAGTTTCTTATAAAAACTTATATGTATTTTATGAACTATAAAACGACTATAAGCCATTCTGAGACCTAGAAAGTACTATTAATCTTGAGCCCAAGTTCAGGACTAGATTGGAAAGCCGGACCACACCGACGGGTTGCCGCGCTTTCCATGTGCGCTTTCAAATCAGACCTAGTGTATATTGTGACCCTAATGGTATTATAATATGATTGTGTTCTATATATAATATATGCAACTTAGTTCTGTTTTACTCGAGAGATATTGTATAATTTATATATCTACATTTTATTCATAACGAATACAAGAGAAAATTTACATATTATATTAAGTTTATGTATGTATAAACGATTTTTTAATAATAAGAATGTATTGAATATTCAATTTAATTTTTCAATAAAATACTTAATCCATACTTTTATATTATAAAGCGAAAGTCTGTCTGTTTGTCTGTTACGCTTTCACGGCTGATCTAGAGATCCGATATTGATGAAGTTTAGAATGAAAGTAATAAATAATACAGAGTCACACATAGGGTACTTATTTTTTCAAAAATCAATCTCTAAAGGGTTAAAGTAGGGGATGAAAGTTTATATGAAAAATCTCAACCACTTGACCGATTGTAATGATTTTTTGCTTTAATATACTTGATAATCCAAGGTAATACATAGGTAATTTAATTTTTCAAATTTTATCTCCGAGGGTTGCAATTATGTAGTCCACGCGGTGAAGCCGCGAGCGGGCTGCTAATTGTAATAAAAATAAATTCATTTTTTGATAATTTGAATTATTATTATGTTTATATACAATATTAGTGATAATAATCCAATAACTAAGCGACCAGGGAATACAAAACAAAACATATACAACCAATAAATTATTATTGCGTAGTCTGTATTTATTAGATAAAACACATTCGAATTTACCCGTTGATCCCGAGCCTCGATAGAAGCGATCCACTGCCTTCAAGCTTGTAATTACAGCCCGTCTCATTAATTTGTGCTCAACAGCAATTTGTTTCTATTATTTGTTACGTTAATTCTCCCTTTGAATCAGTAAGACGTAAAAGATGTTTAAAAGAACAATTAAAATTTAAGATGTTATCTAAGATAACAATATTTCATCGCTTCTTATTAATTATATTTCTGTTCATTGCCGTGGCAGGTTGTAAGCGAAGGCTGTGGGTGCAGAGGGAGGGTTATATTTATTATTTTATTTTTTTCGCTTTGATAAGACAAAACACGGCATTAGGTGTAAAGTAGAGAACCGAGTGTTTTGGAACTCTACCTATTTTGCTATGTGGAATAAAAATTGAAGCTTCTTATTAAAATCGGGAACGTTGTAAATAGCTCATTCATCACAGTGACAGCAGCAGTATAAATGCATATTAAAAATTACTTATAAAATATTTTGTTAGCAGGTCTTCTCTCTCACCGCATGGGAGAGAGGAAATAGTTTCAGGGCCTTGCCCTCTGATCGTTGCGATTTTCTCCACCCACAACAATGGATGGGCCACGGAGGAAGGCTTATGAGGCCTTGTAAAACGAACTCCCACCGTGGGTGATAGATAAGTAAGGGTTTAGGGGGGTTCGGAAAGGGAGGATGAGCTTATGGCTGCCCGTGCGATCAACCCAGCCAGGTGAGACTCACGATGGGGGAGGCTCAGCTTAGGTCATCAGCGGCCTCAACAGAGGAGAAAATATTTACTACAAGCAAATATTATTTATTAACACAGCGAAGAAACTTGTCACAGTCATGTTAGAAGAAAAAAATATCAGAGGACTGTACTATTCTATGTTATTGCTGTTCGTCTGCTGTCTGCTTGTCTTAATGTATTTAAATGCAAGCATAGCATTCTCAAACTGCAAAATATTATATTTTATAATATTTATTATAATATAAGATATTATTTTATAATAGGCCAGTCGTGGCGCCAGTCGTGGCGCAGTGGCACAAACGTGTGACTGTAATAGTAATAAAAAGTCATTAAACCCTACCCTAAACTTTTAACAAAATATATCTCCCTTCACCTGTTTTTATCTGTCAACCAAATTATATACTCTTTTGATTCAGATATATGCTGATATTACAACTTAATTATGTCAATATTTCTCTTATTGTAATTCAGAAGAATCATTAACATTGATTGGTTTTTAATACATTTATATTTAGATATATGAATGTATTGTAATTATCATCCATTATTATTCAACCCAGATCAAGCGTTGCATAATGAGATTACTTTCTAATGCGAACTTTTATATCTGAATGTTTCGGTCATATGACTTTTAAGATTGTTACACACGTTAGAAAATAATAATAAAAATATAACACACGCGTTATATGATATATGTATTCGGAAATATTTATATTTTTTATGATCTAAATATATTTGAAAAAGTACTTTAATAAGATTATTGAATACGTAGTAGTAGTTATTTATTTATTTTTTTATTATTTAGTTATTATCTGCCTTCATATAAGTAAAAGTCTTTCGTAAACAGGTTGAAATACTTATTAAAGTTTTTTGGTCAGTTGCAGCTGTAACTCAAAATAACTGAAAAATTAAAAAAAAGTAATAAGATAACTAACCCATGAATAGGAAATATTCCTTAATTTCAACTTTAATCAATGCAGTGATTAAAGTTGAAATTAAGGAAATAAGAAATTAAGGAAATAAGCTTTCCTCCTCAGATAAATTAAAATATTCGATACCAAATGGGTAATAAATAATGTATAACTATCCTTAAATGCCAAGAGCCTCTCACTTTCCTACAGTGAAGCGTGGGATTTACTAAAGCTTTATGATCCATTCTAGTGTAAATTTACACTGTCCAATCTAACGACTTTTACTTTTCACCAACTTAGATGAGAAGTTAGATAAATGTTACATGACATGATGTACCACTCAAATTGTACACGTAACTTAAGATGCTACTTATAACTTTGTTCAAGTTTGAGTATCTTAAAAGTTTAGCATCACACATCAAGTGAAAAATACATTTTTAATATTGTTTAAGTGCTTCACGCTTTTAGCTTAGTCAGAGAGAGAAATCCAATACCATTCAATATTTTATGCTTTCTCTATATTTTTTTTATTTAAAATACGTAAATACATTTGTAGTTATTTAGATGAGTCATAATATCATAAGAAATATACTCGTACATATTTTTAAAACTAAACCAGAAAATATAATATTGTCAGATAATATAAGCTGAGTTAATGTATAGTTGAAATGAACGTTACACGACCTTAAGATGATCAGCTACGTTAGTAAGTTGTAAAACAATAACAACAAAAATAATGATACACGCATTCACTTAGGCGTATCTAGTTGACAGTGATGTAATAATCATTTCAAACAATGGATCCCTATTGTATGGCAGCATCCGTTCGTTCCACTCGCTCACACTTGACTCTTAGAAAAGAATTCGCGATGAAATCGCATGCTCCGGCACACACGCGGAGTGAGTCTAGTGTAACTAAAGTGAACATGTATGTCGATTTCACTCAAAATCTAGAAATCTCTTATTACAACTGAAAGCAGATTGATCTCTTATCTTGTACTTATGTACTTAATATATAATAATTAAATATATATACAAGAATTAAGTATCTACCTATATTGTAACTAAATATATAAATGTAAGGGCCTTGCATATGACTGTAAAATATACAATACATATAAAGTATAGGTACAAATTTGAAGATAAATTTTCTGGGTTAGAAAAAAATGTTCGAACTATATATTAAAAAATGACCATAAGGCATAATTATATATGACATAATTATGCAAAATTAATTTCTTTGCTCAAATATAATACGACTTCACATAAAACTTTATTATAATTGAGAAAAAAATGAAAAAGAAGTCATAAAGTCACTGCCTAGTATAATTAAAGCTAGCCAAAACGAAGTCCTAAAAAGAACGACCAACTCGATTTACAAGTTTAAGAAACACTTTTTAAACATTACCCTCAATATAGATAGTTAGTAGGAAATAAAATGCAATTTCTTCGTTGCTTTAGTGCTTAAAACTCTACTATCGTTTGTGTAAAGTAGTATCAAATTTATTTTTATTAGTAATGAAATTACATCCATTTACATTTTAAAAATATTCTAATTTATTTCCGAGTACTAATAAATGCAACAGTACATCTGTGAAAATAAGTTAATCACCCAACTAGTCATTAAAGCAAAAAACATTACATGTATTTAATTTTTACTAGATCAGAGATGGCTCTTAGCGTTTTGGACATATTAGAACATCATAATTATATGGATTTAATTAGGCTTCTTTTTTTTTATTTAGCTTCACGCTATATCCTGCATACAGCAAGGTAGGCAGAGGGAACCTAGTGTTAAGACACTCCGTTCCTCGCTTTCTTTATTTTTATCCCACCTTTATTAGGCTATATTAAATATCAGCTGACATCTCTTAGTGAGGTTTTTTACCACATAGCAGAGCAGTCTGAAAGAACTTAGTGTCAAGACACTCCGTTCTTTACTTTCCACGTGAACTCGAGACATTTCGTGCATGAGAGTTCTAAGAAAGTACTTAAAAAATTATTTTAATCTTTCCTACGATACTTAGCAGGAAACTTTTATATTCGATTTTGTTAAAAGAAGATCAGTTTTCAGAATAAGAATAATAAGATTTTAGAACAAGAAAAAATGTTTAATGGGAATTTCAATGGAAACTTTGTTTTCGATCATTATAACTAAAAGAAGCACGCTTTTTCCCAAATAGCAGGCTAATGGGGAAACCTAGAATCAAGACACTCTGCTTTCCACTTCCCAATTGAAACGCAGACTTGTGAAGTGTTATATGCAGAGTTTAAAATTTGTATCTCAAATGATGGCTGAAAGAAATATATGATCGAATATCTACATGATAAATGTTAATGGCCCCCGGCGAATCACATTCATCATTGTGCCGCGATACACTTCAACCTCTTAATTAAAATATAGTAATGCAAATATAATTATAAGAAAACACAAGCAGAGCAACAATCACAAAAATGTTGGTACCGTATTCTAAAAGTAAGCTTCACTAACAATAAAACTATTATCACAGTTAAAATACTACTCGAAGTCGTTATGTGCACGATTTTTATACAAATAAACATTGGCTACGTGCGGTTTATAATAAATTACAATTATATTCAAATAACCGCCGTTACTAAAATTGACTGTAAATTGGTTTATAATGTTGGTCCATAGCCATTGTAGTCTTTTTTTAATTTTCAACCTACTTTTTGCAGTGGAACAGTGTCTAACTGTTAACGCGATAGTTATGGGTTCGATTCCCACTCGGGGAAATGATTAGATATTATTTTCATCTCTCCGCTCTGATACCCAAACAAAGCGTGGCGTTGAGCTCCAACACTAGATGTCCACTAGAGATACGCAATGTCTCGATTTCGAGCGAAAAGTGAAGAACGGAGTGTCTTAACACTACATTCTCTCTGGCTATTTTGCTATAGGGGAAAAAACGTAAAGATTTTTTAAAAGAAATACACAATACTCAAGAAGTACACAATTTTGACTTTAACTTGTAGCTTGATTAATTAACTAGTGTATTCAATGACTGCTTTGCAAAAATGTTCATTAACACCTTTTTATAATGTACTTCTCACTTAGCTTTTGTATCCGATTTGGCCTAAGGCAATCTATTAGCTATTAACGGTCAATTGGAATTAGTAATCAAGATGATCTCGGTGATATCTCCATGCTGCATACGCTGGTATACGAGTGTACAAACATATACTAAATTAGTTTAACGCTTCTGTATTTCTTTAGTGTAATATATTCAGGCTTTTGAATAAGATTGATACATCTTAAGAATTTTTTAAAATTAATACTAGGTACATAGCAAAATTGTTTCGTTAGTTATATTCTTAAATTAATCTTCACGCAATTTCTCACATAGCAGGGTACAGAGAGAATCTCGTTTTAAAACACATACGAGTATTGCGTCTTAAGTAGCGGCACTCAACGTCGAGCTTTGTCTTATTACCATAGCAAAGAAATAAAAATAATGTCAAAATAAACACTTTAACATGTGGGAGTCGAACCTACAACCGTCAGTACATGTAAGAAAATCTTGCAACTGTTGTATATCCAACTTCTACCGTCATTTAAATCAAATGACAATATAATATTTTAATAGTATGAATTCGATATCCTTGTCGGGAAGACCAAGATATGGATACGGATAAATAAATTAAATCGTGAGCTATTTATTTAAGTTCATTTAATGGAGTAGTGGTAGTAAATGTGATTTATAACAACATTGACGAACATGGAATGTGAAACGTAATTTCATTAATATTCCGTTTTCTTAGAAGATTGCAGTTGCCAATAAAAAACATAGTGCTCTACATCTTAGATAAAATTAAATTACGTACACTAACTAACGAGTTGCGACAAAGTATGAACTGATGATGTTTCTGTAATAATAAGATTTATAGCTTATATAAAACATTTTGTAAAACCATTTTTGTTAAGAAGTTATTTTGTTTAGAAGTTATTTTGAAACTTTATACAAGAAGTTGAAGGTATTTTAAAACTTTATACTTAAATTTGGGTAAGATAAAAAATACATTAAAAATTTTCTGAGAATGGGAAGCTTTGTCATTGTTTATAGTACACACCGATTTCGACTTTCCAGCAGAACCGTTGTTCTAGCAGAACATGTAGCGAGTTGTGGAGCTTAACGCTGAGCTTTATGGTGAGGAATGAGAATAATGTAATTATAATTAATCATCTGACTCTCTCTCTCTTCTCTCTGACTACTCCGCAAGGGATACAACGTGAAGATAAAAAAAAATCATCCGCATGGGGATCGAAGCTATAATCACCGCGTCTCCAGTAAAACTGTAGCACGATATCCCCAAATGGATTTTGTTAGTAGAAATATATAATTAATAAAATGTATTTTTATACACAAAATATTACGTTTAATAAAATAGAACTTGAGGCCGAGAGGCTACAAATAGAACTTGAATCTGAGTGTCGCACGTGAGTTCAAAAATATATATGAACGTTAGTCACAACTCAATGGAAAATATTTATTTTCCGCAAATATTTCATTTATATCTACTAAACTATGTTACTTATACTATGTCATGTTTATACAAATAAAGATTTAAGTGCGAAAGCGAACCACTATTAAGTCACTTTTTATTCCTTACGAAGAAAAAAATGAAAATATGTTCAATTCATGTACGAACAGGTAATTATTATTTGAAAAAAAAAAACAACCAATGTATATCAAATGTCACAAATTGCTCTTATGTTAAACGTCATTTAAAAAAGCGGCAAACGCTAAACACCTGTTTCAAATTACACAACAAGCAGCACAAAAACTCAATAGAACCTTTTAAGAAGTCATCAAGCAGTGAGAAAATATCTCAGCTCGGTGGGAATCCATTACTTTTTTGTGCTCTGACAGTGACATGACACTGCCGCATAACATTGGTTCGCGAAACTCCGCTGTCAAAACATTACATAAATAATTGACTCAAAAGCCATTAACAAATCTGTCTAACTTTATACTTTACAAAAAATGTCGTATCTGCTATTTTTAACGTTTGTAAAAAGGGGATCATATTCAAAGAGCTAAGTTATGTATATATTATAAGGATTTTGTAATTTAACTTTTATAATTGTTCAAATAAGAATATTAGACAAAATGATTATTATTTCCATTTTTTTCGCTCCGGTGTTGAGACAAAGCGCGGCGTTAAGTTCCACCACTTAACACGCAATGACTCCGAATTCAGCGGATAGTGGGGAACGGAGTGTTTTAACATTACGTTCCCTCTGCCTACTCTGCTGTGTGAGAGATACAGCCTGAAGCTAAAAAAAAAATAAGAAGAAAATGATAAACTGGGAAAGGAATCGTAATGTTAAGTAAATATAAAATCAAAAAAATCCGTACTATGGAAATGCGCCATGTTCTATATTTCATTTTCATCTTGTACATGTCTATCAGACATAATATCTACGGCAGATGGAAAGTAGAATGCTTTAGACACTTCGTATTTCACTAGTTGTCTATGTCTGAAATGTTGTGTTTTTAAAGGCGGAACTCACAATATCGCACCTTGTCTAACAAAAAATAATTAAATATGTCCTTAGATGAAGATTAGAAAGACCTCATACTTCACAATTACTGAATTATTATTTTAGCTACGCGTTTTTTCCTAATAGCATGACTGGCAGAGAGAATTATTGTCAAAACACCCTATTCTCCATTTCTAAATTATATGATAAAGAATGATCCTAAATATTGCTTCTACGGTAACATCGCTTTAGTACATGCTGTTTAAAACAGTTATCCATTAACGTTTCTGGTACTAAGTAAACGTGTCGTGTTGTGCATCATTTAAAATATTTGTGTATCATTAGAGCCTAATAAAGCTTTAACATAATTAACTAAGTCTACGTAAGGGCGTAAATATTTTAAACATTTTTCATAAATTCATCTTGTTTTCTTCGTAATGAGAAATGAGGTCGTGTATAAAAAGTATCACTTAAATAGTGTTATTTCTTAAATATTTAAAGAAAGTAATAAAAATGTTTTAATGTGTAGTAATTTTACATACCTCCTTTTTGCAATTTTTTTTTAATAAATCATATTTTTGAGTTAGAGTTAATTTAAGTTGGTTGCTTCGGCAAATACCTGCACCAGATTGCACGTCGGGTGATGTCGCCGGTATGCCAAGAGTGTAATGCGCCTGTTAATTCGGCGTATCACACTCTGGCCGAATGCCCCTCTTGGGCCCCACAACGTCACGCCTTGATGACTGTAGTGGGTAGGGACCTCTCACTATCCAGTGTGGTAGGGGCCATGCTGGAAAGTGAGAGGAACTGGTCGGCGATGGTCTCTTTCTGTGAGTCAGTCATCGCATTGAAAGAGGCCGCGGAGCGGGTTCGCGAGTCCAGTAATGCAGGCCCGCTCCGTCGTAGGAGGCTAGGGAGTAGAAGAAGGCAGTATGCGCGTCTTCAACTCCCCCTACCTTAGAGGAGCTACTGCGGGAGGGTCAGGGTGATTCTCCTGCAAGTCATCAAGGCTGCGGGTGCTCTGTTAGTAACCCCGGAGCACCCTGAAGACGACGGTGGCCCGCAATAGGCGGGCTGTCCACCGAGGCATCGTAGCAGAATGCGCGAGCGAACCTGCGACGTCTCACAGGGGTGGAGAGGGTTTCCGCTGGGTTTTAGTGGGTAGTATCGACTTGTCGATGAGCCCCACAGTATCATTCGTACGTAAGGTAGTTCTGCCTGTCATACGTACGAATGGTCTGCGTGAACTGCATTTCCAAGCGATAAAAAAAAAAAAAAAAAAAAAAGAGTTAATTTAAGTTATCCTCTAAAATAACTTTTCGTCGACTAACCTGCTATGCAGAAAAATCATATACCGGCTTGTTTAAACGTCCAGTCTTTATAATAAAGAAATTAATAACATGCCATATAAAGTTAATAATTATTTTTAATGTAAAGTAAAATAATAATGATAGTAAATAAAAAACTTTAAGCTCTATCCTTTTATTTAAATGTCTTCAATTTATTAGCATACAATACGACGTTGTTTGCGTTAACTACCAGATTAGAAATCACAAGTTCTGGGTCAGACCTCATAAAATATTTATGTGAATTACACTTATTGAAGTGTGTTGACTTAATGAGCAGCTGGATGCATAAAGTTAATGGAACTCTACGTCATCGAGATGGACGTCAGATAACCATTTCATTTAAGGACGAGTGAATTGGTTCCCTTATATTTTCTTTTATCTAGTTGTTATTCAAATCTAAAGAATTTCTCATCTATTTATATATGTTACAGCATTTGGAATAGTAAATCTGTAAAACTTATTAAAGGTAAGTTTAGAAACGTTTAGTACTTAAGGCATCACATCCAAAGTCAAAACCTCAAAACACCAGCTTAGAAAAAAATACAGTTTTTTGTGTTTTATATTTCTTATACATGTTGACACCAAAATCCTATTTTATTATTTATACTATATTTCTTTAATATTATATTTTTATATTTAATATAATATCTCTTAGTGTATTTAGAATAGTTTATCAATTAAAGTATGTGTATATAATTGTAGATTCGGAATATTTTTGTATGTATGTTACTCTAGAAGAGGTTCTTCTCTTCACATAATATCCCAAATGGTATTTTACAGGAAGTGAAGTCAACAAGTAATCAAATCAAAATATAAATAAAACTACTATGAAAACTCCATCACTTTCTTGAACGTAACGTAACTCGGTCAAATACTTTACAGAATTTGATTCGTAATAACAAATGTACGTGCTACTACAATGAGGTCGTAGATTCAAATCCAGTCGAGTGCTTAATATATCTCGTCACGTATTCAATAATACAATGTTAGTAATTTGTAGTAACCGTAAACAGTTGTTCGCTATCTAGCGTGATGAATGTGATCTACGTACTCGTATTGTCTTCATTAATATAATGAATTTAGTTTTTTAATATATCAGAGGTTATTAGGTTAAGACATGTAAAAAAGCACAACATTGTTGTCTGTTGTCTGTCTTTTTCTTACTGCATAATAATAAGAGTTATTCGGGGAAACTCACTTAGCCCTTAAATTTGTATTATTGCAATATCGCATTCATTTACTCACTACGAACAGATATCCCAAATTACTCCATGACTAACCTTTAAAGTTCTTACTTCAACTTCAATTTTTTATACAAATCTCAAGCTTTCTTTAATTATTTTTAAGTGACTTTTTAATGTTTTAAGTTTTAGCAATATTCATATTACCTAAGTGAAATTAATTAACCGTAGGAAGATGAGAAACGATAGCAGCCCGTGGCCTGACTGACGTAATCCTGTAATATTGCGAAATATAAATCTTTAAGTTAAATATAATTATAATTTTATTATTAAGACGTTACCTATACTAAAAAATATTTAGTAATTTATATACGAAACAAAGAATGCTAAAAAAATCGTTACAATTATAATATGAAATTGTAAATAAATTATTTGTTCATCTTTATAAAAAGTCTATGGCCATTATATTTGCATAATTATGTTTTTATTAAAAATCGAAAAATTAAACGAACGCTAGATGCCTAACAAAAGAGTTCAACGCGTATGTAAATTAAAATCTCAATAATAGTAAAGCGGCAAACACAAACATATTTTGATTTGAGTTACACCTCCGATTCTATTATATGATGACAAGACATCATCGTGGAAGCGTTTACTTTTAAATAGTTAAACGCCATATAAAAGAGTGAAATACGTGAAAGAATGTATTGCACCAGTCCCACATGCGGCCACGCAACACGGATTTTCAATTGATAGTTTTGATACGCATTTCATTCAATCTTGTTTTTAGTGTAACTTATTATCCTTTTACTTATCAATATCCAGTATATTCAAAACTATACTGAAAAGTTGGTTTAGAAAGGCAATCTAAATGGAATAGAAAGGTTTGAAAATTCACATAGGTACTATAGAAAAAGGAAATAAGAACACAAATATGATGTCACCGTAGCATCTCGCTTTTCTTCCCCAAGTGGGACTAGAACCAGCAACCCATCGACTTTATAGTCAGATTCAACCGTTCCACTGGATGGTCATATTAAAGCTAAGTTATAAATATTTGATTTAAATACGGTTATAATGTCAAACGGTGAGGTAATAGCCGTTAACTTAGCAAATGAATGTCTAAACAAGTGAAGTACTTACGCTCTGTTTAGCACCCAGGAGAAGTTATCTCCGGACGTTGTAATGTTAGACTTACTGTGCATTTACTGTGAATGATGTGATAAAAATCTAGTGCATATATTATGTAATATATAATTATATTTAAAATATGTAAAGTAAGTGCTAAACTTTAATGATTTTGTTCATCTGCTAAAAATTGTATTAATAAAACCAAGCACTACTGTCTGATACTGACTGAGACTAAATCAGTCTGGTTAGACACAATGCCTTGGCGAACCAAACCCATCCAACGATGAAGGAAAAGTAGAAATAGAGCAAAAGTAGAGGCAGATTTGGAAAATTTGTGAATTATTCATAAAATAAAACGATTTTACTGTTGAATAATATATTTAATCGCGTGTTACAATTTCGTCTAAACATTGACTTGCCATTTCACTTACAACATATGATAGAAACTGTTATATTGTTTTAAACAAAACGATGCCCAACTTTGCTTAAATTAACCTCGCTGTATGTTCGCGTTGCAACTATTATTATAATTATTATTCATTGCTTTATACAAAATAAGCTATTATTAATATTATTTTAATATAATTTTTATAAGCACTCCGATTAGTACTTATGGCCATCATATGCAATAAACACGTATTTAATCGTAATTTTCCAATTGGATCGTTGTTTGGGGAATAAAAAATAGCAGAAAATAAGATACTTTAAATTGAACGCGTAGGACTTTTTAATCCATTATTTTATTTGACTTATCTAAATGTGTCATATAAGCACTGATCTATAAGCCCACGTGGGCGTTGATAATCAAAATTTCAATCTTGCTTCAAGCTTTATTACGAAATGGTTATAAACTTCTTGATCATATTTATGTATTCTTAAATGTAGATAATTTAAAAAGTATCTATTACATACAGCTATAATTAGAATATCATAATATACACTTTCCAACGCATTCATATTCATGTAAATTTTGAGTGTTATTGATTGCAGAATATTAATGTGGCTTAATTGTTTAATTATTTAGATGTTATAATTAACTTAAGTGTTATAAATTATAAAGATTACATTGGTTAGAAATAAACACACAATATTTTGAATTCGAGTGAAAAGTGTCACTCGACTGTTAGGGCCAGTCGTGGCGCAGTGGCACAAGCGTGTGTCTGTAAACGACTGGTTGTGGGTTCGATTCCCACTCGAGGAGTGGAAATATTTAAAATTTCTATTCTATTATATTATATTCTCCGCTCTGGTATCAGAGGTAAAGCGCGGCGTTAAGTTCCGCCACTTAGTACTCAATGCCTCCGAATTCGGCGGAAAGTGAGAAACGGAGTGTCTTAACACTAGGTTCCCTCTGCCTACTCTGCTGTGTGCGGGATACAGCGTGAACTTAAAAAAAAAGGGTAGACGGAGTGTCTTGATACTAACTTTCCTCTATCTACCCTGCTATGCGGGAAAAAGTGTGAGGTTGCTTTTTTGCTTGAAACTAATGTTATAATTTACAATAGTCATGCTTCGTGTAACATTCCGTGTGAATTGAACCAAATCTTAGATCATAATTTGCAAGCTCTGACCACGCTAAGCTAATCTCAAAACGAACAAAACCTCCAAATCTATTTCCGATTGAATAAAAATTCCCGTTACCGATAATTCGCTTTCACGGAAAATCGATTCCTAGCCTAGATCTCGATACAGCCGTATCGACAGATCTACCGAGTTACACGCGCCACTTTCTATACAATTGATTTTTTAATGGATTTTGCATTTGATAAAGCACACTTTTTTATGATTGAATGCAATTAGCACATATAAGCATATATATTTCTTTAATAGACCTGGAATCAGTAAGTATTGTAAGTTTTTTCCAAAAAGGACTGTTTAAAAGATAATTTTAGCCAGCTCTACATAGTCAAACCAGACGAGGCTTTGAAATTAATAATTACTCAGTATTATTAATTGCAAAATCCTATTTGGTGTATATATTATTTAATTAGGGCCTACGACGGACCACAATGTTCGTAGGTTACAATTCTAGTTCAGCGGAGAACTTGTCACTAAATTCGCTCTAACTTAATTCTAACTTTTCGTGAAATCCCGGATGTAAAGTAAACAACTGGAATAACAACACACATGTTCCTGGAAAATCTACAGCTAAACTAAGTACTCGCAAACGAATGCATACAGCATCATAATTGCTTTGAACTACATAGATGTAACCTGTATCTATCAATTATATAAAAGTATTTATCACCTGTACAAACATTGGTTTTTCTTAGCTATATAACAATAAAATATTACTAACAGTAAATTATAACAATTAATTAATAAACATTAATTTTAATTTAGTTATATACAAAATACATTCTTATATATAACTATAGTTGTTGTATATGTGTGTTTTTACTACATTTATTGTATCCTAAATTTTAGTTTATTTAATTATTGATATATGATAATTAGCGTTGGCACGTTTTAGGGGCACCAATCGTATAGGGTCAACGCACATTGCATCCCGAATATTCCGACTTTGTATGTCATTAACGCGAGCTGATGCGAATACATGTAGAAAGTTAGATTGTCTCGATAGAAAACGGACGACCAACTTTCTTCATGTTGAGATAAATTAGAATTACGTCTTCGTGTTTTTGCTTCTAGTTTCGCTTCAATTAGGTTAACAATATCCATGTTCCTGGAAATTCAACAGCTATTTATAATATAGTAAACGTTTGCATGCGGTTTCGTAATGATTCTAAACTAGATGTGATCAGTGTAATGATATTGATTTTATAACAGCATTAATTATGTATATTTACTTACCAGTAACACTTGATTGACATTGATATTTATTGACTTTCTTATACTAACACAATGTGGCGTAGCGGATTTATTTATCACTAGCGACCCGCACGTGGCTTCGTTCTCGTGAACTACGCAATTATATTGCTTCGTATTTGCGACGGCCCATGTTCGCGCTTAAGTAGTTTAAGCCGCTAAATTTCCATTCTCGACTTAATCTATTATTATTACTATCTTAATCAGTTCTGAAAAAAATAGGTAGCCTACGTTTCAACGTGAGTCATCATCACTTCTGAGAAAATTCATCGAAATCGGTCCAGTGGTTTAGATTCATCGTACAAGACTTGCATAGGGGAATACTTGAAATAGGAGTATTTCAATCCTTTAGGCTTTGATTTTTGAAAAAGTGCCTATGTCATATAGTACGCTAGATAGGCGCAAAAATAGTTAAAGAACTATTTTCATTTTAAATCGGGCCGGTGTATTAGCCGTGAACGTTCAACAAACAGACAAACAAACATACTTTCGCACTGATAATGTTAGAATGGATAAAAATATACAACGACGATGGAATATAAAAAGATGAACCCAATGTGATGTGACATGTTACTTTAACGTAAGTCTTTCCTAAAAAATAATGTCACATCCTGCTATGAAAGTAACTTTTAAGATACGTACTCACTTTTTTGTTGTGAGTTAACTGTCAAATAATAACAGCAAGAAACATAAGTTTTTCATTTCATAATTTCAACAACATAAAATACTTAAAAAGTTTAATTTTTATGGACCAACGAGTAAAGCATAAGGACCATAATTTTACATTTTATCTTGCATAATTACATACAATAGAACGTGTCGGTTAGCGAACAGTTAATTTAACTAACCCTAATTACTGGGACAGGTGGTTGGAAATTTAAAATTACTTTATCAATAATGAGCAAAATAAAGCTTAGCAAATTGGTTGTAAAAGTAAAGTTATTATTATAAACAAGTCGATGGTTCCTAACTAAAGTACCGAAACCGTCCTTGAAAAGATTTATATACAATTTTTTAATTAAATTAATTGCTTAAAAAGATACATCAATTTGTGCAGACTTATTTTTTCTCATATCAGCTCCAAAACTATGTTAATGATTCTTCTGAATCATCTAATATTAAATAATACCGAATACTTCGAATAATTATCGTAATATAAATTTAATATTTATCATAAAGAACCAATGGGCAATGATTATATAAGAATAACACTTAAAGACAGTTATAAGCAACGATTTAGCGGTAAGCCGACGAGAAGTAATAATTGCAAGGTGGCGCCGTGATCGGTAACGCGGTCTAGCGCATGGCAAGCAGCAAGTGAAGCGTAGCTGACGGAACTAACTGTCAATGTCCTCAAATTAGCTTAATTTTTATAAACAAGTAAAAACATAAAATATAAGAAATGTAAGGTAAAAACAGGTGTACTCTTTTGAATATTTATTTGTATATAGATTAATTGCTTTGAAACTATAATGAAAGTTTGATTTAATTGGTTTGAAACTACTAATTGATATTATATTATTACATATAGTGTTATAGTAGAGGCCAGTCGTGGCGCAATGGCGCAAAGTGTGACTGTAAAGCGTCTAGTTGTGGGTTCGATTCCCACTCGGGAAGTGGAAATGTTTAATATTTCCATTTCCTTCGCTCTGGTGGCGAGGCAAAGCGCGGCGTTAAGTTCCGCCACTTAACAAGCAATGATAATGCAATTCGGAGGGAATTCGGCGGAAAGTGGGGAACGGGGTGACTTTAACAATTGATCTTTGCAGTTATAGTCATAGTTTGCAGTTATAGTATTTGTAGTTAATATTTCATTTAAACCAATATTATCTTTGGTCGAAGTCGCGTACACGATATTGCGGGTAATAAATTATACTTACTAACAAATATATAATTTGGTATTCCTCTTACACCAGCAATATTTCGCAACCTTACTTCTAATGTGTATAATGAACTGAAATATATTTCTACATAGAAAGGGTACATTATAGAATGATGCTTAATAAATGCAAAACTATGAAATTTGAAATGAAACTACATATTCTTGGCGTCATAATATGTAAATGACTTAAACTCTTTGTAAGCCTTCGATGATATCCAATTTTTGTATATAATATAAAATATTATCGTCATTACATGTTAACTTCAACCTGTAACACGCACACAGCAGGGTAGGCACCGGGAACCTAGTGTTAAGACACTCCGTTCCCCACTTTCCGCCGAGTTTGGAGGTATTGCGTGTTAAGTGGCGAAATTTAACGCTGCGCTTTGCTTCGACACCAGAGCGAAAGAAATGAAAATATTAAATTTTTCCACTTCTCGAGTGGGAATCGAACCCACAACCAGTCATTTACATTCAGATGTATGTGCCACTGCGTGCGAATGGCCCCCTGACATCAACAATATAAGGACAATAAAGTACATGTTAACGGTGAAAATAAATTCCCTTTCCACTAATGTAAATATTATTTTTACAATTAATTTCATTCCCTTAGTCTAGTTAACCAAAATACAGCGTCGGATCTCGCCTTTTTATTAGGCTCACTATTATGTATCTATGTATATATTATGCAAGAGACTTTTGCCATGTTATTTTCAACGCACTTATCTAATTTGTTTAAAAAGCTGCAAATTTCATCAAAGATTACAATATATTCATAGCAGTAACCTCCCAGTATGACCAGAATAACGATAGAATAGTTCTTTGTGTATTTCTTTTATTTCCTTTACTGGTATATTATTTTTAAGTAGTCTGTAACTTAAGAATGGATAGCCATATCAGTAGGTGCTATTTTATACTACACAAGATGCGTGAGATTCGTGGAGATACAAAAAATAAAACATATGGCATTAACTACACAACTATTTATGGACAGTTTAGTAATAAGAATGTATGCTCTACTAGGCAATCACTTAAAAAACACACTGACCAGCGGCATCCTTTATATGGACGTGGCTACGTGTGACGACCGAACCGTGCAGGTAACTTTTATGAATACATTATTTTCCCATCAAATACACACCTTGTAAGCTTAACGAAAATATAATTAAAGATAGTATCAGCACCTTACCTACTCTATATTTATTAATTCAATGATTATTTGGTATGCTTAGTGAATGATATGATATGATAACAGCTGCACGTTTTTTCCCACATAAAGGGATAATCAGAGAGAAGCTAGTGTCAAGACACTTTGTTTATCATTGCGACTGGAGACGTTGCATGTTAAGTGGCTGGAATTTAACGCCGCGTTTTGTTCCTAAAGTGCCAAAGCGGAGGAATAAAAATAATATATAATCACTCGAGCGAAAATCGAATCCACAACCATCACATTCAGACGTTGTTCCGTTGTTGTTGCATTGCGACGGCCCCGATAATAAATGCTTACACAAATATTGGAATAGATTTGTAAGAACTTTTTGTTGCTCACATAGTGAATGCGTAGCGTAGCGGAATCAATCTAGAAAAAATGATGTCGAGAAAGTCAAATCTATCTTAATAATAACAATTGCTCTGAATACTTACAGTGTAAATGAGATAATAGTTTGCGCTTCTCACACTCGGAAACGGTTTTTCAGTTCTGCGACACAACAAGAAACGAGGCCTTGATTACGTTTTAATAACACAAACGTACCTACTGTGTGCTGATTGCTGATCAGCTATTACTTTAAAAATAATAGTTTCTTTAATGTCTTGCTATGCTAATTATTTGGTACAATATTAAATTTAAAATAAGAGCGAAATTTAAACGTTAATTACTCTACACTATTGCCAAATATGTCTGTATCTACCTACTATTAATAAAATTTAAAAGAATGCAGAATATAATTAAAAAAAACTATATATTTTATAATAACAAAATTAAATACTATAAAATCTTTTATACCATTTAAGATATGAATAGAAAGCGATGTTTCGAAAGATCTAATAAAATGCATTGGCGTGTCTCCAAGTAATAAATAACAGTGCATCGAGTTTTACTGCAACAAAACTTACTCCTCCCTTACTCCATGCGTGGTCGAGTTTTATCAGAATTTATGAGGACCCAACACAGTCGGAAGATATAAACGCTAAAGTAGCAAAACAATGGCTTTTGCGTCTATGCATTTATTTGAGACATAACTTATCTCTTGTTATAGCGCTGTAAATGACCATTATATGTAAGTACTGACTGACAACCTCGCGACTTCGCCCGCATGAACTAGACAACGATAACTGCTTCGTATTTTTGACGTATGGTCCGCGTTCTCGCTTAAGTTAAGCATATATTTATACAAATTTATATTCCCTATTTCAGTCTCCAAGGAGATGGTTTTAAAAAAAAATCGATAGTTTATGTTTAGCCCTAAAAGTCTTCAACTATTTTCATTCCGAACTCTATCCAAATCAGGTCAGTACCCGTGAAATCGTAATAGACAGATAGACAGCCTTTTGCATAAATAATACTAATAAGGACTTGAATATTATATATTTAATAGATCAAAATGTACATACAAAATATAGTTTTCCTATTACTAAATATATAGAAATAAAAAGAAAGTGTTTAGAAGCCGTATAAATACGTTTGGTATATATATAAAAAGCGGCTTCACGCTTTTTCCCGCATAGGGGGTGGGTTGTCAGGGTTATTTATATATAATAGGTAATTAGGAATGAGGGGAGAGGTTTTAAGGTTGATATAAATGGAGGTGAATATTTAACAAGTTCTCGGTAACTTTAAGTGCTAAGAGAATAGCATTGTCAAGTATTAACTGTAAATATTGTTACGAAGCTACGAATTTAGATGTTATTTTGTATGAAAACGAGAAATAGGGCGCATAACTGCTAAATATATTTATTCATATTTAGTGCTGACTACATAGAGTTGTATTTAATTACCACAGTATATATAACGACTTCTTTGCTATGCTTTTTTAACTGAATGTTAAAACTAATCGATATGTTATTTTTTATACAAAATACATTCACATACAAGAAAACTTGCCATATGTGAAGTTCTTGCTCATTGTTGACTACAATGGCTGTACACATGATTTCAGATGGAAAAAAATATAGTCCGCCACTACCGTGTCGTTAACCTTTAAGGAAATCTTTGTTTACATAGCTTAATTGATTTCATTGTCATTAATTCTCACAAAGTGTAAGGTCACGTACATACGTGCAGCCTATTTAAACCAGCTTCACGCTGTATCTATCCCGCACACAGTAGGGTAGGCAGAGGGAACCTAGTATTAAGACACTCCATTCCCCACTGTCCGCCGAATTCGGAGGCATTGCGTGTTAAGTGGCGGAAATTAACGCCGCGCTTTACCTCGACACCAAAGCGAAGAAAATGGGAATATTAAATATTTCCACTCCTCGAGTGGGAATCGAACCCACAACCAGTCGTTTACAGTCACACGCTTGTGCCACTGGGCCACGACTGGCCAATATAATAATGGCCTATTTAAACATATACAATATATATCTTTATTTGTATTGAAAATATATTTTCTTAACTTATTAGTATACTCGTATATGTAAACTAAACCTTAAAAGAGGAAAATATTTATTTGTTTATTGTATTTTGCAACACGACCATGTTATGTCAGATGTCAACTTAAATTTAATGTACTTTTCAAACAAATTATGGGCAATAATATCCGTATTTGCTTTTATTTAATATATAAAGGCATAAAATTCAGAATGAAAGCTTACCTACTGGCTATTTGCCGCATGACAAGTCATGTCATGTTTTTAACCAATTGTACGTAAAATTGTACTACTTTACTTTAATAATAACAAAATAATAACATAGAAAATAAGTTATGTATAATATGCTCAATAGCTTTAGTGGAATGTGTAAGATACAAGTGTGGTTCAGCCATAGTTTTTTTTTAATATATAAAAGAATAATCTTTATTACATACAAAATCATAAGGAGAACAAGGAAAAATATAAATGTGAATGTATTCTAAATATAAAAAAATATAAAATTTGATGACAGAAAGAAGAATATTACAAATTAAACGTCTTATCTTTTAATAAGAAATGAAGAAAATGTTTGCGTAACTATTTCAAACAATAAAAACATAATAATTGTGTTATTTAAATAAGTAATGATTTATACAACTTAAAGCTCTTAGTGATAACAATATAAAAAATAGTTGCGAACGGCTGAATAATTTAAAGGTTTAGTAGTGTGATAACAATGGAACGATAGTTTAAAAATAAATTGATTTTAAATGGACTCAAAACGAGCTTATAAATTAAAATTTAATAAATCCTTTACTATACGATTAGGATGAATAAACAAAATGGCTCTGATTGGATCATATACAAACAGTGGTATTTATTACTCGGACAAATTAAATATTATTATAGTACATGAGGAGTCGCTAGCAATTTTTATTGTGTTTTATTATGTTGTATTTCTAAAAAAACTTATATTACTTCATATATTGATATATAGTATTTATTAAATATTAAATATATTAATTTGTACATTTTATTTATAAATATAACTTCCTTGCGTTACCATTTCTATCTTCCATAGTTGTGGCTATTTGAAATTATTAAATTTCAACTGCAAAATGAAAAAAAATTGCTCATCTTCATTCGTTAAAGTTTATTAGGGGACCGCCAAATTTCATTTTCGTACGTCCTTTACTCGTACTGTGCGTTACTGTCAGTCACTCAGTAAAAGAAGTTTTTAAATACCTATACAGTTTTTTTTTTTTTGGTATAACAAAAATATGTCTGAATCAAATATTAATTATTGAAATAAACTATTACTAGCACTATAGAGTTGTCATTTTTTTTTCATTTTAAATTTCGATTAACATTTATTTATTAGACCCAAGATTAGTTAATTAATTAATTATCTTTTAATGAGAACACCTGATATCTGATATCGATAAGGCTTACCCTGTGAAGCACGAACACTGTTTTGTGATACAAATAAACCAAATGTTTATAAAGAGCGTAAATTATGCCGAAGCTGAGCTTTTGTTTGCGTAATTGGATTCTGATACTGGCTTCAGGCAACTAAATATTCAAACAAATCTTCAGTAACAAAATACCTACGCAGATTTAATAGATGTTTTTTAGATTACTATTACCTACGGCTGTGATAAAAACTTAGCTCCTATTTATCGAATGACTAGTATGCAAGTAATTAATCAGCTAAATAATACTAGGTATAATGACAGGCTGTTACGAATGTATTTCGTTTTAATACATTCTTGTTCCGTTTTTTATATATGGTCGATTTTATATTTTTTTAATTGATTTAAAAAAATAGGATGTGTTGAAACGTTACCTAATTATGTACCGTACATGTCTAATTGCTTTTGACAAAGTAGCGTTATCTAAATAGGAAGGATCCGTTTTGCGAATCTAAAATTATAAGAAACATGTAAGTACAACATACATGTAACATGTCACATGTTTCATCAAACACATTTTACAGAATGTTTGAAACATTTTAAACAAAAGCCACTTTAAAATTGTAAACAAAACTCGTGCCAAATATACATTTCTTTAACAACGCTTATAATAAACATATTGAAAGAAGCTTCGCGTACGCAGATAAGCGAACGTTTTTGTTTCATTACTATACAAGTGTTAGAAAATCGAAATAATGCTTACCGTTTAGGCACGCTAATCCTACGTTGCCGAAATAGGTGGTCCATTGTTTTAGACTTTTCACTTTTGCCGACTGTCCCACAGAGTATATTATATGGAACTTTCACTTGTCTTGATTCTGAGTCAGCTACAAAGCACGAGTCACAGTTATCACTAAATACGTATAGTTTTGTAGGTTTATATGTTTGTATTACACAATTAAACGGTCACAATAGTCTGCATTATTTATTCAAAAGTCAATGAAGTGTTACAATTTTTCACGCGTTGTGCTTGTTACTGCTAAAATGAAAAAAAATATTCATATACCTATATATATGTTGCAAATGTTATTATTTATGGAAGCATGTTTTAAATATTCATGTATTCATATATTATTTAAAATATGAACATTAACTGTAAGTAAATAATAAAAAATACTATTAACTTTATTATCTTATACCAAAGCTAAAGCAGCATTTGCTCAATATCGTAAACGATAAAGATATATTATTATAAAATATATTGCGAGAATACTACTAATAATATATTAGATAATAATAAAGAACTGTATACAAAATGTAATGCTTATATATTAAAAATTATTTGTTGCAGCAAATTTATAGAAATACATCAAATAAATCATGGTAACTGTGAAGAGAGCAGGTACTCATGTTCATTCATAAAAAATAAACAAGACCATAACCTTAAACTATTTATTATGCTCGTGATCAGGAATAAAAACTTTACTCGTCGGTCTTTAAATTCGTGACAGAATCGAAAAGCAATAGAACTAATATGAAGAAAAAGCATGAAACACGCTTCACAAAAGGTTACCGGTAGACATCTTTTTATCTACCCATTCAGGTCAATTTCATTTAATTTTGTTGAAAAATATCAAGCTGAGGGCATACCGTTAACTGATAATTTTATATAGAATTGACATAAAATGAATAATAAACGTTTTAATAATATATTCCGAGTATATAAGTCGTATTCTATAATTTAAGGATGCAATAAACATCAAATTTAAAAATATTTTAATAATATAGAGCTTAGATTTCTTAAGTTTCAGATGGCTTAAATCAAAAATTGATGAGTCTAAACAAGCAATCAAACAAACAATAATAATGATTTTTATAAATATAAATCTCTATTAGATAAGATAAAACATATTTTACTAATAAGAACGTATTCTAAACCTTTGCCGACCTCAGCAATATTAAACAAAAAAAATATATCCTAGAACACCCTTGAATTTATTATAAAAATTGAACTAAAAATAACGCATTTTATTATAATATTCTCGTAATATACTTTATATGAATAGAATAGAATAAATTAAACTCACAATATTACGATAATTGAGTGGAAACCTTATTGTTTTCATAAATAACTATATTTTATATCTCACCATTAATAAAATAATTATGTATATTTTTTTAATGAATATAAGAGCTTATTTTCAGATTTTTATCGATATGATGATCAGATTTTTACACGTGCGATGGTAGAAACGCGAAGAGCTTTAAACGCGTGCAGCCGTGCGAGCGCTTGATGAACACTGGCTCTCAGAGGCTGGCAACTGCCCGGCGGCTACACTACATTCTAAAGAGAATCACTAGGGGAGAAATGTCTTAATCACAATATAATGTAGAGATTTTTAATTCATTTATTATATATATTACATAAACATTATCTTTTTTTAGGAGCTTTAGGTTTATTTATTAAATATTTTTAATAATTTTATTTTAAATTATAAAGCAATGTTATCTCCACACGCGTATTTCCTAATTTTAGTGAGACTAATTAATGAATTAATTTGTGACTAAATTAAGGTAAACCTTTTTCAAAATTTAAATAATAAATTAAAACAATTAACTTAAATATAACAAGTAACTACTAAAATATATTTAATAATTACTAAACTAACTTAATAATCAAAAACTTTGTATAGAATTTACAGAAGGTAGAATGCTATATTTTGGCTCAATATTTTTGAAAAATCAGATAAAATATGTAAGAATGAATGATACGAAAATGAAAGATTCTGTCACAGAGATACCAGAAGCATTTCGAATATATTTTATATAGAGTTAACCGCTCATATACTATAGATGTAACATTCGATTTTGTTTTCATCTGGTAAATGCTCTAGATAAATTATTAGAGTGGTGTGACAATGCTACCTATTTCTTGTTCAACTTTTACGCAATATTAGATCGCAAAAGCAACCTAACTAACTGTCTAACTTTTTTCTTTTTATTTTTTTTAAATAAATAATAATTGGTAATATTACAATCTTTTAATAAAATAAGTAAGAGAAAATTAAACATTCTGTCACAGAGATACCAGAAGCGTTCCGAATATCTATTATGTAGAGTCAACCGCTCATATGTAACATCCGATTTTGTTTTCATCTGGTAAATGCTCTAGATTGATTATGGAGAGTGGTCTGATAATGCTTGTTACCTTATTTTTATTTATATATTTTTTTTAGAAGAATATATATGACTTATACTGAGTCAGTTACAGCCGAAGATCACTTTGTATATACAGCCAGGTTTTAATTACGCTTTTTCAGCTTCACACTTATTTTTGCGTACGGGGTAGTCAGTGAGAATGTAAAGACGAGACACTCCGTTTTCCACTTTCCGCCTGAAACCGAGACACTGCGTATTAAGTGTCCTATCCTATTAGACTACTACCAAGTGCCGTATAACTAGTTGTATTGCTTATTCTGCAAAACATAAATCAGTACTTTTGAATATACTGTTTATAACAAATACAAAAATAACGAAAAACAGTAAACATAAAAATAACAAACACTTAACGCAAGTGACATTTTAAAATGTTAAGAAACTATATTTTTCAAAACACTTTCTCGTTCTCCTCTTTCTACTTGAATCCGAGGCATGGCGTGTGGCGGAACTCAACGTCGCGCTTTGTCTTCTCACCAGATGGGAACTATTATAATAATTTAAATACAGTAATTTCTCCAAGTGTGAATAAAACCCACATCCAAACAGGCTTGCAGTCAGACGGTGTCAAATTGTGCTTTAATTAATTGACTCTCTAAACTCTATTTCATTGCAACCGCAATCAATCCTATATTTGGACTTATTCGATGCGGTGTTTAATTTATTCGATGTTATTTATCTTGAATATATTGAAATATGTATATATTGTGTGAGAAAAGGAGAATCACTAAGTCCCTACTTGAATCAATGTAAATAACATTGATACGTGAGGTAGGAAGGGGGAAACTTATTTACAAATATCGTCCAAACCGAGGAGTATGAAATTAGTCATATTTAAATTTCAATTTATAAATTCGTCAGAAATAAATTAATTTATTAAATATTACGCAGACTACCACGTTTTTGACCTACAAGTTGCTAGGTAAGGCAACACGTTGTTTACGCGTTAACGGGGCATCTAGTTGTCTCCAAAGTGAAGGTAAGTGAAACCGTTTTAAAATGAAAAGAAATGTAGAATGGACATTAAAATTAACATATAGTTCTTCACTAGTTCCACTCATTGATTCATTAATTATGTTTATAAATGAAAAACATAAAGAATGAAAACAGTGCGTATGAGATGATCATGACTGTAAAAAGTAAGTGATTTTTCTCATGATCGTATAATTATGACTTAATTAACATATTATTATTATACTATATTCTTATATTGCGCAGTCTACCTAGCTACCTATACTACAACATATGTAACATTTATTATATTATTTTAACTAGCGACCGGCTCTCGGCTTCGCCGCTTGATCTGCACCTTTTATCCCCTATTTGCGTCCCTTTAAGATTCTCTGAACAATCTGTTCAATCGTATTAAAATATAAATATAGCCTATAGCACTCCTGAACAGTGAAGCATTATAATTTAAAAAAAAATTGATGATCGGTGTAATATTTCCGAAGATTAGCCCTTACAAAATTACAAACCACTTTCTTACATTTAAAAACATAATTGTATGTTAGATGCAAGCTTATGAACAACTTTATTTAATGTATTGTGCCGATAGTAGTTTATTTGAACTACAATGAAGTTTTTCTTGGCATATCATTTTTTAACCAAACCTACTTTAACAAAGTATAAAGAGGGCTATTGAAATATAACACAATCATCATATAATGCTTGCATTTCTATACTTTGCTTAAAAAAGTAGTGAAGCCTACTGCCGTTATTGTTTGAGACACCGTTTACTGCACCAGTTTACATGCCCACGATCTGGTATATCCGATTTTAAGCTAACTGTTACCGCGACGCGAAATTAAGCGAGTAAATAAGAAAAATATTTTTATGTACATTCAATGTGCATTATAAAATTTAAATAGGTACCTACTTTTGAATGAATTAACGGATTTACATTCTATTTTAGTGTAACTTTATTATACTGCTTAAATTTTAGTGCCTTAAAGATTTTATGCTCATTAGGCACTTATGCCAGATGGGCCACCCTGCCTGCATCTCTCGAACTACATAAAGACAACTTATGGCTCTCGATAAATATTAGTGAGTTTACTTTTTGAGATAGTACCTATATTTTGAATAAAAAAATACCTTTGCTGGTTTTCATCTTTATTTATCTCAATTTAGGAATCTTCCGTTCATAATTTAATTAAGATCGGTCGAATAATTTTGGCCTGTCCTATATTAAAATTTTAGCTTTCGCCCCGCGCGTAATTATCTGAAACTCAACATTAGCTCTGAAATGCTTATTACATTCCATTTTTTTTAAAGTTATGCCTTCATTATAAACTCGTTTTATTTTTACGCATTTCCCACATTGGGAGTACGTTGGGTTGGGAACAGTGGCTTAGTCGGGTACACACTGACTCATGCTTATTTTTCCGATACTAAGCAGCTATTTACATGTGTTTCCTTCACGCATCGGATGCATTGGAGACCTGAACACATCCAAACCAGTGAACCACCATCTCTGTGGCCGCTTTGGCGTAGCATTTGTGTGCTTTTGTGAATGAAAAACTACTTTTAAGATAAATGGGACGAGTTTTACCTCTTTAATATTTGGAAAATGATTGATTATTATTTTGACGTTAATGCACTAGGCAGTGACACAGATTAGATTGCCTTTCGGAAAACTAGATTAGACTTGTAGAGCACTGTGGCTCAAATTTAAAAGGTAGTGGCTCAATTGTCACTGTGTCTCTCTCTCTCTCTCTATTAAGAAATAATACTTAGGTTCCCAGTTGATGTGTAATTAATTTATATAAGTTTTCATAGTAACGACGTTTGCATTTGTATACACCTCCATCATTAGATGACACAAATCTCCAAAATGTTATGAAATAGTTAAGCATATTGGACGGGAATAACTCCGAAGAAGACATAACATGGAATCACATTAATTAGAAATGGACTGTTCTTACATCAAGCATCAAAAATGTGAAAATCCTATTAGTTTTGGAAATGAATGAAAGAGATTATTGTGATATGAAAAAATACATAAAACCTAACATACTTCGTAATTTTTAATGAATTTTATACCGTCGAGCCCCTATGTACTACGGGGTCGAGTCACTGTAAACCAGTACCGGTACACATTGGATTGTTTCCTAATTTTTTTTAAAACACAATAAGACAACTTTAATATTGATTGAAAAATGATAATGCAGAGAGAGAAATTAGTAACCAAAGATTGCTGTTGTGTGCAAATTTCAGCTCCGCTCGACTTTGCCTTTTTCTTCATAATTTGAACATCTGAAAAAATCCGAGCCACTGTTCCCAACCTGACCCTAAGCGTAAAATAACAATGACAAACCACTTATGAAACGTCAAACAATACATTCCATTAATCGTTTTTATTTTTGTGATTTCACTTTGATGATTGATAGTGCGGTTAGCAGAGACTAGTCACCTTTATCTTTCAGTTTCACGCTTTTCTCTAGTAGCAGGGTAAACAGAGAGAAATAGAGAGAGCGTATTGAGGCGCGTTATTCAACACCACACTAGAGATCCAGCGGAGAAATAAAAATGAACTTTAAACCAATCACGTTTACAGTTAGATGTTGTCCTACTACAGCTATAGCTTCAAATTATACTAATACATATATCATTCCGATGGTCCTTAATATAATGTAAAATTATGCCTGGTGTTTCATATAACTAATGATTTTTTTAAAATCATAGTAAATGTTAAACAAATAGTTATGGTATTTTATTATATGAAGAAATAAAACAACTCATTGATGCCAAACCAACTTTATTTTATAATGGTGTAAATACGCATGTACCTAATCGTAAGTTATAAAATACATTATAAAATGGATACCTAACTATATTATATTCCTATGGCTGCAACGGTGCCTAACTAATATACTTAATGTAATAAAACAGTAAAGGTAACAGCAAGCTAGCAATATATTATTAAATATAAAATTTAAATTGCTTTATTACATGATTTTTGCATGTTTTTATTATACTTATAACCTGTGTCCGACTAAAATTAAGTATAAAACAACCAAAACCAAAATGTGTAGGGGTTTTAATATCAAATAAAAATATGGATTTTAAGGGATTCAGTGCCGCCATTAAATAAATCTCATACTATGAGATCTATATAGTGTAATGATCTATATGCTGTAGTGATCTCTTACTTCCATAAAAGTTGTTCCATATCTATTACATATAGGCAACAAAAAATGCTCTTTATACTACATTAACGTGTGGAGGCGCTATTTTCTTGTCTTTTATACCACATCATGAACAACTTACTAAGATGGATTTTTCTATTTTTTTTATTTTGAAACTGGTCTATTAGTTTATATAACTTTTATTCGATACTTTTAAACATTTTTATTATAGTATAGATAAAATCGGTTGACTAGATGCTTTACTAGATTCCTTGTAATGTGACAAAATTGAACCACAGACTTTTTTACTCTTTTTAATGGCCAATGGCGATTACAGTCGCAAAATAATCTGCCAGTGTCATGCATAGTAGATAAAACACGAATGAGATGAAGCAGTGGTTTTTGTAGGATTAAGTGACCTGATAAAATATAAACGGATGATAGACTGGACTGTTTGAAACTTAAAACAAGTCTTTATTATGTACAGCTTTTCTTTTAAAGTTGTTATTTTAAATTGTATCAGTATTATCTTTGTATTGAAGTTCTAAAATGTATTTAGTTTATAAAAATAACCTCCATATATACAAAAAAAATGTCAATCTTCACTTAATACTGATAGATGATGATGATGACACATTTTTTCCCATTACTAATATCAGTCTTATATTTGACATGGCACTGAATCCGTTAATACAAATGAAGTTTTAACTTAATTCCCATATATTTGTTTAAAAAATTCTATAATTTAATTATAATCATACATAAAAATAAAATCGTGAATATTCATCTACTATATTATTTAATACTATTACCATTTAAATTTTATGTAAGTAGCTTTTTATAGAAATTTTAAACGCCTTATTTGTCATATCGCTCATTAAATAGAATATTTGAATCTTTTTCATAGATATCTAAGGTTTACTGTCAAAGTTATTATATAAAACTTTTTATAGTAGAATAATATAGAATGCAGTATGAAATCGTATAATACGAATGTACTCAATAATCGTACGTACGTATAATAAGCTTAGTGAATACATAATAAAGATATTCTACGATTTCATCACAATGTTTGGAAATACTTATATTTTTAATTTCAAACTTTTAAAATGTTCTCCTAAAAACAGCTATAACAAATTTACGTAATCATTCTTTTGGATGAGCGACATATGCATAATCTAAGATATGAAATTTTATATAAATATATAACGAAAACTTTATTCCACATAATATACATAACAGCACATTACTTAAAATTATACCCATATTATGAAATAGCACTGATATAATATGTTTTAAGAATTATACACACTATGGATGGTCTATGGATGAGGGTGATGTGGCATGTTTGTATTTCCGCAATTCTATGCATAAAAAATAAAGCGTATATAAATAATAACAACCTAAAAACCCTCTTTCTTTAAAAAAAAGCCTTTCCAAATGAAGTAGTAGTGTAGTAAAATTACGAAGCAGAAATTTGCGACATGTCACCCTCATTCATATCTACATTTATAATAAAATATATTATTAGGAAAAGCAATATCAGTAGTACTAGTTCACTAACAAAGATATCTACTAATTTATTTCAATTTTTCTTCATATTTCGTGTGCTTACCCACCATATATTTCCTGACCATGTCAGTTAAATGAAGATAAGTTTCATCTTGGTCAGGAAATGAGGTAGGTCTTCTCAATTTACCCTAATTTATTGCAATTTCTTATAAACATGATATAAATTTACAAAAATACTTTCAATACTGCGTAAAAATTATCAAACAAAATTAAATACGGTCTGCGAAATATGAAGAAAAGTCCCTTTACTCCAAAAAATGTGGTTAGTTTTTTTTTCACTTTTAGTATAATCTACAAGCAAAGGTTAGTATTATTAAGCGTAATTTACAAGCCAGTGATTATTGTATTATTTCAGATAACTAAGCAAGACTAACAAGATTAGAACAAGTATTAAATAAGATTTATGATATAAATAAATATTTCTCATGTACCACAAGACCCATGTACTATGTGAATCGTCACATACTGTAAATAGCGATATCAGTAAATCCTTATAAAAAATATTGTTACAACACAAGCACCAAGCAAAAGAGGCAGAGGACTGCCTTATTAATTTAAACACAACATTGAAATGCTCCACAGATCTACCATAATTTGTGAATTAGTTTAGCAATTAAAAATGAGTATAGTACATAGTAACGTATAAATATAAAATGTTATAGTAAATACCATATGCTATTTTATTTTTAATGTTATATCAAAACAGAAACTTGTACTAAATGCAACAAAAAATCCTAATAAATGTCAAAAAATATACCTTAGAGCTATTATTTGGTTTTTAATGATGTAACTTTACCCCATCCTATATACACAAACACTGTGGAATATGAATATATTATATCAAACTGATTTGTACATTCTAAACGCTGTCTCTTCACTAGGTCACTGACACGTTCCTTTTGTGGTTTTTCTGGGTGATTTAATCCCAGTTCTCCATTGCCGTAACAACCAATAATTCTTGTATTAGGAAAAGCCGCCCGAAAACAGCTTTGCTCATAAGTATGCTTCTGATCTCTGCCAATGCATGACAACTTGAGTGCCACACTATGTTCAAATTGTGGCACCCTTTTAGCAAACTATTAACAGAAATTATGAAAATAGTTAGTATTATTATAAAAATGTTTAACATGTGCTGAAAGAATATATAATCTGAATGACTTTAACAATTTCAATTTATAGAAAAATAAAATAAGTATAAAAAGTCTATTAATATTACCTCATTAACATTATCCTGTATTTTAGCTTTCACAATATCTGATGATTGTATGACTAATGAATACATACTGAAATTATATTCATTTTCCGGATTAGTCTTTGGTACAGAAAAGAAACCCATTGAAATCAAATTCTCACTAACAAAAGTTTCTTTATTATTTGCCCCATCAATGATGTCATTTAAGTAACATTCTTGGAATATTGTGTCTTCTATAATACAGCCTCCAAGTGCATAAGGGTGATCGGCTTGGCTGTAAAGTAAATATAGTTAAAAACATTTCTTTTATATATTTAATTTGTGAAAGCAAAAAATATAGTAAGTCATTAACATAGATTAGCCAAAACATTTACAAATACATCACATATAATTATATACTTACACATCCTTCAAATAATTTATAAATATGATATCCTCCACTGGATGCAATAAATACTTGTCGGTCACAAAGACAAGCACACCTTTTACAATTCTGTCTTTTGTTATTTCATTTACAAAATCATAATATTCACGTTTCATAGTACCATATGACCTCAAATTAAGTGTATGATATTTTACATCTGGTATAGCAGGAATATACAGTCCTCCCATAAATGGAAATGGTTTTAAATGTGTTATGTAATGTTTATATGTTTCTGAATGGGGAAGAGGCATGTATGACAAATATTCACACTTCATTATATTCAGGCAATCCTTTGGAGCACTGCTGAACTTATGTACCATGTCTAATACTGAAACAAAACCCATATTAGCTTATTATTAAACATTTCATTATTAAAGCCACATGGAAATATGTACATGTATTTATATTTCAACTCACAGGCATGTTCCTTATTACAAGGCTCAGAGCATGGTGGGGGTTGTATTTTTTTACAGAGACTTGTCAAACAAAAACCAGCAGAATTTGTAAAAACCATAACAACTAAAGGTTCATTATAAAAATTCCCAGACTGCTTGTATTTAATGCAAGCTTTACTAGATTTAAAACGAAGATCCAATGCGAAATCTTCTGGACATAATTGTTCTTTTTTCAATGACTGCATAGCAGAATGCCACGTTTTACATACTTCTTGGCATAGTAGCTTTTCCTGCCAGGGTAGGTTACTGAGTATTTGCTTTACTATTATATAGTTTAAGAATACCTTTTGAACTAAAAGCTCACTTAAATTATTTTGTTCAGATTTAGGTTCAATATGTGTTTTATTTAAATAGGCAGATATATGGTCATCCAATTGTAATTTTACACATTTCTTTGTGTCAGATTCATCTCCAGGTTTGTCATCACCCTTAAGGCCCTCCATGCATGTAACGTTCTGGGATCCTTCTGACATTTCTTGTTTGTTAAATTTCTGTTACTATATCATCATCTCCTCGATGAATTGGGTCACCTTTTAGTAATGCGAGTATAAAGCAATACAAATAGATGAAGAAAAATATTAAATAATACACAATATATATTATAACATGTCTAAGATGTTTTCTCAATTGACCTCTGTTATGAATTTCCGCAGGATCGTATGCTCCTAAATTACCTTGTGGTATAGTAAAATATTCAAATGTCAACCATATGAGCATAGGCAAATTTAATAAAAATAAGGTAACCTGACCATGTAATAATAACAAAACAGTAATCAACGAATGGGCAATATATTTAGGTAGTAACCAATAATTAAGCTTTTCACAGCACTCTTGAGCGTTTAAATAGTCGCATTCTAAGTCAGATAACGTAATTATATAGTAAACTAGAAGAAACAAAATTGCACCGCTATCGATCAGAGCAATGGAAAACAACAAGGTTTCAGCTAATATCATTACTAATTTTACACGATAACACTAAAGTTCTTTAAAATCGATTAATCAATTTAAATACTTAATCTATAATGAATAAATATATTAACACCAACTTAAAGACAGAAGTTAATAATAAACAATTAGTTTTAAAATTAACTAAGAACTAGAAGTAAGAAAGTCACCAAAAGTACTACAGATTACAGAAAAGTACTTGTCACACAGATAAAAATTCAACTTGATACAATAAGTGATAAGCAACTAAAGTAAATTATGAACTTGAAGTGATATCATTGGATTATTTGCAGGAAAAAAATGTTTATTCATTTATATATTTTTTTAGTTTTGTATATTAAAGTACATACATATCGTTTTTTTATTATTTAAATTTCTTATTTAACAATTTAATATTGAATTGAACAATATTTATGAAAAAAAAAAATAGTATTATATTTTATTTTTAACTCTTTAACAAACAGCGAGAATAATTTATAACTTATTAAGATAATCATCATGTAGAAGTATATGTCTACGACAACAACACGGCGCAATAAAAGGGTTTATTGATACTATATCAGATGAATTGAAAAAGTGCAAGGCACAGCTATTTACAAGACCGTGAGTAGGACTTTACCTTTGTCCTCTACTTCCATGTCCTCAAATGCCGTTTCCAACAGTAATTTTTAATATATATAATCTTAGCTAGTTGTTTGTGTCTATTCAAATGGCTCGTCGCGTCAAAAATTAACCGCCAAATATTTGATGATGTATTCCGATTCAATGACATGTAAGCCAGATCTCTCTATCTCACCCTTCTTCCTCCTTTATCCTCAAGGTTGGCAATGCATCCACAATTCGTTTAAAGTTGTAGATGTCTATGAGCCAAGATAAGTACTTACGATCAGACAGTCCTTCTATTAGGTTGCCCCCTTTTAGATATAATAAAAAAAATAGTAAGTACTAGAGGCCTACGCCAGTTCTCTTAGCCCAAGGCTGTCGTCAGCAGTGCATAGTATTCTCATTAATTTATAATATATTAAAATCGTTTACTATATCTTTAAAATAAGCTCACAAGCTATAAAAACACTCAAAAGTATCTAAGCGACGTGAAAATTCATAAGTACCTCATGAGTTAATAGTTTCAGCATTGCTTAAGGTTCGACAGTTTTTTTGCCAAAACTGAAACTACGACCGAAACTACATTTTTTGCCGAAACTGAACCTTCGGTCGGACACTAATATTTATTTATATGACGGCCAAATTATCGTAACGATTATAAATCTCTTGTCGATGTCTTAATCTGATGTATAACTTAATATAAGTATGTTTTTTGCGTAAAAGAGTATCCTCATAAACTTTTGCATTTTTTAAATTAATAGGATGCAGGTACTCATATACTTTGTTTTGCTATTCTTACAGGGAAACTTATGTACAGCTCAACATAGAATAATGATTAACCCTATGGTAAAAATGATATATTTTGGTTATGTACATATTAGCTGTACGCGCAATACGTATATAAAAAATTCCATCATATTTTATGATCTCGGAAAAATTACAACATCTTCATGGATCAATGGATATATCCTGAGTATACGAAAATAATAATAAGAATAGTCAAGAAAATCTAGATTTTAATGAATAGTTTGTTCACTGAGAACGTATTTAGTGCTCAAATTGTGAAAAGTTTATTTAAAATGTGTTATTTACGTCAAGGACTAATAATAGTCAATAGAACAAGAAACATTTTGTTTATGGTACCTACACCAGCTCAATTAAGTAGAACCAAATTAAACGAAATATTACAAATACTTTTCACTTCGTTTCAAAAGAATGTTAGAATACAATTTTATAATACAGCTCTAAGTATGGGAATAAAAAATAAAACAACATTTTATGTCAAAATTTTTTTCAACAATACCTTATACTAGTAAAGGCTTGGTAAATATATACAAGGCTTCATTATACGGCAAGGTAAAAAATCTAAATGTACATGAACATTCAAGATTATTTATCACAAAGTTATGAATACTTGGCTCTGCCATAAGACTTACACGATTACTATTGCTTATTTAAATATTATCAAATCAACGTATTACGGTAAATACACAAGAGTACACGACATATTTTGGTTAATGGAAGCAATATAACGAAGCCAGTTCTATCCATAACTAGTTAATGTAAACTGCCAAAATTATATAAATTCAGCACTGTATATCACTTCGGAATATAAACTATTAGAAAACAAATGTTAAAACTCTCCTAGAATAATTACAACAATAACAAATACGCAGATACAATACATACAGTATACACATTTATCAAAACTTTAATCTCACTTTATTTATTGTTAAATACAATTTTATGCTAATTCACCGAAGTGGTTCACGAAACAAAACACACGCGGTTACGTAAATCACGATAGCACGCGTAACACTTCTCCTACAAATATACACGAAAAAATAATTTGCTAGAATGGATAGGTACAATTTGGATGAGCAATTAGAAATTTAATAAATATTATAAAATAGTTAGTTTAAATTTACTTAGATAATGGAATATTACTTAATTTTTAGTAAAGCAAAAACAAAACATACTTGATTGATTTTAGTTGTTACATTAAAACATCTCGCATCGTCGGGTAATATGTATAGCATCGTCCCGCTAATTGTATCAGGACTTGTAACCTTCAAGTTGTGACTAAAACATATTACACAACTATAATTACTTACAAATGTATAGCACCAAACCATATGTGAACGTACTTTAACATTAATTGACTTCCTAAAGTACTATCACATATTACCACCAACAGACATTCACACCATTGACGAAAGAACTTTAATTTATTTGTAAAATGTAAACTACTTATGGAACATGTATTTTAAATTTTATTTTCGTAATTATTTTAACATTGGCACATCCGGCTCTGAAGCCACTTTCGTTGTCGCAATCGGTTTTAAAAATTAACAATATAAATAAATGCAAATAATGGCATATTGATTCCGTTACTAGATAGTGGTCTTCACTCGGAAAACTAAAATGAACGCCAAATAACGATATACTAAAAACGTCTAATACACACATTTGAACGAAATCAGTAGGTATTTTATAATGGGCATGTAAATAAATAATACTACAAAAATATATGCAAGCACTCCTCACATCGTTCAATAACAATTATAGATAAGGTGCACCTATCCTAAACTTTAGATAATACACTGGAATGATATTTTTTCAAGAATGTTACGTTCATACAATATTTATAATAATTTTATAATATTATTATAACAATATTAAACAAATTAGCAGAAGAATATTCATTGATTCAATTACACCACACAAACATCAAACTTATGAAGGGTCTATAGACTTAAACAATAAGTGGAAGTTATAGGTACAATTTACAAACAATGAGGCAGGAATGCTTGCATAAATTGTTGTACGCGTGGAGTTCGCTCCTACTGCTACTTTAACTAAATGAATTCATATCTAACATTGTTCCCCGACTGGTCCCACCCATGACAATGGCTTGTGAATGCATTTATTTCTCTTGCTTACTTTTTAGGTGGTAGGATTTATTAATTATTGTTGAAACATTTTTTTTCATTTCGAAATAGATTTGCATTTGCTTTTAATTGCAATTCAACAAGACTTGGAATGTCACTTATTAATAGGGAAGTTAGCAAGGCCTCAAATGGTCTAATGATAATTCCATCTCATTATGCACAGGAAGCATCATCCCTTATGATATTTTTTCCCGTAAGTTTTAGTCATCGGGCGGGATGCAGTTATCCACAACTATGTTGAGTATTATTATTAAGTTTTCACTATATACATAAGTAGATATGCCACAGTAAATAAGGATACATCGTATGTGAGCCAAGTATGTCACTGCGCACATGTTGGTGACTGGCGCTTAACACTCACTAATAAATAAAACACAAATCACTTAACTATTTAAACACTAGCAATTTAAACATATATTAAGTACCAAGTAGTATCCATTCAGTCCTCTCACTACAAACACTATGTGTTTCATGAAATTAAATCTACTTTACTTTCTATCGCTTACTAAGTCACCATCTTGGAAGAACGTGTCACTGCACGAGACTAGCGCGTTATTTTGTTCGCTACCCAGTAGCTTGAAACGTTTACTCTAACATACTCCGCCGGCGCTGGGTTGAAATAACGCCTAGGTTATAATGTAGTGAACAAGATTAAATTCGCACGATTACGGTTGACACAGTGATACCACTGTGACTCTTAGTTATGACAACATGCGGCACAAAGAGATCATAGTATAGGTATCGCTAGAGAGCGTCGCCTACGAGTAATGTTTCCTGGCGGGACGCGGCGGGCGCGCCAGCACGCCGCTTAGCACTGGATCGCACTGCGGCATGTGACCGCGACCGAACAGGTTTGGAATCAACTCCGTGTTCATATAATCACAGGTATCGCTATCTACATTCATACTGGGACTCAGTTCGAAGTTATTGAAGTCGAACTCGTAGTCCTGCTCGTCGTATGTGTTGTGGCGAGTGTCCTCGTTGTGGAAGGGAGGTAACGATAAATCGTTCATGTCCTCAAACCCGCTACGTGTATGATCCAGGAGATCTCCGTTGGCCAGAGGCGTCATGCTCATGCGCTCCGGTACGTCTATGTCCATGGCGTTATTGCTCTCGTCGTCGCCGCCTGCGAGCAGTCTATCAAACAAGTCGTCGTGGTTCCCCGGAGTCGAATCAGAGTTAACAAAATTTGTATGGAATTCATTATTTGCCAACATATCGACATTCAAATCGGCGTCAATGTCGGACAAGTGACCGACGTCACACCTGCTATTGACGTTGTTTAAATCTGTATGATTCATCAATTGGTGGGAGACATCGCTCAGCTCTCTCTGGAGGATACTGCCATCCAGGGAGTCCGGTAAGTGGGTTTCACCGAGCAAATCGTCTCCCATGACATCAGTCGGGGTGTACTCATTCGAGCCGGCGGTGAGGTAACCGGCGTCGATAGATCTATTCGGAGTAACGTTTCCAACCGCAGAAGGAGGAAGCTCACCATTCTGAACTAAAATTTCGAGCACATCATCCATTATCTGACTGTCCTCGGCGCTGTGATGCATAGTGTTCGCGACGGAGGGCGGCAGAGACGCGGGCGGCGCGGGCGCCGGGGCGGGCGCCGTGCGCTCGGGCTCGTAGTGCGCCGTCGGAACGATTGCAATAGGAACAACTTTCACCCCATTAAAAATATAAGCCTGGTTGGTGGTTTTTGAGGGGGTCGAGTCCGCGTTGACGTCGGTCGCCGCCGGGGACGTGACGGTGAACAAGCGGATGATTCTCTCCGGCGTGGAGTCCGGCGCTGCGATGACGTAACGCTGCGGCGGCGGCGCGGGTGGGTGCGGGTGCTGCTGCAGCGCGTCCAGCTTGGCGCGCAGCTGCGTCACGCTGAGGTGCGCCTGCAGCAGGCGCCGGCTCTGGTCGCTGGCGGCTGCACCGGTAGCCTCGCGGCGCACCGCCTCCAGCTGCTGCCGCGACTCCTCCAGCTGCCGCTCGAGCTCCTCGATGAGGCGCCGTTGCGACTGCACGATGTCCTCGGAGGGCTCCGACTCGGCCCGCGACTCCGGCGACGCGACCGACACGGGGGACCGCGGCGTGTCTTCTTGCATCTCTAAAAGGAACGGGCGCAACCGATCGATTAGTTGCGGCTTGGGGCCTGAGACGCGAAGGTTCCGTCTTTTGCATTCGGCGCGTAAATCGGACACTTTCATGTCTTCGAACCTCGCCGCGGCCAGCGATATAGAAGGAAGGGAGGAGGGCGCGGGAGGGAGAGGCGGCGGCGGGGGCGCCACCAGCGTATCGGACGTGTCGGACGCTACGGACGCGGCGGAGGAGCCCGCGGGGGACGCCGGCAACATCAGCTGTCCAGTGTGCAGTTGGAGCAGAAGTTTCTGCTGTTGAAGGAGGAGCTCGTACGGGGTCTCGACGGAGCCTGGAGGAGACGAAGCCTTTTGGGCGTTTGGAGGACCTTTATATTCGTGAAATTTCAGTCGTGATTTTGGGAGTTGTTTTGGTTTTTGCTTCGGGCGCTTGGGCCTCTCTTTTCCGGGTGCAGGATGCTGTGCCTCGCCGGTGACGCTGGCGGGCGACAAGGTGGAGGGCGGCGAGGGGGACGGCGACACCTCCTCGACGGGGCCGCAGTATGACGATGGGTGTTGTGGACGTCCGGACGCCCCCTCGCTAGTCGCTTTAAAAGCGAGTATACCACTTTTAACGGCTGTTTCTATCGTTTCTTCAGTGTGAAGAATGTTCTTTTTGATTAGTTCTAAAGGACCAGGACGATGGGATATCTGATCATTAAGTTGGTCTGCCAGACGAGCTTTCTTTAACATTCGTTGTTTCTCCGCTAAGCTGGGATCTACATGACTTTCCTGAAATGGAAATATTTAAGATTGTTAATTCAATACAACTGACAGAATAGTTAGTGATTTTTTTAAATATTGTTAAGGAATTTAGATATTTTTACTATATTGTATTTTATTCTACATACACTAAGCTGCAAATGATAGAAAGACTAAATGTATACTATCTCACTCTTTCGGATACTAAATACTACCATCTCTCTTTCGTGATGCATTTTCGATACATTGAGTTCTAAATCTCAATAGTGCTAAAGTTTAACTTAAAAAATACTTGACACAACACACCTGCTCCAGTATATGTCTCCTTTCGAGTTCCTGTCGATCTGGTCGACTCTGTATTTTTGCCTTTAGCAAATCTCCCGTTTTTGCCCTTTCTAATTGCATTCTCTGTTTAAAAAACGCGGGAGGCGTTTTTAATGCTGTAAAAAAATGATAAACTGTTAACTTCTATACATTTGGCAAGCTCTACAGTAGGGGATGTAGTTCAAATATTTGTTTGGTTAACTGCAATCTAAGATGCATAATTGAGTGCAACGTTTTTGACATATTTTACTCTTGGCTAACGATAAGGTTTAAATGGCAAACAAAAATGCAGGAAAATATATGTAATTAAACATTACATATTATTAATAATGTCCATTTTTGTTGAACATTCGATACAATACACGTATTGTAATCGAAATCAAACTAAAATAATCAATCTGGTATTAAATACGAAATTGATAGATGAGTTTGTATATCGAAATATACATATTACATGGTATTTGCAAAAGTAGTTTTTGATACGCTACATACGTTTGATATAAAGGTTTTGCAGCTAATTATATTGAGCAATAAGTTTGTAGTTTTAAACTATTATTCTTTTAAAACTGTGTTTTTTTTTATTTAGATCTTCAATTTAAAAGAGGACGTTAAATATCACTTGGCTCAGTTTTTTGCCAACCAAGAATAAAACCAGAAGTTTAGTTAATAAGGTAAAATCAATTTCCTGTTTGAAAGACAAATAGGTATTGGACCAAAATGGAGTACTTACATTATAAATTTGTAAAATATTTATACATTTTAAAAAAATATATTTCATTTTCACCAAAAAAACAAACGAAATTAGTTTCCGAACAACCTGTTATAATATCAAAAAATGTTCATTTCTTTGCCAATCGGTCAGAAAATCTCATTAGCTGTGGTGTTTAGACCGTAAATAAAATTCCTTCGCCCACGTTTAAATTCAGTTGGGAGCTGCGCAGGCGTTTGGGCGCCTAACCAAGACTCGTCATTTGCATGATTAGTTGATTAGTAATTGTTCTACTTATAGTAAACTTCTAGCACTCAAATATAAGTCTATAATTGTAATACTTACGTGGCATGATGCCTTTCGCCACAAGCTGGTTGAGAGGTGGTCGCATCGAAAGCTTCACCTTTAACGCTGAAAAATAAAACATATTTAAATGTTATCATTTAAATTGTTATTATTGTATTAATTTACAGTCATCTTTTCCTGTTTGGACGGAACAGTGCTCAAAAACAATATATCTGTATGTGTGACGAGTCACGTGAAGCTACCAACACCTAATAAACTGCACTGGTTAATTTTAATTAACATTTATATTGATATAACAATGAGAATTGATTGATTAGCATTTGAGAAGGAATAATATGACGCCAGGTGACGAATTTTGACGTAACATACTGAGTATTTGAGCGTCGGCGGTCGATACGTCGATCGATATATTACGATTATATCGATAGAGATGTAAAGGGGGCGTGGGCGAAGGTGAATACAGAACTATATTCATGTTTGCTGTAGACGAGCAAAGAGCAGAACGACGGGCGTACAACGTTGGCAACGCGCCAATATAAATAAACACTGCACAAGGAAACTAGTGTTATGCCGCGACCGTATTACAGACGAAACATTCACTACCAATGGACTGGTTATTGTGGGTTACTGGGCTTACTTCAATATACCATTATCTGGTATTATTTTTAATCTTTTAAGACACGCATGAAATTGTACATCTAAATCTTCTTATGTTAAATAAATTAACTCTCATAAACGTGTCCACGTGTCGTATGACGTGGGCCGCAATAAAAATATATTCTCTTAAAATTTAACGATGTCGTTAGAATGGGTCTCGCGACTATATTTTTCATGTAGTCTCGTAATGTATTTTACGAACATTTTATCATCTTTCGTTGTAATAGAATTAGTAAATATTTTTGGATCTGCCTAGCAATTTACTCATTGTGCTGTTTGATATTAAAATGTTCAGGATTTAATTTGCAAGTCAAGGTAATTAAGAAAGACGGAACTCTTTTAGGCTGGCCATGAGAATATTTGATGCATTCTGATAATACGTATTAAATTTGCGCAGTATAAAGAGATAAGTTTTATGAAGACGATCTTCATGTATCCGCCACAAGAGCATTCGTGGCGCAGTGGCACAGACTGTAAATTAGCTGTTGGTTCGAATCTATGTCAGGGGAACGATTATTTCATGTCTGCGACATGGTACTTACAACAAAGTGAGGCTTTAAATTCCACTGTTCGACTCAATGTATTCGGACAGAAACTGGAGACCGGAGTTCCTTGACACTAAGTTATCTCGAGCTACTTAATAAATATTGTAACTTAATGAGGTATTTCTTTACAGAACACATTTTTAATTCCTACATATACATAACATGTAAACAAGTAATGATTCACGTTCTCTTATTTATATTATTTGTTTTCGATGTTATGGAGGTTCATTTAATAAGAAAAACGAAATAGATGCTAATAGCAAATTTTATAGTATATTAATCCATGTATTATACCTAGCATTACATAACGCTCGTTACTTGTAATAGTTCGGATAAATATATATTTTGCACAATTCCGTTTATAACACCACTCTTTAAATTTGAGTTCTATATTAAATTTTTTAAATGTTTATAGACAGAAGAGAAAGAAGTATTTCTTAAATTAAATAAGATAATTTCTTCTCCGCGATAGAGCGTCTTAGTAGAATTTTTACTTACATTCTTTATGTTTTCCTATTGCCGGCTGTAGTGGACTGTCGTCGACAATAACTTTAGGGGGCGAAGCACGCGGCGGCGAGCTGGGTGGCTCGCTTGTGCCGCTAAGCCCTCTGCGCTTGACTGCTACAAAAACTACCATTCATAAGAATTAATATTATTATCAATATTATCACAAGCTTCGCAACTAAAACTAAAACTGTTTACAGGACGTCAAATATTCAAATTGATTACCTAAAAGTATCGTCTTCCGGAGGCGTCGAGGGGGTTCGCGGTGAGATTGGCGAGTGAGACGGCGAGGCAGCCCTGCTACGATCTCGCCGCGGTTGCTTGAACCACTCAGGGTAAATAGCACTTAGGGTTTCTACCAGGTCGTGATCTAGCGTTACGCGCCACGAGGCACGCCCCTCCGACCCCTCCGACCCGCCACCACCACCGCACGATGAACGACTCTCTGAAACATAACAACTAATTTTAAATCGAAAATTAAGGACACAACATAATGGTATTACATTATTTTGATGTTTTGGGTGCGTCTGTGTGGAATCAATGAACCAGCGTGTAATTTATTACTTTCAAAGGCTTAACAGATCCAAGGGCAGTGTGGATTATATTCCAATGTTACGTGCATGTTGTGTTGGTGATCAACTTTAAAAAAAATATAATGCTGAAATGACATTTTTTGCTTCCCATTTCTCATAATAAAATATTTGAAAATATAAAACGTATACAAGGGAGGATTTGTAAATTTTAAATAGTGATGGTTATATGAAATAATTATACTATTACGTAATGAACTAAAACTTGTTGAACATCAACGGTCGGAAATATATAAGTCTTGTGCGCTCTCACGTGATTTATGAGTTGTTAAAGCAAAAATTGTGTAAACAAATTTTATATTGTATTCATTGTAATAAATAACATTAGCATAATATATAAAATTAAGACATAATGATGCGCATTCATAATGAAATTATTTCATTAACAAATTCGTTATTCCTATACCTATAGAAAAACAATTCGATCATTGCAAGGACTTTGTACCTATTTTCATTAGACAAAATGTAAGTAAAGATCTATTCAACTTTAAAAAATATAGTTTCTTCATTTCAATAAGAAAAGACCTTTAGACTAATTTATATTTTTCATATATCATATCAACATTCATATTTTTCTTTTGAAAGCTAAGGGTATTATTTGTCATAGGTTTATTAAAAATAATATTAAAATATTTTTGCATACGTTATGAGGTTTAAGAAATAAATACAAACCAAATGTCTCTAGATTACTAAAGTGTTACAGAATACAATTTACTAAACAAACTGCACACGTGTGTACAGCTCTGACTCATAACGTAGGTACGTACTTGTATTACGTGTACATTACATAGGTTGTTTATTATTTTTGACAAATATACAACAACAACGTAATTTTAAGAAGAAACTAATGTAATCGTATCAGTTTTTAAGTAATTTTAATTAGTAGAACTAAAAGTGTAACGACAACTAAATTCATTAAGTACTTAGTACCTACTTAGTATTATTCACAAATTAATGACTGATAATTTACTACCTACAAATCATATCCATTTATGATATTATTGCCACCAGCCTATTGTTTTTACCTTTAAAGCACTGAAATCGAGGACAATATTTCACAGGGGACTTCTGTTACGTACGTACCTACTAATAAGTACTATTAGGAATTAGGGCTACAAAAATGCATGTAGAGTACCACAACAATACTTATTAAAACATGTTTTTTTACCATACAAATAGTTTCGTTTCAGTTACCAGAATGTACATATTTCGCTTTTATCTATTTTCGTATTTCGCGGGATGTTTTGAGATTTTTCCAAGGATGAATGGAAGGACTTCTTTTATATTTCAATTAGATTTATATATTTCACCCGTCACAAAACCGTTATGTTGACTGTATGCATATAAATATTATATAAACTACTCATACTCTTTTCGTGCACTTCTTTTCATGAATATTGTATGTTTCCGACAATATAGATAATGTATGTAAAAGAGAAATAAAATGAAGCAAAGAAGATTAATCATTTATCGCCTAGATTTTTAAATCAATGAAAGCAAATTCCTTAGTACAGCCATTTCGTTTCTAGAACAGCATAGAATAAATCCACATCTTAGGAATGGCCTTCAATTCACTTACCTAAATATAAGAGCATGACTTTTATCGATGCTAAAACTATTTTTCTCTTTGAATTTTAGTTGGCAGAGGATTGTTTCAATTTTTAAAATGTTAATTGAGTAGAATAATTAAATTTCAATTTAAATAAAATAATTATACAAAATAAGTATATTATTGTAGAAAATATTATTTAGCCTGGATTATTTGTTATTTTTAAAGAAAATTTGCAGATTCATAAATGTTCGTAATTACTTTTAAATTGTCTTTTAAAGTGACATTAGCACAATGAATTATTTTAATCTTGTCGAACAATAATTACGGCAAGTAATGCCAATCTTTTGGCGCCAGTCTACATTATACAAGTTTTCCACCGTATAAGTAACAACACCGTACCTTATATAAATACTATCGTATAGATGTCAAACATAGTTATAGATAATTAATAAATCATTCCTTAGTTAGTAAGTAACGCAGCTTGATGTTTCTTACCGCATAGCAGGAAGATCAGAGAGAATTAATCTCACAACCAGAATCAATTCACTCTGTTCTGCAGAGAACCGTAAGAACTACCCATACCGTGCTCTGCTAATATCTTTGTGTAAAAAGGTGTTTAAAATGATTTATGTTGGCTATATTGATATTTGCTACATAATTTTCATCATGAGTTTTTTGACATTTCTATCCATTTTCCACTATAAATATGCGTTTTTTATCTTTAAGTTTTCTTAGTTAAAAGATCAAAATTTTGCTAATCAGGTAGTTTTCACGATTTTTAATACTTTCTTTATTCTATAATTCTATATTCTAACGTGTGGCATAAATAAAGTGGACAACAAGGGTATTTGTAATAATGCTAGCAAAATGACTTGAAATATACATGTTAGCAAATTTAATGTTTAAGAATATAAATTCAACCTCGTCTGCAAATTTATTAATAGTTTTTCCGACGAAATCAGTCAAAAAAGTGAGCATCGCTCACTGAATTTTATTGTTTTTAACATTTTATTGATCAAATCAACCAGCTAGGTCAGTTACATAGTATCATAGAATTAAGTTCCTTAAAGAGGTTTGTCGAAGGCTAAAGAGTGACGTTATATATGCACGCGGCACTGGCCACGTGGGCGCCGCCCACAGCCTACATTTTTTTATCTCATTAACATGTCCCATTCACCTAGTCACATAAAATTATATTTAATATTAATACGCACTGTTATTCTTGCTATTAATGAATGAATATCGCTTATTGTTAAATAAAAATTAAAGAGCGGAAAGCGATACACGAAGAGGCAATAAGATGGCAACATTATTGTTCATAACATAAGTAGTACCAATACAAACTTGGAATGTAAAATTGTGTGTACTGTGTTTGGTCTTTTTAAACATAATATTTAAACTTTACATTGTCAATAAATTTGAAATTACATAATATAGACAACAAAATACTATCTCAAATATCTAAGAACGTTATGTAATAAAAAATAATCTCTACATTCGTTGTAAATATAATGAACCCAATGTAGGTATAATACTGTACGTAATATATATAACTTGGTATTAGTACTGAATAATATGATTCAACGAAAAGCTTTTTAGGCACCACAATAATATCACACTAGTTACTAATTATGATTTGTAGAACAAACCTGAAAACAGCGGCAAATGACCTCGTTTTACGCATTGGCGCTAGACTTGTCGCTCGGACACATAAGTAAAACAAATCCTCTTCGTGAACACTTGTTCAAAATAACTCTCAAAATAATATCTATATGTTAAATAATTTCACCGGTCCATATTATGTTGTTCTAGCACGAATATCCTATGTAATTGAAAACGCATACGCATGTCAAAATAACCTAGGCAGCGTCAAGATGCTCCTCTTCAAGATTGATAAATTACTTACATTAAATATATCGTTATATGGAATGATAGGCAGCAGTTCAGACGCGTACACATTGCACAACACAAAATAGGTTTGGCTTTCTGCGCTAGGCTAAATTCGGATCTCAATTGACTTTGTAAGTCGATGAATGAATTGCCAGCAACCATAAGCGTGTTATGTTTATTTCATCGACTGTTGCCGACTGATGACAATATTTACCAGTCATCGGTGTAAACGTGACTTATTTTTAATACGAAAAATATGTCTTATAAAAAATATATCTTGGTAAATACAATTATAACACTTGGCGTTTATGAAGTTTGCAATATTAGGCATTCGAATGCATATACCCATAAAGATAAAAACGTAAGCTTTTAAATCTTAAAGGGCAAAAAATATATACAAGGTAGGGAGGGTCTCTTAAGACAGTTCTAAGCATATTTTGTAGCAGTAACCATAACGGAGTGATGACGTAAAAGGATGTTTTCAGCGAGTCGGCAACAGCGGCCGCCTGTTTATCGTCGGAATACAGTTACAGCTATACGAAGATTTGCCTATACAGAATTGCAGCTGTAAAAACACACAAAATTACACTAGTTCTAGCACTCGCAATAAATGTACACATAATGTGATAGCTGCTAGCCTGTTACGCAACCAGTGGCATGCGGCGCCCACTTAAATGGAAACAACAACAGATTACAAACAAAGAAAAAGCTGCTACATATTTTCTTAATTGATCACTGTGACGATTTATGAGTAGCAAATATGTTATGGTTATTATAATAGGTGTTTTGCCTGAAATAATTATCTATTTTTTTACATTATTATTTAGCCTTATTAACTATAATAAGGAAACAAGACGATATCCTACATTTGAATTATTAGTATTTCTTATTTTTATTCCACTTTCTTTTCATTATTCAACTGATATAAATGAAGATATCTATTATTAACTAAAGACATAAAATGTACGTCGTATTTTTTTTACAATTTAAATCGATTTTGGATGCCAACAATGTTAACATGCCACAAAAATAATGACTAGATATTCTTATCAACGAAAAATATTTGTCTAACATAACATAAATAAATTCACATATTGCCGTATATCTATTATGTGGTATTTTGTCTTTTGTATTATTGAAGTGGCAACGATTAGCTCTGAGTAACACTTTAATCGACGTATTTTCGGAACATGCGAATATTTTTTTCATGTATTAGCGTAATATTCAAGTATTTCCTAGTTGCGAGTACACATTTACATCTAAGAGTCTACAAAATTAATTTCCTACCAGAAATATCGACTAATAAAAATATTTTACGGTAACATACTTATGTATAACGATATTTACACGTCTTTTCTATATAAATAAGTACTCTACAAATAAATAAACAATAATTTGAAAAAAAAATACTTTAGTAACTTCCACATTAATATACCTAACCTGTTATTTTTAAAATCTTCATCGTAAATCCTTAAAAAAGTAAAGGCCTGTAACAGAAAGACAAAAGGATTAATATATATATAAGCTAAAAGAGCAATAATAAAAATAGATAATAGACTAGCAGAAGAGCGTCCTTAATAAATAATAACGGTAACTACAATAAAGCGTAAATGTGCAATATAATTTAGCTGTAGTACGTTATACCACTACCAGGGGGTCGAAGCTTAAAGCTACCATTATCAACTAAAAAAAAGTAGCAACGAAATACGTCTAATTTTCACAAATTTTCATTTTTCAATTTAACAATACTTTAAAGCTTATTGTACTACCTAGTAGATAATGATCGCACAATAAAATTCATTTTTTGGCAACATTATAAGAACTGTCGTAGCTGCGAAGTAACAAATTGCCAAATTACTTGTCAGCTTGGGAAAGCTTTTAATTTTCATAAAGTTTTTTGTTGTACACATCTACAGTCTAAATATTTTATTGATTACGACAAATTTTATCCCATAATAACTTGCTAGATGCATAATTCACTTATTGCAAAACAATATAGTACGAAGCATAATAATGTATCCAAACAACTAAGACTACCATAGCAACAATAAGCAAATACCAATTGAAACCAAAATGAATATAAACAGGGGTTTTGTGTAAAATATAGATAATAACGATTATATATTTTTATAATAAAAATATATATAGCGAATGTCTTATTAAACGATAAGGTGATGAATAATTAGAAACAAAATAAATAAAAACGTAATAAAGGATTTTAAAAAATAAATATTGTTAAGCAAATATACTTTGTATCTGTTAGTAGTAACAGTAACATTCGTAACGATAAAGAGAGTAATTTAACGTAAACGAGATTATAATCTTCACTTTAAGTGTATCACGTGACATTTTCCATTCATTTGTCATATTCTACGTGTTCCACGCACATTCTGCACGATTTGGCACAGTGCCGCAAGACAATACTTTACACAGCAGGACGGTAATTTTGTATAGATGTTATTCAAAATAATATTTTTAAATGTTTGTTCTATTGGCGCAACCAAATACAATATAAGAGCACGTTAAGTTTTATGGTTATTTTTGTATGAATGAATAATATGAGGCTTAATAATTAATTAATTTTCTAATATGTATCCTAACACTAAGTTCTATCTACTGATTTCAAAAAAGTAGGACAAAGGAAAAGTAGTGATAAAGAAAATGTTCAAAAAATAATCTCACGACACGGCTTGGGTAACAAAATATTTAGAGGACTAAAATACATACATATTATAAAAAATATATATACTACTTCTTGAAATGAGGAGTAGTAAAAGTTTCTGCTTAAAAAGATGTGGATAAAAAAAAGGAAAATGTGGACGCGCTAGCCAGTTGGGCGGGACATGCGAATAACAAACGAGCAAAGCGAGTTCTGTTTTAGGTCAACGTTGAACAAATACCAAACAGGTCGCTTGGACGCTTCCGGGGGTCTATTTCTGAACTTCATCTAAACGACGCATAGTATTGCACAGTGGGGATTTGCGACTATTGGCAATGTAGACGCTTTTTTATTCAAATGTCAATGATTTCTTGGTGAAATTATTCTATTTAGTCATTGTCAAGTCATCTTTCAATTTTTTCCCCCTCACACGTACTAAAATTCTATTTAGCACGTTTTTTCATTTTTTAGTGTAATATAAATAGCACACCGACAATAAGTGTAGCAATAAGTGTCCCACCATTAAAAAAGTATTTTTATATTGGAGAATTCGCTATACATTCTAATTCATGAATTTGGTAATTAGGTGTGACCTCTTTATAATAAAATAAGTTATCGGATGTCTTTATTATGAAATGATTTTAATTAGGCAGCCACTTTTGTGTTATAGTACCTACTTCTTGCGGCCTCCTCGTACGGACGTAGAGACAGTTGTAAGAATAGAGTATTGGCGTAAACATTATTAAGAGGTAATTAGTAGTGACAAAAAAACGTAGAAATAGATTGCGGAAGTGATCATTCGTATTTTGCAAAGCGGTTGCGGCCCATTTGCGTCGGTCATCGTCACCACTTCTATAATCTAAATAAGGAGCAGAAGTTCAACGGCCGCCTTCTCCGAATAGGAAGATGGCTTTGATGCTTCTGACATTCAAGCAGTTGTAACAATCAAGTATCGAAATAACGAAAAATATTAACTTTAATATTCATAACAATGTCAGTCTGTTTACTGTTTCCCCAAACACACTGAAACAAATGTTTATTGAAAAAAATCTCCTATCAAGCATCACTTAACTTCACGTGTGACAAGATGACATATTTAAGTAGGTCAGCATAATTCTAATTTGTGAATAACTTTGGCTAGCATTTATTTAAGTTTCTTGGAAATTAGTCTAAATTTTAAACAGCTCTACACTAAAATATTTAGATGTTGTGCCACTTAAAATAGAGTATTGAAGTAACGTTGTGATATCAGTTCGCCTAATTGCTTTGGACGCTTCATGACAACAACAATAACTCCATAATTTCATCAACCTCGGAAAGATGGATGACCACTTATAACGGGGTCATATTATTGCAGTGCAACTGAGTCTTACGTTTAAACACCACCTAGTTGTATCATGTGATATTATTGATATAAGCTTAGACAAAAGCGAGGCAGCTAAACTTCACATTTCAAAAAGAACTAATAAACAGGTACAGTTAAATAAGTATTTATATTAAGACGCAATAGCTGTCATCGTCGCTATTTTGTACTTTATAAAATATATAAGATAATACGATATAAATACAAAAAAATCTTCTGTAAAGTTATGCGGGAGCGACAAGAGCTAGTAAAATTATTGAACTAAACTACGAAACCTAAACGTGGAAAAAATCTTGGACTCATTCCAAGCAGCTGATTGATGAGGATGGTCATTTCGTACACGGCCAATCCCGAGCTTTTTCTTATTATTTAGCAAAGTAGTGGACTGATCTATTTCTGAGATGCAAAAACAAGCATTTATAAAATACCTAGACGTTAATGTACTCAAGATATTGTAACATAGTAAGAAATAGAATCAATTTTAAGTAATATAAAAGTAAAACTATATTATACGTAAGATATACGGGTAGTATATACGGATATATGAATACGGGAACGAAAAATGCTTTTTTGAAGTTTTAACTTTTGTAGACAAAAAAAAAAGAAAAAAGACAATATTATTTATAATAATTCATAAGAACCGCACTAAGAATACATAAGAATCGCTCTACTTATGGCTTTGACTTATGCTTTGGTATACGCGTATACCATAGTATACTCGTACATACGCGTTGCTAAGATAAAGTGATACAAATTAAAAAAAACGAATCTTAAAACAACTACTTTTAAAAAAAGAAAATGTATCCTAAGATGAATAAAATTTTAGAATATTTATAAAATAATTTATAGATGTTATAGTCGTTGATTTAACTTATGTGTAGGCGTAAGCTGAATCTCTTCCATTTTGTGTAGCAACAGCTCGTAGCTGAAATAAATTGTTTTACAAAAGTGACGATGTGCCTACTATTCTATTTCTTATCTTGTTTTTATATAAGCTGAAAGATGTAAAGGTTCTAAAAACAATATAAACAAGTTTTTAGGTCCCTTACCTTTACATATATGTACGAAACAAAATTTTCATATTGAGATTATGCAAATAAAAAAAACAGCATGTTTAGCCGTGTGTGATTGAGTAAACATAATAAATAACATATATACAGTAAAAGGTACAAGCAGTATACAGGCAGTATATTACTTCAGTTTTATCTAAGATATACGTAGTTGCTTCACCGACATGCATTTCATAACTACAAATCTAGTTACCTAATGTTTATGTCTGAACTTACCGATCTATTGTTGCCAAGCATTTAGCCATTCAGTAAAGAGGAATGTGAAGGTTAATTACCTGAAAATATGAAATAAACAATTAGTACTACTACTCGTACAAAACTACTACAATGTTATCACTTGTTGCAAAGTATGAACAAGCTTTAAATTATAATTAATAGACGATATATTGATGATCAAATTAATTACAAAGAAACATGTAATGATTTCTATAATATAATATATTTTTATATATTTATGTCTATTTAAAGAAATAATTCAATATTTTTATTAATTCAAAGAAAAAAAAATGCAATTGATGTAATTTCTCAGTTTTACACAAATAGAGAAATAACAAGTAAACAAGCATGACAGCTACGTCAATTACGCTACGCCAACAACGACGATACGGTCTAGCCCACGCGCAGTGCGTCGTAAACTAACCCTCAACACGCATGGGTTTCACAAGGTTACTCTAAGACTTATTATTACAATGAGATTTACTGTAAAACAATAAATCTAAACGTTTTTGAGTGTACTATTATACTTTAAATATGGCACAATATATTAAACGTATATTAAATATTGTAAATAAGGCACAAACTTATTAATCATATCCGCTGTGTGTGCAATATAATAATAATTTAAAATTTACACAAACATATATGGGTAATAAAGGTAAATTTATATGTATTAGTTTCCCTTTCCACGTATTGTTTTAATTTTGATATATTTAAATCTTCCTGAGCACTTCAGTTATATAACACTTTTAAAAGTTATATATAACAGTTAAATAATATTCTTTAAAATTATAATGACCTATTATCAAAATATATTCAGCAACAAGGCCATGAAAATTGAAATAGTTACGTTAACAGTTATAATATTACGATAAATTATGCTAAGTTGTCTTTGCAGTGAGATTATTTATGAAGAAACTTCCATTAATTTAATAGGTCAAGCGAATCAAGTTCGTTAATCTCTGAACTGACACTATTTAGTGAAGTGTTCGCTATGACCAGTATCATATCGACAAGCCAAAAGGATCGGTCATTCTGGCGGTGTACCAAGGAACGCGAACTCAGGCCTAACTAATGTACATTACGGTACCCAAGTTGGCATTTTGAACGGTAGATGTTGTCTTGCGGCCAACATTCAACTCACTTTGTCTTATTCGTATACAGCTTTATATACGAGTACCACCATTACCACAAATTAAATGTTTATTCATGTCAAATGATATTTAACCTAAGGATAAACAAAATAATCCGTAACAATCATTGACTAACACAAAAAGCATTGTAAATAAAATGTAGCAAGTTTGAATTGAGATGTGAAATACTATGTTGTTCTTGGACGTGCTCGAGTGACAGGTGCATAAAATAACCGTTATTTTAGACCACTAATCCTTTCACGCTTTCATAGTTTAAGAATTTAATCACAGAATATACAAGACGTTTTTGTAGTATATTTAAAAATAATGATTTTAATAAACCTTATTGTATTTACTTTTGTATAAAAGATAATTAAAACTTTATATTATTTTTTTACTCAAAAGAGCGGACAATTTATGTTAACATTAGTCATTTGAACGAATGTGCTTAACATTTGACAACGAAAAAAAGGTTTTTTTTAAATCGAATAAAAATGTATTGACAAGAACTTCTATTGATGAGGTCCATCTCATATCTGGTCTGTCGATTCTTAAAAGATGAAAAGCTAATTTCAAAGCCAACTCAAATGTAATACATATGGTGCAATGGATTGCGAAATTCATGTAACAGTGCGCCAAAGTCTCCCAGTTCATGACGCTACGAAGCGGTCGAAGAGGATGACGCCCCCAAACGACACTGCACAGATAAAAATAAATCTGCAAACTAAACAAACCCAACATTTCCGTCAGGCACGTGTGCACTGACACAATTACAGTACAGCTTAATTGCATCCCCAAATAAGATTAGTCTCATACATTTACAGACAAATATTTTTTCTAAATAAGGATCCTCTAGGAAAAAAATAATATATATTAACTTTAACGTTGGCTTTGGTTACTATAGTAATAGAAAGTCACATTAGGGACAGGTGCTATAATCTATTCACGTAAATCATAAAATACTTTTGAAGATTCTAATATTATAACCAAAAGAAACAAAAATTGACAATGGTTATTACAATTTGGCAACAATGATATTATTATATATCATTTACATATATCATTTTCTTTTTTATTCTAAGTTAAAAATATGAAACATAACTCCTAAGGAAAAATTGAACGTATAGCATCAAAATTTTCCTAACTGTTTTGGGTCCACATAAAGAGATTTTTGGATTTTACCACTCCACACATTATAAACGAAACTATTTTAATCGGATTAATGCGTGTATTTTAGTATTTGAAAATACTATATACTTTCGACATTCGATAATACTTTCTGACATTTCATTCACTTTACAGTAGTCCGTGGTCACACATAGACTAGCAGTCAATCTGTGACCACTTGTCTTGTATATAGATATAGGACTTTTTCAAGTCGTATTCAATAAAAACACGTATATGTACTCTAAAAATGATGACATTTATCATGACAGAATCCTTGTGTAAGATGAACTGGCTGCGAAGCCAGAAGAGTTTATATTAGAATGTGCATTATGAATTTGAATATACGTATATTGATACTTTTTTTAAGTACATTTTACAAGAAAGTCTTTTAGTTATTTATTACCTTTATATGTACAAGTCAAAAGAGCAGCGTGAAGCAGGTAGGTGTTTGAAAGTCTTTTAAATTTTCTATTTAATTAATTACTTTATGTTTGATATATCATTGCTAATTTTATTATTTAATTTATTATTAACTCTTGCTCTCATCTTACATTAAGTTTATCATGTTCCAAGACATTGTTTTTTTATCCTTGTTATTTATGTGGAATTTCAGAATCCATATCTTTTTAATATATATACATATTTTCTTTCTTCAGTGACTTTCAATATGATAATTTGAAACCGTAAGCTGTTGCCATTTCCGAATATTTTATTAAGTATTTCATAAAACAAACAGTGGCCGTGTAACATTGTTAATGGATGTCAAAACAAATCTTTGGCCTAATTTACCAACTTTCCACGACGATAAATAAATATACCTAGTTTCAAGATGCAGTGTTGTGAAATCGGCAATGGCGGTGGCCATCTTTATCTTTATAAAAATATCCATTTAAACAATAACAACGAAATGGCTGAAGCCAAGTATGTACCTTAATATGCTATATATACTCGACACATGTGAAGTTTCAGTTATTTTGATAGCACAATCAAATATTTGGAGTTATATGGTGTTGTTGAGAGAGCATTCCTATCTTTTATTGGACGGCTCAGTTTGCCAAATAATTTGGCTTCTAAGTGCGATTGAAAATTCTGTATGTATAGTAAGTATAGGTATACTTACTATAAATACATAATTTTCAAGTATATCTTCACTAAATTTTATATATTTTTACTATATTTATTTATAATTTATTAAATAAATAACGGTAATACTGTTTGATTGTCAACCATTTTTATACAATACTATAGTATTCGTATATCACACATACATTTAAAAACTTAAAGAACTGTATTCAAATATAAATATAAAAGAATGTGAAGAAAAGCTACGATATTTAAGCGTGTACTATAAATGGATTAAAACACCAATGAAACAATAAACAATTATTATGTAAAGTCCGCGAGGCTGTATGTAATATCGATAATTTAAATTTAATTAAGTCACAATAAGGTCTGTTAATTAAATTATTCAATCAAAATAGTTCTACTTGTGTAAAACATATTCCTTAGTCTTGGTGTACACAACGAAATATCTCAAAACAGGTATAAAAAGTAATATGCAAGTAACTGTTAGGTATGTGATATAGGTTTCTAAGCAATGAAAATTAACAGGAATATTCTATAGAAAATGGGCTTCAAAGTAACAAAAACTAAATAAAAAGACGTAGCGATTTCATTTCCTACCATTCAGAAATATTTGACGCCATAAATTGCATTATTGTTTTGGTAGATTATTTTAAAATTATATAATATGAAATAAGATACTTAAAGGCAAGTGGATACAAATTTAAGATGCTGGTGGTGATATTGGTAATGAGGTTTACAAGACAAGACTTATGCTATACTCATTTAATAGCATCTTAAAGATATAATTACAACAATAATGATATCACTTGCGATAGGTGCCAATATCCTATTAATATTATAAATGCGAAAGTTTGCAAGAATGTCTTTCACGTAAAAATTACTAAACAGATTTTAATGATACTTTACAATAATATCCATACTTCCATACTTCCATACTTATATTATAAATGCGAATGTCTGTGTGTTTGTCTGTCATGCTTTCACGGCTAATCTACCGGTCCGATTTGGATGAAATTTAGAATGAAAGTAGTAAAAGTGACTGGCTCTAACATAGGCTACTTATTTTTTCAAAAATCAACCTCTAAAGGGTTGAAATAAGGGATGAAAGTTTATATGAAAAATCTAAACCGCTTGACCAATTGTAATTAATTTTGGCATAAATATAGTTGATAATCTAAGGCTAAACTTAGGCTACTTTATTTTTTAAACATGTGCTCCCAAGGGTCTAATTTCGTTATATTGCAATAACGAAATAGTTCACGCGGCGAAGCCGCGAGCGAGCCGCTAGTATATTATAAATCCGAAAGTCTGTGTGTTTGTCTGTCATGCTTTCACGGCTAATCTACCGGTCCGATTGGGATGAAATTTAGAACCAAAGTAGTAAAAGTGACTGGGTCTAACATAGGCTACTTATTTTTTCAAAAATCAACCCCTAAAGTGTTGAAAAAGGGGATGAAAGTTTATATGAAAAATCTAAGCCGCTTGACCAATTGTAATGTATTTTGGCATAAACATAGTTGATAATCTAAGCTTAAATATAGGCTACTTTATTTTTTGAAAATGCGTCCCCGAGGGCTAGAATATAACGAAAAAGTTTACGCGGCTAAGCCGCTAGCGGGCCGCTAGTAGCTTATATGTATAAGCTATATAGCTTATATGTATAAGCTATATTATTGTAAAGAATAAAATATAGGCTACAATTTATAAAAATATTTTGTGAATTGTCTAAAATATCGTGTAAGTAGTGTAGCTTCTTTGATTTGATAGTTATATCCGAGTGCTTAAATTCCGCGCGGACGAAGTCGCGGGCATAGTTAGTATAATACAATCCGTGCTTATGCCCTAGAAACTTTACTGACAAGGTTTTTGGCAGCAAATAATTAATACATTTTTACAAACTAATTTACAGTTTGTTGAACAAGAAAAAAATTTAAGAAACATGTTAAGAAAAACTTAAGCAATATTTTTTATTAATTATCACGTGTAATCTTTGAAATTTCAATTTACGGTAGGTGCTACATAAATAATATTCGGCTGTTCCTTCTTAGATTTAGCTTTCGGAAATAACTTACATTTAAAATGTATAAGACCTTAAAATACATAAAACAAAATATGAAATAGAAAGAAATATATATTTATTAATCGATTCGATTAGATCGATTACTTTAATTATTTTGTCTTAAAACAATGTTATGCACATTTTCATTATGAACATTTATTATTGTTAAAACAAAATTACCACCTGCCGTTTTACGAGTTGTGTTTAGAAAGAAAAGTATAAAACTGGATAGAACATCGTAAAGTAAAACAACGAGGTCAAGGTACATTTAGAACGAGGACGGCTACTAATTACTTTTTAACATCAATATTTTTAAAAAACATCTATAGTTTTTTGGAAAAAAAATTATCATCATGAATAAGTTGTTCTAAATTCTGAAAAAATAATCTAATGCGAGCATAGTAACGTGACTTTACAAATAGATACGTATTCCTACGTAATTGCCACAGACTTCAATCATTACTTTGCCTTTGTTTATGCCGCAAAGTTAAATAAATAATGGATAGCGTACATACGATATGGGATGTCCATATTAATTAAGTGCAAATAATGCTAATTACATCAAACAGGTGTGTAGTAGGAAACGAACTTTAGTCACAATATACATTTATTTTCAAATTCATTTGCTAATGCTCTCATAAACATCATTATATAAATTTTATATGGGATATATTTAGTGAAAGTTAGCCTAATAATAGGTTAAAGACAACAGTAAACAGCTACGCTTCAGTTCTCAACTTATACTCTTTTTAACGAACGTGAACGTAACTTAATTTAGCTAAATAATCTGTTCTGTGATTTTTTATTAAGTCATGAATAAAAAATCAAAGAACAGACCGTGTAAATAGGTAAAATTACGAGTAATTTTGAGTCCTTTCACCCTTCTTACTCGACTCTTAACTATCCAATAAAAGAAATCCGTTTTCTTTAAGGGGAAAAGGAATTGGCTGTATTATTTATTTATTTTACCAATAACGAAATATTCAACTTTATAAATAAAACAATGCCATCGACTACCATTTTTCAACATTAATCCCTGCCTAATAATAACCTATTCGCAGAAATAATGGAGTTTTGGTAGAAAATATTAGATAATTGTATGGCTGAATATGAATATACCAATACAGATATCTTATTTTGTCGTTTACTTTGTTTAACTTAAAATTCAAATAATAATAATAAATTATTATTTTAATTTACTATTCAATTAGTTTTTGTTACAGAGTCGTTAACTTAGTAAAAAATATATATTTCCATGTATTGTGATAAGGCATTTCCTTAACCATACGTCGGCCATTAAGAGATATAGCATGTATTTATCAAAGCCAGGCTTTGTTTTACTAGGCCCGGAAATATAAAAATAATTCAAACATAGTCTTCCTCTCGATGGAAATAGGACCTACAACCGTTCCGTTTACTTGAAAACAATAAGCTAAATATTACAAGTCTTTTTACACATGATTTACGCAACATACAGATAACCTGTGCCAAAATTCTATTTGTAACAACAAACCGAGACGGGTATATTTAACTGCAACCCATAAACTGTCGCGGTCTTATTTGGGGGACAATAGTGATATAAACAACACTAATACTACTTTAATAGTTCAAAAACATCCATAAAGTCTGAGCAAACGATCAAATATTATTTTGAAAGAGATATATTAATTATAGAGCATAGTAAGAAACAATTCTTGGATCCAATAATTCTGCCATACCTGTCAAGAACAGAGGTCCACACAAACAGTGAGGTTTTAAACATAGACTCTAGAGATCTCTAAAAATATTACACATCTAATATTTTCGACTGCATAGAAAAATACTGCACAAACACTACTAATTATACGTTGTATTTAGGTGTCATTTCTATGAATAATAATAATGACTTTGTTTGTGATTCCTCAAAACAAACATTCCGTTCTTATGTGCGACAGAATTACCTACTCCCCATACGCCAACGCTTGGTGCATAAATAGATTCATTTTCTTGGATGGAAATTCACAACTTTTATACTAGGAGCGATATAAGAAGCGAGGAAATATCTGAAGTCACGGCCTATTTACGATCTGACAAAACATGATGTCAATGAAGAAATATGTTAAACCTTTTGTGAATTATTTATATGAGAAAACAAAACAATATATTGGAACATAGATCACTGCTACAAAAAGGAGCTATAAAATTTGTCGTAAATTAACCAATGCTACAAAGAACGAAAAATAAATATTGTTCAACAGCAATTTTAAGTTCTCTCAGATTATCGGACTTATAAATTTTATTAAACAAAACCAATTTATCTGACAATTTCAATTCATATAATTTGAACCCTAAATAGCTATAACTCAGTGTTAAAATGAGAGTTTCTATTACTAAATTATACACCAATCTAGATAAATAAGTTCTCTTTAACGTGTATTATATAATTTAACATGTGATGTGAACAACATAATTTAATTTTTTTATGGTTTAGACAATGATGTACAGTGAGCAACAAATGTTGTAATATGTTATCGTAATTTGTGTGAAACGACTGCGAAAAATAAATAATAAAATGTGAGGATTGTCTTCAATATTCACAACAACTTATATTTGCGACAAATAACTATGCAAATATTATGTGAGAAAACATTCATTCTACGATTTTAAAGCTAATAAAAATAGTTTTAATTATAAATATTCGATTATAATGAATGGAGCCAATAGTCCGATTATAAAAGTTAGAGTCACACAACAGAAAAGAAATTATAGAAAATTAGTTGTGATAACATTTTTTTATCTATAAAAATAATATTTAATTGACATTTGTTATTCCAACTAAAACTAGAAAGGCTTGGATCATTTTAGTTTTAAAATATTTTTAGAAATCGAAAGAAGCAAATGAAAAAAAAGGATGAAATTGTAAGGAAAATAGTAAAACAACATTTTTACCATGCAAGCTGTTCATACCCGTTAAACATGTTGCGTTCAGATATTAAATATTAGGTAAGCAAGACATATTCTGACTGTGGAATATTAAATGGCTCAACTTATAAGACCTAATAAGTTTTGTGCAGTCAATTATTTAGTCTGTTATTTTTTACTATTTAAGTTTAAATATAGATTTTTGATGTAGCTTAATATATATTTTTCTAAAAAAAAATTGCCAATTAATTTTGTTTCTGCAATGGAATAATATTGTAAAAGCTAATTTAAGAACATCCTTGCGTGGTTTTTGTTTGGATTTTTGTAAATTTTAATAGATTTTTGTCATTTTTTAAATTCTGAAGTAATAAAACGTTTGCCATGTCATCTAGTGCAGCATAAAAATAAATATATGTTATGAAGGCCCCTGTACATTTATTAAAGTTAAAGAACCCTTATCGTGTCAAAATATAAGTTGTACTTTTCATGTTATACTATTAATTATTTTTCATTCTTTTGATAACTTTTTGGTATATTTTAATTTCACAGGACATTAAACGGCCGCGGCACATTTGCTGAAAATCTCGAATACAAAAAAAGTGTATTAGCTATTGGTGTATATTTTTTATATAAAACGATAAAGCTATAACGACTATGATAAAATGAATTGCATAATAAATATAAATCAATAAAATAAATGGTTACTGTTTTGTAGCACAACATGTAACGACCGGGTCACTGTAATCAATAGTAACAACAGTGCTTGGCATTGGCATCGTGAGGACTAGAACGCTGTCACACACCTGTTGAAACATTGCTTACAATCAACAACACTGCCTCGTATGAGAGCGTAACGCATGCAAGCCATGTGGCATATAATTATGTTCAAGTTCAACAACAACAATATTCTAATTCACGTCACATGTAGATTGAGTACCTATATATTTCAGTTTTATTTTTAATGTTACCTATAATATTTATAATGTAATAGTTTTCTGTTAAGCACAAATTGCTGCGTCAACGTTTACCACCCAAAAAATGTATTATACTATAAGGTATACTTTGATGTCTTTTTATATCGTTGGTGAATTACCGTGCTAATATAACTTAAATAAAAAACTACAAATAAAACGTACTAACAATATTCATTCACTCGTATTACAAATTTACAAAGCAATAACTACTCTATAAACCTAAATATTGAGCTTGATACTTAAAAATTAACTTAAATTATAAGGTACTATTTAGAAAAATATTAAATTATGACGGGGACATAAAAAAGTTTAAAATATTTTTTTTATATCATTTTGTTGAATTGGGAATAATAATTATCATTTTGGAGAGAACACAAGCCGCTGACTGAGTGAATTTACATTACTTTTGAAATATGTATATTATTTATTTTTTTGCGTAACATGCGTGTATGTTTTAAACCGTTGGATTTAATGTTTGGATTAAAAAGACCACATCAGTTAAACACGTAATCAACGCATTACAGAAAGAATATTGGTCAATATTATTAGTGAGTAATTTTACCTAAATAAGGCTTAATTTCGCTTTTCCCTGATAGGAGACGAGGATGAAATCACGATGCGAAATACCAGTAATGGTCAATGACATTTATGACGATTTGACAACCAAATAGCATATCATTTTTCGTTTAGGACTAGACAGGCTTAGTGTTAAACAATGATATATTTAATTAACTACATGTCCCTTTTTGGAATAACAAATATTTAATCTCTATTTAATATATTCGTCGCACATTTTATGAAAAAATGTGAAAGGGTTAAGTGAATTAAAACACGGAGCTTACGCGGTGGAATTAGCACCGTTTTGTTTACGAGCTTTCGTTACATAAGGCGTCTCAGTTTGGATCGTCCTGCCTATTTATAATACGTACTTTACACTCTGAATGCTTCGTGACACATATCACTTATTCCACTGACTAAGAGAGGTCTAAAGATAATTTTCCTTAACTAAGCCGTTTTACAGATTTAGCGGCAGATGATAAACGACTTATTTTACTTTTTAAGCTTTGCATAACATTTCTCTTAAAAGACTGCAGTATCTGCAGTACAGACTGAATTATAGAATTATGCGTTAATAGTTACTTTATTCCGCAGTCGTAAACAAGATAAGGAAATGACAAACTTAAAAGTATAATGTTAAAGCACGATTTGCATTTTATTTACGTTCGATCAATCAATAACTTCTTTGGAATTGTCTGATAGATTTCGAGGTTCACGAATCATAAACCTGGTGCGTAGAAGAAAAAATATTGTGATATTCTAATTCTTACTGTGTCTAAAAGCGTCTAAGTGGATTAAGTTATGTTACAAAATATTATAAATCGTCGTATCAGTCAGCACGAATATTGGGCAAATCTTGGTAGGAAATAAAATTAAAACTAAATTAGGAAAATAAATTAACCTTATTACTTTGCCAGATTATTATTTTTTTGTTATATCACTAAAATAACATTTATTAATAGAAATATATGTCTTACTGAAGACGTGATAAAGTAAAGTAACAAATTTCCGCATCAGTATAATGGAAAACGAAGCCGAAATGTTTCTATTTATATTTTATTTATTATACTACCTTAAAATCATAGTAAAGTAGTTGTAAATGATTAGCAGCAAAAGTAAGAATGTTAATGGAAATTATAGAAAATGCAAGTGATTCATTTCAGGATTTATTAATAGAAGTTTTCGCAAAGATGAAAAAAAATTATAAAAAACATGAATATAAAAATAAAATTAACAAAATAAGAAAATAAATTAAAAGAGTTTGGAAAAATAAAAGAGACGGTATAGTTAGTAAATAATTAATTTGTAAAAAATATAACGACTTGCTTCTTTAGGTTGGGCATAATCTTCTACCTGTAGTATTGTGTACAGTAAACTTTAAAAATACAATGCAAAGGATTATACACTTATATAGACAGAATATTTGAAAGCTCAATCAGAGCCAAAGCTGCTTTATATAATCTAACACTTTTCATCAATAAGGAAGGCGTTAAGCAAGGTAATTACTCTGAATCATCTTTAGAACGTAGACACGTGTCATTGTGAACTTAAATGTGATGTTTTTGGTACAGCGCATTTTTTTCTAACTTTAAATTGTATCAAATAAAAAGAATTTTCAAGAGTAATACGTCCTTTAAGAAAAACATGAAAAAATAAGTGTAAATTTGCGACGGAATTGTTGTCATGAAAAGAGATATAACAAACTTTGTATATATGTACTATTTAAAGGTTTGTTAAGGATATTCCTCAAAATATTTAAAGAAATGTTTTGAGGAATATGATTCTAATCTTGATAAGAATGAATAAAGAATCATTTTAACCTGCACCAGAAATCACTTATAACACTAGATATTTGTATTTTGATTAAATTGAACAGCAATAATCATCAATTTAAAAGATAATCGATGTAAACAACAAGACACGTGGCTTAACCCCGTGAATGCGTATAAGATGCACAATATTCGGCAATGATTAAGAATGCAATATTTATTTCGTGTCAGGTATTTGTTTAATTGTTAATGCAAACGAAATCAAGGGAGGCTCTGAATTATTAGAGGTTTTTCAATTGATGTAATATTTTTTAGATGACGAGCCTATACAGACATTTATTACGAACAATCATAATTTGTACCGTACCGTCGCAATGCCTGCAGCGTTTGGGCTCCGGCGGTGCGAGCTCGTCGCCGAGTTCGCGATGTCGTACCGGCATGGCGGCGCATCACGCGCCGGCGCCGCCACCACCCGTGTACAAACGGGGCTCACACGTTTCACGCCGACCGTTCCCCTAGCGGCTCGGTAGCCACTGAGCCTGATCGGTCCGCCCGCCCTGGTCGGTAGGCGGCGCCCATTTGCAAGTTATTTTCGGCGACTGTGACTCACAGTTTCAACTGCACTGTATGCGATGAACGGCGCCCGCGCATCACAGGCTTTTAGGTACTACCCTGGACAACCGAATATTTCGGTTGCTCCGGGCTTTTACATAATCAGTGTTATGATGTTTATCAATTTATTAGTTTATATTATAATTCTCCGATGAATTGTTTAGAATTTATAAGCTATACTTTTTTAAAAATACATATAACATCTAGAAGTTAAGTATATTTTTTTTATGATTTAAAATAAAGACGAGCGAAAAATAGTTTCCTGCGGCGCAATACGTTTCGTCGTTGCGAATGGTTACTAAAAAATAATGCGTACGTTTCTTTCTTATTAGTATTCTGAATTTAATATTTTCGGTCAGAGCTCCTCAGCAGTTCAGTGAGCAAGATATGCAATAGTAGTTGACAAAAAAATATGAAAACAAATATTAAATCGCATATTATGAGTATCGTTAAAATTTTACTGAGGTCTACATACTTACTTCCCGAATACACAGCACTAAAGTAAAGAAAAAAAACAATAATGCATCTTGTTGTGTGACTATTGTTTTTTAACTAAATAAATCTAGAATATTTCTTTATTTTCATTAGCACATCAAACTGAAAATGTTCTATTTTCATGATATAATGATATGTCTCTAATATAAGTGCTCATTTTTAAACAAGTCTGACCTGTGGGCTAAAGTATTGTTAAACATCCGTTCTACACACATATGACTGAACTTAATTTAAAAGTTCAAACATTACAAACTACATTTTTTACCTGAATATTTTAGCAATAAACAGCAAATTTTGGGCAAATAGTTAATGTTAGATTTGAAAAGTCTATAACTCAATGATAGTTTTGAAGAAGAATGTAAGAGGGAATGTTGGAAAATAATCCAATGCTTAAGAATTATGAAACATATGTCTTTCTTGTCTTAGCATATTAAGGAGACTATTTACAAACAGTGATTATTTTTCAATTGTTAGACTTATTCTGATCATATTCCTTTCCTATAGGAAATATGGAAATCCCCTCTTAGTTTCCATTCCTTTCTAAAAGAATGTAATCCTTGAAAATGTATCCCAAGACATAATTTTTTGTAGGGTCCCTACATACTAAAATTCAATTTTTTATTGGCCACTCATAAAGCAACAGAAAAGTTTTATATATTATAATGATTATGATGAGTATGGAATATTAAGTTGCAAAGAAATATTAAATTTTGTGTCAATAATCTTAGTTTTGTTTATCACACCTCTAAATATTGAAAAAGTAAAAAATATTGCTTTATACTTATTATCTTGCACAAAATACATGTTTGTTTGATATTAAGTGAAGAGCTTTTTCTTTCTTTTAGTAAAATTTCAGCAAACTTTATTTTTAATTTACTTTTATTCATCAATATATTTATGCAATCAATCAATTTTCAATGTCGCAAAATTTTTTTAGATATTTATACACATCCAGCTCCAAGGACAACACATCATTTGACCATGATAGTCATGCCGCAACGACCAGGATATTTAATCATGTATCAATCAAATTTTGAGTATGTATCGATCTATATTTACATTGCCAAAGTATATATTTATTACTATTTATTCAGTTTCATTCTCAAGTTTGGGTGCTTCAAATGTGCAAGTTTTATTTTGTAAAGAGAATAAGCACAGGAGAATAACCGGTAAGGTTTATTGTTGTTGAAAGGACATCTTTAACAATCAATTGTCAAAAAAATAGATTGATGCTCTTTATATACTTTTTCTAGTATATAAAGAGCAATAACAATATAGGTATTATTTATCATGTATTACTTGGTTGCAGTCTCTATAACCATAGTCAATTAATTATTAAATAAAACAAAAAAATAACATAAGTTTTGAAAAGAAATTTACCATATTATATTAATATGAGGATCTTAAAATCATTCATGACAATTTTATCTAAATATAAAATCTTTCTGGTTTCTTAGTTAAATATTAATAATAGTTTAATATTGGATATTCTAGTTTCCTCTTAAATAAGGGAGTACATTTATATAGTATTAGTAAATATCAACACATTCATTAACCGGTTTATCAATGGTAAGAAAACTTATCACTAAAGAAATATACATGTACCTACTATCGGTAACATACTTAGTCAACTCGATAATTATAACTTGCTGCTAATACGTAGCGGATAGATCCCTTTTAAACATAATTAATGAGTTTACCTATATTTTAACTACATGTTTTGATTAACTAACAAATTAGCAATTTAAGTCATGTTTTACTTCATAATAAATAGTCAACACAAAAATATTTATATAAAAGTAAGCAGATTGTGAGAGTGGGCGATTTATATGAGAGAATAAACTTACCTGTCTAAAGAATATTCATAAAGTTTTCCTTATTGTAACAAAAATATTTAAACATATAACGTTGTTTGTTTGAAATTTTACAAGAATTCCGTTACTCCACGTCACAAACTATTTTATTGTCGCATAAAGAAAGAATAGATAGATATTCTCTTTACGCTTTTCTGCCATTTTGAAATTGTCACTAATTGCCAGTGTAAAATTTGAAAAAATATACTGCATATAAGTTAATGTTACTATAGCAAAATAATCGGATACTACAGATAACCTAAAGACATACATTCCATTAAAAATATAAAAATAATAAAAATTAAGCTTCCTAGGTCTAGTATACATACGCACGAAATTGCACGAAATATTGTGTATATTTTTTTTTGATTATATACACAATATGGACTTTGATGCCCGGATTAAAATCCACCACTGGATTAAAACCCATTTCTGCCTAATAAACCCCGGGTGTTTTTAATAAATGCCGGGCAGAAATTAAATTATTTTGTACTCTATTTTTTGTATTTAATCGGTGACAAAAAAAACTGCATCAAGATAAACTAAGAACTTAATATAAATATTTTTATATAAAAAAGTCATATAGTGATTGATAAAATAATAGCATAATGACTTTGACACCGAAAACCAGCTATGCTTATGCTGAAAACATAAATAAGTTGTAATAAGCGTATAAGAATTTTGACTCAGCTGGTAGTAGAATGCATGACTTAGCGGTCAGAGCGCTTGGACTCTCTCTCACTCTCTCCTTATCCGTACACTGATGTTGCCTACAGACTGTAAGTAAATTAATTGTTGGTCACTTAAGTGAGTGACCAAGTAACCTTAGCATTTTACAGGTACATAAGGAAAGTTTAAAATATTAAAAGCGAGAGTCGAAGTCGAAGCCGATCATATAGATGCGTATGTTTTTATCCTGTTCCTCCTCATGTCAAATGTCAATTTTTCCAAATTTATTGTAATTTTCATTTATGCCCACCAAAACGGGCATTAATACATTTCTGCCCGATTTAAATTATTTTTGCCCAATTAAAACCTACTGGGCAGAAAAGATTAAAACCCACTGCCCATCTCTGGATATGGATTATGATGATGAATACTGTATAGTACGTAAAAATAAAATATTATTGTTATTAGGTATCTTTTTTTTTTAATTTCTAATGTACCGGCTGTAATCAGTATTAGGTAAATTACTAAATAAGTGTTTAATTTTGTTAAAAAAAATAAAAATATATTGTAATTCATAAGTCAAAATAATGATAATCCACAAAATAACAGTAATACTAATAATTTAGTTAACCATAAACACAACCGGTACAATTTTCACTGAATTTATTTGAAATTATTTGAAAATGCTTCTTTCAGCGTGCACACTGAAAACAAGAAACCTATATTACGCTAGAAATATTAAATAAATAAATAAGAAGTATTAAAAAACTCTCTCGATCTGAATAATGTTTATTTTAACGATTACTTTGTTTATTGTGAATACAATATTTTTATAATAAATAAAATACATATAATTTGTACATAACACAATAACTCTTTAATATATTATTTATTCCGACGAAAACATTATTTCAGCAATAATACTTTCTAAAGCCCATTTATTTATAACAGATAATAAAACTATACAAAACGTCTTTGGATAAAACATAATAAATATTTTCTGGAATGAAAAGAGGATTCTATAAAATGCAAATAAATTACAGTTAACACATTTTTTTCGAAAAATTTTTGATCATCTATGCAATACAAGAATTATTATGCATAATGACTTGAGTATTTATTTATGTATATATTTAATGTTTTCTTTAAATAGTGTATTAATGAATACAGATTAATAATCACTTATTGTGATGAAAAGTTTAAATAAGTTTAATTATGTCCACATCTTGTACTATGTACTAATGACATTTGATTTAATGATTGTAATATTATTTACAATGTGTTGACATTAGCACTTAAGTGCTTTTGCTCCTTCACAATTGCCATTTTGTTTTATGAGGTGTTTTTGTGTCTCCTTCATAGCAGCAATTTCTTTTTTTTCTTTCCTTGAATTACGTTCTTCGAATTCCAATCTGTGACGAATTATTCGCTGCACGATATCTTCTGTTGTCATGGTGTTGCCAGAGTCCAAAATCTGCAATATATATTAATTTCTATATTAATCTGCAATATCATATATAAATTAAAATTAAAAAATCATAATTATATTAAGATTTCTTGCTTACGCAATTTTTAGACATTGTAAAACTATTTTAACTGGGTTAATTACGTATGTTTTTGGTAGAATACAGACTACGGCCCGAAACGAAGGGTTTTCTAAAATGTGTTTTCGAATACCAAAAATATATCCGGTAAGTAAGGCTAAAATAGTTTTTTCTTTTCACATTTATATTGTTCAAAAATCCTAATCGTTAATATAGTTACTACATTTTTGCTGATAATTATTGTATATTTTTGATGATTTGGCAATATTGCTTATTAATTCAGAACTTTTTTTTTAGGCTCACGCTGTATCTCGCAAACAGCAGGGTAGGCAGAGGGAACATAGTGTTAGGACACACCGTTCCCCACACTCCGCCGAATTCGGAGACATTGCGTGTTAAGTGGCGGAACTTAACGCCGCGCTTTGCCACTGATACCAGACCGAAGGAAATGGTAATATCAAATATTTCCACTCCTCGAGTGAGAATCCAACCCACAACCAGTAGTTTAAAGTTAATTTAAAAGCAGCTTCACAGTCCTCACGCGGCGGTACAGTGGGGTAGTCAGAGAACATAGTGTCCTCCACTTTCCGTCTGAAATCGAGACATTTTTGCAACACCAACTATAACGCTAACTTTTTATTTCAAAGCAAGAAAGCGAGACCTGAAAGGAAGAAAGTATATTACAAGTGATTTTGTTATTCTCATTCGCATGAGAAATGGATGGACTCATCATTCCATTAATTCAGAATTAAGAACGAGTGATCAAGCAAATACAAATAAGATTATGTTTTGATTAATTTTCACCTTAAAACAGCCTCTTTGCTTGGGTACTTGGTAGGGGTCGGAGCCGTCCGAATCCAGCGCTATGGGCGTCGCCCCGTGACACACCACCTCCACACGGAAATGGTCCATCAAGTCTGCGGTCACACTGTACGGGGCACCAATAACAACTTCGTGTACATACTGTAAAGGAAAAAATAATTTGAGCTAAAAAGGTATTTTAAAAAAACAAGGTTTTTACAAAAATCTAACTGAAAATAGGGCCATTTTGGATTTTTTGCATTGCATTATCATCAATAAATCCACCTTTTTTATATATGCATTCATGTTAGCAAAATTAGAATAAACATTTCAAATTTGAATATTATTTACTACATTTATAAAGCTATTACTTTTTTTACTCGAAATCGGTTTTAAACATATTTTTTTTAAACATACGATACGAGAAATAAGTAAATTTTGTGCTGTGATGTTTTTAATATAAATATTTCCAATTAATAATTAGAAATAGATTTTGCAGTTTAAAAAAGAATAACTGAATTTAAAATGGCCCATTCGTTTGAGATTGGTTCTCAATTCGACAATGTTTTTTTAGTAAAAAATAGACTTGATGATCAAAAAAAAAACAATCATTAGCATAAATTTTAATAATGTATGTATACTTAAATATTTATCTAAGCTTGTTTTATTAAACGTATATAATATAAGAGATATCGAAAGACCAATTGCAATGCAGCAATATGTTTACCAGAGCAAAGTATATTTTTTTAAATTCTAATACAATATGCTGGTATGATGGTAGTTACACGTTTTATTAAACGTGTGACTACCGCACCGCCGGGTCAGAAAAAAGTGTAAATCATTATAACAATAATTGCAATACTTGAAAACAAACACATTAAATAAAAAAATACCTTATAAAAACTATACTTACTAAAGAAACAAAAATCTATAAAAATATAGTAAAAATAAATATCACAAAAAAATCTTAAACGAACCTTGCAAGCAAGTACTGAGAGCACACGCTCGTGAAGGTTCATAATGGGATAGTTGGAACCTTTATAACGGTTCACTTCCAGATCCGTGTGCAGGCCGACTATTAAAAAGTCGCCTTGCGAGTGTGCCGCTTCTAAGAAATCCAAGTGGCCAACGTGGAAGAGATCAAACGCTCCTGCTACGTACACTACCTGAAACGAAATAATTATTAATCATTTAAAACTCAGCTAGGGTTTCCAAATATTTTTATTTTTTTACTGTTAAGATCCACTTAAATAATAAATTTTATTTTTTATTAATGGTGGCGCAGTAGTCTGACTGAAAATACGATGGTTGTAGAATCGATTACCATTCGGGTGTCTTAACACTAGGTCCTCCCGGAATACCCGGCTATGCGCGAAAAAACGTGAAGCTAAAAACACATATAAAAAAATAATAAATTAGCAGCGTTTTTTATGGGAATAATTTTGTTTATGGGAATAGTTATATTACAAAAGAAATTCTTGAGCTCTAGAATTTTGTGTACTATCTGTTTGATTCTAGATTCAGATTTCTTTCTAAACTATCAATACGGCGCTATCGACAGTAAGGTGATGATTTTGATATAAGAATGCTGAAATTACGCACTAAGCTACTTTTTCCACTAAAATATTTCCTTACGCCACGGTTATAGTGAGGTATGTGTTTAAGTTTCTCAAGCATTTTTAATCAATTGGTGTTTAACGCCTGAAAAAATTAAGAAATTTTATATGCTATATTGTATCAATAAGGAAAAATAAGAGGTTAGAAAAAGAAAATTTAAAAAGCCCTAAAGAATTTTATAAATACTTCCGCTACATGACAGGTATTCAAAATACTAATTAACACACATAATATAATATCTGTTATCAGTCAAAACTCGTGATAGTCAATGATAAATTTATTAAAGTACCGAAATTGGGTAAATAGCACATGGTGTCTTTTTTAAATCAATTGATTGATTAAAATGCATTATCAAAATTTTATAACATATCTATAAATTATAAATAGCATCCGTATATCATATTTTTAATTTTAAAAAAATCTTAAAGAATTCCGTAAGTAGCTAGCAGTTTGAATATAAATTACTTACTTAACATACATGTTATGTAATTGCTGTATAAAGTTCAAGGAAGTTCCGTAGTAGGTACTTAGATCATTATTAGAGGCCGTATATAACTAACAGTAATAGGGCAAATTTTGGAAGATGTTTTGTTGATTTAAAAAATATTTTTTATTAAGTACTTAGTGGCGCAGTCGGACAGCGTCTGACTGAAATCGTGACTTCAATTCCCATTTTGTAGAATGATCTACTTGTAATGTATGTATGTAATGAAAACATCAATCCACCGCTCTGGTACACGCCACAAAAAAGGTGGTCCGCATAAGACTCTTGAATTCATGTGAAAAGTGGAAAATGTCTTAACACTAAGTTTTCTAAGACTATCCTCCTATATACAAGAAAGTATAAAAAAAGAAACAAATAAATAAATTGTAGTCCGCAACTTGATTTACGTGAACTATAAAAACTAAAATTACAATTTTTCCAGTGCTCGTAGGATATTAAAGAAATCTTATTTTATACTACTTCCCTTCCTTTCCGAAGTAAATATATATAACAAATTTCTTTCCCAACGCAAAGAAGTTGACGGAAGATTTATTTTATATATATAAAATAGAATACATTTCATTGTATTCTACTATTTCTTTACATTTTGGTTTAGTCAGCTTTGCTTCTACATAAAACCACAAAGTTCCTTCATCAAGTCACGATCTTTAATCAGAACCTTACTCTCAAGGCCTTTTACACTGGCATTACGTTAAAAACTGTTTATTAAAAATTGTACAAAATTTATTTGTAAAATTTTGACAAAATTAATTTGCCGAAAAAGGTCCTCCTCCTCCTCAAAATTACACCAATTAACAAAAACTAACCAATAGTTTTTTTTTAATAAATCTAATAATATACTTATTCAGTAAAGAAATATTGCTAAAAACTGAACACAGAAATCCAAAATTTCAGAGGGTTTAAAATTTCTATAAAGACCTAATAGAAGAAAGTAAAAATGATAGTATCCTTTTTAAATATTTCGCACTATTTTTTTAAATTTTTTAATATTTAACTATCAGTCCGTATGCTCGTAGTAAAGGATGCAGATTATTATATTATCATAAACAACTGGAATTACTAGGCACTTGTCTAGTTAAGTTTATTATTTTGTTATCACTTGCATGCATCCCTTTTATTAAAGTTTGTTTGATATAAATAATAAAAAAACTATTTAACTAGAGTAACGTAAATTAATATTTTCTGTAAAAATGTGAACAATATATTTTTTCAAATGTGAACAATATATTTTTTCAATTCAACAATATATAATTTCAATTGGTAGGCAAATAGATCCTAGTATAATGAAATTCCGTTATTCCTCGTTGTAATGTACTTATCCAACATTACGTATTGGGTGACGGAACTGAACACCGCGCTTTTGTATAATTAGGTATAATTATTCTCTCGACAGATTAACATCGCGTTTTTAGTCAGACCCGATGTTACCCCATTGTGCCTAGACGGCCTATGCAGTAATTAATTTAATAAATATTTTATAGTATATTGAAATACATATGTGTATCGTCGACGGAAAACGTATTTGCTGTAAGTAGAAAATATCGAAATTTGGTTTTATATATCGTTTGAATCAGAAAAAAAAAATTACGTCGAATGATCTAGGTAGTATTTTGCTGAGATTAAAAAAAAAAATACTTACACGTTCTGAATTTTGAAAAAATATTCATCCAATTTGTTGTAACTACCCAAAAATCCGGTGTCTTGCTATTTTTTTTAACTTACAGCAATTGTTCCGACGTTAAGAACCCATTGTGACTTACGCAGTCTGCCCTTATTACCTACCCACTACTTAGAGCTTATTTATGCAAACTTCATTTCAAAAACATATATAAGTCTTTAAGATAATACTTATTTAGTGTTATTTATCGTTTACAGTATTTAAATTCCTTTCAAAAGAATCAGAATCCTCACTCGCCATACAAATTCAGTTCTTACTTACGACATTTTTATATTCCATAAATGGAAAACGAATTGCTGTAAGTAATGAAAAGTCTACTTCCACTTATTTTAAACACATGTAGATATTTTCAGTATATTAGTAATGTTAAAGTTTGTTCACGTACCAAAAATCATGTCTATACTGCTTATATTAACAGAGCTATGATTTTTTTTTTCCAATTTAAAAACGTTTTTCGGCTTTATTTCAAATTGTACTTTTTCTACTTACAGCAAATACGTTTTCTGTCGACGATATCATTTAATTTAATTTCAATTAGAGAACAATATAAACAAACATACGTTAATAACCAGGGATGTCACGGAGCTTCGTAACAGTTGCTGAAACTATTGGATATTCAAAATAAGAAACTATCCGTAACCGTAACCAAATTCCATGTCTAAATAAGATCTTTAATAGAGATCTTTCTAAACAATAGTCACCTAGGGTAATAACAAAATGTATCAAATAAGATTGATAATAAATGATCAAAAACGTAATATGACAAACTATATCCCTAACTGAAATTATACCAAAGTAACGGATAGTTCGAAATAAATTTTATATCTGTGACTGAGATCGAAATCTACCTATACGAATCTTTTCTATATCCGTAACACCCCTATTGATAATTATAAGTTCTTATCAATTGATTCTACACAGCTTATAAATTTAATAACACACTGTAGAAAAAAACTGAGGGTAGTCGTGGCAAAGTGTCTGACTCTAATGCAATGGGTTTAAGTTGATTTCTAAATCGCGGAAATGATTATAACCAAATATTCATTTCTTCGCTCGGATACTTGAGATAAAACGAGGCGTTGAGTTCCGCCCCTCAACACGCAATGTTCCGATTTCAGGTGGAATGTGGGGGACGAATTGTCTTGACACCGGGTTGCCGGTGAGCATGCAAAACAATCGAAGTAAATGTTTTAGAAAAGATACTTAGGTACACTTACTCTATCTGAAGGTTTAGGTGAAAGCCCACTGCTAAATTGTATAATCTTTTGCGTCGTCGGCAAGAACTGTGAACAGCCTGTGTAAGGTGACCTCGCCGTTGAATCTGTGCCAAGGTTTGACGAATGTTCTAAAGCTACTGAGTATTCTTTGTCACCTCTCCTGAAATTCACACCATGCCTTAAGTGCAACATTTTGTTTATATAATACGAGTCGATTCAAATATTTTAAATGAAAGTATTTTTACATTAACTCTTATTAGATATCTAATAAGAGTTAAGCACTGAGCCAATGTACAAAAATCTTTTAAGCGAATGACAGACAACATACAACAAATCTACTGGGTGTAAAAGACTGAAATACGGCATGTAGGTTCCTTAGGTCATGTAAGTGAATAACTGTGTGTGTGAATTACTAAATTATTATTAGAACAAAACAATAAGTTATACCTACGTTTTACAATGGTTAATTATGTGCTAAAGGTAATGCGTATAAAATCATGAAACATATTTAAAGTTGGCAAAGGCTCATTAAATTTGTTGCGAAAATTTATACGATCGCAATTTTAATTACTTATGTACTGAAATAAATTAAAAAAAATGTAAGTTATATTTGTAAAATAGTTTTTAATACTGGGATTTGTTTATATAACTGTATCATTTATATATAATCGAATTTCCTCATCAAGTGCGCACTAATTAAAAGATAAAACCATAATTAAATTCTATTAATAAACTTCCACTAATAATAAAGTAATGGAAGCGCAGTTGTTATATATGTGAAAAAATGGGTTATCGAAATCTGTTTGACGAAAAATTTATATAAGAAATGGCGCGAGTTTTCTGCGTAGCAAGGTGAGCAGAGAGAGCCTAAAGTCAAAACATTCCATTTTTCTCTTTCCATCCGAATCCAAGACATAGCATATTAAGAACTTGAAACTTTCTTTTCACATTGATTGACTTGATCTTAATAAATATTTTTTTTTTAGCTTCACGCTGTATCCCGCACACAGCAGGGTAGGCAGAGGGAACCTAGTATTAAGATACTCCGTTCCCCACTAATAAATATTTTATAATATATATCAACCAATGGCGGACAGACCAACGATTGAGAACAAAAAATAATTGACATATTCCCCAAGTAACATCGAACTTACAGACAATCGCGCTTACAGTTACAAATTGTAAATAATATTATGATTTTGAGATCTGGAATGTCCAGATCTGGACATTATGTAAGCAAAGAGATGGTATTGATATTAACAATAGCCGTCTCTGTGAATTATCTGTATGTAATCATACAAGATGCGTACAACAATTATATGTTTTAAGAAGTTTAAATCTTCGTTAAATTGATTTTGCATATTATATAGAAAATTATATTTTATAGAGTGATTTCTTTTAAAAAGAATTAATAAAATATATCTTTTCAGTCTCTCTTGTCGAGTGATCATTCGATAAATAAAATTTGTGAAAAATTACACAGTAAAAATAAAGTTTAGGAGAGATTGAAATAGGCGCAGGTCTTGGAGGCGTCTTGTGTACGTTCAAACTCTTATAAATTTCTAAATATTGGACTTTCAGTAAAAGTTTAATATATGTATGTATATCTAATATAATAAAGTTGTCCTCTTATGAATAAAATTACGTATAAAATGAAAGATAAAGTATTTTATACCATGATGTGTTTATTATTATCTCGATCTGTATATATGTGGTGTACATCAAACTAAGAAAATGTTGCAACGTTATTTTGACCGAATTCTTTTGGTCCGATTTCCTAAACGTTCCAAGCAAACTATTGTTGTCATAGGATATTTTAATATGAACGAGGAAACAACTTTAAGCGTATTCCTTTAGTTTATTTTTGTCTAAGTCATTTATTTCATTTTTTACATTATTAGTAATGTAATAATATTACTTATACAGTAATAATAAAACTGATAATATTTCCTGTAAAATTTTGTAGTATTTTTGCGCAAAGTGAAAAAGACAGAGGAACCTAGTGTCGAGACACTATCGACTTTCTGCCTTGCGACAGTCAGACAGACTTGCGAGAGTCAGACAGACTTACTGCCCGAGTTCCGCCATTCAACATACAAATGTTGAGTGGCGGAACTCAGTTTTATATTTGTTCTTCAAAAATATAATGTATTACAATACATACAGCATAACTTATAAAACATTGAAAATATTGATGTTCCATATAAAAAAATATTCGTTAATAACGGTAGTAGGTAACCAAACTGCTTAAAAGGTGTGTTAAAATAAATCAATTCGATCAGTTTTAAATCAATGACCATGATAAGAAAATGTCTTAAATGTGTACTTATTAAATGTCTTTACAGCATTGGGCAATAAAGAGATTATGGCTTCTTAAGTATTGAGTTTCACATAAAATCTGTAATAACGTAGAACTTTATAGCAAATTACATTGTAATTTAAATAAATAAACTAATAAACTTAAATTTTAATTTTGTGTTTAAATTTCTCTAAATAAAAAATAATGCTAAAAATTGGGCAATCCACATTTTAGGATGCATTTTAAAAACTTATATACCAGCATACTTTATCATTAGGATATTGTTTTTTTGTGATTCTTTTTATAAGAAAATTTCCAAGTTATGATATCCTTAAACAATAAGAATGCAAAAAAAATCATCAGGTCTAAAATCTGTTAGCCATCTTGTAAAATCTAAAATTAGAATATGGCGTGTGTTAATATTAGGTTATTCACAAGTCAGTAAATACTTCCTCTTTTTTTAAAATAATGAAATAAAAAATATTACTTGAAATGTTCTCTGGTCAACAGTAACATCCTTCCGACTAGGTCTGTTGTTGATACTCCTGCTGTTCTATTGACTTCTCTACAAAAAATAATTCATTATTAATTATGATGTATATTATTCAATGTTTTTTTTTATTATGTACATAATTTTTACTATGACAATATATCTAGTGTCATAATTAAATAATAATAAAAACAATAAGTTATTTTTTATTTACATAAACAAAAACCTATATCTAAATGATTATTATTAGATGCATTCAAAGTCGACTGGTATACAAAAGTGATATATTAAAGAATTAAATTTCAATTTTTAATCAAGACCTTGTGATCTTGTTTGACATACAATATAAAAATATTAATTTTAATTTAAACTAGTTCATATTAAACAATTAAATATTTAGGCTAATACATATGTGTATCATTTAATTTAATTTCAATTAGAGAGACAACATTTAAAAATATTAAGCTAGGCAAAAGAAGATATGTTTCATGTTTATTTAAATAAGTAAAATGTAAAACTTTGCAATATGATATAATATATATTTATTGCTCTTCACATTATATATTATATAGCAAAAAGAGAACTCTACATGTAGCATATAAGTTAAACATACCTATAACGTCCAGCTTTTTTGACTAAATGATATGTATCAACACCATCTGCCGTTACTGTTATATCATCTGAAATGTAAATTAAAAAATATATATATATCAAATGTTATGATTTATTATAAAGTTCTTACTAATATTGTTCATATTCTACATGAAAATGCTGTGTTCAACATATTTAAATAAATATTTTTCAATAAGTTAAGGTTATTAAGATTTTCAACAAAATCCCACCTCCATGCACACAAAAGTCACATTGGTATTTATCTAAAGTTTCTAATGTAGTGACATAGGGTGCTCCCTCCACCACTTGATCAACCCATTTGATTGCACGAACCATTTTGTATCTTTCTTCTTGTGTAAATACTGGAGGACCTTTATGTTTAGAAATTTCTTCATCTGTATGCACTCCCACAATTAATACATCACCTAGGGCTTTTGCTTGTCTCAATGAATTTGCATGACCAAAATGCACCATGTCATAACTGAAATGCAAGATATATTTGTCATTTCGTCATTAAATATTCTGCTTAATAATTATTTTTTACTGGGTGATTGTTTTAATTTGTGTTTGGTAATAATAAGCTATGAGTAGTATTACTAATGATAGAGGAAATTTTAAAATGTTAAGATGATCTCAGCACCACATCATGGTGAAACAAAAAAAAACACAATTAACGTGAACACGCAAACTTAATTTCATCAAACATATTTTCCACTACATTGCGCGAAAACTAGATGATATTTGAGTTTAGTAAAGCGACATAAAAAATTAAAATCATTGATTTACCATCCATCACACCACACACGTATTTGCTTTTTATCGTCCTTGTTGTCACTCATGATTTAGATATTTTTGATGCACGATTAGATTTTGACTTGTAAAATATTTTTTTTTATATTAATAAATATAATAATAATAAAAACAATAGAATTTTTACGAATGAAATAAAATCCAACTGACAGCACGATTGACAAGATAACCGGTGCACACCGCAACAGCGCACTGAAAACTGAATGGATTTACGGCTTACAATGCCGAGTGCTGACCGCCTGCTCAGTCCCGTATTCGCGGGATCGAATCGAATGATGTGCGCCGCGCGCCGCCCGCGACCGCCATGTCCACGAGTAATGATTCATAACGAATATCATACGATAACATCGTATTATAACATAGTGTTTTAAATCTTTAACCGTTTAATCTTCGTCTTGCTTTTTATATCTAGCTAAAAAGGAAACGAATTGCATTTAGTAATTAATTATACTTTATATTATAGCTTATCTTTGTATTTATTTAAACTATTTTTCGTATTATTTTTTAGTTAAGATATTTAAAATTAAATTTTACAAACTTGCGTTTAATATTTAATTAAATAAATATTGCAGTTACCTACTGTTTATATGGAAATGTACCGCAAATATTGCGCAGTACGAGTAAGTACTTAAAAGTTACGATTCTCCCACCAAAAAAAATTATTTATGAAAAAATCCTATAGCCGTATCAGTTTCCAAAGTAAATAGGATTATATGGGTATAAGAAACATATGTACGGATTATCCTAGACATTGCCGTATATTTAATGCTTACACAGCAGATAGGAAAATCTAAGTGCCGCTAAATATACAATAGCAAGTGAAATTATCTATTAATTTATTAATTTCTGTGATATTAATTACTCATTGGAAATGGAATGTTACTTATTGAGACAACTATAAACTATCTAATCGTAGACACGAAATGTAATTGGCTCGCACGAGTCACGCCACTATGACGAATAAAAGGCGATTTTATGAATGATAAACTGGACGCACTTATGCAAAATTCATCAAATGTTAAATTGATTTATAACGTTACTTTTATCTCAGTATAATATATTTTAATATGTTATTATATTTGCTTTATTATCTGGTGGCTATAGTTTATAGAGTACCGGGTGGCGGAAATAAACTTCTAAGTTCTTACTTCTAATCACACCAGTTAAACAAATAAATAATAAATACAAATATTCTTTCGAAATCTAAACAGAATTGGAACCATACACCATCTGCTCCTTCGTGATGTTCAATCTGCTTATATATTTTTAGCTTCCCTCAGAATCACATTTTTTTCGCCAGATAATGCAATTTACGCAGTTCATCTCAACGCAATGAGGCAGAAATACCTAACGGAGGATGGTGTCGGACTCGCCGTTAAGTCTGATAATACCTACTAAAACCCAGTGGAAACCTCGTAAGACGTCGCAGGTTCGTTCACACATTCTACGGCGATGCCTCGGGAGACACCCATCACTTGCAGGAGGATCAATAGAACCGCTCAGGTCAACGGACGATTGGGGCAGTTCCCGAGACCTGGGCTAGTGGCGGGAGAAGAGCACCGTCAGGTTTTAGTGGTTAAACGGAGGCGTACCATCTTGCCGAACCGGAGTCTCACAACCGCGTCCCAGGTCCCCACCCCGAACGGGTATACGTAACGGGTTTCCTGACGTTAAATAAAAAAATAATAGGTCCAAATACTAATTTTAACATATTTTATTGTATCTAATTTTATTACCTTGTTTTACCTACCTACCTACCTGTGTCTATTTATTTGTGTCCGATATAAAAAATCTTCAACGCTTTTACGAAATACGCCTTATCGTCTGATTTACTTGAAAATTAGCACACGTGTCCGGATACGATGACTATAATATTTTCATAGTTAGAACTCGATGTCCTTGCCAGTTTAAGCATAATAACTAGTTTTTTTAGATTAGAATATAATTAATCACGTTTTTTTAAGTTAACAATTACTTATTTAGATTTGAAAACATAAATATTTTTGATCTCTGGTTGGATCCCTTTTGCATGAATAAACTCCCGTTTGTACTTTGTTTACCACTTTAACACGAACTCTGCTAACACTTGTGATACGTAGGTTGCAATCTCATCGTAAGTCTACAATAATTATGAGGTCAATAGCTTTGGAACGTTATATAATATAATTATATCTTGTAAAGATTTTTAACCATTTTATTTTTCAGATTTTAATTTTAGTTAACTTTATTTAGGTAAGTTTTTGGAATTAGTATTTGCTACTAGTATTATTTTTTTTTTTTATATTTTTTTATAATATTATATATGCGAGCATTTAGTATATTTAGCTTTTAATCTAAAAATATAATATAAAATGTTGACATCAGGGTCTTAGGGTATTTATAAGTAGATAAAGTTTGAGAATTCAATAAGTGTACTCCGTTTTAAAATAAACTAACAAATAAAAAGTAATTTATTAATTAAGTTAATCTTTAGCATCTGATACACCGCCATTAGTAATAGAAAATGTAGCTTCACTTTCAGGTAAATCTGGTGAATCGTATATTTTAGCAATACGGTTTTCACCACGACCTTTTCTAAGATATATTCTTGTAGTGGAAGCGTGAGCCAAAATGTTTCCACCGATAGGTTTCTTGGGATCTGCTTGAAAACTTAAAGTAGCCCCCGGATCTGCGGTCATTTGGTTCGTAATAAATACAGCAACATTGTATTCTTCTGATATCTATGAAATAAACATATTATGAAAAAGATGTGGCCGTCGTGGCACAGTGACTGCAAGAAAGCGTCTGACTGTAAACGCGATGGTGAGTTCGATTCCCAGTTGAGGAAGCGGTTAGATTTTTTTTTGTTTTTTTTCGCTTTGGTGTTTAAGTGCGGCGTTGAGTTCCGCCACTCAATGCTATTGGCCACTCGAATTCAAGTGGAAACTAGAGGTTGGGGATGGACAAAATGTTGACATACGTTCTCTCTGCCTACCCCCGCTCGTGGAAAAAAAGGAAAAACCGTGAAAAGTGAAACAAAAATGGAAAAGATTATAGGTATACTAGACAAGTACTCGGGTGCACTTATATTACATTAAAACAGTAAAACAACATTAATATTAAAAATAAAACAAAACCCCCCCACATTAAAACAGTAAAACAACATTAATATTAAAAATAATTAAATTTTATTCCATGTCATGGACATTTCTTCATCTTATTTTAATAAGGTCTAGAGACCTTTTATTAGCACAGTGGTGAACAGATATGGCCATGGAACACCCGGATGCTGTTTATCTATTCAGCTCAGTTGGTTCCATATATAGTGTACAAGCTTCTATTATCTCAAAAAGTGTAAATGTTATATTTTTAGTAATAACAATTTTACTTTAAGTTCGTATCTACGTCTTGTCTTTTATAATATTTAAACGGTTATCAAATGTCATCTAGAGATATAATTTACACTTAACACGGGAGAGTATATTAGAGTTATATTTATTTCTCCACTCTGGTAAAACAAATTTTGGCGTTGAGTTCCGCCAATGGACATAATATTTTGAATTTGAGCGAGAAGAGGAAAACAGAGAAACAAAAAGCTACTATATTTTCTTTGCTATGGAAGAAATATGTAAAGCTAAAAAAATCTCGGGATATCAAACATTATTATTGTATATTTTTTTGCACATTTATTTCTACACCTATATAAAACCAAAGTCGTTTTATTACGAACTACTGAACGTATCGGAATAGAATTTTGGCCATTCGAAATAATTTCTAATTGGTATGGCTGCTATTCATTTTTTGGGAATACCAGCGCCAAGGGCTGTTATTTGAATATTCTTTTGCTAAGTTAGAAAAATGAAACTTTGATTTTAGATTACTGATTGATAATGAGGATTACTTATTTTAGCGATTGTGAAACTTCTTTGTAATAAAGTCAATTTTTTTGAAGTTAGAGAAATGAAACTTATTTTTTGGGCTAATGATTGAAAAATAGGTATCTATCATGTACATTGTGAAAGTTGTAAATTGAAAAAGGCATAAATGTTACATTTTTATAAATATTCATAATTAATTTATTATGAAATTATAATTCATTTATTAGATACAGGAAAATTTTCTATTTAGATCCACTTTTTATACCAGGATGAAATAACGAGTTTCAAACTTTTTGTTTGGATTGCAATTGCAGAGCATATATTTGTTATTTTTTTTAATTATAAGCTATTTTGAGAATATTGTAGTGTATAATAACGCTAACAATATAATAATTACTAAATAATTATACCTTTTGTAACCTTGATAATACTTGTGCTAACTTCTGTTGCCTATCAGCCAGTTCACCGCGACCAGAAAAATCGACACGGAATAACGCCATAATAGAATCTATGATCAATAATTTAAAAACTCCCGCTTCTTCGTGAAATTTTGCCGCCACATAGTCTAGGAGTTCCGCCTGTAATAAATGATGATTTTAAGCTTTTTGATTTCACACATGTCAAGTGTAATGTTGATGAAGCCTACAAGCAATGGTGTTTACAGTTAGACGCTGTCCCACTACACCTTATGAGTTGAAATGTTGTTGATAAGGAGAAATTCACCAAACAGTTTTTATAATAATGTTTTAGATATCTGCAGCAAATGTTTGTGAAAATCCATACTTATATTATAAATGCGAAAGTCTGTGTGTTTGTCTGTCATGCTTTCACGGCTAATCTACCGATCCGATTTGGATGAAATTTAGAATGAAAGTAGTAAAAGTTACTGGGTCTAACATAGGCTACTTATTTTTGCAAAAATCAACCGCTAAAGGGTTGAAATTGGGGATGAAAATATATATGAAAAATCTAAACCGCTTGACCGATTATTATGAATTTTGGCATAAATATATAAGTCTAAACATAGGCTACTTTAGTTTTCAAAAACCCACCCCCGAGGGTTGTAATATAACGACGCAGTTATGTAGTTCACGCGGCGAAGCCGCGAGCGGGCCGCTAGTATTTTATAAATGAAGTAGGTACCTACTACTAAAAGTAAGTAAGCCCAAAGTTATAGGAACTGCAATGATAGTGGAGAACATGATGAAGTTAAGTTCGTCGTCGTCTCCTAATATTTCTGCATTAGATAATTATCTTATCCATACATCACATCATTCTGCCTACTTTGATGTTATATTTATTTACGTACCTGATGTTCTGATGTGTAGGCCCTAGCATATAATACGTTGTCCAAAACAGCATTTTGTTCCAAGTTGAATCTATCTGCGATGGGTCTCAACCTGTCTGGTCGACTGTTATATAGTTAAGGATAACAAGAGTTATAATACATTTACGTTCTCCTCCAATTCAAATATAGTTTTTAATAATATATGAATGTCTGGACTAAGGTCGAGTTGTCAATTAAAAATCTTATCTAATAATAATAATCTTGTAAATAATAGCAAATTAAGTTATCAGAAGATATAAAAAAGGATACAACGTATGTTCAGTGTCCAGAAACATAACTTTGCCGCCGCCATAGCCTGATGAATTTGGTATTTGTGTAGTTACGCAAAGAGTATGCGATAATTGAGTTTTGCCGGTACGAAATTCACCAAATACTTCTGTGATAGCCATTGATTCTATACCGCCGGCCAAAAGCTTACTAAAATTCAAATTTTAACACCAAATATAATAAAAAATATTATGTGAATCAAAAATAGTATAAATATTTACGAAATTAAATTTCACTTACTCTAATTCTATACTTCCGGTGCTTATTTTAAAAACTTGCTTGCGTCGATCACTAACTTCTAAGGCTGTCATAAATCCCAAGGTTATTATTTTTAAACATGCTTCTTTAATTTTTTCTACTTTTGTTTCTGAAAATCCTTTGATGTTACAAAGTTTTTTTTTCGTAGACATTTGAATACCCTTAATAGTGCATATTCCTGCACCTTTTAATTTTTTAATGTCTGCTACATTTATACCATGCTTTTGTAGCATATCAACGTCTTGAAAGAAGCTTTCCTCTTCATCATTTTCTGAAATATTATCATCTAATGCTTGGTCTAACATTTTATTATAATAAATATCAAATAAAACCTAAAAAGACACAAATCACTAACTTCAAAATTTGGCGCCAAGTAAATTTTTTAAATACTATAGACAGAGCAAACAAATCATCCTACAGCTTTTTTTCCACTTCTTTAAAGTATGAAAAGTTATATTATTATATTAAAATTCGACTTTCTCTTTCCTTCCTTTTAAGATATACAATCACACAATTGATAATTATGTAATTTATGTACTTTAAATTTAAGTTATTCAAAGAATCGGATAGAAATATTACGAATTTGACAAATAAATAATGAATTTTATATTTAAAAATTAGGAGGTAATAAATTCTCAAAATGGAAATTATCCGCTAAATAATTTTTACACTTTGCAGGTTGCAGCACTTTTTACGTTTTCGTATCTGTGGTTAAGTATATTTCATAATTCATAATCTGTGGCTTATTTATAGACAATTAGACATTAACAACTATGACGTCTATGAATTGTCTATGAATTTGATTCTTCGATGCGATGAAAAGGCTTGATGCGGCGCAAATTGAAGATTTTTTAACTAAGCCTTTCTAAATACTTGAAGAATTTATCGTCTTATTCATCTAAGTTAAGGTAAGGGCGTAAGTTAACCCTACGGAAGTTATGAAAAGTGATTATTTATTTTGTTCATATATATTTCCTCCTATATAACAGCCATGTTGATCACAGTAGTGTTGATTTTACTGAGTTTCGTCGGTTTATCGTTTATTAGAAAGTCAAAAGTTTATTAAAGTTCACAAGTATATGTGACAGACCTAAGTTTAGTTTGTGTTGTGATTATAAAGTTAAAAGTCTTTACAAAATGAAAAGTGTTATACAGTGCCAAACATACAGACATCGAGTCGTCATCTTTAAGGTAAGGCTGGATGTGTCTTCAATATACATGAAAACGTAGTTAATATAACTTAAGAATATTTTCTTCGAGAAAGAATAACCATAAGTTGTGCGTTTAGATATTTAATAATTGGAAAATGATAACAATTATTTTGCGATTTTTTACATATGATAATAGACAAGACGTTGCAATTAATTCGGTTAAAAATGAAAATAAGTGACATATTTTTGATTTATTAATTATTTATTGGCATCAGAATCTATAACAGTAATAAAGGCTTTTTGGGATGGGTTCTTGTAGGTCATATTTTTGCTTCATGGAAAACTACTGTCTATTTTCAGGAATGGATTCTGAAGATTCCCGAGATGCTACTGGAGATGCCCAATCTTCTTCAAGTAGTAGTAGCTCAAGTTCACGAAGTCACAGAAGTTCATCATCAGAGAGTTCTAAAAAATATCCAAAATCCCCTCCACACTTTCCTACTTCTCCGAGATCTAATGGACCCAGATCACCTTCACCTGAGAGTCATTCTCAATCATCACAAAAATCAGGGCCAATTAATAAAAGACCACGCTCCCCAGATAACTTGAGTGGAGTTCACTCAGATATTAATTCTCCTGAAAATTCTATGCTTGCATCGCCATTGGCACCTAAATCTCCAGATGAACCTAAGTCGCCTAGTGATCTCACTTCAGATATGGGATGGCCTGAGCAACCTGAACGTTACTCATCCACTGCACGTTCAGCTGGAGATGGTCCAAAGTCACCACAAAGTCCAAGCAGTTCAGTGAAATCTCTCCCAGGCTCACCAGCTAATAGATCTCAACCTGTATCTCCAGATTCTGCCTCACAGGTTACATCACCTTCTAGAAATCTTGAACCAAGATCTCCCACCTCTAGTCCATCTCCAGATAGAGCATCTGCACATTCCTATACTCGTAGGTCACCTGTTAAAAAAAATGACTGGAGCCCAAAAGAGAAATGGAGAAGGCATACAAAAGCTGAACAAAAAATGGTATCTACTCCAAGAAATCGCAGTAGGTCTGAGTCAAGCCAGTCCAGCAGAAGTTCATCATACAATAAAAGAACTAGTTCAAAGGATCCAGCTACTGAAGCAATATCTGATGGTAAATTCTTTATTTTCTTAATAAATATATTTTTTATAACTATTTTTTAAAATAATGATTTTAAATTAATATTTCACTAACCATTTGTTAATAAGGAGTAAAACTATGTGTGTTATACCATCATTCCAAGTGTAAAATAAATGTATTTTAGGTGAAATGGAATCAGATCAAGAAGACAATAAATCCAGCAAGTCAGTGACAAGTCAAAAAGCAGAAAAAGAACACAATATAAGTCATGAAGACTTATCTGATGTCTCTGATATTGATTCAGATGGGCCAGATGAAGTTGAAAAGGAAGCAAAAGTAATATATGTATTTATTAAATAATACTAAAAAAACATTAAGAAAATGTATAAAAATTGGAATGCAACAAGTGCTCTGATCATTGAGCCATGCATTCTACTACCAGCTGTATCAAAATTTTTGTATACTTATCACAATTAATTTATGTTGTTAGCATCAACATGCACACAACATATGCAAATGATTGTTCATAGAATAATTTTATACTAAGCACTCGGCATAATTAATGAAACTTAGTATATCTAATAGATTTGTAAAATGTAAACAGAACTTATTATAAATATATTTTTTAATAAATAGAACATTTTTTTATTATACAAGAATGTATTCATAATTTTACAGAAACAACATAAGCCTCCATCTCCTGAAAGCAAAAAAGAAATAGTAAATGGCAATGACAACAGTTCCCCATCGTCTCCTAAAACAGAAAATACAAAAGAAGACAACAAAGCAGTGGAAAAAGTAAGATTTTTTTTTATTTATTGAATAAACAATGATAAGTATGTATATAGGTGCTGCAACCTTGTGTTAAGACACTCCATTTACCCTCTTTTCGCTAAATTCTGTGGACATTGCCTCTTAAGCGGCGGAACTTAACGCCGTGCGTGACTTCGACACCAGTGGGAACAAAATGGAGATATTAAGTATTTCCAATCCTCGAGTGGGAATCGAATCAAGAACCAGTCGCGTATGCAATCACATTGTGTCCCTGTGTCACAACTGACTTCAGTGATAATTGATATTACATTTTTTCTTTTAAAACTAATAAAGCTGTCATATAAGTTTATAAAAAATGTGTGCTATACTTTGTAGGTACCTCAAGAGAAAATAAGCAATACAGAAGATGGAGAAGAACAACTTGATTTTGAAGCAGAAGAAGGAGAATGTATTGAACCTAAATCTAAAGATCTGTCCAATGGTGATATTGAAGCGCAAAATGGTAAGAAAAACATATATTTCACATGTATTTTTTTATGTATGTTGTAGTATTATTTTTGTATGATTATTTAAAATGTATATGTTTTATTTTATAGCTGTTAAATTATCTTCAGGTTTTAAATGTACTGCATTCTTTAAAACTTAATGAAGTTTGGTTATAAATTGTAAGTTTTAGAAAAGAAATTGTTGTTTAGAGTAATGTATAACACATTGCGTTACTTGATGTGAATGATTTATATTAGAAGTGAAATAATTAAAAATGAAAGAACATGCTATTCTCCTTACTAAATAATCCTTTTTGCATAAAAAAATGTACAAAAAAAATCAGTCCTAGAAAGCGATTTGAATGCAGTGTGATATGAATCTACGTCCTGAAAATGGAAATTGTTCAAGCCCTAAGTCATGGGTTTTGCATCTAGTTGTGTCGAAATTCGTCGTTCAAATTTTTAAATGTTTTCTCTGCATGTTTAATTTGAACATAATTTCTTCGGTAAAACATTCATTATTGACATGGGTGTTTAACATATCGCACTAACAATAAATAGTGTTGTAACTCAAAATATAACGAATTTGACGCAGTTCTATATTCAAATATAAAATAAACTTTAAATTTGAAAATAATATTAGCATCAAATTTGCCTTTTTTGTATGGTATAAGGAGGCAAACGAGCCTTCTGCTCGTTTGTAGTGGTTACCTTCGCCCATAGACATCCATAACATTGGAGTTATGGATGCATTGCCAGCCTTTGGGATGTAGGACAGAAGGTGGGAGGAAGGATGGGGATGGTGGGAATAGGGAGAGCTGGCTTATATGCCATCGAATCGGAACACATCATTAGATGTTTGGCGGTTCGTCTCTGACATTATCGCGTGTAGTGGTCGCGAGCCAGTCGGAGATTTAATCTCCTACCACCAAGCAACTGGGCTACCCGCCTTTTACGGGACGCTACCCAGCGGCGGGGGTAATTGTATTCTTAACCCGTCCTCCCACGGGCAGAAGCTATATTTTGAGTTACAATGCTATTGCATTATTCACTAATAATAAATAAAATTAAAACACATTCCCTTGGTACAGACGAAGTGAAAGCCGGTCGTCGGTCTCGCGGCTCGTCTCTTGAAGAGGGCGAGGTGTCGGACGAAGCAGAACGAAGGCCAGAGGAGAGTGAACCCAGACCTGTTTGCAGGTTCTTCTCCAGAGGTGCCTGCACTTGGGGAGTTAGTTGCAGGTAATTTTATTATTTTATGTTATGTTTGAATCTTCACGCTGTATCCCGCGCACAGTAGGGTAGACAGAGGGAACCTAGTGTTAAAACACTCCGTTTCCCACTTTCCGCCGAATTCGGAGGCATTACGTGCTAAGTGGCGGAACTTAACGCCGCGCTTTGCCTCGGTACCAGAGCGAAGAAAATGGAAATTAAATATCCACTCCTCGAGTGAGGATCGAACCCACAATCAGTCGTTTGAAGTCACACGCCTGTGCTACTGCGCCACGACTGCCCACCACGATTTTATGTTTCATTCTTGAAAGTGGATGGCGGTGTTCACATAGAGATGTGAAGTCTCGGGTAGAGAGTCTCTTTCCTAGTGATGCTGAAAATTATCTATCAATAGGTACACTTTTAAGTCTAAACTACATATTTTGATGGAATTTTGAATAAAAATACCTGACATTTTTTCATATTTTTGTCAAACAGACATTTTTTCATATTTTTTTGTGAGATGGCATTTTGTGTGAAAAATATAAACCCCTTAACTTAGCGAGAAAGCAGGCCTTCGAAAATAGAAAACAGCTACAGACCGAGTTGTGTAGATTACGCGGGCGAAACAAAACAAGGGTTTGATAGTGTGTGAATAAGTAATGTTGGTTTATTTCAGGTTTTTGCACCCAGGTGTGACAGACAAGGGTAATTATAACATGTTCGACGTTGTTCGAGGCATGCCGACCACCGGCTCGTATCCCCCGCCTCGTGACTCTGCGCCTCCTGAATCTGCGTGGGAACGAGGACTCAGGACTGCTAAGGAGGTATTACTTAAGTTGTTAATAAATACTTATTTTTATTTGTTTAGGCCCTCGTGGTACAGTGGGTCAGTGACTGTAAATGCGATGGTTGTGGGTTCGATTTCTACTTGGAGAAATTATTATGTTATTTTTATTACTACGTTCTCGTATCTAAGACAAAGCGCAGCGTTGTGGTACGCTACTCAATACGCAATGTCAGGATTTCGGGCAGAAAGTGGAGAATGGAGTGTCTTGGAGAAAGCGTGAACTTGGTATTTTTAACCAGATAAAGTAGACTTTAGATGATTATATTTTTAAGTTGGCTTAAAATATCGATTTATTGCATTTATCATACATATCTTGATAACTATGTTAATTAAATTAACAACTTTATAAACAGAATTTAATATGTACCTAAATTTGAAAGTTATGCTTGCAACAGATAATAATCGGTATTGTTGATTATATTACATTAATAACTGATATTCATTACTGAGGTGCTGAAATATTTACAAATCTATGATAATCTATTTATAAATATTTACACACCTATTGTGTGTAAATATTTCAGCACATTTTAAGTAGTATTATTGGGAAAATTGATATAATACGGAATTTGTATATGTTGCAAGAAATCGTACAATTGTTTATTTGTTAACGTAATATTCATCGCGGCCAACTCACGGCGCAATATGACAGCGTCTAATTATAGTCGTTGTTGGTTGTGGGTTCGATTACAACACGGAATGATCATAATTTAATTATTATAATTTCCACTACCTATACGCTATCTGTCGAATTCTAGCGAACAGTGGAGAGCATAGTGTATTGATACTAGGTTCTTTCTGATTAATACCAATCTTTAGACAAGAAGAACATATTTTGACATAAATTAATTGTTTGTATAAGTAAATCGTATTTTTTCAAATCAACCATCTAAATGTAACATTAAGAATTTATTAATCTCTCAACATATAGATGCTAAGAATAGCCAACAAGAGAAAAGAACAAGACATGGACTTTGAAGAGAAGAAACTGCATCTATCAGTGGGCGGTGTGGTCCACGATCCGGACGCAGAACTCGCGTACGCGGCCGCGGCTGTGGGGGCTTCCCCTCCTCACGATCTGCCGCCCGCGCATAGGGACCCCGAAATGTATAGGTATACAAGTTTTCGTTATTGTAGCCCAGTGGGTGATCTGAGTAGAGCTGATTGGTAGTGGGTTTGATCCCTACTTGAGATACATAATTATATTTTAATTGTATAAAATGATTTTAAGAAAACATAAAAAAGATATACTAAGCGAGATTCTAACCCGCGCCTCATGTGTTGCTGTAGCAGTAAAAAACATGAAGATGTATGAGTAGAAGAAATATAAATTAACTGATTTCCGTACTTTATGTAAGTTGTAAAATTTTTCTGTTCGTCGTCCGTCCGTAAATGTCATAGTACTATTCTATATTCCTCAAGAATTCATACACCAAACTTGAGTTTATTACGACAGTAGATAGTGTGAGTCAGTGACTACTAAAATAATAAAAAAGAACTATACACTTAAATTTACCTTACAATATTGAATTATAGATCGTACGGCGTTATGTACCGCGGCGGGCGTTTCCCCCGCCCTCCCCTCGACGAGCGCGAGCGCTACTACGAGCGCGAGCGCGGCTACGACCGCGAGCGCCCCTACGAGCGACCGCCGTACTACGACGAGCATATGCCCATGCCGGAGGATGCGCAGTTTCATAAGGTCGTTTATTTATTTATTAGCTATCATTTAACAGCCAATATACATGTCGTCGTTACGGGTGTAACATAGGGTATTTTTGTTTATACAGTAATTGTTTTTGGTTAATAATTTTATTTTTTACCAACTTTTTTCTAATTTTTTACTTTGATTAGCTTAAAAATATGTACATATATTTTAGTTTTGTGAATTTATCTTTACGTATATCGCATATTAAATGGGTAAGGTAGATACAAACAGTGTTTCGTAAAAAGTTAGTCTAGTTTCTACAAGTTACAAGTAAGCTGTACATATCGTAAATATATGTGTTGTTATGTCGATGTCTTTGTTATGGGAATATTTCATTAAGCAATATTATTCAAGCCTTTTACAAAAACTTATTAATCAATGATATATAAGATTCTTTACAAAAGTCTCTTATTTTATCTCAATATACAATTTACTTTAATTACATTTTAAACACAATTATGCGAGGTTTATTATTGGCAAATGAGTATAAAACGATGTATGTATGTAACTTATAAATAATAGATAAATGTATTATTTATTTATACGTAAACAACGATTATTATGTTTAGAAGATATATTATGTAATTATTTTTTTTAATTTTAGAGGAGAGTACGTTCATCACGTGAAGTTATAGTGCAACGTGCTGAAGTAGAAAGACGGGACGGGCGAGAAGGACGGGAGGGTCGCGGACGAGAGGGACGCGAGGGACGAGGGGACGAATGGGCAGACCCCTGGATGCGAGCCGAGCCCGCCGCCAGGAGACGAAGACCACCGTCTTCTGAAGACTCCTACAGCTCTTCAAGGCAAGACATTATACTCGCATCATATTAACTAGTTTGATACACTTAGTTTTCAACCCGTATTCATTCATGCCTTAAGTAATGTATTATTTGATTATTATAGTTTAATGTAGTACAAGGCCAGTTTAATAATGTTATAGTTTTCGCTAGATAGTGTTTATGGTTTACTTGAAGGTTTTTTAATGAAAACGGGCCTTGATCATAGTACCAGTGACAGTGAAAGCTTGCAAGCACTTTGCTATATTATAATGAAAAGATGATATTTCAATCTGTTATTTTTCATTCAATTAGTTTTTTTGTTCTCCTAGTTTGTAACAATTGAATAAAATGAAATTCCCGATTTAATTATACAAAATCATATACACATGACAGACATACAGACGGATGCCGACTGACGTGTTCAGTCAATATGTTTAACACAAATATTAATTTGTTCATTCTCCTCCGCTTCCTCCCCGCTCTCCCCGGCTGGGTTATGCTTCATAACTAATGTCGTGGTGTTTCGGCTCTCACACGAATCTCATCTCTTCGTTAAACTCAACTCTTGCATGAACGTTCATTGGGATTCGCTTGGTATGACTGTGTGTGTGTGTGTTTGTGTGTGTATGTGTGTGTGTGACTGCATGCGTGTGTGCGTGTGCGTGCGCGCGTGTGTGTGTGTGTTCTTCACCCACCTCTCTCTCCTCGGCTTCCTTTTGAGCCCACAGCTCTTCAAATTCCAGTTCGCGTAGTTCAGGCAGTCCCGGAGCCAGGCGTAAAAGGAGGGCATCGTCATCATCACGACAAAGGTGAACAAAATAATATATTTCGCATGTTATTTGCTATATGAAAATTTATCTTAGGTTGCTGTAAATGCGAGTGAATATGTATGTCTAGTTTTGTTTTAAATCTATTAAAATGTAATGTAGAAAACGACTATATTATTCGCAGTTGTAATATTAGATTTTTATTAATTCTAGTAATGGTAGTAAACTTAGCTTAATAGTAACATTACCTACACTCCTCTATTATTGTATTAGCAAATTATACGTATTTTATGTAATGCCTTTGCAAAAGTCAATGATACTAAAAATTAAGGATGGTAGATAGGCGGCAACATTTAAATGTCTATATTAATAAAGAATTATAAAATATGATTTCAAATAGATATAAACCATGTATTTGAAATATTCAGTTATACTTTGAAATTTTCAATAATAAAAAGTCATGTATATGTGAAGTTAAACCAACAATGAGTTTTCTATTAATTTCAAGTGAAGGGAATCTTTCTAATCTTTATATATAATTAAAATTTAAGTGAACTATACATAGAAGATATATAAGTAAAATATGATATTATTATTGGCGGCATTTATCAATGAAATAGAACCCAAAATATTGGGTTTATTTAATTCTTAGTTTGGTACTCTCCTATAAACATTTAATGACTAACAAATTACGACAATGTAAATTACGTTCGATAAAATTTGCTGTTTATAATCAAATCGTCTAAAACTTCAGTTTTCGTTAGGGGCTAGTATAATGATATATATAAATAACAATAACCAATAACAACCCGCCCCGCCCAACAGGCTGTCCCCGTCGGTGATAGTGCGCGAGCGTCGGTTAGCAACTGCGCGCGCAACGGCAATGAACCCGCCGGCGCCGCGCCGCCGTGCACCCTCGCCGGCCGCCGCGCGACAGCTCGCCGTGAACCCGCCGCCGCCCATGCACCGACACAAGGTGAACTTTCCACCTTCTATATGTTATATATGGTAGTAAAAGCAACAGTTAGACTAGACTGCTATGAACCCGTTGGTGCTGCGCGACATCTCGCTGTGAACCCGCCGCCGCCCATGCACCGACATAAGGTGAACTTTCCACCTTCTATATGTTATATATGGTAGTAAAAAGCAGCAGTTAGAGAGTACCTAGTGTGTTTAATGGACTGCTATGAACCCGTCGGTGCTGCGCGACATCTCGCTGTGAACCCGCCGCCGCCTATGCACGGGCATAAGGTTCACTTTCCATTTAGTATATGCTGTATATGGCAGTTACAGCAGGTAACGAATATAAAAAGCACCAGACAAAGAGTACCTAGTATTTTAAATGACGGAACCTAACGTCGCCGTTTTGTCTTAGATATCATAGTGGAGAAATGGAAATAATATAATATAATCATTCTCCCCAATGCGATCGACGCCTAAAAGTCGCGTTTACAGTAAGACGCTGTCCAAATTCTCTCCACTTGGGCTTCCTATGTTGAAAATATGTCTCAAGACTAGAAAATAAAACCTCTGTTATAAAGCAGGCTCTACGTAATGGTCGACAATATGTATGATAATTATATATTTTACTCGCATACTCTGTGGTGTATAGTAAACTTAACTTAATACGTCAAAAAAATAACTACACTACAAAATAAAATCATTATAATGTTATTGTAAAACAAGACCAATTAAACACTATGAAAGTGACTTCGTTGTTATAATTCTATATAAATAGTTCTAGGGTTATTTTTTAGGCAACTAGATTTATCACCTATCAAATTGTTAATATATTTATTTAATGTTGCAGGACGAAATGGAACCATATGGACGTACAAAAACAAGTCGCAGTCGAAATAGAAAAAAATATTCCAGGTCGTCATCTTCAGGTTCAGGTAAATCCTAAAAATTTTGTATCTTTTAGAAATTACAGTATAAATGGCGTTTAGCCATTAAAGTTTGAAAACCTTAAGGGTTTTTTTTTTTTATATTTATAGCACTTGGTCTGTTTTGGTCTTTTATTATTTCTTTATTTAATCATTGACATACACTGAATTAATAATGGTTTCTCAGATGTACTTGGGTATTTTAATGTGTTTTATATTTTATTCTGCAGTATAATTAATTATTTATACTACTAAATCTACTTGACAAGTGGAACTTTGAATTAGGTACCAGAGCGATGAAATGAAAAATTAAATATAACTATTCTCTCGAGTGGAAAAAGAACCCACAACCATCCTGTTTCAGATAGACACTGCGCCACATCAGCCTGTATTAAATATAAAACTAAAAATATTTATAATATTTTGAGATTTTGAAAAGTTTTGTGAATGAAATTTATTATTATTAATAGAATCATCATCGTCGTCAAGTGAGTCGGAAAGCGAGTCTCGGTCATCTTCATCTTCTGGCAGTTCCGGGGCGCGGCGAGCTCGTCACGCGCGCCTTCTCAACGCGGCTGCAAGACCAAGGTTTGTATATATTTTTTGCAGCTTTTTCTTGCACAGTCTTGAAATTGAGACTTCGTGTTAAGTGATGGAACTCAACGTGCTTAGTCTTACTACCAGAGTGAAGAAAGGAATAATATAATATTTTCTTTTGTGTTACGTAATTAAAAGTACTATCAATCTAGTCATAAATTAAATGACATATCATTTAGTACTCACACTACGAGCGGTATACTACAAATACTTCGATGTCTTCCTTTTACTTGATGTAGTATACAATCGTGTAACTACACTTTGTCTTATAAATATTTAACCGAGTAGAATTTGGATTACAGCAGCCAAGATGGCGTCAACATTTTAAATATATAAAATATATGTGCAAAAATTTATTTTTTTCTTTTTTTCTAGGACTAATGTCAAAACGAATTCTGGCTTAGCTGCAGCTGTGTCAACTATTACGAGCAAAAAAGAAGGCTCTAGTGATAAAGGTAAAGATATATATTATCTACGGTACTTCATTATTTAATTATTCTTACTTTATGCCACATAGCAGGATAGGCAGTGAGAACCTAGAGTAAAAAAAGGTTTCCGCCAGAAAATAATTTAATATGTAAATCAAAGAATACTCTTTATTAATTTGATTTTAAGAAATAGCCATTTACATTTACAATTGCATATTATTTTAATTAACCTGATTCATTTGTGTTCTTAGAATTAGTTGGTAAGAAACGATCGGCGACGTCACCAGTGAGTGGCGCGGCCCCAGCAAAGAAATCAGTATCAAGACGAGAAGAGTTGTTGAAACAACTGAAGGCTGTTGAAGATGCGATCGCCAGGAAAAGATCTAAAATATAGTGACATGAGATAATCAGTTCTAAAATACGTATAATACAAATATGGCACAATATGCTACTATCGTATCGCTGATATGCTATTTTTTTAACATACACAAGTATCATAAATTGTTGTCATGTTTAGATGATCATAGCTTAGATTTTAAGATTAATAGCATAAGACTGGCATGTTCAAATCATCTTTATTTTCATATTGACAGCTTTGTATGGTGGTAGTGCATCTGTGTATAAACTTTACTTGGTTTATGCCATTAAAATTTGACATTTAAAATACAATGTTTTGTAAACAAGATCTTTTTTTAATTTTATTCTATATAATTATTGTTTTATTTATTTATTATTTCATTCCAGACGATATGTTGAATTTCACACTGAGTAGATGATGGTGTAATGTTATTATATTAACTAATTTTTTTATTATTACTTAGTACAAGTACCAAGTTTTAGTATTTTATTAAAACTTCATTACTGAGATGACGGATGGAGGTAGACAACTCGTTTTTTAGGGAAATATAACTGGCTAGCTAAAGCCATAGTACTTATATTATATAATTATTAATGTATAAATAAAGTTTGATAAATGTTGATTGCAACACATAAAAGTGCTTACTTTGAAAATAGTATGAAAAGTAACTTGATTTTTTTAAGGTGTGTAAGTTGTATTTTAGAAATAAAAGTAAACTTATGTATATTTTTAAGAAGACTTTATTATTTGTATTTTGGCTAACCTATACATTCTTGACGTTGAGTTTCTAACAAGAACTTTGTTCAAATTGAGATCTAGAAGTTTCACAAGTGAATTGTATGTTATATAACCTATTCCACAACTTTTAGATTCTGTGTAACTAAAGCCACCTTGTGTTAAATATCCCATAATCTCCCTTATATTATTATGACGTACAGTTTCAACTTGAGGTGGGAGCCATAGTTCTCGCATGCTTTTCACATACTCAGACATTTGTTTGGGCTGGTTTCTTCTCTTTGAAATTGTCTTGACCTAAAATAAATTAAAAAGTGGTTAAATTAATACCGTTTTAAGATTTTGTTATTAAATGAAATTATAATTAACATATTTATATAACAAATGATAGTAGCACATTATGAGAGCATTTCACTGTACACTGTACGGCTGTAGGTTCAATTCTTACTTTGAGGAATGAAAAATATACAAGTTTTCTTTCTCTATGGTATGGTAAGGTAAGAGCGCAGCGTTGAGTTTACCACTCTCCAAGCAATATCAAATATTCGAAAAGTGGACAAGAGCAGACAATAGGCTAGACATTAGGTTCTCTACTATGAGGAAAAGAGGCGAAGCAGAAAAAAATATTCACCAATTATATAAAAGACTAACTGGACCTAGTTAGTATAATCATGTATCATCATTATACTAACTAGGTAATACATAAAGTATACACACTTTATATAAAAGTATAAATCAAGAACATGGTAGTGTATGTAATATTTATTTTAATCCATACTTATATTATAAATGCGAAAGTCTGTGTGTTTGTCTGTCACGCTTTCACGGCTAATCTACCGGTCCGATTTGGATGAAATTTAGAATGAAAGTAGTAAATAACTATGGGTCTAACATAGGCTACTTATTTTTTCAAAAATCAACCTCTAAAGGGTTGAAATAAGGGATGAAAGTTTATATGAAAAATCTAAACCGCTTGACCAATTGTAATGAATTTTGGCCTAGATATAGTTTATAATCTAAACTTAAACATAGGCTACTTTATTTTTTAAAAATGCGCCCCCGAGGGTTGTAATGTAACGAAATAGATCACGCGGCGAAGCCGCGAGCGGGCCGCTAGTAGTCACTATATTTTGAATGCATTCCTGTATACTGTAATACTACTGGCTGCTGCCTAAATTTTTATTATTTTCTTAAAACAGAATCCTTTGATAACATAATATAATTCATTTTATCAAGGAAATACTATAAACTTACCGTTTTTGCGTTTTTTCTTAATTTTAAACGTCTTTTTCTCATTTGTTTCAATAATTTACAATGTTGACTTCGTTTCTGCTTTCGTAATTCCGTATTTGGGTCGTCATGATGTGGTTCCATGATATTGTGATTAGATGAAATATCTTTTGCTTGTGGTATGCATATAGTGGCATGCCTGGATAAATTGCCTTTACCTATAATTTGTAAGTACACTGGAACTAAACAATATTCCGAGTTTTTTATATCTGATATTTTCTTCTTGTTTTTAATAGCACCCTGGAAAAAGAAATTTGTTATTATTCTAATTTATTTGTTATAATTTCTTATTACATATTTCAAGTTACTTTTATATTTAAATAACAAATATTTATATTTGATATTCAGGAGTATTAATTTATAAATTATTGCTCACAAAATGAAAGTTTATTCAATTAGGTTATATACTTCGCAAATAAAGATATATACTGGTTAAAGTGCATTCACATAATTAAATATGGAGTAGATAACACTTACCTGTAAGTTATTTAAAATATTTTTATCACGCAAAACAAATAACTTCTCTTCTGTAGCATTACCCCAATCTTTTAGTAATGTGTTCCAGGGATATGAAAATGGATGCATTACAGCAAGTTTTGCATAGTTTACTCTTTTACTAGGAGGTTTTTTAAAGTATTTTTCTTTTAAGTTACATTCATTTTGGTTTTCTTCAACTATGCCTGCTTCACAATCTGGGGGTAAATAACATTCTCCAGATTCAAATGTAAGGTTCTCTGTCTCACGGAGTCCACCAGATCTCGCCCCAAACATTATTAATGTCAACCACAATGGCAATCCATAACCAGCAGGTGTAATTATATCCCATCCACAACCATATCCTGAAATTAAAAAAAAAAAAATTATACATTTTTTTTTTTTTTTAGCCTATTGTTACTTAGCTAATTTACATACCAATTTTTTTATATTCAGAATTTTGAGAACCAGGCCTTTGTATAAGAATAATAGGAATACATTGGAGTGCAGGGTCATCTTCATTTAATTCACCGGGAACTAATTTTGTTTTAGTAACATGTTCTATAAATTGAGCATTAGTAACTTTGTTTTTTTTTATTATTTCATGTATGGAAGGGTTCCATAATGGAGATACGGAGCTGTAAGTAGGTATGCTTATTAATGACCCAGGCTCTATGTTTGTGTCATAGCTATTTTCAGGTTTAACTCTTTTGATAGGACGACTCAATCGAGGATCCTTTACAATTAAACCTAAAACCAATCTTGGTGGCAACTGTGATGGGGATATTATTGATCTTAAACTATTCCAATAACTTTGTTTTTCTTCTAAATATAACTCTTGTTTGGACTTCAATACTTCAAGTATCCAATCATAGCATTGTACTGTTTGTATGTTATCGACACATTTAAGAGCCTGAACTAACACAGCATGACTTCTGGGACCAGTTAATCGGAAACGATTAAATGTTCCAGCCATGACAGTTAATTTGAGATCTGAATACTTTGTCATTATTTTTCTTTTCTTAACACATGAGTTTTCTTTATCTTCATAACTCATATTATTGTTACATGATTTCATTATGAATTCAGTAAAAATGTTTTCTACCTGTTTGCTTTGGGATGGATGTACAAATAGCCATAATTCTTTGATTAATTTCTCAGAAGGAATCCATAAATAGTGGACTTTAGCTATAAACTGAAAAGGATATGAATTTGGCATAAAGAGATTAATAGATCCTTCTCTATTGCCATTAAGGTATGCTTTGGCTCCAATACTGATATCGCAACAATTGCATGTAATATGACCAAACAATTCCAGAATTGTTTGTAATGGTCCTTTTATCTTAAGTGGTACATAGTAAGAGATATCTTGCAAGAGACAGTGTCTCGATGTAGCGCGATAACAAGCTCTAAATGCCTTGTCACAAGGTCTATAAGCTAAGCGGTGACCCCATCGATTTACCATATGAAATCTTTTAGCATGCCAAATGTGTGTCTCTAACCAGATATTTTTTTTTTGGCGTCTGTTATATTCATCAAGAAGATTGACTGGACGTCGTCTGTATCTTCGAGATGGACGTTTCTGCTTGGGTGGTACACCACTTTTTTTAATTTGCTCTAAATGTCCCTCTCGCAATCGTCTTGGTAATCGCTTGCAATTATGACTCATTACTCGTCGTCGCATATGAACAGGCAAATTTTGAAATATGAGTTTAGTTTTACTAGGGTGTAAAATACTTTCAGTCATAGCAGCTATTTCAATGCTTCTGGAAGCTGCAAATCTTAAACTATTTGCGGAATGAGGTAAGTTTTCAGATCCGCCCAAGGATGCATCGAATTCATCTGTCTCCATTGTAAAAACTTCAGATTATTATAATACTATTTAAAATATGTGATATTTTTTAGTTAACCTAAACAACCTTTATAAGGTTAGTTTAACTACTAAAGTTGACGTTTGACATTCATCTGTCAGTGTCATTTATGACAAAAGAAGTTTAAATCAGTTCTTTAATTAATGAGAAAAGACAAGATTTAAGTAGAAAAAACTCAATAGAAATCATAAAAGTAACCAATTTCAAAAACTTCTGTTAGTTTACTATATTGGTTTTGAAAATGTTATTCATACATAGTTTAGGAAATTGAAAAAGACATTTTTAGAAAATGTTCTCTGTGACTCGAACCCGCGCTTCTTGAAAACGTTCCAAGCATTCTGTACTAGAAGTTAGACGTTCTTCTACCAGCTGCTTCAAAATTTTTATAAGCTTATTACTTATTTTTGTTGTTAACGTTTCTGTAGAGAGATTTTTAGAAATTTCTGCTACCCAAAGATTATTCCACGAACAATTGTGTGGCAAAAGAGAATGCTGTTTATTAAACACTTAAATTTTTAAAGTTTTATTCACAGACTTAGGAAGTTGTAAAAGATACTGTTAGAAAAAAAATTGTCTTTTTATTGTGCTATTATTTAAAAATTAATGGTAAAAGAAACCATTAATTAAAAACGTTCGTAGTAAACAACCACTAAAACTATAGCAAGTGGTCAATATGTATAAGAATATATATTTTTTAATGTATATCTCTGAGAGACTCTTACAATTTTGATAAATCGTTTGTTTTATTCATATTCCATATGTACAATAAGAAAACTATCTTGTATCCAAATACTTTACAAACATTTCAATGACAGACTCGATTATAAAATTACACCGAATATGATTTGTGTCGGATTCGACAGACAGATTAGAGGGTTGTTACATAATAACGTAATATACGTGGAATCAGGGTGAAATATGATTTTGGTTGAAATACTCTTGTACTATTTTTTTCAGTTGAGTTCACCAATTTTTAGTACCAGTTAACGATAGATTTGGGTGATTTTTTTCGTCTTTTAACACTTAATGTCTCTATAATTAGCAGATATTGGACGTTAAAAGATTTTAGCACTTTGTTCTCTCTGCCTACCCTGCTCCCTACACATTTAGGGAGAATATGTAAACCTAATAAATTATCGGCGTTAAGTTCCGCCACTTAACACGCAAGCCTCCGAATTCGGCGGAAAGTGGGGAACGGTGTGTCTTAATACTAGGTTCCCTCTGCCTACCCTGCTGTGTGCGCGATATAGCGTGAAGCTATTTAATTTAATTTAATTTAATAAATTATCTTGAGGCATTTTTGTAAGGCACAGAGTTTCTAGTTCTACTATAGAGATGTCACTCCGCTGGTAGAATTAAACGCCTTAATTTTTATGATAAGACCGTTGAATCACAACCGTAGAGTTATTAAGGAAGAAGATTGTTTTGTTGTCTTGAAAATGAGGAGTTTGGATTTCACGGCCTTTACACAACAGGTATATCGGATAAACCACGACAAATAAGCTTTTATTCCATCACCAACCCATAATGTTTAGATACTTTGAATAACGAAATTATTTTATTTACAAAAGACAAGAATTAACATTTTCTTTCAAACATATCAATCAGTTTATTTGGCTTAAAATTAATTGCCTCAGTTAGTATCCGCCCCATAAGTTATTCCTTCCATATTTGAAACGTGGAAAGAATAGCTTACGGGATGCGTGAACGCTGCGTTTTGTGTTACCAGAGCTCTAAGTGTAATCGTTCCTCCGAGCGGGGGAGGTACTTATAAAGATTAAGCATGCAGGTTCAAATGCACCACGTTATGGCTCTACTTAACATTTTAAACAATGATATATGTATTGTTAATTAAGAAATGTGTTTTATATCGATGGTGATATTTAAAAAGCTTATGTCGGCATATACAAAGGCTATGACATCACGTAGCTTTTTACTTCTCGAAACCAAAAAATAATAATATGAGTGTTAGCTCTTCGTCTTCTTCGTATAAACATTTATTTTGAAAAAAATAATAAACTCAAGTATGAAAATTTTCGTATTTGTGTTTTTTCTTGTTTATATAGGTAAATCATATTTATTCAAAGCAACATATAAAAGTTCTATAAATCGTTGGCTTGCAAATTTTTGTATAGGCATGTGAATAGCCTTATACCTAAGCAATATAATATAATTGCAACTGGTAATCAGGTGTAATATATACGTAATATAATTCACTTTCATCGGACTTTTGGTAAAAGTAATTAGGTCACAAATCATCAATTAAATGTATGTAATCTATCATCGGCACTCACGACACCTGCGACTGCGAGCTGCTTAATATGATTTTGGAAAGTTTTTAATTATTTATTAAAATGTACATAATAATTTTCCGTTCTGGACGTATCGCTGTCGATGTTGGTATCTCATCTTCCGATACAGAGGTCTTCTGGTTATTCTGGGGAGCTTAAAGTTCCGAGGGAAACAAGTATCCCAAAGGACCATAATTTTAAAGTACACACATTGAATGGGATAAATCCTTAAAGAGAAAAACTCTAAAGAGTTATTTAATGCGGGGTGGAAGTAGGCACTAGAGGCACAATAGTGAAAACATATAATCTAATAAAAGATCTCGACCTGTCTAGAACATCATCATCAGTTCATTATCTAGAACCTATTTTTTGTCGTGTATGTTACTTAAGTAGTTTCTTCTCTACTGAGGTAACTTATGCTGACATTTTTGGTACATATTTCATCTATTTTTCTTACTAACTAATTTTTCGTATTAATAATTAATATCTGAATCTAAAAATACTTCAGTACACACATTACACCTATTACACCTATTAGGTATTCATCTTGAAAGCAGATTGAAAATTATGTGCAAAGAAGTCTTGTCTGAGCGTCATCGCAGTGATTTCACGTTAATCATGGTCAAATTATAGTTGTCTATTAAAGTGCCGAGTTTAATATAGGAATCGTAGAATAATTCATTCAAGTTATAGTCCTCTAATATAAGAAATAACGTTCTGCTCATCTCACTTAGTATAGCGGCGACTACCGAAATGAACTAAGAGGCTTTTAAAAAGAGTATAGGCAGCACTTAGAATATGTTTTGGAAAAATATTTCAAATAAAAGCTTAATATTTAACAATTAAGGGAAAAACTTTGAAACAAGAGCAAAAGGTTGCAAGGAATTGTCTGTAATGTAATCAGCTTAATGAAACAACTGTTTAGTTGCAAGATCTGTTTATTAGTCTGTTTTAATATAGTATACGTCACTCATTCGAAACATTCGTCATTCGAAATCCTTCGGATTTCTTTTAAAAAAGTTTAGCGACGATGTATCGCACACAGTAAGTCAGGCAGAGAGAACCTAATAATAAGACACTCTGTTCCCCATTTTCCCATCGAATTCTCTAGAATTCGGGGAACAGAGAACATAAATAAAATGGGGAACAGAGCAATGCCTCTAGGTATTGCGTGGTAATTGGCGGAAATGAAATATTAAATATTTTAATCCATCGAGTGGGAATCGAACCCACAATCTGTCGCGTTTATAGTCACACTTTGTGACTGGCCTTTTTTACTCAGTCTATATAAAATCTTGGCCTGTCTATATAAGTTTTAATCAAATATTGTACTAATATAGTGCTAGAAATAATGTGAGCATTTTATATTAGTACACAATAGTATAAATTAGTACAAATGGTCAGGTAGAAAGAGGAACTCAGGCATTGCAGGTAAACGTTAATATTCAGTTTAAAGGGCCTTTTAACTTGGGCCACTTGGGTGACAAGTCCCAGGCACTGCTCTGGCTGCTCTTGTATTTACAACGCGCAGTGCCCGGGAACCACAATGCGGTATAATGATAAGCTAATGAGCTTCTGCTTTGAATATAATTCATGTGTAAAAATATCCAAAAAAAATACCAAATATAAAAAAGGGCCCGTGAAAAATGATGGGTTTGAGATAAGGCACAAAATACAATTCATAAGATACAGTATAAAGAAATAAGGAAAAGTAAAACTTTTATGCACTATGACAGTGTAATTAAGAATAAGAATTTAGCTACTAATATTAAATTGTTTAAGTATAGATATCAGACATAGATCTGCACTTATCATTTTTATCCGTTTACAGCCTTATAAATATCGCATTTTTATAGGAACAGATTTACATACTACGTTACAAAATTATGTAATATTAATAACAAATGTAACTACAAAATACTATTTACATTACGCTCATTCAATAAATACAGTTAATATGATTTTTTATTAGATAATATTTGAAAAAGACATTTTTTTTAAAAAACGTTACGCTAAGCCATCCCTTTAGCGGTCAGAGTGCATGGACCGTTTCCAAGAGAAGCGAGTTCGAATCCCGCGCCGTTCAAACTTTTAGACGTTTTCTAAGAAAAATGTCTTTTTCAATTTCCTAAGTTAGTGAAGAACACTTTAAAATGTCAAAAGTAGTTATTATCTGTCGACGGGAACACTTTCTGAAATAGTTTCTTCTTTAATTCTTCATTGTGCTGTGCTCGACGGCGATTTAGGAACAAAATCAGCTTTCACAATGATCTCAGAATATGTGACCATCTGTCAAATCATTATGAAAACCAGTTTCGTAATTCCTTTTTTGTCCGCTTCTTCAGCTTCTTCTCATTGTACTTCTTTTCTTCATTTGTTGCTTACAAATTGAAAATTAATAAGTCAACCCTCTATGTTTGACTTCTTGATTTTCAATTTTTGATTTCGATATACTTTACCCATATTGCTGAGCTTATATCTACGTAAGATAGAAATTAACAACATTACAACTATGCACGTTTGCTTTAAATACGGCTACGCACAATAGAGAAGGCAATATGAATGGATTTGTCATCGCTCGATTGGGTGAAGTATGCGGCGGGAATGGGATGTGACGTGTGACGAGTGCGCGCCGGGACGCTCCTATTATCCGTATGCCATATGACATCATGCTGACTCAAGCATCATCTCAGCGGCCACAGCGCTGGCGGCGCTTCTGTAACGAAAAAAGTACAATATATAGCAAGTTGTCAATAAAAGTATATAACTGATTGGTTACTTTAATTATCGAATGTTTCGTCATGTTAACAGCTGTGTCATCTACTAATATAGAAATAACGAAGGCGGCACAGTTCTCGGAGTGTAGTAAAGCAATGCGGGCTCACCCACACCACGAGGAAACTAATTAGGTGAGTGCGCTGGCGCTGGTAACCACAAAAGGTTCGAATAAGCGCTTCGGCCTTGTTGGGGCGGTTGCGCGGGAGTCGTGACGTTGGTGCAATTATTTTGGAAATTCAATAACGTTGACTGATAATATCATCTATTTATTAAGAAAACAAGTACTACACTATTAGAAGCTAACGTTGACCCTCCTACATGAAATACGTGCTACGTAAATGATGCAAAAATAATATTTTTTAATAATTATGTCGTTTAGCACATGGCATTGGTAGTCGCAGGTGCGTGCGAGGCTGACGTGACGTCACGTCCGCACCACTGAATGGAATCGAACTATGTAGGACACACGTGTCACCCCGTTCCCCGTGCCCTGCCTGCTCTTAGTATACCGCAACCGTACCCACCAACGTCGCACTATTTAATAACAGATTATCTTAATAATATGTCCTATTTAGCAATCAAATACCATATTTATATATACGTATCAAATTATTAAAAATATATAAATAATATTTTAGCAAAATAAGTACGCAAAGAATACATATTGTATTCCAAATTAACGAAACTAAAAATATTTTAGTAACGTCAAATGCTAATGATAATTTTCTTCTTTGGCAAAGGAACCAGACAAAATATTTTAAATGCTCAATGATAAGATCACTTTAGTATTTAACGCCAAAAATATGTTATTTTAAAGTGAGTGGTAAGAATCATCAATATAAAAGAGTATAAAGGCGGTGCAATGACGAAATGTTAATAGATGCGACATCGCGACAAATATGTAGGGCGAGTGACGCACCGACTATTGATAGTGCGGCGTGCGGTGTGCCTGCGCCGAGCGCCGAGCGCCGAGCGCGGGCGTCGCGTCGCGCACTTTCGCGCATTTCCACTCCAAGTCTGCGCTGGTCCCGCCGCTATTATCCTGCCAACAATTCGACGGTGCTCTAGAATACAGAATACGGTTTCAAGTAGTTTACGGTTTAGTTTTCTTAGCAAGAAGTTTTACTTCACTGAATTCTCTCCAACGATGTAATTAGGCATAAGTTAATACAACTTGTGAAATTTTGTCCCAGTTGTAGGACATACTGCAATAATACATGTATGCTCAATTTAATCCCTATTTATCAGTTCTACTACTATTTGAACAAAGATTTATTAATTTAACTCAAGTATTATGAAAGCAATTGATGTCGAATGAATATCCAAATAAAAGCTTGAGAATATCTAAAATGAAAGCTAGAAACAATATAATATATTTATTTTGTAAAATTATATTATAAGTAAATACTCTGATAAACCAAAAACTAGGCTTCGGTAATTAAATAAGAGGTAGTAAACGTGTCTTCAAATGAAGTTCTCACATTATCAGTGAACGACCGAGAGCGGCGTGGCGTTGTAGGAATGCCACCCGTAGTAGGAGGCTGCGGCGCGAGAGGGGCGGCACGAGTGAGTTTATAGAGATAGAGCAAGCATTCCATGGCTCTAACGGTGAGTTATTTCGCGGAGCACACACCGGCTGCGTGAATGGCCAGGAGATGCAACGGAGGCTACAGCGCCCCCGGCCCCCGCTGCGCCTGCGCCGGCGCATTCTTGCGGGCCGCGAGTCGCGCGCCGCTCACCGCTTGCGCAACCGCCGCCGCGAGCCACCGCGCGCCACCGCATTCCATTCATACTGGTGTTTGTGGCGCGATACTTCAAAACCCGAGAGCTTGCGTATACCGCTCGCTCGGACCCCGACCTCTGCTGTTCACAGCTCTGTACTATGCTGCACTAACTAATATGTCTTATATCAGTTAGTGAGGGCTTAGAACGCTACATTACATATTTATTTAAAGTTCACGGCGATCGATCGCTGCCAATTCCGCCGTACGTTGACCCGCCCGCTGTGGCTTTCTCCGACTCACTGTTTGCTATTGGAACGAATCTATTAATTGGAGAAACTTAGTTCACATATGAGCGTGGAAAGTAGACCAAATAAGCTTTGCCGCTAGCTTTTTAAATTTACAATCTAATGAAGCTATACTGAAAGTATCATTTATTTTAATGCCTCAAACTTTATGAAGAAGTTAATGTACCATTTACGACATTTTACGATTTGTTAGTTTTTATCTCAGAAATTACAGAATGTACCAGTGAAAGAAATGTCAGTATGTCGTAACATCGACGTTGTCAAGTTGCATAGGTTTTACAGAGCAGATGTTAAGAGCCGACAATCGTGTGAATTTCACACGGGGATTTCCCGATATCAGAATATTTATCTGTGCGGTCGCGGATCTATCCGGCATGCTCGAGACTTTCGTAAAGGGCAGCGGTCGCAGTGCTCTAGGGCGTTTGGGGTTCAAAGGCTTCAGCGGCGAGCGCATCCGAATACTGGAGGCTGATTATCTCTCCCCTCTGTTCGCCGGTGAAATGTCACCAAACAGCATTCCAAAATATTTGAAACGACCTTTATGGTGCGAAAGAAAGTGTGGGGGGTGAGGGGCGCGGGGGTGCGGGCGCGGGGGTCGCGGGGCGCACGGGGCCGCACGACCGTGGGACAGCGGCGCGCGCGCCAGTCGCACGGCGCTCCCCGCCCGCGCGCGCCACCTCCCGCATTCCAGCGCGCCTCCCTCCGAATTTATTCAGCCGCGACCCGGCACCGCCGCCGCGTTGAGCTGTTGACTCATCACTACTCTACTCTAACTTACTATTTTGACTTCTTCTGCACTCGTTCTTTGAACATAAAGCTCAAAGTTAGTGCAATATATGTCATCTTCTCTCTAATTGTAAATTTGATTTTGAAAAGTTTTGACAGTTTATATGAAGCTTACGCAGGGTAAACTAGTAGACTGTACAAATTTTATACATAACATTAAATACCTTGTTAAATGTTGTCATAATAAAAACAATATTTTGGGTGAAGAACAAATTTGACTAGATATAAAAAAATAAAGAAATAGATATTCGCTACTTAGCATTATGCACTGGCTGGCTGGTCGGCTGCGTGGAGTGTCCGGGAGCGAGACGAGAGCGGAGGCGGCGCGTCGCAAATAGCCCGTGACGCGTTGCGGCGCGGCGGGCGCTGCACTTTCGCGCGGTCATGTGCCCGGCGTCGCAGCCAGACGCTCGTAATCGGCCCTCTATTTAAAAACGTCGTCGAAACGCCGCGCGGATTTTCCCCCACTAAAACGGTGTCGCAAGCCGAGGTTCGAGTCTCAACTGAGGCGCCCTTGCTACGCCGTCGTCTTCATTTGATGGCTTCCCTCACAAGCGAGGGATCCAAGCCAAGGTCAGAGCTCATATAGCTCGGCCGCCTCCAGAGCCCGGTGGCGCTGTCGAGGCCACTCAGGCCAACAGCATACTGCACAATCGAAAAAAAATAACGCCGCGCGGCGCTCGGACGGTCGCGCGGCTAACGGCGGCGGCGGCGGCGGCGGCGGGGAATGCGAGGCGACAATGCACGCGCGTCAACGACCGCGCGCAGCGGAAGCGGCACACTTCCAGCCCGGAAACTTGCGCCCGCGCCTTAAGGGACCGACGAGCTATTTATAATTGACGCAGGGCACGGATGCGCTCATCGACAGCTGTGATGTAATGCGTTCGTTTCGGGAAACACTTTTCGCCGGTGAAGGTGTCGCTCTAAATAAATAAATTATTATACTTATCGTATACTTATAATATAGAAAATATTTTGTATATGTTACGGACTACCAAAATAGGAAATTGAAATTTTCTTCAGACGGAAAGGTACGGAAAGAAATTGAGTGTGATGACGCGAGACGATCGGTGACGTCAAATTGCCCTTCACTGTGCAATACAAAAAAACTGTTATTTTTATTGAATTTAAAAACTTAGCTGAAAACAGTAAAAATTTAAGCTTATAATAATTTTAATCGTACATTTGTAGTTTAGATACCTACCTAATTATTCTTTATACTACAATTTTTATACTGAATTATAATATCAAATGCCTGCTTATTTTTTTTAATTTTTGATAGAACTAGGGGAGAGCCGTATTGAGTGACTTTATTGCTTTTTTTAGTCTCACTAGAGATGTAGTATACGACATGCTACAGAGAAATCTTAAATATGATGTGTACATTAATAATATTATTAGGTACATATTTTAAATATAAAAAACGATTACTTCTTAATGTTCCGACTTTTTATAGCAACTTGCATATTGATATATTTATTAATTCATAGTATCACTTTAGTTCCTTAGGGCGCCAACTTGAAGAAGGGAATAATTTGTGTACATTTAATATGAATATTTATTGATTTGTAGTAATTTTGGAGATGTTTTTTACAATATTGTGTAGCGGTCGGTGTGTTAAGACAACACGAGTTCCTCGGAGTTAATAGCTTCTACGTGCCCATAGCGCGCGTCCCGCATATTAATGCTCTGTAATTAAGGCGCGCTTTTACATTTTTAAACTGTTCATCACGATGCGACTGGGCATTCGTTGTAAATATAGAATGTTTCAGTCGGTGACTCGGACTCGGAATAGGAATGTAGAGGATTGCGCGAGAATACAGTCGTAATCATTGTCAATTTTAAACAACAATGGATTTGCAGGGAACTAGCGATGTGGGATAGTTATTAAATATTTATGTAATATAATACAAAAACTCTTTAATAAATACATTTTAAGTACTAGACGTGGCTAAGTTTTATATGAGGCACAGGTGCTACGAAACCGCTACGACATTACTACGAAGCCTTTAATGAAATTGATTTTACATATATTTGTTTTTTAATTTTTTAATAGAAATATTTCAATAATTTATTTAATTATTTAATTTACAGGTTTATTAATAAATATACAGTGAGTGTTTAATATATCAACTAACATGTTATTAATTTACATTTACTTGAAGTGCATCGCTTTAGCCAACGTTGCACATTCTTAAGACTTGTGACTTGCGTTCTTGAATTTATTTACAAAGTAAAGGAATTTTAGCGGCAGATCGTATAACAGAAAGAGTATCGTTTACAATAAATAATCCTCGTGCATCGTGCCGTATTTGTGCTATATTCACTGAATATGATTATAATATTCTAAGAATTGAACGCTACACGTATATAAACAATGTTTTAATATAACATGAAATGCGAATACGCGTTGCGTAGACGCGATGGCGGAGACGCGGGCGATGTGTGACATCGTTTTAGTTTTCAGGGCATCAGTCGTCTCGGCGGCCGGTAGAGGCCACGGAGCGTCGCGCCTAGGACCTAGATTCCGTGTATTGTTTTAGTATATCGACGGTACGTGTCGCGGTGGCGCCAAGGCGCGGCGTACTCGGCATGTTTTATTCAACGCAGCGACCCGCGCCGCCCCCCGAATTTTGTTAGCTTTGTCTCGGCCCCGCACGCCGATGTCGCCTCTAATTGCATACTAACAAGATCGAGTTTACAGTGTCATGATCGTTTCGATTATCGGTAAAGTCAACATGTTGTAATGGACGACACAGAAAAAAGTGACACTATTTTATTAAGAGTTTATTTCTAGTAACTTTCTAGTAACGACGGCTAAAAGTTTCTTAAATAATGTTTGGGGCATTAGGCAACATACTCGATGTAGTCGCGGAAAATAAAATAAAGCGTCAACATTTTATTTTTATAATTTATACGATTTCAGTGTTGTAGTTAGTTGTTGGGGACGCGGCGTAAAGAGCGCAGTAGGTAAAGAGGTCAAGGTTGCGTTAGCGCCAACCTGACGTCTAGATAGGTATTAATTGAATTATAGCACAATAGTGCTTAAATTAGACATAGTTGATAGTAGGCCACGGTTCATAACAGTCATAACTTGCGCTGGCTACGTTCTAATTTGTATGTCTACTCAAATATAGTTTGTGAAAATTATTAATGTATGTTTATACAAATTCGAGGATTACGAATATTCATTTGTGTAATTGAATTATTTAGTGGATTATTCTCATCTATATTCATACCCTGTGTTGTTATTATAAATTTCAAATTTACTTAATTGTTTTTTGATAACGAATAAAATACCTATTCGGTTAATACCACTAAAGCAGAGATTCCGCTCAGTTTAGGTGTAATGGTCAATGACCGATAAAGCTCACGTCAAACAGATTTTATTTTGTTGCTATTTAAAAATTAAAACATGAAATAAATTAAATTGTAAATATATTACAGTCTAGACAAAATAAACTTGACAAAAATAAAAATAAGTAAACCGATGTGTAAAACACGAGAGCAGTAGGGATTACAAAGTTACAAAATGTTTAGGCTGCGCGTGAGCGTGAGGGGCGCCACTATCGCGCGGACGTAAGGTGCTCCTTATCGTGCCATTGTTCGCGTCGACAGATTTATAACTTCCCTTTGCCCTCAATAAGGGCCCGTGACCTCAGCACCTTCTACTCTACTCCCTAACGCAAACACTTTGATTCCCAATGGATTGTTCAAATTAAATTAATAATTTATTATCTTCTTTTTTAATAACCCAAATTTAAAGAATAGGCAGAATAATAAATGTGAATCTTTAAGCTAATTTAATCTGTTTAATTTAATAATAATATTAGACTATATGGACAATGATTAAAGACAATGCAGTTCTTAATTATCATAATATTTAAAAAATATATAGGCGCCTAACTATAATTACTTACTTTATTGCTTACCAAATTATCATACTTGTATGTGTGACCATCTCGTTCGGTTTTTCTTTGTCTATATGCTTTCTTGTGGCCTCGAACACGTCTGAAAAGTAACAGAATTATTTTAGAAAATCATGTTAAAATTTAATTTAAATATTTATCAAAAAAATAATTGATGCATTTCAGTTAATATACCTAAATATAAGCATAATATTAGATTAAAATTATACCTATAATCACAATAACTTAGCTAATCATTTATTACTTCTATGTTTCATAGAGAACTATGAAATAAAACTAAAATAAATTCTAAAGTGACTATAATAGTGAAAATAGCCAAACTCTTTTTATGAAAGTTGTTATCAGTATTATTTATTATGGAAATAAGGCTAACATCAGTTTCCCAGCGTCTCGAGCCAGCGAGGCGGTGGGAAATGCCGCGGCATCTACACTGTGAGAAAATAATATGATATTTAGGCAATTATCAATTTTTCGTGCTAATTTTGTCGATTGTTTGTTTATTTAGTGAGCATTTTGTAGAAATACATTGTGTTTTAGTATACATACATTAACAGATAGATCTTCTTGATTTATAATCAGAATAAAAGACTTTTTAATTTATATAAATTTTAAATATCTAATATTATTATTAAAAAAAAATATTTAATTTTTAAAAAAGCTTTGTAATATGTTGATAATATTTTATTACAATAATAATTAAATATAACTTTTTTTTACTTAAACACAATATTCTATATCTATATTATATGACAAAAAAGTTCCTAATTAACGAAAACAGAGAAAGAGAAACCAAACGTCATTAACCCATAGCATACAGATAAAAATAAAAAAGTGTTATCTATGATAGTCTACGTCACAAACACAAGACAGGCGATGACATGTACGTGCAATGGAATGTGGCGCGGACGCTGATCGCGTAACGGTCCGTCGAGACTTGTGAGACCTCTTGCGTACATTCCCAGGCTCCGTCGCGGAGCAGATCGCTCTGCTTAGATAAGCCAGGCTTCTATACGAAACCCAATAAGCCATTTCCTTGAAGTTCTCACAAGAGTACCGCTCCCGTCAAAAAAATGACCAAAGCCGAACAAAAAATCCGTGAATAAGGCGGGAGCGCGAAATAAGAATGGCCCCAGTTCTGGGAAGTCTCGGCGCCGGTGCAGTCTTTACAATCTTTATAATGATTGCTTTTTGTGGCGCGACCCTTATTGGCTTATCGTGGGGCTGAGAACTGGCACAACGAGATGTGCGAATCGGCTCCTTCCCGTCGCCTCACCTACCCCTACTCGCCGCTAGATGCGCATTGCGCGCCGCACAATGCGATGCGCCCGGCGCGTTGCTTCAACGGAAATCGACAATCACTGCTTTTAGAATACGGATAATGTGTGGACGGAAATGTCCCACCGCTCGATTCAAATATGATCATGAATGATAAAATGCTCGCACTTACTTATGAACAGCTGCGGATATAACAATGATTGACCAATTTAGTGATGTGAAATTTACATGGCGTACTTTCAAATACGCATCACGTTCCTCTATTTTAATAGGTCTCCTTTGAAAACCTGATACTGAGTTCCCTTTCGAGTCAACATAGAGGTATGTCCATTAATGAGAGGAAGTTCGGCGTAGGAAATACTTATGAAATGTGCGCCCACGCTGCGCAATGCAACGGAAGCGGAGGCGCACAACTCTATATAGTTGTGCTTTGTCTGTAGGCGTCACAACCAAAATGCCCCATATTTATTAGTCGCTTGGAAATAAAACAGTTGATAGTAATATAAAATACATAAATAACTATGAGTCTAAAGTTATCGGGAAAAGGGCGCATATGGATGTGGGAACTACGTCAGCACGAGATGATGAGATGAATTGTGACTCAGTAGGTAGGTACACGTGTCGCTGACGTCCGACTTGACTCATCTTATTTGTTACTGTTCCTAGGGAAGGTTACTAATCAATAAATATTAATAATTTAAACTTCTAAACAAATATAATTAATGTAGGTATCTAATATACTTTATTCAGCACGAATTCATATAAATTTATTATCAAATGAAATGTAAAATTAGTTTTATAAAAATCCTTTCTAATCTATTAAGAACTATTTAATTTTTTACTTTTTCTAATAATAAATGAATAAAAATATATTTAATCAGTTTTATACATATATGTGGGTACGTTCATCTTTATCATACATTTATTTTTTTATATTTATGAAATAAATTTTAAAGTAAAGTTGTATTGCTTATTTATATTTAATCAGAAAATCTTAAAAGTTCTTGAAACCAAGCGAATATTATGTTAATATACGAGGGTTAATAAACAAAAGGTTGACAAACAGGGTACAGTAGAAATGAAGACATAAGACATTAACGGGTTGAGCGCAACGAGGACGCAGCTAGAGTCAGACGTCATGCACCAGCGGTGACGTATGTCCTGTCGATAACGCGCTCCTCGCTACTCTCATTGTTTCAATTTATTACCTACGTGCGAGAGATTGCTATCGCTGCAAATCGGTAACACATTCTAATTTATCACTTTGAGTTGCAATTTGACAAGTGTCAAAATTTACACACTTTGTTTATAACTACCCTCGTTTTTAGCAAACCGAATATCACTTTTTTAATTGATAAATAATAAGTTGGGATAAATAAATTCGATGTTTTGTTGTTTTAAATTATAAATAATACTTAGTAAATTATTCTAGTCTTACGCAAGTTGAGTAGTCCATCATCAGTGACTGATAATCACAATGTAAAATCACTTTGCACACAATATTCACAGTTAACAAATATCGTCCAGCGGTTGAAACGACACTCGCTTTTAGCACTTCGCACGACGTTCGGCCTCAAATAGCGGCGTTCACTAAACAACGCGATAATACAAAAAGAAGTCAGAGGTTACGATGTTATCGAAGGAGACATGAATATTCGAAGACGCGAGGGTCACGAGTGAACGGTCGGCGTAGCATCGCCCCGCGGCGTGAATGGAACGACCGACATTTTATGAATCGAGAGCCGTCGCTCATTGACCTGAGCACACGAGCCGCGAGCCGCGAGCGACGTCGATGGTGTCCCATCCCGCCAGCCCCGGGCCCACCGTCGCCGACGGAAGTGACGTCCAACGAACATGGCGGCGCGCGCGCAGGAAGTGCGCAGCTTACCTAGCAGGACTCTCCGCCGGCGGCCGCGAGCGCCGCGCGCCGAGCCCGCATCGCGCACAGCGCATAGCCGAGCCGATAGTGCTATCCGCAAAAGTGCGCGCGATCACTAGCTTACGAATAAATTATTCGCACTGTTATCTAAAAATATTCGTGTGCGACGCAATGCGGTCGAAAGACGCGGAGCGAGCCAGCGCGGAATCGCACACGCGAACTGCTTCCCCGCCGCGGGGAGACTGATGAGGGCAGGTCGCGCCGGCGCCGGCGGAGGCTCCGACGCACGCGCACACCGCCTGCCGTCCCGCTCGGCGCGCCCGGCGGCCCGCGTGCGCGAGCGGGACGGCGACACTTCATTATCACAGTGCCGACTCGTGAACACCAATAGACCGAGGAGTAGGGACAAAATATTCGACCTTCACTTTACGTGCACGCACACGTGCGCGCGGCGGTCTCGTCGGCGGCACACATGCGCACGAGCCTCGCGAATTGTTCGCTGGTCGCAGCGCGCCGCCGCACCGCCGCGCCGCGCCGTCGCACCGCACCGTTGTGCTACTTTTGACAATTTTTCCAGAAATTTGACATGCAACGTTGCCGTGGACGAGGCGCGCCTATGCCACGTGGCCGAGTCGTGAAGGATCCTGCTGAAATTTCCACATTTCATAGCTAAAATACATTACTCTCCTTCGTATCAGCGATTGTAAAACAGTTTCAATCATCAAATAATATCTACACCGCGTCGTATCTTCGTTTGATCTTTAATTAACTTAAAATACAAATATTTTACTAATGTTTGAGATTGAAACGTAAAATAAATGAAATATGACAATTTTTGGCACACAAAATAAAACTTTAAATACACGTTTGAATACATATATGTATGTACCTACTCAGTCGGACGTGTTAAATAGAATATAGTTAAAAAATTGATACCTATATGTGGCATAGACTGATGTAACTTAAATTGTTTTAATATTTTAGTCCAATTATATATAATATAAGAAAAATAGAAGAGGTCCTAGATAGTTAACTTTTTACTTTTAAAGCTAATCTGTATTTAATACATATGGTATATCAATTAGTAATATATTAAAAAAATAAGTAATTTTTAAATAATAATCATAACAGATAAAGAATATTTAGTAAGAGCGAGTTGCGTTTAACCACCCATAGTAACATAAAACTTTACACTTTACCAACACCATGTATATAGAGGTTGAGTGTGTATACAGCATGTAAAAAGGTTACAATATCCTATTTTGAAGAAAATAAAGGTTAAAAATAAATATGAATTATAAAATGTACTTATAGCACAAATAAATTGCAATGACAGTACTTAAACAATCTTTCTCTTTTCTACCTACCTTATTCTTTTTTTTCATAATATTTTATCTTTGAATATTAATTGATATGTGAAATTGTAAGATAAAATTAATATTTTATTTTTATTACTAGGATACTTTTTATTATATTAAAATATTTATTAATTATCCACCTGTATAAAAGTTAGCTAATGTTTTTTCTCCTTCAATAACAAAAAAATAAAAATTTATAGGTATATTAAATGCTCATTTTTCTACTATATACTATAGGCACAAAAGAAAAAAGCATCTGACAGCTTTGCAATAAGTACTTAAATTGCATGTATCTAAAAACATGCAGCTAGAAGAAAAATATTTGAATTTAAGTAAGTAAAAATCATTTTATTATTATTTTTATATATTAATTATAATAAATTATCCAAAAATAATTTTAAAAAATATTATCTAGAAATATAGATGGTCTATAGGCAGGTACCTTGCTCTATTACTGTCTTACTGCAAAATATTAAATTATTTTACTGATAAAAATAGAAAAAAAAACACGTTGCAATAAAAATAAATAGCCTAAGGGATGTTTTATATGATCATTCAGTTATTTGTATGTTTTTAATAATTTAACAATTTTGAAAATTAATTAACAAGCTCTAGGCTCATGTAAAATCTGCCATTTTAGGGGCGCCTACAATATGCGTATTTTATGCAAAAATTATATTAATATGTAATTTTTTTTTACGACTACTTATAGGCGCTAAGTTGTAGAGAGGGTTGACGGTTAAAAAGTGCGCGAAAAGTGCGTGCTAGTGTTGCCACACGCGGCCGCAACCGTGCGCATGGTTCGGCTCTTCGGCATACTTCATACGTTCTCCTGTACCTTTAATACTGTACTCAACTGTTCATTTTCTTGTTCTTTTTATGTTTATTCGGTAAATATTTATAATTTTAATAATAACTAATTGAAAAAGTCTTTATACCCATATTTTTTCTATATATAAATATCATTTAAAATTTCACCAATATTATTAATGTTTGAAAACACCCTAATTACTTATGTTTTTAATAAGTATATTTAAAAAATATATTTTATTGTGTTTTAAAAGTATAAAATAACCTTTAAAATTTAAACTTTTCATTAAAAACCAATTATATTTATTTTCTGGTTTGATGCAATAAAATTATTGGGGCGTGTATATTGTGTTGGAATCCGGTACTCTTATCAACATAGGGCTGTGCCTATCTAATCTTGGATTCACAGCTTGATAAAATTTACTTTTTTTCAAAACAAATTCTTAACAATTGTCACGCATGTAGGTAGGTAGGTAAACACAAGCACTATTTTGGTATTTTAATACAATGATTTTCAATATTTTTCTTATATAAAATACTTAAATTATATTTAAATAATATATAATGAAATAATCATACATGTAGGTAGTTACTCTATTTCTAAACAATTAATATTTTTTATCTATTTTAGTCAGATATTTTATATTTTTCATATTACAATCAAATAATTAAGTTGTATTGATTTTTAAAAATGTATTTTTAAATAACAGTCAAGTTATACAAAGAAACTGTCATCGTATCAATGTTGCCATTGCAAAAACCTCAAGTAAGCTGCATGTAAAAGCATGTATTTATATTAGATAAAATATTTTAGACACACACATACATGTGTACCTTGTACGTATATACTTATATATACTTATTATTACAAAAAAAATCCCAGAAGAACACATTCTTTTGATAGTCTTTTTCTTGGGAAATTTCGGAAAATATCACATTCTCGCATTTTTTTAAATATACGGACTGTATTAGATTACTAAACATATATTCAAAATTTTATTTTATACCAAATATGACATCAATTTTCACATTTTATGTGGCAATAAAAATTGTGAACACTGTTACAACAATCCTCTATCAACAAAATTTTCTTTCTACGTACAGTATTATTTATTGTATTAAATATATATAATAAAATTAAAAAAATCTACTGAATTAATTTAAACAGCAGTGGCAACATTAAGAGCGATCAGCGCGAGAGCGAGCGTTAGGAAAATTAAGTAAGCCGGTATTTCCCCGATAGGATGTATTGAGAATATCGATTCATTACGTGGTATACCGACATAATGAATCAATATCCTCACTTAGTACCTACCAAGTCTTTAAAAGTAAAAAAAACAATTATCGTAGAAATGATTGCTTTAGTTTCTTTAAAAAATGCTAGGTATATTAAAAAAGTATATTTAAATAGCATTTGGTACCCACCATACCTAGACAAATATCTGAATAGTGACATTTAATTTCAAAATTTGTATATTTATTCCCCCTAAGGCAGTAAAATTATTCCTTCGAATTTGTGTTTTTTTACTTAGGTACGTCTAATTATTTAAGATAATTTAATAAAAAAACAATGTATCCACTTTTTACAGTTCTAAGCAATTGAAAGTTGAAAACCCCCTGATTGAACACTTGCAAAAAATATATTATTAAATACCTAACATATTGATTATAAGAATAATCTTTTGACATACAAAGTAAGTATTTTATAAGGTTTGATTATATAATTAAAAACTGCATACCTCTTACTGGTTGATAAGAGTCGTTATCTAAATCAGCAAAACGATCTTAAGTTGGTCTAAGAGCAGGACGAGCTCAAGAAAGGAGAAATGGTGTGTTACGTGCTGGACTCATCTTCTCTGAGCCGTGACGTCCGACCGGGGTCAGCGAACGCAGGGCCACCGATCACTTTCTTCTACCCGACAAACGACCCTTCCAAATTCGTTGACAACATTTCAGCTTTCTTCCTTAACCATTTCCGTAACAAACGTTCACTAATCTGGTCACACGTTAGGATGTCACTGTTCACACGCAGCGGACAACAACAACATTGCATTTTACAAAGAACTGTTCTGTTTTGATTTTGTATGAGAATATACATAAACTTATAATATTTCCAGGTGACAAATTTTGTTTTAATTAATTATTGTATAACGCTACCCGTGCGTACGCGTCGTCAGCGCTAACAGATTGATCACGGCAATGTATCACACGTGCAGTCCGCGCTAGCGGCCCTTCTATTTGTAAACCGGCGCCGAGGGCCGCGCATTCCTATCGTGCCTCGTGCCCTGCGTTCCTCCACCCGATCACTCGCTGCGATGCACTTATACTCGAAGTGCAACCAGTGAACTATTTACATTACTGATGTAGTCAAAGGTTTTGTGTTTAGTTTCTTGCATCTGCCGCAGTGAAAATCATGCATAACTGTTAAGTCGTCTAACGCTACAAGCAGTCCAAGAATTTGACTCTATTCTTAAGTTCTATTAAAGGCAATGCTACTGTAACTGTCAAATGCACTGTATTGCTGGGAAGATCTCGTTAAATATCTTAACCATATAAGGATAGCGTTTTGAAATGCACCCAAGTTTAATTGGAGTACCTATTATATCCTATCAATTGTTATGGGCGTAGTCATAACTATGGATTATAACGTATTCAATATATTTAATACTTTGGATAATTGTAAATAATATTAAAAATTGTGTAAGGTGAACCTATGTGATAACTAATTCAAGCTAAAGCTATAACTGTCAAAAATATAGATCAATATCAGTAAGGTTCGTTAACAGATATTGATATAAATTTACATAGTTTATTAGCCTTAAGATTCAAAATACAATCCTTAAATTAATATTAAGCTCAATTAGATTTACCTCGCTCGTCTTAACCAAACGTTCTCTGACAGCTACGCCATCCGTCAGTTTGACGTTGCGTGGTAGTCTTTCACCCCTCATCCTCTAATTGTAGAAAAATCAGATATAACAAAAGACTGTGGAAATTGATATTTTATTGGCTTTTTTTAAATAGGTAGCCAATTTTAGCTATACTATAATTTTGTAGTGAAAAGTTTTAAAGAAACAAATAATGTGCATATCAGATAGGTAGGGCAGGTACGTTATTCTTTTGTTAACAAAATATTTTTGACAAAATCAAAGTCAAGTTTTACTGCTAGCATATATATGCATAAATATTTTATTTAGCAAACTTAACTTAAATGCGACGAGTGTAAAATATGCTCATAATAGCGGAAACTGTATTTTCTGCATTCCTGTAAACGGTGAATTAGATGTTGCCATAAGCTAAATAAATTCCGAAATTAAGTTCTATTGCCAAATTTTATATGTTCACCCTAGACTACAATTTTTATAAAATTATAATCGTATTCCAATGCAAAATAACAAAGTAGGAATAGACGACAACAATTATGTACTTACGATGTAGATAAACAATCTAAAAATTTGTGTTCCTAACTGCTTTCGGTATAAAGTATGTAATTTACAAATAAGACTAAATGGTGAGCATTGATAATAAGCTGTACCGAAGTACAGTTCCCGCATTCCGATGAATGGTGAGCGGGCGTCGAAAGGAGGGAGGGGGCATCGCATGCCTGCGCGTGCGCCGCTACGACACTACTAACAATGGTTACAACAAATTCTAACAGGTGTCCACTTCACAACAATTTCGGTATAGCTGGCAGTAGCATATAAAACGATGTACCTACATATTTGAGCTTTATACATATATTTGATTTTCAATTCAATTATTGTCCTTTAATAATTGGGGAGGACCCCAAGATGATATATTTACGTACCCTCCTCATACTTATTCCTACTGTAAACTAGTAAATTTATCGAATTCGTTAAACGACGTATTCGAATCGTTAAGAAATGTCTTAACTTAGTTCTCATCATATGTTCATAGTACAACTAGGACCATAAATTAATATTGTATACAAAAAAACTAACTTTTGTCAATTACTTGTTAAACTGTATAACTGTTTTTCCAGATTCATTTAAATAATTGTCAAAATAAAAAAAAGATAACGATTAAAGGTAAGATAACAAATTGACTTCCCTACTATGTTTTTAATTCAAATCAACAGCTTCAACCTTGTTCCCGAAGTATTTGACTTATGATGTTATTTATTCATTGGATATTTTAAATATTATGGAATACATAGATAAAAGAGGAAAAAGTGATACTTTGTATTTTAAAAAATAGTACCGTCGTCGCTAGATATTTTCAATAATATAGATGAAACGAACATCAGGTTAGGTCAATTCATAGTTTAGAGTCACTAGTGTTTACTGGAATGTTGATGCTTGCAGTACAATGTCATAAGTGACTCATGATGATCGTCGATCCGGTGGTCAGCATTAGATAGTAAGAACATGTTTTGTTGGAATGCGGATGCTTCCGAGAATTAACAGCTAAGCGATCTATTTGATCGGTCCCTTCCTATCGTGATTGTGTCACTGTCAAATCATTTCGGTAAAGTCACTTTGATGTCCTATCAAATGATTTCCAAATTGAACATTCCAAATTAAAACGGCGGATTTTACTGTGTGCTTAGGTTCGGTGTTAGTGGATTATTTTAAAATCCAGAAGCTCTTTTATAAATGGATATTGCAGTTTCATCAATGCCTCGAATGATTGAAAAGAATAATACCGGTGCATTAGCATTGTTGGATTCAGTTAGAGCCTTTGGCGTGTTGGGGGGCGGGCGGAGTGGCGCGTGCGCGAGGCAGGTGCGCCCGCGCAGCCGGCCGCCTCGTTACCGTCGCGAGAATACCCTACTACTTGAAATTGCTGCTTATTTAGGGTTGTACAAGTGTTGCTCTGCATACATGGTATAATTGATCATCCGCCCGATCGCCCGATTACACTAATTTTATTCCATTTTTAGGTAATTACTGATTTTCGAGCATAAATTAAAAGGGCAGGTGCAATAGACTAAAACTATTATGAAGAATCAAATGAAAAGCTTTTTGGAAATAATAAAAAAAAAACCCTTTGATGCTTTATAACTAAAAAGTGTGTCCATATTTGCAACTTAAAGTAACTCTTAGCGGTATAGAAGGTACTGTTATACTTAAGTAAATAGAAGATCAATTATATTTTTAACAAAAAGCATATAGCTATAGCGCGCATATGAAATGCATAAAACTAACATCAAATTTACAGGCTGACATAAGATTTACACACAAACATAATACATGTTCATTCTGAGTAAATATTACAAAGTCTTTTTAAAAAAATATATTCATCTAGAAAGGCAAGTGCGAAATTGTTGTAAGGTAAGCCGGTGTCAAAATAATGTTTAGGACTCCTGGACGTTTAACTTATAAAAGCTGGTGGAAATCGTGTTACTTATATGAAAACTTTGCCAGTGATAAATAGCCAAAGTAATTAGGTATTTATCTTTCTAATTATTAACTTGGTACAAAGTAGAAAGCGTCATAAGCAAATAAACATAATTAATAATAACTATTTATTATTTCTAGAGAAATAAAGGTATCAATTAAATGTATTCCCCGATAAGTTAGACTTTGTGAAATGGCGTCAAAAATAAAAAAAATAAAGGCATTTGCTAATATTTATTTACACCTAGAAAATTCAACTAATGAATGTTCAACAAAAGACCCGAATCACACTTATTTATCATTTGAAAAGCTTCCTTCCTCACTTTTGAACTGCTTACTCCACTGTTCACTTAAATATAGGTTCTTATAGTTATAAATTAATCATAATATGAATTTAATATGACCATAACATTAGTACTTCTTTTAATAGATATAATAATTTAGCAAATCTATGTTGCTCTATATATTGGAAGTATCAACATACCTCCCATTTAAAATGTAATTGACTAATTGGATTAGTAATTAGTTTCTCAGTAGATATCTTGTAAACAGGTAAGTAGCAACTTTTAATGACAGTAGTCTTCATCTCTGCAATTAGAATTCAATATTTATATGGTCAACGTACTAATTATAAATACATTTCGGCCGTAGACATGAGTCACTGGCTAGTGCTGCTAAGATATTAGTGGTGCTTCCTTGCGAGTGATGTTTTTTGAAGTAGATTTTTGTTTTTCCTTCTGAAGTAGATTTTTCTTTTGCCTTCCTAATGTAGTAATTTTAATTAAGTTATATCATGCTTGTTAATAGCTTAACTTCCTTGCAGAAATATAGTTGAGAGATATGTATATTGTTGTAGCAGGTATGGGTAATGTAGGGGTATTTTCAGGTTCGCGCTTTTTCCCTAGTAGTAGTCAGAGAGAACTTAGTGTCAATAATTTCCGTTACCCACTTTCCACTTGAAATAGAGTCTAAGTGGCGGAGTGTTTAGCGCCACGTTTTTAACGGCTCTTCTATTTTTTATATAAGAGTTATATGTGTACTTATGTAGCATAAATATTTTGCGCAACTAGAAATTACTTGTATGTTCCTTATATGTATTAAAATACATTTTTTATTTGTAGTTTTACAAAATTGTCTTAAGACTATTTTTATTAGTGTCTACGTTGTGATGTTATCATTTCTTTAAGTCTTTATTCGTATAATGAGTTGACGTTTCCTGACATAATTAGGGAAGGACGGAAACATACGTCTTACATGTATGAATATTCAGATTTTATAAATAGATACGACTATGATCAAAAAAATTATTCGTAAAATCTATTGAGTATTTCCTCATATTAAATTACTTAATGTGTCACTATAACACGTCGCAATCTTCAGTTTCGATTTTAATTTCTACAACATAGCAGTTTAGATCCAAAAACTTTTGAATTGTTTTACAATGCAAGATAACGCAATTATTATTTTTATAAAATTTTGTATCATGTTAACTGCAAAGTTGTAAGATACAGCAGGGAGTGTAAGTAAATGGACTGATAAAATTAAGTTAGTTCGAACAAAACGAAAGTGGAACAGGGTTTGTCAACATGGACTGTCAGCTGGCCCCAGCGATAGCGCTTATCGCTCGCGGGACATAGTCCGCTCATTCACAAGCCGCTCCATTCATGCTCCCGCTCCCGCTGCGGCGTCCTGACTAATATCGTCTTTAAGACGTTTAAACAAGGTTCAGATTCAACTAAAGCTTCATAGTTTACTTGCGCCGAGGGGAGAGGGAGGGCGGTAATGTAGATCGAGGATATCACGGGGTCAGCGCGGATTGCAGGCGCCCGATAAACGACGACGGCGTCCGAGCAAACGACTCTACAATAATACACTATTGAAACAATCTTTCAATATTTTTAATATCCATTTTAACAATTCGATGTTTGCTTGTACTTTTTGATTTTTTCATCTTCAGCCTAACAATAATTTCAATGCTTTGTCATCTAGCAAACGCAAACAGAGTGTTGTATGAACGTTTGTACCATTCACATATTGCGTGTCGCTTGTACCTAAGTGTGATAAGAATTTACTATATGTTGAAGTTGAAAGAATCTTGTAATGTTATATCATTTTCTTTTTTTTTTAGCTTCACGCTGTATCCCGCACACAGCAGGGTAGACAGAGAGAACCTAGTGTTAAGATACTCCGTTCCCCACTTTTCGCCGAATTCGGAGACATTGCGTGTCCAGTGGCGGACTTAACGCCGCGCTTTGCCTCTGATACCAGAGGGAAGGAAATGGAACGAACCCACAACCAGGAATCGAACCAACAACTACGACTGGCCCTGCTATTTTTTTACTTTTTATTGACTGGTTGTCTGCTAAAGTAGTAAAGGTAGAGGTAAAGTATAGGAACGTTACAATAAAGATCTACTTCATTAATTCAACTTCTCTAATTTGCATACAAAATGTCAAATAATTACAAAACGTCTAGCTTTATTTTAAACTTAAGTAGACTATTGTGAATAGGAAGGAATTACACAATAAATTTTAATCATAAATAGGTAAACTAAACCTTACAACAAATATGATTTGTCTTATTTATCTTAATGGACTTCAGATTAGAAGTTATTGGTATCTCATGCTTGGAGTATCTACCCTCTGACAAATCAAAGTTAACAAAATATATTTTGCGTTTATTAGTCACATTTTGAACTGATAACGGATATACATATAAGTTGACTCATATTGTGAAATCATCATACATAAATCTTTGATTGTTTCTGGATATGCTTTAAAGCTGGTGTCTCATGGGGTCCGTCCTTGGAAAGTACAATGCTAAGTAGTAGGTATTCTGTGCAGCTTATTAAACTGCCATGACTACCTTATTTTCTAAGAATTGATACCTCATCAAAGTACCCACAGTCTTATGACTCATCAGAATGCATTGCACATTCGTCATGTTTTTCCGAATGTTTTATATCTCTGTCTGTAAGATTTTAGGATAACACGAGTACATACGTCCAATTCAAATTGTTGTAGTGTAGTTACATCTTTACTAGTATATACTTCACTATTCAAGGAAAATCGACACCTTAAACGCCGGAATAAGATCTTGTTTTCTGTGGCTGTGCAATCTCCGCGCTTAATGAGAACGCATACTCCGATATATAAACAGTTTTGACCAGCAGCTGCGCAATAACTCTTATATGTGCGTAATTCTTTTATCTAATCTAATTGCTTTTCAACACATATTCAGGGTTCCAATTTCCACCTGTAATCATTTGAATGCACGAATGCTAAGCAACTCATCAACTATTCATCTTTTTTACCCTTTTTAGGCTTTCCACTACGTCGTTGGAAGTATCTCGTAAAATCCATACTTAATATAGACTCCTTATAAAGAATATAGGCGCCATCGCAGAAATCCTAACGAGTTATCAATGTAAACGATTTGTTTACACAGTTAACCGTAATCTTATCCGGTGACCTCTTTTGAGTCTCCCGTTTCGAAATTGTATCGTAAGCGCTTGCATATGACGCCAGCAAATGCGCGCTAGCGGCGCACGCGATACTGGCGCTGGCGCACCGATAATGGGGTTCTCAAAAACATTGCCCTAATTTTATATTTGATACCGACAACTATTTATTAAGAGTTGTTTTAAAACAATAATACTAGTAAAACTTTTTAAAATAGAATAGTTGCAGGGACTTATCTATGAGATGTTAGGTAGAAACCTTTAAGCGTATTAAATGTTTAATCTTCTAATATTCTATGATTAAACAAAGAAAAAAGTTATAAAAATACTAAAAAATACACAATAATGATATCACAATTTTATTCTTTGGTCGATTGAAATATCGTGGCGAGCAGGCGTCTTATCGGTGTCCTTATTACAAGTCGGCGGAAGCAACTCCGATCAGTTCATTCATGTTCTACGTATTTATTTAACGTAACTACCTACGCCGCCTGATAACATCTTCTAGGGACCTGTATTCTCTTACATACGAGTAAACGTCCTTGTTTTCACCTCATAAGTATCTATACATCTATTCAACTCGTATCTTCTAAGTACCTAATATATATGTATCTATAAAATAGTTCTTCATTAAAGATATTTCATTTAATAACAACAAGCTGGCATGTGACGACACAACGGCACCCTACAAATCTTTAGTTCAGTGTACAGATAAGGTATTTGTAATATAACCGTCGTTGTTTGCTTCTAACCGTCTCAAGGTGAGGAACGGAAGTAGCGGACGGGTGGGAGGGTACCTAGTTAATTGCCGGGTTTCGGGAGGTCGCCCGATAACCCGCGCCGGAAGCCGATAGCACTTTGATGTGGTGGCGACCGACTCCCTATACTAAGCTTGCTTCACCTCCTTGCATATAGTTCCTTAGTGCATATGTAATAAAGACTACAATATGATAAAGTCCTATTCTACTATTTTTCCATCATACTTAACAGTGCGTCAGAGCTCTAGATGTAAGTTATAAAATAACTCAGCGTATGTATTATTTTATATTGGGGCGTGCGTAAAAAATATTAATATCTAAAATGTTGCTCATTCGAAATCAATAAATGAAACATTAAATAATTTCAATTTATCGTTATTTTGATATCGAATACTCAAAGCGCTTAATATTTTTTTATGATAGATATCCAAAAAGTATTCATTATTTTAAAGTACAATTAAAAATAAAATAATGTAATTAAAATGCTTTAACCGGATTAATCACGTATATTATACGTATACGAATATGTATTTTTAGAAAACGTGACGATCATTCGTTATGTATTCAGTATGTCTGTGTCACAGGTAGATTCTACCTGTGACCAAATATTCTTTTCAAAATTTTGAAAATATTATAATATTAATTATTCTTATAAATTTAAAACAACTGTTTGAGCAGCAATATTTTGTATAGAAAGTCTTTAAAAGGAAGTCGAAATATCTAAGCAGTGTTAAACGTCACCAACCTTTAAGTCTTATTAATTTTTGATGATGAGAAAACTCATCTATTATAGTCCAAAATAAAAAATATTTTTTAATACAAGCGATCTAATCCACGTAAAGTTCCAACTGCGTCGTAGTGGATATTAATAATAAACAATTCACATTATTAATTTAAAGCCCTCTCTACAGATATTTAGAAGGGTATTAATTGTATAGCCACTTTAGTACAAATCTGTAGCTATGTTGAGATATTGTAAGTGTAACTAACATATACAATATAACTTATTTAAATATTTATATTCTTAGTTAATATAAAAAAGGCTATTTCCAGAGAACTCTTTAAATATATCTATACAAAAATATCTCTTACCCGCCACTTAAGACTAGACTTTCTATGTGTAGTAATTCTCAGGTTTTATTACTTTACAAAGATTATTATTACAGCCATAACTATAGAGCGGTATACTTTCATCTGACTAGGATGGTGCTATAAAATTATTACACCTACATACCGCATATGTACCATGGTCCATGAAGGTATATGACAACAAACGTAACGGTATTTTGCATTTTAATCGTTTACCTTTGATTATTTATAAGTGAATTAATCGTGTATGTATATCTGAAAAGGTTTACTAAATTTAGAGTTTATATGGTACCTAAGACAAAGCGCTAAGTTAAGCGTTAAGTTAATAAGTAAGCGTTAAGTTCTACCACTTAACACGCGATGCCTCGATTTCGGGCGGAAAGTGGAGGACGGAGTGTCTTGACACTAAGATCTCTCTGAATACTGCTACGCGGGAAAAAGCGTAAAGCAGGGCTTATATAAAACGTAAAAACACATAAATTTTTAAGTAAAACTGACTTTTATTACGTTATCAAAATCGAGTACACAATTTGTTACAATTGTATAAAAAAATACTTTAAGAAGGTCACATGTATGCAAAACAAAGGATATTAATATAGTGGCGTCACGAATCCGCTGTGGAATTTGAGAGGCGATTAAAATTTAGTCCATCTCTTTATTTACACAGTATTGACGTTATTCAGCAGATAAGTGAATGAATTGATTGCTTTGTCGAGTAAAAAAAAAATCAATTTGTGTCAACGAAAGTCAGGAGGACAAAGGTTGACCGTTTTGTTATCAGGGTCCGTTACAGTTTTGTTTTATTACTCAGCACCTCAATAAATTGGCTTCTAAACATCCGGCGACCTCATCTACGAGGATAGGGCTCTCTACTTTATGTTTTTGTTTATTTAAATTGTTAATCATTATTGTTTTGTTTATTTATTACATCTTGTTTACAGAAATGTGCCTTTGTTGTCTTCTTTATTTTATTTTACATTTATATTAATGTGTTTACAATGGACTTTAGTGTGAAAGTTCTGTTATGTCAATTGTGTATATTCAATTTTACTATATTTTAGTATTTAAATAAACAACTTAGGGCTTTCAGGCTCGAAATACTGAGATCTCGCGGGATTCCGCATCGTTTATCTAGCATAATCCCACAATACGTGGGATGTACCTAACTATGGAAGAAAGTAAGGAGAAGATAAAAAGGATATAAAAATAAACAGTTTTTATTGAATCCATGATTGATTTATTTATTTTTATTACATGATTGATTTATTTATTTATATTTATTTTAAGAATAAAATAAACAGCGACCTATCGAATACATCAGAAGAGTACAAACATTGTGGATTTATTTAATTGTATTTAGAGAAGAAAGGAATAATGGTATCTAACTTAAAAGATATAATCGTCTGAGTTTGGGTAATTACCCTAACTTATTTATATACATCAATTGACGTATGATTTTATAAGCTTGTTAAATAAACATGATATATTTTGCAATTGATGGATTGTTTCTGTATTTGTTTCTTTTCTGTGACAAGCAAATGGGGTAATTTGATTGGCCATGTGATACATTTATTTTTAAATAGTAACATTTTCTATATATGAGATAAAAATTCCTACTTCCGCATCCAAGCCAAGATTGATGACCAAACCGCGGGATTGGAGACCCTTAAACAAGTATGGTCAAATAAGAATTCAGACTCTTGTTTATCTCAATTTTAACTTTGACTACCTAAAAAATAGAGCTTACTTCTTATTTATTTAACATTGTTTTGTTAAGGTCTTTTTTGTTTATTGTCCAATATATAACAAATACATTATCCTTTATTTTGCGCTTTAAGTACCACGAAAACCTCATAGGTTTATCTGGGTACAGAGAGTCATTTTGTTTTTAATTTAATTTATGTAAAAAATGTTTTTTGAAACGTGATTTGGTTTTCGTGTTACTTATTTACAATTCTAGCAGTTCCTTTGGCAGTTCATTAATAAAAACAGGTATGAGATAGTCATCAGTTCTCTTTTCATACAAATTTTGTTGAATTATGCGAAGAAGAAATGAACAACCTAGTTCATTCTTTCTTGTCTTCTTTATATTGACTGGCGGAATTTAACGGTGCGCTTTATATCAGATGCAATTTTTTGCCAACATTGTATGAAGAGTCTTAATCGGTCTTTAATCGTGGATAATGGGCATATCGTGTCTTAAGGTGTTGCGAATCTTTATATGTTATGGACCCCTTATCTGGTCAATATGAATTGCACTAATTTTATACATTAGATCTCAAATTTCTACATTTCAAAATACATTAAGAAAATTTTGGTATAAAAAGCTAATGTAACAACATATAATTTCTTCAGCTATACGATGATAATACTAAAACCATCAATAAATTACTTTTTACATAATTTAATTCTGTTTGAAAAACCAAATTTTTCAAAATCTAATTAGCGATATTTTTATATAACTTAATAACAAGGTGTATTATTTGAAAAACCCGTTATTTTTATTCCCTACGGCCCGCTCGCGGCTTCGCCACGTTAACGCCACGTTAACATTACATAACTGTTTCGTTATATTGCAACCCTCGGGGGTGGATTTTTTGAAAAAAGAAGTTGTCTATGTTTGCCCCTGGATTGTTTACTACTTTCATTCTAAATTTCATCAAAATCGGAATGGTATACTAGCCGGGAAAGCGTGACAGACAAACAGACAGACTTTCGCATTTATAATATAAGTATAGATACACAATAATTTTTAAATATCCGATCAAAAAAGTGAACAAAACGTAATTAAGACGTTATAACAAATTAATATTAATACCCTGCAAGTTTTTTCAGCTACGCCAGTTGTCTTGGTGACAATTTGCAATTAATCGATTACAATAATTGAATAACGTCATAACACAGTGACAGCTGCGCAAGCGCTGGGTATTCCATAGGCGCAGGTGCTTTGTTTTATTTGGCCAAATCAAAGGTAGAAATATAGAAAATATTCAAATTTGCAAAATATTTTATTTAATAACCGAATTATCAAATAATAAAAATACAAAAAAGAAATTTTGGTCGTAATACTAAACAAATAATATATATACTACTATAATATATCTGTGCGCCGAAGATAAAGGACGCCATGTCCATTTTTCCGTAAATTGACTTAACACCATGTCCTGGATGTAGATTTTTCGATCTATTCAATGGTATAGGGCACTATGTCCTAGTCGAATAAATAACGAAGATAAGGCAGTGAAAAATAAAATCATGTCCGTTTTCATCAGAGGTAAAAGACACCAAATGGACTAGATTTTATTTACCTCAAGAATAAGTCTAGGATCAATGCTTTCAATTACTTGCTAATGTCAATAGCAGTGTGAGAAACTTTCATTAAGCTGGTTCTACAAGTGACGAAGAAACAAGCTCTTATAGGTCAAAAATATGGAAAATCAGCTCTCCTGAACAATTACTAAAATGTGACATGGTGTCTTTTTCCTAGGGGGTACAGATATAATACTAAACAAATAATATACAAATAATAATATCTACTCTTGATTATATACTTTAAATAATTGTTTATAGAGTGAGATATTTTTGAAATAGTTTAGTTTGTTAAAAGTTCTTGAACCTCTACATGGTGGCCATCATACAGTGTTTATCATGGTTATTACCTGTTTCTCATGGGCATTATAGTTCGTGGCTTAGATCTAGTATCCACCTAGTACCTATTTTGATTAAGAGACAAATTATAGTTCCCCAGGTCCCTAACTAAATTTTTTGATTGGAAATCCTTCAAAAGTAATTTGGTTAAGTCAAGTCAAGTCCAAGAAACACGACTTTAACGGTTTTGATATGAATTGCAGAAATAAGAGCATGAAAACAAGTAGGAAAATGATTTAGAGTACTACGACAGTGTCATTTTTTAATAATGTAAACTTTTATAAGGTATCTACTAGATATATCATAAACAATGTTATGTTTAAAAAACAGAGAAACCTTCAATACTTTTTTTTTTCGCTGATACATGCAGTTTACGCAGACCGTCCGTATGCAAGGGTAAAGGCAGGCAAAAACTGCCTTACGGACGTATACATACTCCCTAGTGAGTCCAATACTGACCACTAAAGACCAGTGGAATCCCTTTTCATCAACATGAGACGTTGGTTTGCTCGCGCTTGCTCAGTAGGATGCATAATAGCTTAGTATTAAGCATTCTTAATAAATATAATTTTAGTGTAATAATAAGCATAATTTTCTTGTAGTCGTCGACAAGAATTTCAACCCTGGAGAAACTCACGTAGTTTTATTAAGAGAAGACCTTCAGTTGTAAGGATATAATTTTTAGCCTTTCATGTCTAGCCTGTATTCTGTGTTCATGAAGTTTTGCATTTTGACAAAATTCTTAATCTACTTTAACTTATTTGTGGCAACTCGGGGGTATCAGTTAAGAACAAAAAATCACTTCTCCATTGTGGTTAAACATAATTACTTAATCATTTTTTTATTTAGTTACTAACGATTACATTATTTAATCTTAATTAGATAGAGTGCAACTAAAATATAGAAGGAATTTAGCGATACGTAGCCATTGTAAATTACGTTGTGCATATGTTGCATTATATTTGAATTTGTATGTATTATTTATTTTATATTATTAAAAATATCTAATAGATTATAATGAATAAGTACCTACGTATTAGTTTTCGGCATTTCTTCTGCACATAAACTACATATTTTCATACTCCCCAGTATGCCTGATTTTCGTAAAAAGGGGTCCAACGTGTTCAACGTATTAATAGAAAGATATTCATCAAAATTATTTTTATTTTTTCTAGAGAATGATATTAATCATTACCATTTTCTACTCAAAGCAGGGGAGGTGACGAAATATTGTACAGTGAAGAAATGTAAAATTTTTGTAGAGGAAATCTAATGTTAAAAAATATATTAAAAATTTAGGATCTCAGGACCAATATCTTACGGTAAGCCCTTGAGAATCATAATATGTGGACACTTCGCGCTTGATTTTGAAAATGACTTTAAGTTAATAATTTTCAAGCAACTAAAGTGGGCAGTTATTGTTTTATCACGTATCAATAAATTACATAACAAATAAATAAATTAAAAAAGTATTCACTTATTTATTGTTGTACTTATAGACATCATCTATTTCACTAAAAGAGTTTTTTTATGTCATACCAATTAAAAGGCAGGACGCGTGTGTATGTTCGTAGTCACTTTAAATTTATTGTAGTTCATCCAAAAACTTTAAAGCTAATAGGGGGATTTTACCCAGAAATAAGTATCACACCTGCTTTCCGCTCCGTTGGAACAGTGAAAACATTTATATATAGCTATTTTATTTGTATGTAGTTTCATTTCACCCGCTGAGGGCCGTAAATGGATTACCTATGTAACTAGATATATAATTATTTTTAATAAAGTGTCAAGTGTTCATTTAACGGGTAAGTCGCTTATTAACTTAAGATATTTAATTTTTGTTTGTGTTAGAATTTAAGTAGTAAGATGTTTTTACAAAATGCATTGCCCACGATTGTTAGAAAATCGTCCGACTAATGTCACAGCGTGAAAGAAGGTTGTGGGTTCTATTACTACTTGGCAAATTAATTTTAATTGCTTAAATATTTTATTTCCTTCCTTTTAAGACTAAGGGTTTCACCATTTAAAACCACGTCATGTATTCGCGTGAATAGAGGAAATCGGTGTGTCTTGGAGTATGGTGTCTCTCGTCGGTTATCGTTGCCTACCCGCTTATGGGATAAATGCGATGAAGGCAATAGCCTCCAAGCCTCTGTTATAGAATATTTTAATGTCACAAATGTTGAAGTTAGAGTTTGTTAAATTTTACCATCACTACTTGTCTTATTTATATACTGGTACCTACTATTTATCCAACCACATACGTGTATTTTTTTAAAGATAAACATTAATTGAAGAATATATTTGATATTTAAGAAGAAAGACTTGAAAAAGGCATTGTCGAGTTTAGAAAAGATGAATTTTTAATATTTTACGTCATACTAAATTAATTTTGACTTGGGCTGGCAAAACCAGTCAAAATGTTAACTGGATACAGAATATCCCGTGACAACTATGCCATAGATAGCTCCACAGAACTTGCGCATCAAATGCTGATATATGCGACAAATTTTTTAACTAAAACGGAGTAAGTGTAAAGATTTGCATCTCAATCGAAATATTTATTAATTGATCAAATAGTGGATTTAAATAAAAGGAAGTTATTTTGTTTTCGAATAAGTAATCATATAACTTTATAATAGAGTAGTAAAATATTTAAGTTTGATAAATGGTAGGTTTATCTGGGTGTAGGTGAACAGTGGTACAATTTATATAAACTTTGGTACAATTTAATCAAATAGTCGGGTAAATTGTACCAAAAGAAAGCCTTTAGAAAAAAGCATACCTATTTAGACAAATATTTTAAGAGTATATAGAGTTGATTTTATGGTATATGTTAAGCGAGATTATTTATTTAATTTCCTTTAGTTTTCACTAAGGGAAATTAAATTATTATATTTTTCAAACATAATTTCCATGGTTAAGAATAATTGTAGGTACGTGGTATTTTATATTTAATGGCATTTATAAATTATCGGGTTTGTAAAATTAAATTTAAGTATAAAAGTAGTACGAATTTCGAAAAAAACTAGTGGCTTTAAGTAATATGTCTCATCGCAGTACTCAATATATAGGTACCTAAGTAGGTACCTCCTCAACTTCAATGTTACAATTTTAGAGATCATGTTTTATTTTATATATATCACTAAATAACTTACTTAGGTACTTATTAGATGTTCAAAACATATTAAATAATAAAGAGAGCCATATTAATAGAAATAGGTATTTATGAAAAAAATTTAAAGGATAATAGGTAATATAATATATTCTTATGTCATAAAAAGTTCAGTACCTACTCAAGTTAAAGGTATCTGTAACATAAGCAGGTTCTGTAACTCAATGAATTTTAGCACAATCAATATAATTTTCTCACTTTATTTCTTTCTTAAATTGTCGCCTTCATAATATGGAGATATTAAATTAAAATTTTATAGGTTAGTTTTGCTTTAATAAATATTTTCATTTTTTTTTCTTTCTTAGAATTTTATATTATTTTTAAAAGTAAATAAAAATTTAAAATAATTAAAATAAAATATTAGAAAATAATACTTAAATAAAATTAAGTGATAAGGTAAGGTAAAGTCGGCGGGGCGCGGCGTGCGCGGCTCGCTCGCCGGCCAATGGGCGCGCGCCGCCCGCGCCGCCGCCGCGCGCTCTCCCTAGTGATAAACACACGTTTCTCGCCCCAAACATGAGCTTTTTGTGCAAGTTTAGGGTTTGAGCGTCCCCGCGCACGCTATTTGATTGCACTGCATCGACAACTTATTGCCATTTGTATACTCAACTCGGAAAAAAAATTACTATAACAGTACGTTAAATGAGAAGCCCTGTGAACTTCAATAATATTTTCCAAATTTTTCATAAATATAATTTTAACAAATATTACTTTTTTATATCCCTTTAGATAGGCGCTTTCATCCTGATTAAGTAACAATCATATATTTGCACACAATAGACTTATAAAAATTTTTAAAATTAGAGTTACGTTCACAACTACTAACTCTATGGTCAAAACAAATATTTGTATTTTTATAACATATTTTGTAACCTTTTTAATTGTAAAAATTTTTCGCACTATCTATTTTTATATTATTACTGAATTTATAGTGAAAGACGTTACGCGTCGGTCCCGCCCAGGCAGCGCGCACAGGCGCGGGTGTGGCGGCTTCCATGCGCCCCTCGCTTTACTGCGCTAAGTAAAAAAATATTGTCTCATACCAAATATTTTACTTTTAACGGATAGGCGCAAGTATAACTATTGTATTTATTCGTAAAAATATCAAATATAACACTTGATGTGAGAAGGAAAATTGTTAAAAATTTTCCGATGGCGCTGCAACTCTGACGTCAAGAGAGCTACTCTGGTTGCCTTTGGAAATAAGCAGAGTCGTTAAAATTACTTCAGATGTGTAGTACTTTATTATTTATATACCATTTAACGTTAAAAATATAAATATACCAAGAAAAAAATATATTTCGTTAATGTATAGAGGTAGCGGCCGCGCCTCGTGGTAGGTAGAGCTGTTTCAAGAAAGATGCCCCTATTCCGAGAATTGTTAAAATCGACACTCTGAATGCATTTTGTAGATAACATTTAAACGGTAAAAATATGTAAAATTCGTGCGGGACTGCACGTATCCCACGGTTATACGGCGTCTACGTAAATTCCATTGAATATGTAATTGAATTTCATTTATTAAGTCGTAGATGCTATGCATGATCGAAATATATAAACAATAAGTATTTTTTGTATTTCCCATACGTTTCTAGACAAATATTTATATAAATGAACCCTTTAATTTATAATTAAAATTACATTTGTAATATTTGTGTTCAAATAAAAATGGGTGAAATTTTATAAGCATACAACATAAGAATGTTATATAGGACTAGGTTTAAACAATGTTAATATAGTTATAAAATTCAAAGGTAGTAATGTTGTATATGGCTGGAAGCGATAATCAGGATTTCATATTTTTTAATATTATAAATACACAAATGACAAACTGGCTAATTAAAAAAATAAAGACTTGATTATTGATCTATTTAGGTACCTATCTATTTATTTTCCTTCTTCTTAAGGTCTCTACTATGAATTTTAATTTCAATAAATTTAAATACCTATACTTTTACAATATTACTTTATTAATATACCTAGTGGATCGCGCCATCAAAATATAGTTTCGAGTTAAGGACGTACTGACAAGAAGAAATGTGTATATTTATTATTATACAGAAAATGCCTAAATTATGTTTGGCTTTGTTAAAAAATGCACAGATTTGGGCACTATAAGTTGGTATGTTATTTTTTCATTTAGACATATGGAAATTGGAGTGCAGTATTCTTTTTTCTATTTTATGTCACTACAAAACAAATAGATGATTAAATTGCCCCATACACTTAAATATTAACTATACTATAGTTAACATGTATTATATATAACATACACATTTTGTTGTAGCTGATTAATATATATTTTTAAATAATTACTTATCAAGTAATTTTAGAGAAATCTTTTATTGTCTGTTTATAACATATTCAAAGATGGTACATTTTTAAGATAAAATTGTAGCAAGTTGTATGATAATGTATTGTGTTGTATGTAACTTAAAATAAGAGTTTAAGAGAGTTCCTATTTGGAATTCTCTTAAACTCTTTATAAGATATTTTTACATATTTGATATGTTATACAAATTTAAAAATACTTCACGTAAGTAGAATGCCGAAAATATACACATCTTGGTGATAGACTAATATTCTTCTAATAAAAATACAAATAATATTGCTTTTAAACTTTAAATATTAGGTTGTCAGATAAATGGTCAAAAGACCATTTTTTGACCACCGAAAATCAATTTTATGAAAAAGTAACATTTAGTGCAGCAGGCGCAAGTATAACTGACTAATTTTAGGATTTTATCATTGTTTTAAATAATGCTCAGTATTTATTTCTAACGGCTTGTAAATGAACAGCGCGCGGGTAAAGTTTACACCTTTATGTTTAAAGATATATGGGTTAAAATTAAGTGTCTTGTAATATATAACGAGTTATACTTCATAGACTTTTCTATTAAGGTTATAAAACATAAAATGTTTTTCGTTTTCGTATACATTTCCAAAAATCCTCTTAGTACTCCTTTACACTCTCCAAGGAACCTATTTGTCAACGCTAGCGCCAGTAGTTTCGTTGTCTGTCAGTCAGTCAATTTTTTTTAACAGTGTGTATAGAATATATATAGATATTAAAATTATTTTACATATTTCGCCAGTTTTATACATTTTTCGTTTTCTCTAATTACTTTTATAATGATAGAATATTTTTCGCTGGCAATGTAATAATTAAGTAAGAGGTTTATTATTGTCCTTGGTTTCCCCAAGGGAAGCGAAGGGCGGAAATAGAGTGAGGCACACGTGTGCCACATGCGCCGATAACGATGGTATTTTTCTACTACTGACGTTTGCTTGCCGGTGGAAACACCATCGACCTTATTTCAATCACACAACCGCCAATATTCCATACTAAGCCCTTGCTAATCGGCAAAATTATATGACGATATGCTTGTCGGCCAAATTAAATGTTGGCATACTTAGCGTAGGGAAATATAAATTTGTTATAACCAGGTAAGTACAGGAAAATGATACCGTTAGGCAGGAGTTGCACGTGGAAGGGAGTTCCGAGTAATGTAAGTCGTTGTAGCAATTACAACTGCTGACGCAAACATCGCGCCCGCGCCGACGCCATGCTGGAGTGAAATATAACCTACTTAGTTAACAATACGTACTGTTTCAATCATATTTTCCTTATTAACTTGTTTATTTTTAAATAAATAATACATGTAAACTACTAATTCCAATTAACTGATAATTAGGTATCGGAACGTTTGAAAGCGGAAGTTACAAACGTTATCGGAGCTAAGTATATAGTATTCTTTATTTTATTAGATAGTTTTTTAAAATCACTATAACGTGGATATTTCTTAAATATATCACACAAAATAAAGAAGTAACTTTAAAACAATATATAAATGAGTAAGTCTAATGTAGAGTCTTATAGTTACATTTCGGTACCTACGTAGTAGATTTACATACTGTTCAATTACGTAATATTTATTTTTGTAAAGGCGTTACTTTACAGATATAAATAAAACAACAGAAATAATATCGATTTATTAAAATATAAACTTTTTTATTTTCAAAAAAAACTTACATCTATGAAATGCTCTTAATATTTTACAGAGGACGGCTTTTATGAATTATACATTATATGATATTATTTAAAATCGCTACACAAGTTAATGCAGGTTGCATTATAAAAAATAACTACTAACGCAAAAAATATAAAAAAAATATACTGAATTTACCAATTTATTATTTTTTAAAGACAACTTCCATAACTTTACCGCTGAAGAGAGTTTATAATACAATTACTTTTATATCTATTCTTCCAAAAATGACTTCACTGTACACATTGCAAAATGAATTTGTGCGTTCGACTCGATATATCGACATTTATCTACAAGATAAATACATACAATACCTAAACCTGTCGTAGAGCATTACCAATTTAGGTAGCTACATTATTTCTAATCAGTATATCATTTGCTATCTATCTGGACTTAATAGAAGATAAAATAAACATCGTAGGTATTAGGATTATTACCTATATATAATATGATGCTAAACACAATAAGAAAAGTTAGTTTTTTATATTTATATTTATGTTAACTCATATTTCACATATTAAAATTGTTCATTTCTACATCAAAGCCTTGATATTGTGTGCACCCGTTCAATATTTTAGGGCTAGGGCATGTAACAAAATTTTTAACAAATATCATGTTAGCCATTAAACCCGTACGAGATTACGTGTATATTGCAACCTCCTAAGGTTTTAAAATATTAAAACATAAGAATTGACGTGGCAAAACCAACGGGCGACTGAGTGCCCAGTCATTGTTTAAAAATAGACCAAAAATCATAATTAAAATGGAGATTAACAATAATAAGTATATACGTTTCAAATAAATATTAAGTACTTTTAAGGCTTTGCAGACCTTTATAAAAATTTAAGATTGGTTAGATAAATATAAAGTACAGTAATTTTTTCGTATTAAATCGTTTGGCAATTGGTACTAAAGCATGAGCGCGCCGACTGCCTACTTGGGGCCGTCGGGGTGCTACACACTGACGGACACGCCTCCGCCAACCATCACTACTAACTACCCTGGCGTGTTAAACTATCGCTAACCTATTTTTAAAGAAAACATTAGAAAAATTTCCTATTTTTTTTAATTACTATTATCTGCATAACATTTATTTCACGTAAAATATTCTAAATTTCTTCTCGCTATATAACTAATTCATTTCGCATGTTTCACACAAACGAAAACGTAGATACGTCAAACGATATATAATAATGGGTGCCTAGAAATATACATTGCGTAGTAAGGAACAAAGCTTTAGTTCAACATAACGAGCAATGTATTTAAGAACGTAGATAATGGCGTATCGGTCGGCAATGTGTGCGGCGCAGGCGCAAGTGTGCCGTTTGTGGTGTTTACACGTGTGTGCGTTGCGCACAGCTGTGTGCGTGCAGCCCACCAACGAGGTTATCAATCTTTAATGAGTCGCTTATTATTACTATTTAAAAAATGCGCGTTTGCCCACCTCCTTCATGCATCTATACAAATTAGACAAATTGCAAAACGAAGTCAATCTAAGGACAATTCTAATAAACATTGTAACTGTTCAGTAATCAGTAAGTATGTTCCTATTAATTAGCAAGTATATTTAATTGTATGTAAGTGATTAACATTTATAAAATTAACTCTCGCATTTAAAATGAATATAGCACGCAGTTGATTTGTTACGGTTGCTTTACTTGATCTAAATAACGGTTGTTGTAGTCGTCACGTTAATACGGGCTTGGGGACCAACAGGTACGAAAATAGCTTTTGAGTTAATGGTGTATAAATGACTTGTATTACACATTTAAATATTTACTTGTGTTACGTAATGGTGTAGGTATTATTAAAGTATCTTAAAATTTGAATTCACCATATTCGTTTTATAGTTTCCATTGGCCCGTTATTATGCCATAGTAGAGACTGCTTAGTCTGGGTGAGATGGCCGCATATTGATTATATTTGACATTTTTTTAGTTAAATATAAAAGTTTTAATTTTTTTCTAAGTTAAATTTTGACGACAATATGAAAAAATAGGTGACCTAATGCAGTTTGTAGAGCTCAAATTTGATAGCGTTTGTTGTGTTTAATATTTTATTTTAAGTTACTTACAAGTGTACCAGAGACTTAGACATGTGTCTATTTCATTCTTTCCTTAACTTTGTTTCTCTAGTTGCAAATTCAAATATTTTCAGATTTCTGATATATATCTCAAAGGACAAATATTCCATTAATTTTCATTTCCTGTTACATTTACTTATTTACTTATACATTTTCTTTCAATGTATAACTTAAAACAAAACTATCTGGAGCAATAGCAAGAATATTATATTACGAGGTACTAATAGATATACGACAATTTGCATTATCTCTAATCACATTTAATTAACTTTTAATCCAATTAATAAAACATTACAAATCTACATCTAGGCTGCATAAAAATTGTTATAATCAATGCAATTTAGCAGTGCGATGATATCGATGATCGTGATTCGTGTTGAATCTGGCTTCGCAGAGTGGTGTGGCGTGGTGCGTTGGCTCGGCTCGACGGCCGGCGGAGGAATGCAACAGGTAACCGATTCCAGGAAGGCCGCGGCCCGTTACCGTGCCGAATATCTCCGGCAGTCAAACGCGCCGACAAGTGCGGCGGCCACTTGCGACAACACCGTGCGATGCACCGGACACCCCGCCCCGCGGCACCACCGCCGCTGCATTCCAAACGACATTGAGTTAGAAACCAGTCGAGCGATCCCACCGCATTCTATCTGCACCATCCGGACCTTCTTCACCTAAAATTCATCGCTTGTACACACTGATACGTTTTCCACGAATGCAAGTATAATCATTTTTTCGATTGATACATTCGAGTAACTTGTAAACGCAATTTTAAAAAGTACATGTCTATAGCGTACGTCCTGATTAATGATAACTGGACACAAGGCATGAGGAAAGTAATATAATTTATACTTAATTTCACTCAGAACACAAACAAATGCATTTTAATTTCACTTATTGGCTAGAGACGGCCGGCATCTTTTGTTCTATAGCCACCATATGCCATACATCTATATTTCACCGTTTCAACCAAATTGTTGCATATCCAGCCCCTATATTGACGTTGACAGCACAATTGCTAGATTCTCATGTGAAGTTAACAGTTTAAGTATGGGGTGCACCCTCACCCTAGCAAGCGCACGCGCATATCTCTACTTCTATAAATAAATAACTTCATTCAAACGGTATGATGTTATACATCTGGAGTGCAACTTATCTTACCACTATTTCCTGTCACGTTTTAAGATAGTGTGATTATCATAATCATCTACTACCTATGTGTTGGCAAATTTTTATACTTACAATACTACTAATATAGGTAAAGTTTTAACTTTACCAAAGTCAAAAGTGATTTCCCATTTCAATTAAAAAAAAAATGACCAATTTCAAGACTTTTCAAGATATTAATGTTGCAGTAACACTGTAATACAATTAATGCAGATTGGCAGACATCGACGCCGCACATTTTACCATAACTACAGGAACAATTATAATCACTCCTTCGGGGGAATCGCATCATCATGTTTGCAGTCAGACGGTGTCCATTCCGCCGTAGACAGACTATCTATTATGTGACATTAAGTAGAAATGAAAAAGAATAGTATACCAAAAGTTTTGTAGGTTCATTCATAACTACGTCTTGGATGGTTTAACGGGGCAAAAAACATCGGGAAGCTTGGGCTCAAATGTGTCCCCTAATAGTCACGAGTGGGAGTCGCGAGAAACGAACACTGACAGATGACTCCTTCAAGTTCCGACTAGACAGATGTTGTTGTTCCATTGTGGAGTAAAGTTATTTTACAAAAATATCATAGAAAAGGAAATTCTGAATGTCTTATTACATACCTATATGAAAATCTAACGTTAATGGGTTCAATCCCAGTTCTAGGTGTCGATTATATTAACTAAAATGATACTTTTCAGGTATCTGGTTAGGCAACATTGTGCAGCGTTGGGTTCCGCCACTCAGTATCCTCAAAATGGATAAAAATCGGTGAACAAAGTTTATTTAGTTACGCTGGCGACCTATCCCCGACATGTACTTGACAAGATATGCAAAAAAACATAGAAAGGACGATAAATTGTATGAAATCAAACTTCGGCATATAATTTTTTTATAATTTGAAAACTAGGTGATAAGTTTTATTTTCTATTTATTTACAGATAAAATGTTTTGTTTTCGAAACAGATGACTTATTGCTAGGGTTGCCAGCCGCTATAATTATATATTGTACTGTATTTCGGGACTTTGTTATATATTGTTGAAAAATGTATAGCAGCATTAAAACTAATTAAGTAGAAATAACAGATTCCACAATTTTTGAATGCGCGAATTTTTTTATTCAAGATAAAAAAATGTTAAAGCATACAAAAAATGGCTTTACAAAAATATAAATAAGTGAAAATTTGACTTAGTCTATTTTTTTATTATTCCAAGTAAAGAAACTCCTTAGTATCCCATGCCGCCTTTGAAATATGTGCTAGAAATTGGCCGATGATAGTTATAGATTTACCAGATTATTCAGCAAATGTTTTAAAAGTAGACAAACCTCTTATATTTTTCTCTGTGCTCTTACTATTAATAGACTACTTCTTGTATGATTTCTAGTAGTTTGTCATGGTGAGGTGAGTATTGACCTCTATTTAGGAATACCATACGCTATATAAAGAAAGAAATGTTTAACTGAGCCTTTTGTCCCTCTCTAAAGCAAGACTTTTGCCAGATTTATTCCATCTTTCTAAGTTACTTTAATCTGAGAGAGTCATTTGAAATGCATTGAGATTTTAGATTAGAAAAGAATTTCAACAATGCTAGATAGATACAGAACTCTCCTATATATAACCAATTATTTTGCATTTCAATTTACGCGCTCTTTATTTTTATCGTTCTTATCTTACTGTATAAAATGTTTTGTGATATCTACGTCTTGAACTTTCCTGTTCATTCCTAGTTCTGCTCTATTCGATTGTCTTCATGCTAAAATGTTTGCAAAATTAAAGTCTTGAGCTGAGCTTTGGAGGTCTTCCTTGGAAGTAATTTAACAATATTATCCTCCTGTAACTTTCCTACAGTATATCTTTTGGAGTATATTTCGTGCTTATAGAAATGGCTTTGATGGTTGTTTAAATTTCAACACAAAATTATTTTTATCCCTAAATATGGCTGAAGTGTTGCCGAATGCGCTAGCCTTAGCCATAACTTCAGTGTTTTATGACATTAGCATTTGATTTCACCATGAAGTAAAAATGTTTTAGTTTTCACTTTAAAACGTTATAAGGTTTTCACTACAAAAAAAAAGTCTAAAAGAATATTTCATTTTTTTTAGGTTTATTTTTAAAATATTGTCTATATTCATACAAGGAAATGTAGGCAATCCTATTTATTGCGCGTACCATTTTATTAACTTACTAGTGACCCGCTCCTGGCTTCTGCTTTTATCCTCTAGTCCAACCCCTTTAGGATTCTCTGAACTATCTGTTTCAATCATAATGAAATATAGTCAATAGCAGTACTGAAGAGTGTAGCTTTCTAATGGTTAAAGAGTTTTCATGATCGGTTCAGAAGATTCACCTCCGGAGATTACCCCTTACAAAAACAGTTACAAACTTTACCTCTTTATTATGTTAGTATAGAAAAATAAAATAAAAGACATATTATAACTAATATCAACGACTAATATTATCTTACTAATGCATAATATAATCATACTAAAAACTAACTATTAAGTTAGTTACCTAGAAAATAGATTAAGTTGGTCTTCAACTTTGACTCTACTTTAAAAATATATATATTGAGATATCAAAGCCTTACGTTTACATAAGTAACTTAACATAATTTTTATATACTTTTTATAAATATGATATGACATGAATACACTACATATCGTTAATTGCGATGAAATATAGTTATTTGTAACAAACCAATAGGGCAAAAAAGGGCGCCATATGCTCCATGTGATGATTCCAAACCGGAAATATAAAGACGATATATTTTAAGCCGAGCGCCCCCTGCGACGCTTCTCAATCATCCACTAATAAGCAGGAAAGTAATCTAGACAAAAGTTTAAAATTAGACGGCTAGGAATAGATCGAAAGGTGAGCTTCAGCGCGGCGGCCTCATGAGACAAAAATACACGCGTGGCGTCGTCGCCCGCCCGCCGCTGACGCCGGGCTGCGGGCACCCAAACACCCATTGTGATTCATATACGCAAACCTTTACATACTTGGTTGCTTTGTTTTCTTTTCTTATCTATTATTTTCTAATTATCAGACATATTTATAGTTTAAGCTTCAATTATTAGCTTCAAGCTGAATCCCGCATATAGCAGGGTAGGCAGAGGGAATCTAGTACTAAGATACCTTGTTCCCCACTTTCCGCTGAATTTTGGAGGCATTGCGTGTTAAGGGGCGGAACTTAACGCCGCGCTTTGCCTCGACACCAGAGCGAAGAAATGGAAATATTATATATTTCCACTCCTCGAGTGGGAATTGAACTCACAACCAGCAAACTATCTGCCTCTGCGCCACGACTGGCCCCTTCAATTATTACAATTTAAAGAATTTAATTATATAATATGTATAAAGGATTTTTTAAAAAAGCAGCTTTCCACTTTTTCCCACATAACAGGGTAATCAGAGAAAAATTAGAGTCAAGACCCCCTTTACTATTTTCTATTTGAAATCGAGATATTGCGTGTTAACTCAACGCTGCGTTTAGTTTAAGGTTCCAGAGAATAGAAATAAAAATAGTATACTTATAATTGTTCCCCCGAATGGAAATTGAACCCACATTTTAATGTAATTTAACGAAAGTACAAAATTAATCAGTCTGTCCGTATGTATTACGTACAAAGGCATTGCGGATGTTCAATTGATATGTTTTATATATTCTCTTCGACATCAAGATTCGTGTGAGCTTACAAATACAATAGAAACGAAGATGGCACTATTGCCTTCGGGTATTCCGAGATAATTTTCGGTTTAGTACGCGTTTCAAAATAATTAAAATTGTTAAATTATCTTATAAGATTACATGATCTGGCAACACAGTGAGATCACGGACAGAGGCGGGAAACGAAGCGACTTGACTCTATGTTACGTCTCTACCCTACTATGCGGGACTTTTAATTCATGCAAAGCAGGAATTTGTTGAAATAAACTTCTGTTATGGTGTATAGTGTAAATTTTTAAAGAATTTAAACGATAGAGGTCAGTGTTGTCAACAATATAAGGTAGTTACAGAACAATTAGCGAAACTGTTAAGATGTATACGTAATTGTTAGTCTATATAACGACTAGATTGTTTACGATTCTACACGACTAGGCTTCAGATATTGTATCAGAAGCCTATAAAATGATCAACTTATAAACGTACTATTGTTATTATTTTCAAATATTCTTTTTTAAATTAAGATAATCTTGTTATTCTTTACATATGATGCTAACTCTTGCACAAGATTTTATATTTATGAAGGTAAACATACATATGTATATATAGTCTTGAAATATATATGTACGTTTGTGCTAATTTATACTATTAAATTTTATAAATATCTCTTTATGTATATCGTATTATACAAGGTAAGGCGGAGAACGGATCATCTTTCCAGTTTCAATTGTCATCCTTACCTGCTGGCACTGGTGGTCATAGAAATAACTAGTGGCGTCCAGACTTGGATAGCGGGCCTAAGCATTGACATAAGTCAAATTTTGGAATTAAGGAAAATTTATTCTAGAATTGTCGTTATTCCTAGATCCACAGTTAACTATTTTTACTCTGCTAAGTCTGGATGCAAGTAAATAGAACATAATATATTAAGATCTGAGGTTAACGCAGATATAAATCACGCAGATATAAAGGCAGCAGGATCCCGAATCGAAGGCAGATCCCGTTCGAAACAATAGTAATCTTCACACTTTTTCACATTTAACAATCGCCTTGTAAATTTGCTTTTATATACACACAAATAAGAATATAATAGTATCAAGGCATATTTGCCTGAGTTTAACAATCATATGGTATATATAACTCTCTAAGGCATTTGACTCTATGAAGTGGCAAGTACACCTTATACAGCAACTGATCATATCAACTAATTTTCATCCCAGTAAACAGGTTCGTCAGGGACGTAGAGTCAGTCCCCACCGCTTAACATTTTCACAGAGCTAATAATGCGCATAACTTTAGGAAATAGGAATGATGGTGTCAATGAATCGTGTGAGCTTAAAGTTGTGATCAGAGATCACAACAAGGAAAAATCAAGATAATGATGATAGACAGTGCAAACAGCAACTCGTGAGAAAAAGTTAGGATTGAAAATTGAAATGGTATGGTCCTATATATTCCTAGAATCCTGAATATCGAGTCGAATCGGATCAGAAAGATTCATAAACGAAGTATAGTGACTGACGGTGTGGTAAAAATGTTATAAACTAATACAAATTATTTATAAGGATATATTATAAAGCTATGGTATACAAAATAAGCAAAATGTAGAACTAAAATATTACAAAAGCCACCAAGATATAAACATTCAGTATAAACAGTCATTTATCCTATATTTCTAAAGACCGCACACAATTGGACATTGCTAGATATCGAAAAGAAAAATATTGACGCTCTGGACATGTGGTGCTGGCGAAAGATGCTTCTAGTGTCACAGAAGGAATTTCATACCCATGCTTTCAATGAAATGAATCGGGCCAGTGGAATAGCGGTTATTAATTATGAGGTACCTATACGCCTAGGTCCAAAGAGACATTTGGTCACATCTCTGAAACGAAGATCATGATTAATGAACGTTGTTGGTGTTATTCCACGGCAAGGTTAGAAAGGCGCTACCAACGCGGAAGATTATGTATAAATTAGCCAATATGTAAAATTACGATTTAATTTATTACAATTACAAAAGCATTACATACATTTAATTAAAAAACGTGTTTTTCGTTCACTAGACGGACGTTCCGGTTCCGACCGGGCAGATTACACATACGCGTGCTCGATTGGATTTCCACGGATAAATTACGTCGTGTAGATAGAAGTTGCGACTTTCAATATTTTTCTAGCTAAAATACTGTACTTAATAAAAGCATAAATTTAGTTTACATGTCTAGATTAGTTAATTAGATTCAATTGCGTAGTCTTTATCATGGAAGGAAAAAGTATGATTATGTAAAAAGTATCAAATTTCAAACCAAACAGCCTTGGAACACCATTATAGGCGCGTGAGCTTATATTTATATTACAAAGACGTTTATATATATTTTAAATATAAATGTAGAGTATTAGAATGTCTGATATATAATGTATAAAAATAATATTGTTCACATAGTCAAGTTCCTAATAGTTTAAGATAATACAAACAAAACATTTGAGTTAAATGAAACAAAGAAAACATGATACGTCAGAATACTAACCTCTCTTTAAGTGTTTCGAGTTGAAATTGATTTTCCCCTTTATTGCGTTTGAAGCCATGTTTCTGTACGGCAATATATATTCAACAATCTGGGCGATTGGAGCCAGTATTTTATAAGATGAAACTAAAACGTGCATTGCAAAAGTTAAAGTCGATGTTATCATTGTTTTTTATCATATACAAATATTCTTTAAATTATCTCAATGATTTGGCGTCAATGTACGAAGTTCATTCGATAATTACTTTTATTGTTGATAAAGACTAAACAATTTCATTAATACGTGTCTAGTTTAATTTTTATAAGAAATCACTAACGTAGAAAGATAAGTTTACGTAATTGAATTTTATATTCAATCGGGTCGGAGTAGCAAGCGGTTTGACAGCGCTTACTGTGCTTGTTTGTATGTAAACCTCAAGGTTACAAAACACTGGGAATTCATAAGTTCCTATTATTAATTACGCACATTATTAAAAATATTCATTATACATATTTACAAATATGAAAGGGATTCAGTATTTTCTATATTATAATTATACATTACAAGCATTCTTTTCTATATAGATAATTAGGACTTAATTCATAAAAAAATCGACAAACACATTTTAATAATATAATTCTATTTTAAGTGGTATACTGCACAAACATAGATAAGACAAAACCACACTGATAAGTATTGTAAGCATGTGGTTGAACTATTATTGAATAATGATTTACCGTCATTTTGATAAATAAAACAATAACTTTATATTATGCTTTTATTGCACATTAAATGTACAAATCGAAATATATTTGTACAACAAAATAAAAATATAAATTTATTCCTTCTTCTTTCTGGGACGCATGCAACAAACAGCACTTGTATCCAACATATTGTAGTTTGCATCACCCTTAACACGAGATTCAGTAAATTTAGCATGAGTGTCAGGTGCCAAGGCATAAGATTTCACAGCTGGAACATTTCGCATTGCTTCCATGTAGCTTACCTAAAAAATGTGGTTGTTATAATACCAAACATATACATACATTTAAATTTTCTTAACATAATTTCTGAATTATTAGTGTTATTGACAGATAAATACTTGGTAATATATCTGCTAGTTTATATTCAGAAAAGAGAAAGATGATGAGAATAATGGCCACTATGACATATATTACATTAATTAATATTCCTACTCACCAGTACTTCATATTTATCCTTGTTTATAGCAAAATCAGCCTGACCTAGCAAAGGAAGAGCTTCAAAGCGTTCCAAAAATGGCCAAATTGTGTAATCAATTAATCCTGGCTCATCACCATTCAAATATTTTGATCCACGAGATTGTAATTCCTTTTGTAAGAGTTCAAGCCCCTTATGATAATTTTCAACCAAATTAGGCTGAAGTGCTTGGGCATTGAAGGCTGCAGTATAATATGCTGATTGGGCCTGAACAAAAATAATTAGTCTTATGTATTTTTTATAAACATCTTGATCAAATAAAGTTGTGTTTTTAAAAGATCTTGAGGTTCTTCAGCTTTCATAAATTTTAGTGTAAATTTTAGTCATATGCAGTTACTTACGATAATAGAAAATAGCAAACAAAAGAATCTCCCAGGAAATAGGTAAATAAAATACATGTCATCAATTTACTTTTAAACGTGCACTTGTCATCAAGTTTAGTTCACTTCAAAGTGTGCATTGTGTTCAAATCATTTGTTATTGTTATTACTGTCAACTAATCAAAATTTACAAGACCATGGACTACTTTTAGCTATTCAATAGCAACATTTTATCGCCTTAAATTAATGTTCTATGCTATGCTACACTATTTTTTTTATATTTCAAACATTCTTTAACTTCATATAAAATAAAATCAAGGATAAAATCATTTGTAAATTCATGACACTAGGTTCCCTCTGCCTACCCTGCTGTGTGCGGGATACCTAGAGTGTAAAGCTAAAAAAAAACATTTGACCACCTCATATCAAAAAAGTAGTGATGTTTTTACACAAACATAAAGAATTTGTTATATACTTTTAAAAAACTTACACCAGAAAATTGCTCAACTAGCATTTTATCCTGAGCTCTTCGTAATGGATCAGCTGATTGCAGTGAGATTTCAGGGTACTTTTCATCCAGATAATAATTTATGATATTGCTATCAAAGATCCCTTTTCCTTCCTCATATTCTAAAGCTGGTACAGTGCCTATTGGATGAAGTAAACAAATATAGATAATAATCATCAAATTTTTTTCTGTCACATCAGCAGATCATATGCAAATATGTGAACACTTAAGGTATGTTAATATACATACAGTTACAGAAATATTTTTAAAAATACTGTGAGTTTTTAAACTTCATTAACTTCCTAGGCTAGTGGATTTTTATAGTTTTTGAAAACTATGAACATTAAAACGGATACTTATCTTTAAATGCTAGTTTGTCCTTGTTTTAATAATGTTGGTAAATGAATTAGCATAATGATGAAATATTTATATAGGTTATTGCTAATTATTTTTAAGGCAGTACATGCTAAATAGTGTATTTAGCATCATCAAACACCAACATTGTGCTTAAGGTCTACAGTTCATTAAATAAGAAAACTACAAAATTATTCTAAACAAAAACTAATTAACCTTTAGGACTAAAATTGAAAACCCATTCCGGTTTGTGATCCAAATTAATAAATATTAAGTCATACTGAATATTTTTGGCATTCAATACAAGTACACTTCTTTCAGCATAAGGACAAAATCTCATTGCGAATAATCGCAATTTTCCATTATAAGGGGGTAGTGCATCACCTGAGGAAAAATAATCATTTGTTAGATTGCATTGCATGTTTTAATTTATTTTTTATATACTAATAAGAATTAACGAGTTATTGTTATTAAATTATAGTTCAGAAGTAAAGATTTACCAGTTTGCAGATGTTTTTCCGACATTTTTAGTGTTATATCACAAAAACTGGATGCAATAAGATTGAACGATAGTAAGCAGAATAGAAATAAAAACCGGCTGTTTTTTTTTAAATGGGTTGACATTGCCGTAACAGACGTAAAATATTCTGCCAGTGTTACGTATTGTACAGACTATAGATAGACTACAGAAGTACAAGAGAGATTGAACAAAATACCGCCATACGATGAACTTATATGCATTGGAACCACATAACCACAGAATTTTAATAAAAAAAGTAACATAAAATAATATAAGTAGTAATTAAATATAGATTTCGAAGTCCAACCCAGATGGGTGTTCTTTGTTCGATTTTCTTCATAGTATTGATGCCAATGCGTTATACAGATTTATGATATTAGTTCATTTCATTCAAACCAAATAATGAGTTGATGTTTGTATTAAATATATGATATGATAATTACGACACAAATTTTACCTATAATGAAAGAGAATGACAGAAATAAGAGAATTCTTGTAAGCTTGATTATTTCTTAGAAACCTAGGTAACAATGCTGTCTTAATCGTGACAAAAACATTGTATTAAGGTAAACTTTCTAAAAGGTAACGTGACCGTAACCGTGAATCATGATCGTAAAAGTTTGTACCAAAGTATAGCAAAATATGTAAGAGATATATTGCTAATGTTGTATTCTCAGGATATTTTTTTCAAGTCACCTCTATTAAATGGAATAACACCTACGTCCTAGAAAATTTACATGACTTTGATCAAACTGATTCCCAACTTTTTTCAAATTAAAAAGACATGACAACCTTTCGATCGAATCGAAATTGAAGTTTAGCTAAGTTTATTGGCTTTTTATTCTAATAACTTTTATTGATTTAGGAAATTATGTTGTCATTACAAAACTCTTTATTTCTAGCTTCGCTCTTTGTCCCTCTCACCTTTGCTTCTGTGCAGGCAGGGGGAGACCTCGGTTGACCTTCGAAAACACAGTATCAACGATACTGAAGGAAGGTCACGTAAAAAGCAGGAGGACCCCCCGGAGGTCGTGTATGAAGAGGTTGATGACAGTGGACGAGGCGAAAGAAGTATGCAGGGACCGTAGCGTTTGCCGCTCCGTTCTCTCTGACTACTCTGCAAGGGATACAGCGTGGACCTAAAAAAATAAAAAAAAACTCTGTCCCTTGAGGGGTAGTCAGTGAGAACGGAGCGTCCAACACTACGGCCCTTGCATAATTCTTTCGCCTCGTCCACTGTAATCAATCTCTTCATTCACGTCCTCCGGGGGTATTTCTCCAGTATTATCGACACTATGCTCTCGAAGGTCAACCAAGGTCTCTGCCTCTCTTACTGCTCACCTTTATTTCACATATCTTTCCTAATATCTTTTCATTACTCTTCCTCTCGACGTACCCAACGTAATATTTTCGCTGAGATCTGCCATTCTGTGTAAATCTTCATCGGGGATTCAAACAGCTAAGCTGACCCCGCACATTCTTATTCTCTCGTCGTCCTGACCAGACATTTTTTTTTCTTTAGAAACCTTAAACGCTTAATCCTGGTAGAACTTACATACATCCATAGGACAAATATCCCAAAAGACTGTAATTTTAATGTCAACAAATACTTAAACTAATTAACGAACTTACCAGAAATAGTTTTAAAGTTAATTTTTACGTAGGAGAAGTAGCTGTGAGAGGAATATCGGAGTCTTTGAAATCTACTTTAATATTTCGATCTGTCCAAAACTGTTATCAGTTCTTTTCTAGGATAATTATGTCTAGAGCACGATATTAGTAGATCAAATTAAATTTTATTAGTGAGAGAGAGGAACTCGCCCAGGAGAGGTGAGCATTAATGAGCTTTTTAATGAGCTTTTTAAAGTCTGCACTTCGGTTGCAAGTACCAGGCACTGCACCAAGCTTCACTCTCTGCGAAGCGATGAACCTGGCACTCACACGGTGGGTCCTTGGAATTCTAATTGGTCTCATCACGTATCTCAAGGAAAAGTCAATTAAACGACTTATCAAGGGATTATTTTATATGATTGGATGATGAACCTGTTAGCTTTAATTTATCGGCTATTAAATAATATAGCTGAAAATTAAGGTCTACTTCATGGACTCTAAAAGAAATTTATCGTATTAGTAAGTACTTTAAATAACATTGCAAAAATGATGTAATGTATTTTTTTTCTTTTTTTTTTAGCTTCACGCTGTATCCCGCACACAGCAGGGTAGGCAGAGGGAACCTAGTGTTAAGACACTCCACTTCACCACTTTCCGCCAAATTCGGAGGCATTGCGTGTTAAGGGGCGTAACTTTACGCCGCGCTTTGCCTCGATACCAGAGCGAAGAAAATGGAAATATCGCTCCTCGAGTGGGAATCGAACCCACGACCAGCCGTTTACAGTCACAGGCTTGTGCCACTGCGCCACGTCTGGCCCCATTCTTATGTAATGTATAAGTAAATTACATAAGAATATTTTGTTATTTTCTTAAGAAATATTAGGTACTTCCTGCAATATATTTGTTTAAAACAATGTGGTTGAAAAAAGTATTTACGTACCTTACGTAATAGAACTTTCTTAAATATACATTTTAGCTAATTATTAAGCTTTTTTTAAACAAGCTTTAATTTAAATGCTCTAAAAAACTGTAAAATAAACTTTTCTTTTAAAAGTTTTACAATCAACTTCTAACGTCATTACACAATTTATATGATTTGTAACCTTATCGCAAGTACTTGTATTTATTCAATTTTATACTATATTTTTTATTTAATTTACTTGTTTATGTAAACAAGCAAGAAAATCTCACGAAAAGCTTTAAATTCATATACATACCTATACATACATACATGTTGTAATGACGTTATGAGTTGACCTTAAAAGTTTTACAGAAAAAGTTATTTAAGTGAAAATTTGTTATTAAAAAACATATTTTTCACTATACTTTTTATTTTAATATATTTATTACTTTTTATGGCAGGATAAATTTCTCTGTCTTTCATGTTGTTTCTCGCATTGTTCTAAGGCGATTGTCGTATCATTATTACAATTGCCGGTTAATTTAGAACAATCTTGTTCTTTAAAAAATATACCTTCTAATGATTATAATCTACTCAAAGCGACGTATTCTTCTTCACCAGTAGTATTGATTCTGGTACCCTAAGACGATATGTGTTTGGAAAAATATGCCACTTATTACAGCTTAAAATTCCGGGTTTGATTTTGAGATTATCTTCTCCAAGACAGTTTGCAAACCAACGTTAATTTTTAAAAATAAAAAATAAATTTTAAAATATCGATGATTACTCACTAATACATAAAAATAAAAAAATAAAATACGATAATATATTCTTTGTCTACGCTTCTAAGCCCAATTTGTCACAACTGCTTACCATTTTTTTAAATGATGTAGTTTAAATTATATAGGTAATTAGGTACGTTAGCGCAACGACGAGATAAATTATTAAAATAATTAGGTTAACCAACTTAAAACAAGCTTAAAAAACAATATGTGAAGTGTTCGGATTTTATGCTAAAAATAAAAAAATAAAAGGGTAGTTTAACTTGATATTTGCAATATAAAAACATAAATACGCTTGCATTTTCTAAACAAGCGAGTGTCGCTTTATCTTCGGTCAGGGCGGACTTCTCTGTTATAATATTATTATTAGGGTACTTAAATAATAAACGAGACCGAACGAAATAGCTGGCCTTTCTTCTGCGACGTATAAAAAAATAAATATGAATTTATATTGAAATATTAAAAATACTTAAGAATTACTTTTCTTGTCTTTACTATGTGCGAAAATTAAACTAGGTGCGAAGGCTTATAAGTTTAAATAAAAAAGAATTTTACTAAGCAAAATCTATAAATAGTCATTTATTTTAAATATAATATTATATAATAAATATTTACAACATACATTCTTATATTTAGTTTACAAAGAGTACAACAAATCGTAGTTAGGCTTGCGTACTGCGTATCCTTTGTAGAATTCACCCATGATTTGAGGTGGCACCGCATATTGCTTTACTAAGGGATCTTTGTACATATTCTGGATGTGTTCAGCCTAAAAAGAGAAAAAAAATCACAATCACAGTAACGGCAGATAAATTCGTAGAAATATTATCGTAGAAAAGAAAAACATGTAAAGGAATTTAAATAGTATTTTTAATATACATGTCAAGTAATTTCATTTTATTGTTCTGATCTGAGTTCTAAATAGTTTAATAAGTAAAAGTTTTATATTTTATACTAACCAATACTTTAAATTTAGGAGCTTCTATTTTTAATGTGGGGTAGATGTCCACGAAGGGCATGATGCGGTCAAACCATGGCCAGATCATGTAGTCAGCATAGCCGGGTTGGTCTCCACCTAAGAATTTGCCTCCACGCTTAACTATCTCATCTTGAATGATAGACAAGGTCTTGTGGTAGCGCGACACTGTCTCATCCGTAACAGACTCTGGTGTTTTTATTGTTTGATAGAAGATATTTTGAATCTGTAAAAAGATTATTGATACGTTTATTATTGAACATGATATCTTTATTATTATACAACAGTCAAGAACAACAAAAAATCTTATTTAGTTTATTAGAAAAAAAACACTCATATTTCGTATTTTAGGCAATAGCAATTAGAAAGTATTGTATAATATTTTTTTTTAGTTTCACGCTGTTTCCCACACATAGCAGGGTAGGCAGAAGGAACCTAGTGTTAAAACACTCCGTTCTCCACTTGTATAATTCTTTATGTATGATAAACTTCACTCTTTTTCTGCAGGATATTCAGAGAGAATTTAGTTTGAGAAAACCCGCTTTCCCTTTATCCACTTTCCACAGGAAATCCAGATATAACGTTGAGTCGTGGAACTTAACGTCGGGCATTATTTCAGGTACCAAATCGAAATAAAATGTTATAAATTGGAATTGAACCGTTATATATGTATATGGTTACACCATGAACCATGACGCTAAAGGTCAGACGCTGTCCCACTGTATAATTGAAAGTCGTGAAAATAACGGCACTAATATGAATTTAATGGATTTTACAAAATTATAACAAACATTATCCACTTTTATAACCTAAACGAAAAAAATGTAAAGTAGAGAATATGAACTTACTTCTTTATGGATCTCTACAATAATTCTGTCATAAGCTTTTAAGAGAGGATCTTTTGGGAATAATGATCTTCCTGGAAGTGCGTCTTCGATGTAATCAACTATGGGCAAACTTTCAAAAACACGAGCCTCGCCAATTTCTAGTATGGGTGTCATACCTGAAAATATTTTCATAAATTAAGGTAAAATTTGTTATAACCTCGGCCTTGACTTAAAAAACCAAGGCGTGTATCACGTATATATTTGGTATCAAAATATTTTTTGTTTTGTTTTTATGTAGCTTAATAAAATAAAAAAAAATAGTAGATAAGAAAAGTATTAAGTATATAGGAGTATTCAATATTGAGTTTAAGAAAATAACATGGGATTACAATTTTAAACAAATTCTGTTAGTAAAAAATATTTTTGCACTAGTAACTCTGTTTGGTCTGTATATTAGTCAATCACGCCTAATCTACTGAACTGATTTAAATGAAATAAGGCTCAGAAAATGAAAATATAGAAGAAATACAGAAAATTACAGTGTTGACACAAAGGGCCGTGCATCATACTCAGTAAACACTGCCGCGCCCAACGCCATAATGGATTGACATAGAGCATGAAAATTTATAGAGAAAATAGAAAATTTATAAATTACCTAATTTTTAAGCTACAAGCTTGAGCACCGGCGAAGCTGCGTGCGCGTCGCTAGTACTTATTAAACGAAAGTAATCTTATCATTTATTAAAATAGTATAGCTAACATAGAATATGCATATGTATTAAGCAAACAGATAATATTGCTTTGATAACGTAGAACTAACGATTTATTATTTTACGCCTATCGATCAAATATTATGAATCTAAATAGAACATTGTCAATAAATATAGATTAACTAGTGAATTCAAATAAAACCATTTTAACCGAAGGATTAACTATATTTTGTTCGAAACTTCGGGTTTTCTAAAAAGAATCATCAAATCGAACACCATAAATATAAACTATAAATCCGGTTATAATTATTTTATTTCAAAATGTGTAAAAACCGCGAAATCAAAAGTTATTATTAAGAAGATTTCTGAAGCATCAACAGCAAAAGCTTATTTATAAAAAATACATTACCTGTAGCTGTTTTTTTGGAGATCCATTCCGGTGGGTTCGACTGGTCAATGTTGAACACTTCGAAATCAAGATTTTTCGCGAGCAACGCGTATACAACGCGTTGAGTAAAAGGACAAAAACGCATATTATAGAGACGTATTTTGTCACTTTTGGGCGGTTCAGGATCGCCTGTGAGAACAACAACATAGTTTAAGCCGTGAACTCTTCTAAATATTTTCTTATATAACTTAATGTATGGTTAAGTAACTATAGAAACTTTTATTTTAAACACGATAGATTTCAATAATTTCATTTTTATAATTTAATATTCAAAATTAACATAAAACTAAAATAATAAAATTATTTTATTTTTAAATAGGTAAATTGTGATCATAATAATGTGTACTGACCTTTTTTTAAATTCCTCGTGTTAAAATTAATTTTCCCCGACATGTTTGTGTAGCTGCTAGCCGCGTTACAACTCAACTGAGGCTTACACTTACTATGACTCTATAAATATGCATGCAAAAGATGCCTTGCTCACGATAACATGGGCGACGATATCATGATTTTTACTTTTGTAGTTCTTGTGATAATTTTATTTTAGTAATACACACTACCATACCATCTGACAATGATTGAGCAGAAATGCCTAGTAATGTTCGTATCGTATAATAATCGTACTGATAAACGCGATGTAGCTGATGAGGCGCGGTAAGCAGTTGTTTTGTAAATAGCAAATCATTTAACAGGAAAATTATACGACAAAATTATCTGTCGAATGTTTTGAAAGTGACTATAATTAAATATTTATTTACAATTTACTATGACTAGAGCTTTCATGGTGCATGAGATAATATTTCTGTAATAACTAAATTATAAGCTATTTTTGTAATGTTGTTACATCCGATATTTTGCATCCTAGAGGCAAATACTTGTTGATAGAAAATACATCATTAGGAAAAAGTAGAAAAGGTTTTACCTTCACAAAAAAAATCAAAACACTTAGTTTTTGTATTATGTTCACCTCAAATCTACCTTAAAGACGAGAGGGGGAGTCTCTGCTGCAATATATAAGAAATAAAAAGAAATAAATAGTTTTCATTATATTTAATTATTAATATTTAATTATTAGTTTCTAATTATATAATAAATGGTCGCCTATCAATAATCTAATCTTTTAAAATTTGTGAACAGATTATGTAATTACGATTCCGATAAGTTATTTCCGTAGTTTAAAAAAATGTTTCCAGAAGACAAATCCAATGATTTTCAGATATTCAGTCATATTTTAATATTTTTAAGATCTTTACATTTTGTTTACGTTTAGCGTTGCTATAGTAAAGCCAGAGTTAATGCTAAGTAATTATATTAATATTGTTATTAAAAAAATGACAATAAATTCACGATATTGCATTTTATCACGCCGTTAGATGCCTCACGGCTCCTGATAAGAAATAGCTGATGGATGCTTATAATATGCCCTTATAGGATCTAAATACATAATAGGAATACATAAAACGAACCTTATCTACCATAATAAGCGGGCCGCATGCGATCCGAAAGCCTAGTTGGTCGTTGGTGATAATAGGGGTGTATTATAAAGAGACACTGAGACAAAAAACCTGTTATAAACAGACGTTCTTTTTAAAAATTGCATAGAACTCCTACTCACATAACACAGAGTGGGTGATTAAAATTTAGGCGGTACATATATTGTTATTTATTCTGATTAACTTTGATCATTTTCATCATTTTTTATATATGTATTTCTATCATATTATAATAAGCTAAATTTAATTTTAACCGTTTACATAGAAACAGCATTTGAAAGTGATTTAAATATAAAATGAAAAACTACCATCTTAGAATGATTCAGCAAAAATGCCTAGTAATGGTTCGTTGTACAGATAAACGCGAGTAGCCAATGAGGCGCTATAAACAGCTCTGGCTTTTTCCCTGTCTATTCAATAACAATTTAATAGGCAGGAAAATTATAGTATGGGATTATACATCCAACGATTTGAAAATATCAATAATTGAGTATTATTATTATTATTAGTTTAATATGAAAATTAAAAAGAATCAAAGCCGCTGCATAAAATTCTAAGTTTACTATTTTACTTGACAAATTTTACAACAGATCTGATGGATCATTTTATTGTGTAATTACGTTTATTTTAATCCTATCCTAATTACCAATTTAAAAATCATTATCGTGGCCAGTCGTGGCCCAGTGGCAAGCGCAAGCGTGTGACTGTAAACGACTGGTTGTGGGTTCGATTCCCACTCGAGGAGTGGAAGTATTTAATATTTCCATTTTCTTCGCTCTGGTGCCGAGGTAAAGCGTGGCGTTAAGTTCCGCCACTTAACACGCAATGCCTTCGAATTCGGCGGAAAGTGGGGAACGGAGTGTCTTAACACTAGTTTCCCTCTGCCTACCCTGCTGTGTGCGGGATACAGCGTGAAGCTAAAAAAAATAATCATTATAAAATCGTTTCCACGTATTATCCCTACTATTAAATGCTCGTCAGTTATCTATATTATTCTACGAGAAAAGACCAACGAGCATGTTGTTCTCTGCATTCCTGTTTATGAATAATTCTTTAAGGTGTGTGTTACATTCAATTATTAGAAAAAAATAGTGCGCCATTATTGTTTGAATTATGCTAATTTCGTTGATATTCAACTTAATGTAAATTAGCTTAAAAAAACTTATATTTGTTTAGAATAAGCAAATATAAGTTTTTTCTTGCTATGACGTTATAACCAGTAATCCGTATGGATTCCATAGCAGCATATTTTCAATTTCCTAAGTGTATAAATAACATTTTAAAAAAAGTTAAAAGTATTTAATAAATAGTACTAGATATTTAGTTTACTGATCTCGTTATCCTTACTTTTCGGAATGTTAATTAATAGGTACCCACTTATGTTACGTTTGGATACCCTTGGATCAATTCACACCTGGTTATGAAATTGAAGATAAAATATTAATAATTTTACTCAAGAGTTTTTATTACCAGCATTGCTATTAGAATCTCTATTGCTTACTTTGTTTTGTAGAGAATCGAAAATTTAGTTCGACTGAGACTGCTACAATCTAGCAAAATTTTATTATTTGAATAACGAATAATGAAATGCAATACTAATTTGTATCTATTGTTGTCTAAATACGTATATATTTGTGGATACGTGTATATATGTTTAAATGTTACCTTTACAATTATTTTTCTCACGAAATTTATTTTTTGTATGCTTAATTCAAATGAAAGGTTAATAAAAATTCAATTAGGCTTAATTTTATAATATATATTTATTATTTAAAAATATATTTAAATGGTTAACATTAAAAACGATCTTAAAATAGATTTATTTATCTTCAGGTAGAATGGAGTAGTCCAGATCATATGTTATATACCCTTTGTAAAATGCCTTCATCGCATGTTCAGGTACGAAATATTCACTTATAATAGGATGACTGAGCATATCATTGATGTACTTCGTCTGAAACAAAAAATAATTAAAATGAGAGCATAATACGCTTATTAAATGCAACTCTTTTTAACACATAATGAATTAAGATACGAACCAATATTTGGAACTTAGGATCAATGCGGAACTTGATGTGGATGTCTTTCAAAACATACATTCTTTCAAACCAGGGCCAGATCATGAAGTCAGGGTAGCCTGGTTCGTTGCCTCCTAAGAATTTAGTTCCACGACTTTGTAGTTGCTCTTCGAAAAATGATAAAACTTTATGGTAATCATTAAGTACAGATTCTGTAACAGATTCAGGTGATCTTAACGCCTTGTAAAAGTACGAAACAACCTGCAAAAAATATATATATCATTAAATTTCACGATCTAATGTAAAATGTACTCCATAATAAAAAAATCATAATTCATAATTGACATACTGTGCTGTTGGCTTCTACAATTATTCTGTCTAAGGCTCTACGGAACGGATCTTTTGCCATTATTGGCTTCTCCGGGAACAATTCCTCCAAATAGTCGACTGTTACAAGACTTTCATATACATATTGACCTTCTTTTGCTTCTATTACTGGCACGGTACCTAAACAATAAAATATTTTTTATTGCAGTTGTTCAATTATAGTCATAGCGATATTATAATAATACTTGTAAACAACTTACCAAAAGGATTTATTTCATTCAACCACTCTGGCTTTGGTTTGAAAATTTTACAATTTACTATTTCAAAGTCAATTTTTTTTGCAAGCAAAGTCAGGGCGGCGCGCTGTGCGAAAGGACAGTATCGCATACTGTACAAACGTAGCTTGCCATTGTGTGGTGGCTTAGGATCACCTGTTGTGACAACAAATACATAAATGAGAATTATATAAAAATAGTTATTTTCAATAAAAAAAATCTTTTATTGTATATTTTTGATATTTGTTTTTTTACTTTATTCAATCATTATTGTTACTGTTTATTAAAGAAATTGTTTAACATTTATCAATGACGTTTTTCTAACCGTACATTATTATAAATACGCGCCAATCGTTAAAATATAATTATAAACTGAGCAAACATATGTATTTTGCTGTAATACAAATATTTCGGCAGAACTAAACCTCTAATTATAATACATAGTAAAACATATTTTTTAAAGAACTAATAGGTACTTTATGTGTTCATTTATTAATACTAACATTCATATTAATATGCATTTAAGTAATTTTCAAAACAAACCTTTTTTGATGGTGTTTTGTGTTGAATGGAATTTTAGGGGCCATTTTGATACGTCCGTACTTTGCAAAATTGACGAGAAACTGGCTTGACCAACTCTATTTCATATAAGGATAAAGCTCTTCTGTATATTAAAGTTATAAGGGCATGTATTTTGTATACACATGATGGCTTCTTGGCATCATGATTGTTTACTTTTTTTGCACATCATTAATGTCTCGCCATGGATTCCCTTGGAATGACTAAGCAATATTACATTGTTTGTTTATATCATCGTATGATAAAATGTTTTTCTTTGCGACGAATAAATGCTCTATATATAATTATTACAGATAAATTTTAGATTTGCACGTTGATAACATATCAAATTTTTAGATAAAAAAAAACATATGTAATTATTTCCTTTTATTGAAAACTTGATATATTATTCTAAGTATTTATTATATTTGATGTTATATAAAACCCTTTAAAAAGATTTTGTTATTTCAAAATAAGACGAATGACTTGACATAATTTGTTGACAAGTTACTTTTACGTGACGCATTGTTTATAACGACTATGCGGAATATACTCGTAGGCCTTATTTATTTATACATATGTAATATTTCCTTATATTGTTGTTATAAGCATATTCCTGGAATAACAAATAAAGGTATTATTACATTACAAAGGATTTATAAAAATCTACTTTGAGGATACAGATTAATTTAATGCTATTTATACTTAACTTGACTTTAACTTAACCTTCTTGCAAAAAACGTTATGGAGTTATGTCGTTAGTCCCTTATTTTTTACCGCATAACAGGGTCAGATTAGGGACAGCAGACAGATTGATTGAAATTGTTGTACGAGTATATAATATATGAAACGAAATATGTACGAATGGTTGTTTAAAATATTTATTTTTATTTATAGAAAGGAATCAAATATTATTATACATTGAATATTTATCTCATGAGATTGCCCTATTGTTTTAAGACAGATATTTAAATCACCTATATACGTAACATGGAGTTATCATTATGTTAATCAAAAAAATACATGACGATAAATCATAAACAAATCATGATTTTTAAATATTTATAACGCGAAGCATATGATGTAGAGTACAATGTTAATGGTTCCTTAGCAAAAGCAATTTAAAATGATGAGCAGCACAAAAAAAGTCTGAAATCCTATGGCGCTATTTTTGTTTCTTTTAGATACTAAAATTAATGGCTTAACAAAAGTGGTTTAGACTGATGAGTATTTTTCTTAGTGTATAAAAAATAAGTATTATATTTAGAACCAATGAGCTAATAAATTGATAGTCCTTTCTCATCAGAATAGGAATTCAGGTTCCCAATTATTGGAAGTATAGATGATAACCGGTCATGGATAACCATGTCATGTTTGCAATATGGCGAAGTTCCAGAATTGGCGTAAATGAAGCGGGCAGCAAGTAGAATAAAGATATGTAGGTACTCAAGTAAATCAAAAATGTTATTGAGCTCAAAATAATACTAATTTTTTTATCAGACTACTGATTATAAAAATCTATAATCATTTGTAGAGTCTAACCAATAACAACGTATTTTCTCTCTATATATTTTTTTCTCTTCCTACAGTTAGATATACGCATAGCGGAGTAGTCAGATTGAAAAACACTCCGTCCTCCTCGAAACTGTTGAATGGCGGAACTCAACGCCGCACCTTGTCCATGGTGAGCATGGTGAGAGGTGAGAGCGGAGAAAATATTAATGTAATAATTTCTGAATGGATATCGAACTTTCGAATCGAAAATCGAATCTGTCCCACTGAGCAACGAAGACCTCAATTCAAATTTATTTGAACAGTGTCTCAATTAATATATTTGTTAAATGTAATAAATAATTTGTCAGATTTATTCGTCGAAATAAATATAGACAAAATAAATGCTTAATCATTGCTTATTGAAAGTAGGGGGAGGCATGCATAATGTCCGTAACAGATTATTGCCGAGTCATGGCGTTGGCAACATGTGCGTGAGGCACATATTTTCCTTACAATTCCACAGTCGGTGACTTTTAATTTTATGTTAATAATATTTCTAAAAATACTTTAGAATAAAATACTTCGATATACGATATACAAACGAAACTTATTTGCTTACATTATTAAATCATATCGTCTACACAAAAATGGATAGAGCATTGCAATCACATTATGAACTTAATACATATTACTTTTGTCCCCCATGATCTATGATAGTAAGATTAAGTTAGAAATAGACTTAATGAGTTATATTTTTTTTGAATTAAGTTAAAGTCTCAGATATTAAGTGGTTTGTAAATTGAATAGTTTCGAATTGTGTATTGTCTCGTGGAAATTTGCCAACGAATATACAGTACCTTTATTATTAGAAAGGGATATTAAATCAAAAGGATTGAATTCTTGCAAGTCAAAACATGATTAAGAATTTGTAAAAGCCGATTTAGAAACGACCTTCACCCATCTACTTGTATAAAAACTATACTATATTAAATGTAGTATTGTAAACACATACTTCTAGTGGGTTAGCTGAATAGCATCTTTGCCAGACATTAATTAATTAAAATCGTTAAATGTTTTTTTATTATATACCTACCTAATGTAACTACATTGGTCAAATATATAGTTTTAATTGTTAAAGAGTCATATATGTAGCTCGAGATAAAAAAGCTAATAATAGACATATTTTAATAACAGTCGTATCTATCGAAGATTATGTTATATCGAATTATGTTATGAAAATAATTTATTTTCTAATATAAAATCCCACACAAAAAGTTTAGAATAACCCATTAGCCCTGTTCACTACTTGTACTAAACGTATCATAGGTTTTTGAGTTTTTCCAGCCAACGGAAGGAGGTCCGTTTTATATGGGCGGACAGAGTTGTTCGTGCGGACAAATTTGATTTAATTTGAATTTATAACATATTTTACTGAAAAATTAAGCATAAAAAATATATTGAAAAATGAAGCATGTAAAATATATTGAGATACATGTAGGCTTAGTGAATAATACAGGCTGAAATCGCGAAGAATTTCGTAAGAAGATTATGTAACTGTTATAATTCCTATTGTTTTCCTGGCGTACCCGCGAGGTAAACAGTTGCTAATAGTTATTTGCACACATTTATTAATTAAACATATATTATTAAAATAATAATTAATTTTTATATAAATGATAATTTTTAATAGCCTCGGCTATTAAAAATTATAATTTTAACTTACTCTCGTATTTTTCATATTAAATCTCTCGGGGTCCCCCACTCCGAGCGGGTATCCCTAACGGATTTCCTGACGTGAAAAAAACTATTCATATACATAAGCATCTCTCCTTAAAAAAAGTTCTCCACAAATTCCTAATTTTAAAAACATCTGAAATAACAGAATAATCAAATTATGCAACATAATGTATTAAGATAGCTGTATTAAGATAGCTGTATTCGATAGGTATATTATAGTAATTGTTTACGTATAATCAATATTTTTAAATTTAATAGGCTTTTTTAAAAACATGTAACTTCTATTCCGGTTTTTCCTATACCTTCTGGGTTTTCGAAGTGCGTACAAATGTTGTTATGCGCACCCATGCTGACATGTTATAAATAAATTCTAAATAATAGAGACAGAGCTCTCTCTTTCCAGGGTTTTTTAAAATTCTTATATAGGTATAACTTTTTGATTTGTTAACACAATGTAAAGATAATTCTTGTTTATTGAAGACTTATTTATGTTTAGATTGCTACAAACAAGTAGTTTTAGAGGATATAAAACTGGAGGTTATTTTTTGCTATTATATGTACTTTAATGTCAAAACATTCCGTTCTCCACTTTCCGCCGAACTCTGGAGGCATTACGTGTTAGGTGACTGCACTCAACACCGTACTTTGTCTCTACACCAGAGAGAAGAAAATAAAATCTCTATATATAATAAAAGAGTAGAAAAGTCAATTCTGTACATGAAAAATTTCAGAAAAATTTTAATTGGGTGCGTTAATATATCGATAACAGAGGCCAAAAATCCACTCAGTAGAATTTTTGTCTGTCTGTCTGTCTGTCTGTCTGTCTGTTAATTTGTTCGCCAATCACGCAAAAACTACTGGATAGAAACGAATGAATTTTGGTATGGTGATAGCTTATAGTCCAAAGGTACATATAGGATAGTTTTTATCCCGGTTTTCCGTGTAGTTTTTTTGGAAAAAATAAAAAACCGATATAAGTAAATCATTTGTATACTGATATCTACCGGGTAGAAATTAATGAATTTTTGTATGGAGTTAGCTTAGAGGTTAGAGCAACACATGGGATAGTTTTCATTCTGCTATTCAGTACAACTGCCGCAGAAAAATAAAATAAAAAAAAAACATTTAAATTATGTTGATAGTTCACGAGTGAAGCTAAATTTATTTTAATATCACTAAAATAACTTAAAATAAATTGAGCACAACATTTTTTAAAGATAATTTGCTATTAAAAATACATTTGACCGGTCTATAAAACTTTATATTATCTATATGACAACAAATGTCACTACGTTTTCTGTCACCATCTGTTATTATATAGTTGACATTGTACTAGATATATTCGTACTCATTAATATTATTATAAAAATGCAAAAATCTGTATCTCTTCTATAGGTTATGTTTTCACGAGTAATCTACTAGCCCGCTTTAGATGAAATTCGAAAAGAAGAAGTCGTAGGGTCAAATATAGGCTACTTTTTAAAAAAAATCAAACCCTAGGAGGTTGAAACAGTGGATGAAACTTATGTATGTTAAGAATATAGTGAGAATGAAAGATCTAAACTCCTTGACTGATTTCGATTAATTTTCTCAGGAAATAGTTGATAAAAAGTCAAATATAGGCTACCTCTCTTTTTTAAAAATAATTCCAGAGGTGCTAAAATAGGGTATGAAAGTAGTAGTTCACCCAGCGACGTCGTGAGCGGGTCGTTAGTTTACCCCTGGTATTCAATATAGTTCCCGCAGAAAAATAAAAAGTACCAAAGTCAAGTTACATTAATCATTTGCAAGTAAAGGTATTTTTTTTAATACCAGTAAGTAACACAATTGTAAAATAAAATAAAAAGTCTAAAATTTATTTATGATATTATATGACCAGTTTATAATACTATATACCTGATGGTATATATGTACGAAATCTGCTATCATATAGATATATGATAGCAGATTTCGTACGTTTTCTTACTAGATCAGTTATCACTATACGTTATCAAATAGTATAGACATTGTACTAGATGCATCGATAAATTTAGACCATCCCCCTTTTATAAAAAAAAACCAATTCCAAAGAGGCAATAGTGGATGAAAGTGGTAGTTCACGTGGCGAAGCCGCGAGCGGGTCGCTAGTATTAAATATTTCAACTCCTCGGGTGGATATTGAACCTACAATAGTAGCATTTACAGTCACTTTTTGTGCCGTTACGCCACGACTAGTCTCAATATTTTGTAATAGTTGCATTATTTCTGTAATCATAATACCAATATTTTTTTTCTACTTTTATGTTACAAATAGTAGTACGTTGTAAGTTAAATTTAAATAGAGTGAGACTGAAAACTATTTTTTTAATTTTTGTAATTACGTCGAATATCGCTCCTTTAATTCAAAAGTTCCGTAAATCAAGCAAATATATTAAAGTTTTTGCTGAATAAATACAAATTTAACCCCTTATATTTTTTTTTGGAAAGACTCGCAAAGATTTTAAGTACCAACGCAACAGTTTCCTTTGAACTCTCGTTTAGGATGCACAAAATATGATCTAAATGCTTTTTTTATTATTAAATGACTTTTAATGCTGCTAAAATTATATATATTCTTATACCGGCATTGAACTCCTATTGCATAATTATTTATATTTTTATCTTTATCGATTATAAATCTGAAAGATACATAATTGAAATGGACAACTATTAATAAACCTATTCGTGAATTTAAAAATAGAACCTTATAATCTCTACATAAAATTAAAATAAACTAGTATGTAGATAAAAATCATATGAGAAAAATTGTTATTGGGGGCTTTTACCAATGTCCCCAAAAGAAAGATTAAGTGATCATTTTGTTTCTGTTTGTCTATGTGTTGGTGCACGATAATTTTCCATTAGCATTTAGCTATTAAAAATGCTATAAAATAACTGCGTTTATTAAATTGGCTGAATATCAATACTCGCAAGCGAAGCCACCAGCAGGTCGCTAGTTTTAAAATAAAAATTTCAAACTTATTGTCAATTATACATTAATTCCATTTTAAATTCTACATATTGTAGAACGGAAATTAAGTCAGTCCTATTATTATATTATTAAAACACATTAAGTATTATCTATATTTTATTAACATATTTTTTAAACTGCAAAAGTTGAATAAATACATATACATATAAAAAATATTAAAAATAAATGCATACAATTATGATATAAGGTTCTATAATAAGTTAATAAATTATTTGTCTTCGGGAATAACGGAGTAGTCGAGATCATATGTCAAATATCCTCTGTAGAATTCAATCATGGCGTGGTCAGGTACGTAATATTCACTTATAATTGGATGTTGGAGCATGTCTTTGATGTACTTGGTCTAAAAAAAAATCAAATCAGTTAAAATTAAGTTTCATTAATCATTGTTTTTAAGTTTTAATACAATAAGGTGGCTTGCATGTATAAAATTAATGCAAAAAATATAACTTCTTAATTGTAAAAAATATCTTAAGTTTAAGTTTAAGTAAATCAACGTAATAAAAAACGTACCAAAATCTTAAACTTCGGGTCGATACGAAGTTTGGTATGGATGTCTCTCAAGACATGCATTCTCTCAAACCAGGGCCAGATCATGAAGTCAGCATAGCCTGGCTCGTTGCCTCCTAAGAATTTAGTACCACGGCTTTGCAGATGCTCTTCAATGAATGACAAAACTTTATGATATTCTTCAAGAACCGACTCTGTGATAGTTTCAGGTGACCTTAATACTTTGTAAAAGTAGCTAATAACCTGTAAAAAATATCGAACATTAATGATTTATATTTATTATTTTTTCATTGATAACAAAACAAAACAATATTAAAAGTTCTAACCGTTTTATTAGCTTCTACAATAACCCTGTCAGCTGCTCTACGGAAGGGATCTTTTGCCATTATTGGTCTTTCAGGATATAATTCTTCCAAGAAGTCCACCGTTACAAGACTTTCGTAGACATACTGGCCTTCTTTCGCCTCTATTACTGGCACAGTACCTAAAAATAGATATTTATTATCATTTGCTCGCCATTAGAAAATAATAATATCTAATACTCATTAAAAAATATTTAATATCTTACCGAAAGGATTGATTTCATTCAACCATTCTGGTTTTGGTTTGAAAATTTTACAGTTAACTATTTCAAAGTCAAGTTGTTTAGAAAGCAAAGTTAGAGCGGTACGATGTGCGAAGGGGCAGTATCTCATGCTGTAGAGACGTAGCTTGCCATTGTATGCCGGCTTAGAATCACCTGTTAAGAAAAACAAACAATATAAATATAATTTTAGAAAAGAAAAACAAAAATAATAATTATAAATTAAGAAATATTTTATTAATATCTTTACAAGATATATGTATATAAAAATATTGAACATTGAATCTATTAATAGATTAAATAAATAAAATAATATTATATAATACGATAAAAGAAATAATAAATACACAGTTTAATAACCGAAAAATATTAAAACTTTTTATGTACTAACCTGTCTGGTGATGCTTAGTGTTAAAAGGAATTCTAGGAGCCATTTTTCGATACGGCCGCACGCTACGCAATAAGAAACGTACTGATTCTACAGAGACTCTACCTCTCATATATGTAGCTAGAGTATGATATGCAATTTTACCAGGTACAATCATGATAACGTTACGATATCATGATTACTTTATATTCTTAACGAAAATAATATTATTCACTTTAGAATGATTGTGCTAAAATAATTTATATTTCTTTCCTTATTTTGAGCTATTATTAGATGAAATAGTTTACGACGAATAAATGTTGCTAGTAGATTTTAGGTATATAGTAATAAAACTACATATATTAACAATCATGAAGGAAGTTATATCTGTTACTTGTATCATTTTTCTGATAAAAGATAACACCGCTTTGATAACTTTTAAGGCAAGGTTAGTCGTAACAACGTTAAAATATTAGATATGTCCGTGAATAGGTATCTATATTATAGAGTTCATCACATTTATTCATTAAAACATAGTTATTAGACAAAGGCGTTTTATTCCTAAATTTTAAGTGACAATATAATATATATATATATATAATAGTATATAATATATATATATATATATATATATATATTATAGATATATATATAGATATATATATATATATATATGATATCATTATATATAGATATAGGAGAGATAGAGAAGATCTAGAGCTTCGAGAGAGATATATATATATCTATTATATATAATATATATATATATATAAGTACCTGTATATACATATATAATTTATCTACCCGAACTTAGCAAATTTTAGTTTTCAACGAAAATGTTAAAACGTTTTACTGTATTTGTTATAGTATCAGTTAGAATGATACGACAAAATCTGCTTGATAACTATTGACAAGTGTAGGTGCTAGGTCCTTAACTCACGTAACGTACATAGTTCCTGATAAGGTAAGTAATGTATTTATTTAAGGTATATAGTTCTAAATAATTACGTTGTATGATGTTGCATTAATGATTTTATGGCTTCACGCTTTTTCCTGTATAATAGGGCCAGAGAGAACTTATATTCTGTAACTTTTATTCTCGATCTTTTTGACAGACGGGCTAGTGATGGGAAACAGAACAAATCTAGTAGTCCAAAAAATAACGTTTCAATATACCTAATTGTTGTCAAATCCGTTCTTCGCTTTGTGCCCGAAATCAAGAAATTGCTTGTCAAATGGCGGAACTCTACGCCATGTTTCATCTTACGTACTGGAGAAATGAAAATAATATAATAATCATTCCCCCGAGTGCAAATCGAACCTACAACCATCGCGTCTAAAATCAGACGCTGTTCCACTCCAACACGACTTCCTCAATTTTTTTATTGAATTTATTAAAATATAACATTTTTTTATATTGTAGCGTACCTTCAAATATTAAAAAAATAGATTTTTAGTTTTAAAAAATGAGTACACAACGAAAATTTTATAAAACATGCACGTAACATCAATATTTTATAGTAAACAGCCTAACAAAATTAATTTACATTTTACAACGCTTCTAGTGGAGCTCCACGTTTTTTCCGCAAAGCAGAGTAGTCAGAGAGGATCTAGTGTTAAAACACATGGGGTCCTCCTCGGGTGGCAAGCCCAAAATCGAGACATTGTGTGATGAGTGGTGGAACTCAACGCCGCGCTTAAAGGGAAAGGGCGTCTGAAAGGAAATCGAACCTAAAACACTGTACCATTGTGCCACTACGACCTCAATAAAATCATAATCTAGAAATTACGTTTAGGTTTGGCAATTAAGTTTTATACCTGTGTAAAATGCTTAATTATAATAAGCTATAATTATAATTAGTATTATAAATATATTTATTCGTCGTATTTTGTCGAAATAAATATAGACTGGATAAAATAGAAAAATATTTTATTATCGGGAAAAAGATGATGTCATCATATGTGCTTTATAATCCTGTAAGTTGCCGAGTCACGGTTGTTAGGGACTAGCGACTACTCGCCCCCGTAACAGCGTGATATTCATTTTTAGAATGATTGCAATGTTTTACTGTAGTCTCTTGGACATTCCCAAGCGTAACTGTACTTTACTTTATCCTTGAAAATGTAGCACATTTGTATTTATAAACAAAAATATTAGGCAAACGAGAGCTTAATTATTTGATGATTTTCCTTAGTTACATTGCTAAATGCGATAACGTAAACATTTAAATGATTACATAAACATTGGCTTCATTGACTGTTTCAATATAGAGGATACGAAAAATTTTAATTGAAGACAAAGACACTAGTAATTAAGATAACATATCTTAAATATTGATGTTTTTTATCTCGGATCAGTCGTTACTTCTGTCTCATATGATCCATTTCCTTGTTTACAATTTAAAGAAATAAGCTTTTTCAAGCTAAACGACTTAATAAGTAAGAAGATCTATTATTAAGCTCTATGTACAATATTGATATTCGAAACTTACAATCATAGAATTAAGTATTAATACTATAACTAACTTCGAATTATTTATAACATGATAGTGATACACAGTCTTTTTTTTTAAGAAGCTTATTTTAGTTTAAAGTTAAAAAAAACAATATTTTAAAAAATCTTTTTTATTTACGAAAAAAAAAATCTTTCAAAAAATGCGTATACCTTTTTTAATAAGAAAGTAGATCATATGAGACATAAGGTATTTGATATAAAGAAATATTAAAAAAGAAAATAACTAATTTAATGTAAAAAAAAAATGATATTTGGGAAATGTAATCATAATTAATGTCATTTTTGATATCCTCTATAGTGAAAGAGCCAATGACTCACATAAGTACGCCAATGTTTATGTAATCATTTAAATGTTTACGTTATCGCATTTAGCAATGTAACTAAGGAAAATCATCAAATAATCAAGCTCTCGTTTCTATAATATTTTTGTTTATCAATCAACAAATGTGCTACATTTTCAAGGATAAAAGCACAGTTACGTTTGGGAATGTCCGAGAGACTAAAGTGAAACATTGCAATCATTCTAAAAATGAATATCACGGTGTTACGAGTCGAGTAGTCGCTAGTCGCTACCAACCGTGACTCGGCAACTTACAGGATTATAAAGCACATACGATGACATTATCTTTTTCCCGATAATAAAATATTTTCCTATTTTATCCAGTTTATATTTATAAAGACAAAATACGACGAATAAATATATTTATAATATTAATTATAATTAAGTATTTTACACAGGTATAAAACTTAATTGCCAAACCTATAGGTAAGGTTCAAGATTATGATTTTATTGACTCAAAGCAATGGTTTTGGATTCGATTTCTTAAAAGAGAATGATGTAATAAAACATATGTTTTGAAATACCAGATGCGCAAGTTAATTTTAATATTAATTCAATAATGTTATAGAAATATGTACAATATCGATCAAAACAGAAATATACATAGAAATTTATTACTGCATGCATTATATAATACTGTATGTATTATGTAGTCATCGTTTATGTGAGTTTATTATTATTATTATTTATATGCATTTATAGCCAGTCGTAGCGCAGTGGCACAAGCGTGTGACTGTAAACTCGGCTGGTTGTGGGTTCGATTCCCACTCGAGGGGTGGAAATATTTAATATTTCCATTTTCTTCGCTCTGGTGTCGAGGCAAAAAGTGGGGTTAAGATCCGCCACTTAACACGCAATGCCTCCAAATTCGGTAGAAAGTGGGGAACGGAGTGTCTTAAAACTAGGTTCCCTCTGCCTACTGTTATATGCTGTGAGCGGGATACAGCGTAAAGCTAAAAAAAAATGTATTTATTTCACTTACTGTACACTAACTTAATTCTTATGATTTTCTATTTTTTTTTTAAAAATACTTAAAATAAATAAATAAATAAAACATATATGTACAAGGTTAATTATATGGCTGATTGCAATAAATCTACATCTACATCTACGTTATCAAGACGCCTGTTTGTTTTTTTAAAGAAATTGACAGTTATAAGATTATTTCCTCTTTTGATTACGCGTCAAGACGCTGTTGTAGCGCAGTGTGGTAGCTCTTGACTCTAATTGGCTGTAGATTCAATTGTCACTAGGAGAAATGTATATATTTACATAATTTTTATTTGAAGAAAGATCAATTCATGGAGGATTAAACTTTCTTTTAAAACAATAATCTACGTTACATTGATCATAAATATAGAAATTTAATATGTACTTTTTTAAACATTTTTAAAGTGTTATTCCACACTTAGGAAAATTGAAAAAGACATTTAAAGAAAACGTATCAAAATGTCTTTTTCAATTTAATATGTAGTTTAACCATTTTCTAATAGATAACTCATTCTTAGATAGTCTTGGATATCCAAGACAGCTTATAGATATTTTTTTAATGTAAGTATATTGTTAATACATTTATTTATTTATTTAAGGAACTAAATTATTCGTTTTAATTACCTACGTGTTCTAATCGTCATGCTAGTATTATATTTTTTCTTTTTTAGCTTCACGCTGTATCCCGCACACGACAGGATAGGCAGAGGGAACCTAATGTTAAAACATTCCGTTCCTGACTACCGCCGAATTCTGGAGGCATAACGTTTAAAGTGGCGGAATACAACGCCGTGCTTTGACTCGACTCCAGAACGAGGAAAACGAAATATTAAATATTTCAATTCCTCGAGTAGGAATCTAACCTACACCCAGTCGCTTTTACCGTCACACTTTGTGCCCCTGTGCCATAACTGGCCTGTATTTTTCCCAATTACTGAATTGTCTCAATGTTTCTCTCAAGTACTACAGATTTGTAATAAATAAAAATTAAAAAATAAAAGTATATTAATTTTATTCTTTGTAATAAATATAAATAGGGTTAACAAATAGTTAAATTAATTTATTGTTCAGTCGCTATAATATAGAAATATCTTAAATTATGCAAGATGACATTATATTTATTGCTTCTTCTTCCTTGGTCTGATGCAGCAAACAGCACTCGTGTCCAACATATTGTAGTTAGCGTCACCTTTGAGGCGAGATTCTGTGAACTTGGCGTGAGTGTCGGCAGCTAAGGCATACGATTTAACAGCAGGAACATTGCGCACTGCCTCCAAGTAGTTTGCCTGTAAAGAGTTCATTTATAAATAATCATGATAACAACAAATAAAATCTTTCATATCTCGTTACAAAATTAACATTCCCCTTAATATAATAATAAAGATAGAAAAATCAACTATGCACTTACCAGTACTTGATATTGACTCTTGTCAATCGCGAAATCAGCTTGGCCCAACAATGGAAGAGATTCAAAACGTTCCAAGAAAGGCCAGATAGTGAAGTCAACTAATCCTGGCTGATCACCATTCAAGAATTTAGTTCCACGGGACTGTAATTCCTTTTCTAATAATTCTAAACCTTTACGATAGTTTTCAAGTGTGCTTGGCTCAATAGATTGGGCGTTGTATGCGGCTGTATAGTATGCTGACTGAGCCTGTTTATAAAAAAAGAAACTATGAATATAAAATGTCAAGGCTTAAATAAATACAATTAAATAATTATTTACTTAGGCCAATAGAAGTTATCTTATCAAAGTATTATATAACAGCGATGAAAATACTTACTCCACCAAATAGTTCAACAAGCATCTTATCTTGTGCTCTTCTCAATGGGTCAGCGGACTGAAGAGGAACTTCCGGATATTTTTCTTCTAAGTATGCATTTATAATGGCACTATCAAAAATACCCTTTCCTTCTTCGTATTCTAATGCAGGGACGGCACCTACGATTTCAAAACTGTTAATTTATCTTGTTTGATATTATTATAAATATATTATTATTTATACTAAAATTATTTTTGTTTATGTATTAGAAATAATAGCTTACCTTTAGGGCTGTAATTGAAGATCCATTCTGGCTTTTGATCCAAGTTTATAAATACTAAGTCATATTTGATATCCTTAGCATTTAACACTAGCACTACTCTTTCAGCAAACGGGCAAAACCTGGATGCGAATAATCTCAATTTTCCTGAATACGGAGGTAGAGCATCACCTGTATGGACAATAAACGTATATTATTAATTAAAAAAAAAAACTTAAAAGAAAAAAAAACACACTTAAATTAAGAAACTAACCGGTTTGTAAATGTTTTTCCGACATTTTAATTTAATGTTCAAATACAAAAATCACAAATGAAATAAGTAGGTACAGAACGAGCGAGTCAATATTTTACTTCGCGATTTACGTGTCGATTTATTCAGATACGGCAGCCGACTGTGCGCAGAATTTATACAACTTTACTAATATACGAAATATACCAGTCAGAGATGACGCGCGTTATCATGAACTTGTTCTGATTCTTTTTATCGTTATCTATAAGCATAGGTACAATGACTTGAAAAATCGGCTCTCGTCGTGGAAGCGTATGTATTTTTACTTATCAATCGAATACCACTTCGATCGCAAGGAAAATTATGACTATGTAGTCATTATAAGGATACCAACCTTGTTTATAAATAGTTTTATAATTATTTCGCTTAAAAAGCTTTGGACTATTATCATGACATGCATAAATTCACGTTTCCTTCTACGGTATGAGGCTCGTCATGTTATTGCTTTGTTTCCTGTCATTTTAACAATACTTCTGGATGATTCTAATATATATAAATGCTTTAATTATTATTTACCCTTCTATAATTTGGTATTGATATTTGTCTCTTTATGTTGAAAATTATTTGATAAAATGTAATCATAGAGATAATTGAATTATCAAGATAATGAGATTAGAAACAAATAAAGTATGATTAAAGAAACAGGTCTTCTTTGTAAATTTATGTATTTTGTCTTTAATTTTTTAAAATAAATATATGGGTTATAAAAAAAGTTTTACATTTTACTATAGGTATACTCTTTTATTATAATCAGAAGATAATTCTAATATGACACAAACAACATATAGCAGACAAATTTCAAAAGCGTATGTTTTATAATAATATCAATTTTTATAGAACTTAATTTTGTTCTTAGCATAGTAATCTATATAATTATTATATACGAGTATAAAATAGCTTGTCCCGATTCATTAACTATCTGATTCATCATCGCCGACCCGGAACTATTGTACTTAAACGTTTGATTTTTGGTAAGTAGGTTTATTTTAAGACGTAGGTGCTCAATAAGAAAGGAATTTTAGAAATGCAAACCTTAACACTGTGAAATAGAGGTTGAAAGCTTGTAAGCGTATAACAATTTTGATGCGGCTCGACGTAGAACGCTGAGCTGTCAGAGCGCTTGGACGGCTTCCAAGAGACTTAGGTTCGAATCCCGATGCATTTAATTTTTTTATACGTTTTCTTAAAATGTTATACAGCTATCTTTTTTGTGTTTAGGGTTATACTGGTAATCTCTTTGTCATCTTCACAGGCAAAACTTTACTTTCAACGAAATCTGATAATACTTAGTTGTTTTGTAGGTAAAAAACATACTCAAACTCGTAGTTCTTTCTTTCTTTTGTGTTTTTGTAGTACAGTTCTGCTACATTCAGTGAAGAGCTCATATAAAAAAATAAGTGAATACATTACAATACAGTAGAACATCTACAAAACATGGGGGTATATATTATGTATGGAGTGATAGATGCCCCTAGAGGCACTTATACCTTCGAAAATCAGGTCCACTAACTTTTTGGTATATATGTTCAGTACTTACAGTTGACTAAAACTTATATTTTGTACAAAAACAAACGTTTAAAGTTTTCAATGTGTTTGCGAAGTTTGTTGCGGAGATGACTACCTACACGAGCAAAGCAGATTTTTTGAAAGTCTGGCAATTATCCCGGTTTTACCTTTAAGTGTTTCAAAATAATTTTAAACACTTTTGATTTTACAGAGTTGACGTGTTGACGTGTTGACGTTTCGTGCGGATCAAGAGAAGAGCGGACGAAGCTCTGATCCGGCGATGGAAGGAAGACTTGGCGTCCTTAATGGCAGGCCTAGCGACAGTGGAGGCGATCCGCCCCCACCTGGAGCGCTGGGTCAAGAGGAGTTTCGGAGTCTTGACGTTCAGGCTGACGGGGCATGGTTGTTTCGGCAAATACCTGCACCAGATTGCACGTCGGGAGATGTCACCGGTATGCCATGAGTGTAATGCGCCTGTTGATTCGGCACATCACACTCTGATCGAATGCCCCTCTTGGGCCCCACAACGTCACGCCTTGATGATTGTGTGTGTGGGTAGGAACCTCTCACTACCCAGTGTGGTAGGGACTATGCGGGAAAGTGAGAGCTGGTCTGTGATGGTCTCCTTCAGCGAGTCTGTCATCGTATCGAAGGAGGCTGCGAAGTGGGTACGCGAGTGCGTTAACGCAGGCCCGCTCCGTCGTCGGAGGCTAGAGGGTAGAAGAAGGCAGTATGCGCGTCTTCAACTCCCTTAAGAACCTCAACCTTAGAGGAGCTACTGCGGGAGAGTCAGAGTGATTCTCCTGCAAGCCATCAAGGTTGCGGGTGCTCTGGAAGAAACCTCGGAGCACCCTGAAGACGACGGTGGTCCGAAATATGCGGGCTGTCCACCGAGGCGTCGTAGGCGGAGAATGCGCGAGCGAACCTGCGACGTCTCATGGGGGTGGAAAGGGTTTCCGCTGGGTTGTATCGGACTTGTCGATGAGTCCCACAATATCATCCGCATGTAAGGTAGTTCTACCTGTCATACATACGGATGGTCTGCGTAATGTGCATTTCCCCGCGACAAAAAAAAAGAAGCTTATTACAGATCAAGCCAGCTTAACTTCAGATTAACCAAAAAACCTCCTAGACTATTAAAACTTTAGACACGAAACTTGGTATAGTTACTGAGGTTAGTCTAATAAAATTTCAGACAGAGGTGATAATTTATTGACGTTAATGTTCAGGATACCCTTATAAAAGATGTGAATTGTTTTCATTAATACATCGGGAAAATATATTCAAGGTTAAATGTTGAAAACTTATGTATTTTTGGGATTTTTAGTCAAACGGGAAGTATTTAAAATGAAGCAAAAGTATTTGTTCATTTAAATGTACGTTTATTCTTTAAAGAATAGGCAAATATTTTTTATTACTTATATTTTATTTTCCCGTGGGGGGACGCGTTAAGAATACAATTTCCCCCCGCCGTTGGGTAGCGTCCCGTAAAAGGCGGGTAACCCAGTAGTTTGGTGGTAGGAGATTCGTTCTCCGACTGGCTCGCGACCGCTATCATGTGAAAGACGAACCGCCAAATATCTTATGATGTGTTCCGGTTCGATAGCATGTAAGCCAGCTCTCCCTATCCCACCATTCCCATCCTTCCTCCCTCCTTTTATCCTACATCCCCGAGGCTGGCAACACATCCACAACTCTAATGTTGTTGATGTCTATGGGCGAAGGTAACCACTTAACACCAGGTGGGCCTTCAGCTCGTTTGCCTCCTTTATTCCATAAAAAAATAATAATAAAAAAAAAAATATTAATAATTTCGCTTCCATTGGTGTCAATAGTATCATTTTTATTCATAACTAATGCTTATCAATGAAAGTGATACTTGATGGCACTCAGGTTTATTCAAACACTTAATACTCGAGGACGCACCACCACCTCTAGTGAAATAAGCCTACAAATTACAATTATTGTTTCAATAATTGTATTGATAAAATAAGTCCTTTGGCTGCAATGGAAAGCTATTAAAATTGATATTTAACTTTCGAATATTTTTCATATTCTGATGCGGGATTTGCATTTTGAATAGTATGCCTGAAGTTCGTACTCGTGTTTATTTTTTTTTATTGAATAAAGAGGCAAACGAGCAGCCGACCTTGAAGGTGAAGGAGGGAGGATGGATGGGAATGGTGGGAATAAGGAGAGCTGGCTTACACCAAATTACTGGGTGACTTGTCTTTTACGGGACCCAGCTGAGGAGGGGAATTGTATTCTTAACCCGTCCCAACGGGTGAAAATCGTGTTTATTAATTCTATGTAAATTTTTGCATGCAGGTCTAAGCTTGTGTCATACAAGTTATACACAACAACTTATAAAATGATCATTTTCATGATTTTATTATTTTCGTTTCTTCTCTCTGGTTAGGAAGACTAAGTGGTAAGTATAGTCCTGTACTCCACTCAATATGTAATGTCACGTATTTGGGCAGAAATTGGAGAATTGTAGAAATTGTACACCAACTCTGTACTCTACTTTCCGCCTAAATTCGTGTAAAGACGTTAGGTTTTCTCTGACTCGTATATATGTATAGCAGGGTGCTATGCGGAAAAACATTAATACAATAATAAATATTTAAAAAATGACGATCTTTATTTAATTAATTTCTGCCCAAATATATAAGATAAAATAATTAGGTAAGCTCGTATAATAAGATTACATAGGTAGTCCAATTTACAAAAAGATACTATCCAAATTTTATTATCACATTAATTATATTACGCTTTCCGTTTTTTTTTAATTAATTTTAGAGACAAAATAATTTTAAATACCTCCCTATATTATTTGAAACTTCTCTTACAAACTAATTTGCAATGACTTACTTATAATATGCAATTAATACCTTTTTTGTTTTAGTGAATTATGAAAATAGTTGAATTAATGACTACAAAACGCTAACTTATATTTTTTCTAGTTACACAAAGTGTGGATACAAGTACACGGATAAAAGCGGAGTTCACCATATCAATAAAACCAAAGGTTTGTTAAGTACATTTCAATTATACAAATATTTAAATTATAATATTATCATTTTTATACAATATAAACTTTATAAAAATCAGTACAACAAAACTTATCACACTATCTCGAATACTTTTAATTCAAGAGTTCGTAGTTGGGATTTCCCGCTCTATATCCTTTAGAGAATTCAACGAGTATGGGCGCAGGTACTAAATATTGGCTCACCGCTGGATCTTTAAGCATATTTCCAATGTACTTTGTCTGAAATAAAATACATAATATAAATATATTTTTATAAAGTGGGAAGTAAATATATAATTTTGGATATATTTTTTTATATAAAACTATTAACATAAATAGTTTTTATTATTTTCCTCAAAACTATAACTAACATGAGATTAATAAATATTATATACGAGCGACCCGCTCGCGGCTTCGCCACGTGAACTACCACTTTCATCCTCTATTGCCTATTTGGGATTGCTTTTTTTTTATAAAAGGAGGGTAGTCTATATTTGACTAATTATGTTCATGAGAAAATCATCGATACATTTAGTGCAATGTCTATATTATTTGATAACATATAGCGATAACTGTTCTAGTAAGAAAACGTACTAAATCTGCTATCATATGATAGTAGATTTCGTACATATATACCATCTGGTATATAGTATTATAAACCGGTCATAATATCTTAAATAAACTTTAAGCTTTTTATTTTACAATTGTGTTACTTATTGATATTAAAAAATAGCTTTACTTGCAAATAATCAATGCAATTTGACTTTGCCAGTTTTTTACTTTTCTGCGGGAACTGTTTTGAATACCAGGGTAATTTTTAAAAAAAGAGAGGTGGCCTATTTTTGACCTTGCCTCATTAACTATTTTCCTGAGAAAATTCATTCATTTCAGTCAAGGAGTTTAGATCTTTCATTCTCACTATATACTAAACATACATAAGTTTCATCCACTGTTTCAACCTCCTAGGGTTTGATTTTTTATAAAGTAGCCTCGTTTTTATATGACCCTGCATCTTCAACAATCTTCTTTACGAATTCCCGTCAAAACATAACAAATAGAAGAGATACAGATTTTTTGCATTTTTATAATAATAATTTTAATGAGTGCGGATATGTCTAATACAATGTCAACTATATAATAACAAATGGCGCTACCCGTTGCAGAAAACGTAGTGACATCTGTTGTCATATAGATTATATAAATATATAAATTATATAAAGTTTTATAGACCGGTCAAATGTATATTTAATAAATGTTATGCATATTTTATTTTATAACTATTTTAATTAGTGATATTGAAACAAATTTAGCTTCACTCGTGAACTATCGACATAATTTGAATGTTTTTTTTAAATTTTATTTTTCTGCGGGAGTTATGTTGAATACCGGGATGAAAACTATCCCATATGTTGCTCTAACCTCTAAGCTAACTCCATACAAAAATTGATTAATTTCTACCCGGTAGATATCAGTATACAAATGATTTACTTATATCGGTTTTTTATTTTTTTCAAAAAAACTACATAGAATACCGGGATAAAAATTATCCTATATGTACCTTTGGACTATAAGCTATCACTATACCAAAATTCATTCATTTCTATCCAGTAGTTTTTGCGTGATTGACGAACAAATTAACAGACAGACAGACAGACAGACAGACAAAAATTCTACTGAGTGGATTTTTGGCCTCTGTTATCGATATATTAACGCACCCAATTAAATTTTTTCTGAAATTTTTCATGTACAGAATTGACTTTTCTACTCTTTTATTATATACTAGCGACCCGCTCGCGGCTTCGCCACGTGAACTACCACTTTCATTCTCTATTGCTCTTTGGGATTGTTTTTTTTTATAAAAGGAGGTAGTCTATATTTGAACTTGCGTCACTAATTATGTTCTTGAGAAAATCATCGATACATCTAGTACAATGTCTATACTGTTTGGTAACATATAGCGATAACTGTTATAGTAAGAAAACGTACGAAATCTGCTATTATAGTATATCTATATGATAGCAGATTTCCATCTCGTATATATGTACGACATCTGTCGTTTACCCGTGAAAACATAAAAGATATAGATATAGATTTTTGCATTTTTATAATAATAATATTAATGAGTACGGATATATCTAATACAATGTCAACTATATAATAACAGATGGCGCTACCCGTTTCAGAAAATGTAGTTAATCCGCTGTCATATAGATTATATAAAGTTTTATAGACCGGTCAAATGTATATTTAATAAATGTTATGCTTGTTTTATTTTATAATTATTATTTTAATTAGTGATATTGAAACAAATTTAGCTTCACTTGTGAACTATCGACATAATTTGAATGTTTTTTTTTAAATTTTATTTTTCTGCGGGAGTTGTATTGAATACCGGGATGAAAACTATCCCATATGTTACTCTAACCTCTTAGCTAACTCCATATAAAAAATCATTAAATTCTACCTGGTAGATATCAGTATACAAATAATTTACTTATATCGGTTTTTTTTTTTCCAAAAAAACTACATGGAAATCCGGGATAAAAACTATCCTATATGTACCTTTGGACTATAAGCTATCACTATACCAAAATTCATTCATTTCTATCCAGTAGTTTTTGCGTGATTGACGAACAAATTAACAGACAGACAGACAGACAGACAGACAGACAGACAGACAGACAAAAATTCTACTGAGTGGATTTTTGGCCTCTGTTATCGATATATTAACGCACCCAATTAAAATTTTTCTGAAATTTTTCATGTACAGAATTGACTTTTCTACTCTTTTATTATATATAGAGATATAGATATAGAATAGCGACCTGGTCGCGGCTTCGCCGCGTGAACTACGTAGCTGTTTCGGTATATTGCAACCCTCAGGGATGGATTTTTGAGAAATAAAGTAGCCTATGTTTAACCTAAGATTATCAACTATATTTGTGCCAAAATTCATTACAATCGGTCAAGCGGTGTAGATTTTTTATATAAACTTTCATCCCCAATTTCCCCCTTTAGAGATTGATTTTTAAAAAAATAAGCATCCACATCGGACCGATAGATTAGCAGTGAAAGCGTGACAGACAAACACACAGACGTTCGCATTTATAATATAAGTATGGATTATATAAATTATTATATTTTAAGTATTTATACTTTATAAATGGCATGACAATGTTTAATTTATTTTAGCCAAAATCGTAACTACGTTTTTTTAAGCCGCTGAATTAAGTACTACTTTAAAAAAAATGTTGTAGTATAGAAAACTAATAAGGAGGAAAACGAGAATCTTTACCGCCTTATTTTATTTAAACGTCAAATATGTAGTCACTAAAATTTTTCATATGTAGCTAAAATAACATAAAATACACACCAGTATCGGGAATTTCTTCGGGTCGACTACAACATATTTGTTATAATCGTTCATAGAGTTAATTCTTTCTAGCCACGGCCAGATCATGTAATCAACATAGCCTGGCTGATCCCCACCTAAGAAGGTACCGCGCTTATTTAGTTCCTCTTCCAATCTCGATAGTAAAGCGTGGTAAGCTGCTAGGACTTCTTCAGTAACAGTTTCACGTGCTCTCATTATTTTAAAGTAAAGTGGCTCGAGCTATAAAAGAAAAAGAGTAATTTTGTTAAAATAAATTATAATACAGATTCTTAATAAATGTTAAAAGTTTTTACTTAAAAATATACTTCACTAATTCTTCCAAAAAGCAAATATTAGAATATCCATTAAAAATTATTTTTTAAAGAAAATATAAAAATACTTACATTTTGTAATATAATTTCAAGAAGAATCTTATCTAAGGCCTTTTTAACGGGATCCTTAGGTAACAAAGGTCTTTGAGGATACGCCTCATCTAAGTACTCCGCTGTTATAAGACTTTCGTATATGGACACATCTTCCTTTACTTCCAATGCCGGTACTTTGCCTGAAATACAAATACATGCCATATTTATTCATGTGTTCATTTTTTTTTAATATAAACGATTTCTTATTATTATATAAGGGTATATTTTCAATATTAAAAACATCGTAAAGATATAGGGGAGAAGTGGCATGAAGGAGCCAAGTTTTGAAAGAGCCACTTGCATTATTTCGGTAGTTTAAGAGTAGATTTGTCTGGAAATTATATTTTTAAGAAGCAATACTGATTTCCTATCAGCCACAAGCATTTGACAGTTGGCCGAAACCGTTGGACGCCGGTACGTCGAGTCAAAGTTTTTTCCACTAAAAAGTAACTATTCCGTTTCACTTATGTTGTTTTTTAGTAAATTATTGTAAACAAATATAGGTACAGGGATTATTGATTGAGGTTGTGCATATATTTGGCTTTGTAGATACGTAAAAACTAAGCCGAAAACTTTCGACATTATTCTTATTTTAAAGGTTTTATTTTTTTAAAGAAAAGGTTATGAAAGAGCCGAGTGAATAAGCCTTAAAAGAGCGGGCTCTTTCATGCCTGGCTTTTTCATAACCTTGTATTTAAATTTTGTAAATAATATGCAATAATAATAATTACGCTTTCTTTTTAATATATTTTAATAGCTTATTTTACATATGGCATTACGGATAAAAATAGTATAAAACCGACGAAGTAGACCCGAAAAATCGGTAATTGAAGGAGCAGTAAGTGAAGTTTTGGAAAAAGGCCATTCTCTAAACAAAACTACACTCGCCGTAGATATATCAAGGGCTAACTTAGTTAAAATAATTACGAAAGTAAAAGCTTCTGGTGAAACATTTTATAAACACTTTTCTAATATAGGATATAAGCAAATTTTCACTTTAGAGCAAGAGAATATACTTGCGGACTACTTAAATACTGCTTTTAAAATGTGTTATGAGCTAACACGACAACAAACAAGAAAGCTGGCATTTAATTATTCTATGGCAAATGATGTCCTATCTAAATGGCAAAAAAATGAAACTGCGAGAGAAAGATTTTAAAGCTCTCAAATGAGTCATTTTTTAAATTCTTAAAGATTTTACAGTGTTGTTTTTCCTAGAAGATATCATTTGTTATTTTGTAAAAAATGGTTATTTATAATTAATAATCTGCCTTTTATATTTTAAGATGGTATAATAATAGTTATGACTGAATAATGTATTGAGATTAAAGTGTTTCCTAGTTTGTCATTAATGACTGATAGAGTTAATTTCATTAGTATATTAAAAATATTAGATTTAAAAGACTTTTTTAGATATTTTTTAAATTATATAATCATCTTCAATAAACGCTATATTTACCACAAAACTTTATAATACAAACTAGCTCTTTCAAAACTTTTAGTGGCTCTTTCAATGCTGAAAAGTTATGAAAGAGCCAAATTACATACTTTTTAAAAATGATAATTTGATTGACTATTATATTATATTTAAGGTGTTTTCCTATTAAAATATCAACTCCGATAAATAAAGAATAGTTTGAGAAAAAATAAATTATAATTTCTTTCATTTCAAGTGTACAATTTGCTCTGTTTAGCAAACTGGCTCTTTCATGCCACTTCTCCCCTATCTACAATCGATCGATCGATCGATATTTGTAAATACAGTTATACTTTTTTTAATGCAATATCCATTTTGTTTAAGCATAATCATATGTAATAATTGTTTCAGTTACATATTTTTATTTATAGGTATTTTATATAAGGTTATACCTTAACACTTAATTTAAAAAACGAATATCTCTTCCAAAGGTCTTCCTGAATAAAACAAGCTAAAAATTTATAAGCAAAGCTAAATTTATCTCTCATGTAATTTAAAATCTAATAGTGGCTTACGAGTATTAGAAAAACAAATATTGAACCAAGAAAGTTGATAGGATTTCACGATTTGAGCGTGCCATTAGGAAAACGAGCAGAGCAAGAAAAGAGCTCGGAGTAGTGCCTGGGGCGTCCTAACTAAATGACTAAACTTATCTCTTAAGTTGTCCCTATAAAGTGTGTATTAACGCTCGCTTCCACAGTCCGAGCCCCTCTCTTTACCTAACTAATCTTTAAACCCATTTGCAAGACAAAGAATAATATTGGCCTTGCAAATACGTGTTAAAAATATAGTTTTTTTTTTAATTCGTAATTTGATACATACCTAAAGGACTTTTCCTTGGCAACCATTCTGGTTTGTCTACGAGATTAATGTTGACAACTTCAAAATCAATATTTTTCGCGTTAAGTACTAAAATAGTGCGTTGGGCGTACGGACAAAATCGCATATTATATACACGTAGTTTTCCATTGTATGGTGGTAGAGGATCACCTGTAATAAATTAATTAAAAATGTATTCATAAGTATAATTTGTTTTAAATATATATTTTTAAATATGAATTGTGGCCAGTCGTGGGCCAGTGGCACAAGCCTGTGACTGTTAGCGACTGGGTGTGGGTTCGATTCCCACTCGATGAGTGGAAATTATATTTCCATTTTCTTCGCTCTGGTGTCGAGGTAAAGCGCGGCGTTAAGTTCCGCCACTTAACACGCAAGCCTCGGAATTCGGCGGAAAGTGGGGAACGGAGTATTTTAACACTAGGTTCCCTCTGCCTACCATGCTGTGTGCTGCCGGGATACAGCGTGAGGCTAAAAAATAAAAATATTAAAGAATTTTTAAATGTACATTTTTCAATACAAATTCTTTAGTCTATGAGGCTTGTGCAGTCGTGACTTTGTAATTGTTAAGAAAATAAATATGAAAACAAAAACGATTCACTGTTCTCTAGTTTATTTGATTACATATTAAATGTATTTCGATAAACAGAGTATAAAATATAATAAAAATATAATGAAAATGGTGTAGTTATGTATCGACTTACCCTTTTTCAAATGTTTTACGTTAAAATTGATATTTCCTGCGGGAGCCATGTTATATGTCCGTCGTTTTACAGTAGTATTAGCACACTACAGAGCTCGGCTAACGTTTTATAAGGTTATATGGCGATAGCGGCTTGTGCGATATGTCGACAACCAAAAACCATGATTCAGCAGTTTTTTATCAAAGTAATGCAGAAGCCCCATGTGAAGATTATCTATTTTTGACCTGTATGTATATTTACCTAGGTCACTTGAAATCTTATTTATTATCCTACGTTTCTTAGAATTGGGAGCTAGACAACTTCCTTTATTTTCCTGCTTCTTCCAGTATAGCAGAGTAGTCAAAAATATCATTTATAATTTTTCAGGTATCATCTTTATCGATAATCAAAGATATCATGTTTTATTGATAAATAGCAAATGCTAATGGTTAATAAATTGACTTTTCAAACAGTTTTTATACGTATAGTTGCACTATTAATATTTAATGACAATCTTTAGTTAACTAAATGAGCGGATGAGTTTTAAGAATTCCACAAGGTCATAAATAAATACTATAAATAGATTGTTCAGTATATTTCATAACGTTTTTGTTTTTTCAACTTTATCTAAAATTGGTACGACAACCAACAATTAAAAAATATACAAACAAATATAGCAAACATTTAAAAAACTTTTCCTTCTTAAAATTTATGTACTTGTTTATAATTTTTCTTTGTCAATAATTATTAAATACTACTGACTTCGCTTGTCTAGCTTTTTATAGATGTAGTGTGACTTCGTGTCTCTCTAATTATCATTTCACCAAATTACCAATAACCAATTTAACCGTAACATTGAGTCATCAAAGTTTAACAATTTCATTATTGTCAATGGACGATTTGGTTTCGCCCATTTTCGCTAAAACATCGATATAAAGAACATGACATGATTTTTACATACTAGGTTATCACTGATCTGGTCAACTCTTATCATGATCAAGTCTATCGACAATAATATTCTCGACGATGTCATTAAATCGTCAATTCTACGATATGACCGCGACATATATACTACTGAGATTCTTTAAATCAATTAAAACTAGTACACAGAATATGTTACTGTTAAACCATACATATTAATTTATTTGAGAAAACAAAATTATTTAGTGACGACTAAGCTTATAAATAATTTTCTTCTAGCTCTTCCAATGATAATACACAACCAAAAATACGAAGTGTCTTCGAGTAATACATAATTTCAATATGATGAAAAAATATTTCTTACGCATTTTCATCTCTATTTAGGAATTATATTGTTTATTGATTGCACCATAGCTTCATTTTATCTAATATACATAGATTTCATTATTTGTACTGAACTATTATAGTTATTTTTAATAACATTAAGCATATTTAATGTACCTCATAAATATTGTAAGATTTTGTAATCATTATCTGAAACGGATTCAGTTTTATATCATATCTGAAACGGATTCAGTTTTATGTCATATCTGAAACGGATTCAGTTTTCTAGTCAGAAAGATAAAAGCAAGTCATTGTTTACAAAACCATGAGTGATATAAAAATTCTAAACGCAAATATTTTAGCTGCCTATGATAAAATGAAACTACTTAACTTTTCGTAATGTAATTCGCGTGTGAAAAACATACATATACTAACTTATAAGAATTAAAGTTCTGGTTTAATTCAGGAACACGAATTGATACATCGATAAACAAAAGGGGATTATTTTATATGTTACTATCATATATTTTATCTAAAAAAATATCATTTACTTACACATATATGATTAAAGAGTTCAGATTAAAATTAAAAATTAGTATATATTTTATTATACATAAACAAATGTTGATAACTCCAAGAATATTTCTTAAACTACTACTTTGTTTTGTACATAATTTATATACGCTGCCTTATATAATCTGTGGTAAACAAAGAAGAAAAATATTTATACAATAGCACTTTTGGTGTAAAGCTTACGCTTATACCACATACAGCAAGGACATTTTATGTTGACCAGACATATGTACGCTTTCCGTATATATCGCACAGTAAAAGTTGACGAGTGGCGGAGACACAAGACAACATGAGCGATGAAATCACTAGCATTTGATCGCTGCCGCGTCTTGCGATCAATAACCGCTTAAAATCCGGATTTGCGACGTGTATTGTAGCTAACTTCCGTCCATTCAACCGTTTTCATTGATACATCGGGAAAATATATTCAAGGTTAAATGTTGAAAACCTACGTTTTTTGTGATTTTTAGTCAAACAGAAAGTATTTTTTTTTAGCTTCACGCTGTATCCCGCACACAGCAGGGTAGGCAAACACTTAATACTCGAGGACGCACCACCTCTAGTCAAATAAGCCAACAAATTACAATTATTGTTTCAATAATTGTATAGATAAAATAAGTCCTTTGGCTGCAATGGAAAATAATTAAAACTGATATTTGCGTTTTAAAGATTATTCATATTATATATATTATGGCATTTTAAATAGTGTGCCTGAAGTTCGTACTCTTGTTTATTAGCCTTATGTAAATTTTTGCAAGCTTGTTTGCACGTCTAGGCTTGTATGACTAAACTAATTTATAAAATAATGGTTGTAGGTTCGATTCCATGATTTAATTGTTTCGTCTCTTCTCCCTGGTTAGGAAGACTGTGACTGGTGAGCAGAGTCCTGCACTCCACTCAACACGCAATGTGTCGTACAAAACGGAGTACATCTACTCTCTACTCGTACTCTCCGCCTAAATTCGTGTAAAGACGTTAGGTTTTCTCTGACTATGTTTATATGTATAGCAAGGTGCTATGCGGAATAAACATGAATTTGCTAATAATAAATATTTAAAAAATGATGATCATTATTTAATTAATATTATCAAAAATATAAGATAAAATAATTAGGTAAGCTCGTACAATAAGATTACATAGGTAGTCCAATTTACAAAAAGATACTATTTTATTATCACAATAATTATAAGCTTTACGATTTTCGTTTGTTTTTTAAATTATATTTTAGAAACAAAATAATTTTAAATACCTACTAATATATTATTTGAAACTTCTCTTATAAACTATTTTCCACTTATAACTTTTTTCTTTTACGGAATTAGGAAAAAAGTTAAATGAATGACAAGAAAGTGCTAACTTATATTTTTTCTGCATAAAGTTTGCTGTTGTATGAGACATACCTACTGTAGCTACGTATATCAAAAACAGATGAAGACGGAGTTTGCCAAATCAATGAAACCAAATGTTTTTAACTAAGTACATTTTTTATTATACAAATAATTAAATTAT